>OZ012738.1:211365054-212565054 GCA_963859935.3 Lathyrus sativus | reverse complement strand
ATTCTTGATCCTTAGATCAATAGCTTCTTCCAACCCCATGATACATTCTTCATACTCAGCCTCATTGTTGGTACAAGGGAAAGTTAATCTGGCAGTGAAAGGGATATGAATTCCATGGAGAGTTGTGAAAATTTCCCCAATTCTGCTGCCATACTAGTTAACTGCACCATCGAATATCATTTGCCATTGAGATCCCCTCTCTGGTCCTTCAGTGGGTAATGGCTCATCACAGTCTTTTTCTTTCAAATACATAATGTCTTCATCTGGAAATTCAAATCTCATCGGTTGGTAATCATCAATTGGTTGTTCAGCAAGGTATTCTGACAGAACACTCCCTTTAATGGCTTTTTGGGAAACGTACTGGATATCGTATTCTGTCAATACCATTTGCCATCTGGCAATCCTTCCAAAAAGTGCCTGCTTCTCAAAGATATATTTAATCGGATCCATCTTCGAAATTAGCATGGTTGTATGATTGAGCATGTACTGTCTTAAACGTTTGGCCGCCCAAGCGAGTGCGCAACACGTCTTTTCAAGCATTGAGTAACGGGACTCACAATCTCTTAACTTTTTACTCAAGTAATAAATCGCATGCTCTTTCCTCCCTGTCTCGGCGTGTTGACCGAGAACACAACCCATACTATTCTCCAGAACCGTTAAATACATGATTAATGGTCTTCCAGCCACTGGGGGTATCAGTATCGGAGGCTCCTGCAAGTATTGTTTTATCTTGTCGAATGCCCTTTGGCAATTTTCGTTCCAAACCACCGCCTGATTTTAACAGCTTAAACATTGGTTCACACGTGGCCGTTAGATGAGATATGAACCGAGCGATGTAGTTCAACCTCCCTAAGAAGCCACTGACCTCTTTTTCAGTCTTCAGTGCTGGCATTTCTTGAATAGCTCTTATTTTTGCAGGATCTACCTCGATTCCTTTTCTGCTGACAATAAACCCCAATAGCTTTCCGGACCGAACTCTGAAAGTGCACTTATTTGGATTCAACCTCAATTTGAACTTCCTCAGCCTCTCAAACAGCTTCAATAGATTGACAAAATGTTCTTCCTCCATCTGGGACTTCGCGATCATGTCATCAACATAAACCTCAATCTCATGATGAATCATATCATGAAACAAAGTCACCATCGCCCGCTGATAAGTTGCCCCTGCATTTTTCAACCCAAACGGCATCACCTTATAGCAAAATGTTCCCCACGGTGTAATGAATGTTGTCTTCTCCATGTCCTCTGGTGCCATTTTTATCTGATTATAATCGGAGAAGCCATCCATGAAGGAAAACACCGAGAATTGAGCCGTATTGTCAACCAATACGTCAATGTGGGGGAGCGGGAAATCATCTTTTGGGCTCGCCCTATTCAAGTCTCTATAATCAACGCACATTCGTACCTTACCATCCTTCTTAGGTACAGGTACAATGTTGGCGACCCATGGAAGGTAAGTTGTCACGGCTAAAAATCCAGCGTCCAACTGCTTTTGAACTTCTTCTTTGATTTTTACCGCCATGTCTGGTCTCGTCCTCCTAAGCTTCTTCTTGACGGGTGGACATTCTTCCCGAAGTGGCAATCGATGAACCACAATCTCAGTATCAAGCCCGGGCATATCTTTGTAAGACCAAGCAAAAATGTCACTGTACTCTCGAAGCATCTCTATCAACCTTTGCTTGACGTCTTCTTACAATGCGGCCCCTATCCTGACATTTCTAACAACCTCTTCAAAACCCAAGTTGACGATCTCAATCTCTTCTTCATGAGGCAGAATGACCTTTTCTTCTTGTCTTAAAAGTCTAGCCAATTCCTCAGGCAAGTCTTCATCCTCATCAATCTCTTCTTCAGCTTGGAATACCGGGTTATCAAAGTCGAAGCGAGTCATAGAAGATTCTTGGTCGGTGTCATCTGTAATGATATGAGACCTGCAATGAAAATGGTTAAGTGCTTCAAATGATATGCAAACAAACACATTGCCATTTTATTGTTAAAGATAAAACAAGAAAAACAGAGATCTCAAAATTTGAATGGAAAAACCGCCCTTTGATTAATAGATGAAACAATATTCAAACATAAACAAGACAAGCCCTGAAATAACAAACCACTATGCTTCGGGTAGAACATAGGGTCGTACAATAATTGAAAAACAAAGCATTACTGTTCATTGGTCACTTGGACAAATTCCTCGATGGACCAATTGCATAGACGTTGTCCTGGAAGGCATGGCTTGATCCAGGCATCCATGTCACAGTCACTGTCTCCAGCTTCATCCTCAGAAATGGCATTGAGCTGCTCGAAAAAGACACCTCCGCTGGTAAACCTGATCGGCCCCTTGAACTTCGGTGTACTCTGTGAAGACGATGGGTGGTACCCCAGACCGAACTTGTCTTGCTTCTGAGGGATATTAATCACTTGCCCTCATCCTTGTGCTGAGCCAGCTTGTACCACCGCCTGCGCTTCTTTGAAAGAAGACATAGCCACCTCAGGCTCTTTTCTCACCACCGACGCCTTATCCTTCAACTGAACGATTTCAAACGCCTGACACATGGTCTCATGAATTTCCCCATCTACTTCAACATACTTGAAAGAAGACAGGTGACTAACCATGATGTCTTTTTCTCCACATACTGTCACAACACTGCCACCGACCATATATTTCAACTTCTGATGCAGAGTCGATGTGACAGCCCCAGCTGAGTGGATCCATGGTCTGCCTAACAAACAACTATAAGCAGGCTGAATGTCCATGATATAAAATACAACATTGAAAACTTCTGGGCCCACTTGGATAGGCAAAGTCAGCTCACCGAAAACAGACCTCCGAGTACCATCAAAAGCACATACAACCAAATCACTTGGCGTACAGGTAATGCCCCTAGTATCTAGCTTCATAAGTGCCTTCTTCGGCAACACATTCAAAGATGACTTTGTGTCAAGAAGGACATGAGACATAACCACTCCTCTACATTCAACAGAAATGTGCAGCGCACAATTGTGGTTTCTGCCCCTTGGCATTAAGTCTAGATCTGTAAATCCAAGGCCATTTCCCGCGCTTACATGCCCAACAACCCCTTCAAGCTGATTCACCGATATTTCTTGAGGCACAAAAGCGGTACTCAACACTTTCATCAATGCATTTCTGTGAGCTTCGAAACTCAACAATAGCGATAATATCGAAATTTTGGAAGGTGTCTGCTATAAGTGCTCGACTATCTTGTAGTCGCTTTTGCGTATCAGCCTCATGACTTCCTCCACATCATTCCCCAAAGATCCTTTTTCACTAGACTGGGAGGTTTCTTCAATTACCATCTTACCCTTCCCTTTATCTGCTTTTTTAGCCACCACTTCGGGCGATGCAAAGACTCTGCCGCTTCGGGTAATTGCCTCTGCCCCCACGACATTCTCTGCAGACTCCATAGGAAAACTTTTCAAATCTATCTTCTGACCATTACAATACACCTCAGCCCCATAGTTCCACGGGATGGCTTTGGTGCTTTCATAAGGCACGGGTCCTGCTTTGGTAATAGTGATTGTTGGTGGCCTAGGTGGCGCTGAAATAGTTATAGTATTATATGGGATCGAGATCGTAGCGACCTCATCCCTCTCCTTGCTTACCTCTTCAACAGGTTTCTTTTCTGCAGTCCGTTCAAACTGCAACGTCCCCTTATCTATCATTCCTTGGATACACTTTCTCAGATCAACGCATCCCTCAGGATGACTCAAGCAATCAACACAGTCCTCATTGCAGCCTGGGAATACACCTCCTCCCAGCAATTTGTCCTTCACAAACTTCAACGGATTTTTCAATTCATTCACATCCATTATCAAGTATAAATCTTCCTCCACCAGAATAGCACCTACCCTAGCTTGCCCATGGTTTGACATAGGGTTCTGCACAAGGTTAGGTGCATCATGAGAAAAATTTATTGCTTTACTGTTAATGAGATCTTGCAGCTTGTGTTTAAAAGCCTTACAATCGTCAATAGAGTGACCAGGCGCCCCAGAGTGAAATTCGCAACGTGCATTTGCGTCATAGACGGGTGGGGGATCACCTGTCAAAGGAGCGAGAGTCCTTTTCTGAATTAATTGTAGCTGCAATAAAGTCTGAAGCACTTGAGAGTAAGGCATTGGTGGAGTGTCGAATACCCTATTCGGCCTGGCCCTGTCAGGATACCTCCTATATCCTTGATGGTTTTGCTGTTGTGGCTGATACTATCTTTGCTGTTGTTGTTGTTGTTGTTGTTGTGGTCGTTGCTGCTGTGGCACAGGAATAGTGACACTGGCTACTTGTTGTTGGCGATATTGGTTCTGGGGATGACCCCTTCCTCTTCCTCTAGAACTTGTCACTGAACTGATGTCACCTTCACGCTTCTTGTTTCCAAATATCTTTTTTCCTCCTCCTCCAGCTGAGGGTACCTCTCCTACCTGAATCTTTCCCAACTTGATGCCGTTCTCCACCCTTTCACCGGTGATTATCAAATCTGAGAAACTTCCGGACATACTGCTTATGAGCTTCTCATAGTAAACCCCTGGTAGAGTAGCAACAAACATGTCCACCAGCTCCCTTTCTACCATTGGCGGTTGCACTCTAGCAGCAAGCTCTCGCCACCTCTGGGCGTATTCTTTAAAGCACTCGTTACTTCTTTGGGAAAGGTTCTGCAATTGTACTCTATTCGGCGCAAGGTCACTATTGTATTGATAGTGCCTTACAAAAGCCTCGGCAAGTTCTTTCCAGCTGCGGACGTTTGCGGGCTCCAACCCCATGTACCACTCCAAAGAGGGGCCGGACAAGCTATCCTGGAAAAAGTGCATCAGGAGTTTTTCATCGTTTGAGTACGCGGACATCTTTCTATAGTACGAGCGCAGGTGAACCCTCAGGCAAGTAGTGCCTTTGTACTTATCAAAGTCGGGCACTTTGAACTTATGAGGCACTCTTAAGCCTGGGATCAGCCCCAGATTGGACATATCTAGTCCCATGGAATTTTGGCACTCCAGAGATCACATCTTTTCTTCAATCATTTGAATCCTTCTATCAGCCTCAGAAGGTCCTGCAGCATTTACAAACCTAGGAGTGAATATATCCTCCTGCTGATCCTCGTTCCATGTATGGTCCAAACTACCATGAATGCCACCTGTAGTATCAAAACCGAAGCCATTCCCATTTCCATTACCCCCATTAGCAAAGCCACCACGATTAATACCTGTTGTATTCCCAGCACCAGTAGTGTGTCCATCCCCTCCGGCAGTAGGGATGACTAAAGTTGGTATTGAATTTGCCCGCCTGAGGGGTTTCAACCCGAGTATGGTTAGTAGCAATTCCACCATGTAGTACCCCATCATCATCAACTCGTGTCAACAGGGGTTGCACTATAGTTTGAAGTTGAGCCTGACCGGTAACAACTCCTTGCATCATATCCATCAGCTGTGCAATGCGATCCCTCATTTGTTGCATTTCCACTTGCATTTGATCCATCAGCCTTCTCTGGTTACCTCTAGTACCGTAGCGGTGAGTTATCCGTTCTGCAATCCTGAAACACTAGTGGCACAAGAAACAAGATAAGGTTAACAGTTCCGATGCACCTGCAAATGCGAGAAATATGCTAAAATGCAGACATGTATTTATGCAAATAGGGACATTTCCCCCTCGATTCTAGTTTCGTGATAACAACCAAGACAATGGAGAGCCCCGCAGGCAAGCACAAAATATCAACTCCTCATATATAACATAAGCCCATAGGCAAAGTATAAAAAGCAAATGAGTACAAACAGAAAGGAACCTCAACCAACAGGTCTGGTGATGGTCCATACAAAAGTCTACGCTACAGAATACAAAGAAACAAATCAAACTGGGTAGCAAGACTGGAAATCCTTCAACAATGCCTATGTACCCGAATGGTCTGGCCTAGTGAGCAAACCACGTATGAGCAACTCCTGCTGACTGATAGTAGACTGAAGATCCTCGACCGAGTCCTCCTTCCCAACAGCCTCCTCGAGCCTACGCCTCTTAGCACTAGCTTCCTCTCTATGCTCCTCCAAGGTTGCAAGCGCTTCATACAATTTGCAATCACTATGTCTTTTGAGTGCGGATTCCTTTGAGATCTCCTCATCTTTAGCTTGGAGCTGGGCCTTCTGTTTGATGATATGCGCCTTCAACTTGTCTTCACGCTGCTTGCTAGTAGACATGGCAGCGTTCCACTGATCCTCAAACTTGGAAATCTGCAAATAGGCTTTACTTAACTCTTCCTTCTTCGTAGCTAGAATACGATAAGAAGAATTCAAATCTTGGCCTGTGCGCTCTCTATCTTTAGTCTCCTGAGTTAAGTCTGTTCCCAACTTATTCACCAATTCAGTTTGTTTTTTCAAAGAATACCTCACTTCGTTTCTTTCACTTCTGAGCTGAGCCATCTCTATCTCTAACTCTTCGTTTGTCTTCTGCAACTCTTCTTTCTCGCGGCATACCTGATCATACCTTTGGATATCTACGGTAGTGGGCTCTGCAATCTCTGGCGGATGCACATGCCGAATAGACGGATATGGCATCATCAATTCTTTGGCTCTACTCTGAATCCAAGCCAAATATGGAGCATATGCCTGACTATTGCTCTTTCCCAAGGCAACCTTTCCTCTCCTATGGACATTTCTCCATGCATGTTCAACCCTAGCCAAAGTATCTCCCTCCAACAAACCAGTGAGATACAGAGATTCCTGTATCTCTTCCTCCTTCGGAGGCCCTCTAAGTGCATACCCAAACTGTCTGATAGTAATAGCCGGATTATAGTTTATGCAACATTTCCTTCCGACCAGCGGGACGTTAGAAAAGCTTCCACAACTATAGATAATCTCAATGCCCAATACATCCCTATCAAACCATACAATATCTTCGGCAGACAATCTCATAAAGCGCAAAGATACTGAATGCATCGGCATCTACAAAATCTGGGATGTTCGGGAATAACATAATGCCATAAATACACAAGGCCAAGATAGCATTGAATATCACCCAACAACCTTTCTTAACAAACTCTCGAGCCTTGTCCGCAAGAAAAGGTAATGGAAACCCAAACATTCCATTCCTACTGACTAACTTCCCTTTCAACTCAGAGACATCCAAATGTAAAGCCTTAGCAAGGTTAGTCAAATCTGGCTCTCCCTCAACATGATGGAACGATATCTGGTTCAGAATAGGTATTCCCAATATATCAGAAAACTCCTCAAATGTAGGTGCTAAAACAAAACTCTGAAAGGTGAAGCCTCGCAACTGAGGATCATAGAATTGTAACAATGTCTGAAGGCCATTCAATTCATCCAGAGAAGGTTTGCAAACAATATTCAAAAGTCTTCCATATGATTCTCTGAAATCCTCCATAACCTTCTTGTCAGCTAGAGAAATCAGGCTTCGCAGAATTCTACTGTTAAGCGTAGGAAACTTGTAGGCCAGGGTCCTCCTCAAGGGCTCCATGTCAACAAAGAGAGAACCGAATCACCGGAATCAAAGAGGAAATGTACACCTGCAACATAAACACACGTCAATGAAATGCAAATGAAAATACACATGCAAATGCAAACAGGGGATCAGGATTGCTGTGCTGTCGATTGAGAAGAACCAGCGCTTCGCCTTAGTACCGACAAAATCACTGACATAAGACCCCTTTGTATCACAGGTTTACACTATCAAGAACTGGGTAGTCTGGAGGTCAGAGTTTCCTGCATAACCCACCCACTCACAGGTATGGACCTATACACTGACAAGGTTCGGCATCCTATGCATTCATCAGAGTCACAGACTTTCAAGAAACGATGATACGATACCCAGAAGGTGTGGCATCATCATCTCTTGAAGAGGCCTCACTTAGCTGAATCCCAAATGATCGGTCCCCAGAGTCGACAACCCTCAAATCTGCAATTCTCTCAACGGCCCATTGGGCTGGTGTTGCTACTGCGAAAATTGGCGCCGGCTGAACAGAAGAGTCGCCACCGTGCGTTATTTATCCCAAAGGAGGGAAAGGAAACGCTCGAAGTAAACCTACCGAAAAGACGGGAAAGGAACGGCCATCGCAACCAAATACTAGATTCGGGAGTCGGTTACGCAAGGGGAAGGTATTAGTACCCCTTACGTCCGTCGTACTCGACGGAATCCACGCTTATTTTCTAGCACGGATTGTTATTCTATCTATTCTATAGGTCTGGGGTTAAAAGAAAAGAAAATGACTCGGCAAAGTATCGCACTTTATGCCTACGTATTCCCGTCTGGAACGAGAAATCAGAGTCAACGTAGTTCGCCTACCTATGGGAAAGGAGGAGAAGGTTGCTCGCTAGGATATCGCATCCTATGCCTACGTACTTTCATACAGCATGAAAGATCAGAGAAAACGTAGTTCGGGCTTACGGAAGATACAAGCTTGTCTGAATGTTTTTTTTATCTCCTTGTGAAAGGGTTTTTCCTGATTAAGAGTCCAAGCGGACAAAAATGACACTTTGATGTTTGTTTTCAGTCTTTTACGCAAGAACTGTTTTTTATGATGTTTGCAATCTCTGACGCACTAGAGACTATGATTTGAGGGTGACTACGTCGTATGTCACCCTAAGGGTAACACACTAAGTAATCAGATTACTGAAGAGTGACCCTCCAGGAACCTTTCTCAAATAGCTTAAGGCTCGTAACGTACGATATCGATTATCCTTATTACTGTGTTTTGAATTGTTCTGAGATGAGAAGAGAAAGAAGTCTAAAAACCTAGGGTTTGAAAGGGAATCAAAACTACCCTAATGTTATCATGCATGGATTAACACCTAATGTCTGTCATAATTCCCTCCTGTGCAGAGGAAATCAGAGATCCTAGGGGATAAACGACAAAAGAAACAGAATATACAGTAAACAGTAAATATGCATGAATGCATCAAAACAAGCGAGGCAAGGGAGTCCCACTCAACCTCGAACCTGGGACAACAATAGGCAAAGTGAAACAGCTTCACCTCAAGCCTAAGGGAAAATCAACAGATAATACAGCAAAGAAAATCACACCCAACACCAGCTGAGACAGCTACAACAGCTCTTACAGCAAGCAGTTCAAACAGCACCAGCTCTGGCAGCTACAGTTGATTAACAGCAAAAGGTTGACAGTAATAACTTCAAGCAAGATCCCATATTTACTTTCCAATGATATCCAAGCTTCAGATAAGCTCTTATCTCCAATAATCTTCAGCTTTAGCAATCACTGAATCCAAACAACAAACAACTTCAAACAGCAGCAAAACCCTAACAGATACCCAGCTTTGACAGGCACAAGCTTCATTTCCACCAATCTTCAATGCACCTTATCTTCACTAAGCTTCCATCTTTAAGGCAAACACTCACAGGAGAGAATCCACTGATAGATGGAGTTGTAATGTTAAGAGGCTTAATGATAACCCAGCGAAATCATTAAGATCTTATCATAGCCAGGGAGAGGTATCCTTAAGACTCTACCCAATCAAAGCATGCTTTACATCCCTCCTAAGGAGAGATGGAACTTCTTTGGGGGACCTTGTGTCATAGGATGGAATAGAGGCATAAGAAGCTCTCTATGTTTGACAGAAGAAATCAGTCTACTCTAGAGCTCTCCCTATATCTCATATCTCCTAAGTCTTCATCAAGCAATCTTCAAGCACAAGCAACATAATATCCAAGCATCAATATTTGTCTTCAATCTTCCTCAAAGTCTTCACTAGCCCCACAAGCCAAGTACAAGCCCCAACACCCAATGGAAATGCCCAAAACCCAACAAAGAAAGCAACATCCCAAGTGGGAAACACACCAATATCAACCAAACTTGCAAAAATCAAATAAAATGGAAAAACTCCACATAAAATCCTAGATTAATTTCTAAGGGACCCTAACTATGTACCCTATACCCCACATAAACCCCAAGGCCTAAATCAAACTAAAAACCCAAAAACTATGTGATGAAGTGCACCTATGTCAAGTTGAAACCCTAATTCTAGCACACTTGCTTCACACCTCTCAAAAACAAATAAATTTAAGTCACAAAAATGTGACAAAAATCCATGGAGAACCTAATACTATAATCTAACTATATAAAAAAGAATGGCATCAAAAATCAAAGTGAAATGATCATACTAAATTCAGCAAGTAACATGTATCAAATGGAAATGAAATAAAAGCTATTAAAAGTAAAAATAAACCAAAAATAGAAAAATGCATGAAATGAAATTTATTCTTTTATAATTTTCTTGATGTCTTGATGAAAATGAGGGAAAAATTCCCATGCACAAATGTTAATTTTCCAATTAGTTATGAATTTTCAAAGAACTTAAAATAAATGTGAAAATAGAAGAAATATGAAAAAATGGAAAAGATGCGTGTCAAATAGTAATAAAAATCAATATAACAACCAACTGGGCCCAGAGAGGGGATGGGGATAGCAGCGCGCCTAAGCCCAAACTAGTCAGAAATTAAAACTGAAAATGCTCAGAAAAATAACAAATTTGTGGTGTGAAAAGCAAGCCAATTCAGTGTAATTCTCAGTGGGCCTCCCAAGTGGGGTGTGGATATCATGTTTCTCACTTAAGCCCAAGCTGGCACTTTAAATGAAACGGTGCGTATTAGGTCTCTATTAAGACTCCTTCACAAATTGGAATCACGCGTGGCCGTTGGATCTTGTTTTGGTCAAAGGTCTCACTCACATCCAATGGTAGTCAGGTCATCTTCTTCATTTGAACCTTGGAGGGAAATGAAGCCATGGAAGCTCAGAGCTATGATCTTCATCTTCTTCCCAATCGTGCTCCCTCAAATCTTCATCAAAACTCAAAAATGAAAACCCTAACTTGCTCCATTTTTCACCAACAATTCAATCAGGGCATTCACAATCATTGAAACACTCTCCTTCTCCAAACACGATGGGAATCTCAGAAATCACTCAAGAATGGAATCTCACCAAACCTAAAATTGAGTGGCCTAAACTCTTCACCATGCTTCACTGAACATTTCTAGCCATCAAATTATGATTATATCATCAAGAACAACAAGATATGAGCATGAACAGAAATCGCATCACTCCACTAATTGTCTCTAAATTGATCCTAAAGCTACCAGAAAGCTTCATACACTAACCTACATTGAATCTAACTAATTAAAACAGATTGAAACTACCTAAATCATGCCATGGAGTGAAGTTTACATACCTGCAAATTTGAGATGAACAGAGTCCTCAAACCTTCAAATCAATCCTCAAAAGCTTCCAGATTCCTTCAATGGAGTATAAGCAAGCTTCTGTATGCAAAGAACTTGATTGAAATGGCTTGAATCTTTGAATTTGATTCTGAGTTGCAGATGAAAATTTTCAAAGGCTATCACACGATTCTTCTCCAATCTTGCTCAATTATCCATCTGGAATCATTCACCAATGCTTGATCAAGGTTCTGAGATCAACATAATGGCTTGAATGTGGTTGAAACTTGTAACTGAATTCTGTTTTGCACATGGAAGTTTCAAATTGCAATCTCACAAATTTCTCCCAATTCTCTCCAACTCTTGCTCTGAATCTCTTCATGTGTATATATAGAATGTATTTGAAGACCCTAGAAAGTTCTAGATTGATCCAATGAGAAATTCACCATCTCATGTCATGAGATCTCATGTCATGCTATGCACTCATACCAACTCATGTAGCAGCTTGAAATTCTACTCAATTCTGATCCAAATTGTCCTTTAATGAGATATTGGATGTGTTAAGATGGAAGGAAGCCTAGCATTTTCCTTGACAAGTGATTTTGCATATGTGCCTTATGATTCAAGTAACCAATTTTCAAAGCAAGTCCTAAAAATAACCCTCAATTCAAAATTGTGGCAATTTCAATGTTCTCAAAATGCATTTTACAATCAAATTGGTATGTCATATGGCTTGGTTTGGATTTGTAGATCAAAAACCCCAATTTTCAACTTTGATTCATTTAAAATTCACCTTCCTTTTAGGCCATTTTGGTGACTTTGTGAAGCAAGCCATTCCAAACTCTCATGACCTCTTATATAGCTTAAAAACATCATTTTGAACACATCTCATGTTGAACATTTTTTCATTTGAGGAGTGGAAGATGGAGATTTGGACCTATGTTGAAAAATGACCTGTAATTCAACTTTCCCAAAATACCCCTGGGTTGCCAAGACCATAACTTGAGTTCCACAAATCCTCTTGAGGACTTCTAGTACTCAAATTAAAGCTAAGATCAAGAACTACAACTCTTATGTTGGCCAAGAATCCATTTGAAAACTCCTTCATGGGAAAACGTTGCTTGGAAGTCAAGTGACTTTCACAGATAAATTTCAGTGTCCTCTGATGACCCATAACTTGCAAGAACCATAACTTGAGTTATACAAATCTTCTTGAAGACTTCTAGTACTCAAATTAAATATATTGAGAAGCTCTACAAGTTTCATGTTTACCAAGACTTCATTTGAAGCTTGGATTTTGACTTATCTGGCTTGGAAGATAGGCCTAAATTAGGGTTTTTACACTGAAACCCTAATTTAGTAATTCCTCTTCTTCTTGATTCCTTTTGATTTCTCCTTGGCACAACACCACACTTGTATCCACATATCAATTCATGAATCCCACATCCTCCAATTAAGCCTTGATGCTCTTCAATCACTCAGTTGACCTAGGGTCGACCTAGGTTTACCCAGATGAAACCTTAGTTGACTGTACTTCAACTCTGGCTCTTGTACTTGAATCAATGACTTGTCTCATCTTCAAAATGACCCTCTAGGTCTTCCATGATATTTGTACACATTCCATACCCTTAGCCAAGACTCACACATTCATTTATGATCTTCAACCTCCTCCAAGATTAGGAGAGAAATCCACTGGTTGACCTTCAAACTTTTCAAAGCTTCAACTCCTTTCTTGATTACTTGGATGGTCTTGAACTTGAATAAAACCCCTTGATGGGCCTCTTTCTGATAAGAATGGCACTTGATCCCTTGTTAGATTACTTGCCATGCTATGCTATGCAAATGATTAGACTATGCACATGACTTATTATGCAAATGACAATACAATTGAAACATAAACCAGGTGAAATAGGTTGAGCAAATTTTAGGGTGCAACAGTTGCCCCTATTCAAGCGGCTTGGACCTGACTGGGTGAAGAGCGAACATCCTTCAAACATTCGAGGTACGAGACGGTTGAATACCAAGAACCCGGAAATTTGCCAACCGCAAAAATAAACTGCACCACTATTTGGGGAACAACATTCGTCAATTGAACCTGATTGTTACGGTAACAACTGATCAACCACCTGATACAGATCTGATTTCAACACTAACTGCCTGTGCAGCACCAAACTTGTCAATATAGGAATAACCTGGACGACTTCGCTGGGGAAGTACTTATGTCAACAAAACATGACTCTGCCAACGATACAGGAAAATAACTTCGTCATCACTACGGGAAATAACTCCGTCACCACTACGGGTAATAGCTCTGTCACCACCCGGGAACTAACACCGCCATCGCTACGGGCAAATAACACCGCCATCGCTACGGGGAAATAACACCGCCATCGCTACGGGTAATAACTCTGTCATCACTACAGGGAAATAACTCTGTCATCACTACAGGGAAAATAACACCGCCATCACTACAGGAACATAACACCGCCATCGCTACGGGTAATACTCTGCCATCATTACAGGAAAATAACACCGCCATCGCTACGGGTAATACTCAGCCATCACTACAGGAAAACAACACCGCCATCGCTATGGGTAATAGCTCCACCATCACTACGGAAAAATAACACCGCCATCGCTACGGGTAATAACTCCGCCATTACTACGGGAAAATAACACCGCCATCACTACGGGTAATAACTCCGCCATCACTACGGGAAAATAACACCGCCATCGCTACGGGTAATACTCTGCCATCACTACAGGAAAATAACACCGCCATCGCTACGGGTAATACTCTCGAATACAGCTCCCCTGCCTATCTTTGCAGTAACTAACTCCATCAATCGAATGGGTAACACAATACGAGTCCAGTCTTCCAACTTTTAGCGTCGACACGACAACAAATCTGAAAAGGACTCTACCAGGGATTTTCTGAACCCAAACTGCCAGACACCTACTTCGACATAGGCGGCAACTTCCAAAAACTGATTCACGAAACCTTTTGATAACAACATAACAGCAATCTTGAAGAAATACTCCGCTGGAGGGGTAAGAGAAATTTAAACAAGCACTCTGTGGGGAATCATGACAAGACAACATTATGCCTCATGTGTCTCGTGCTGAGATTTTTAATATGTGGTGATTGATTTGAGCAAGAGCTCCCTCCACCTCCAAGGGAAACAACACTTGAATACCAAAGGTTAACCAACCTGGCTTATGTTTCAAAATGCGCATGTTTGACAATGGCGTAATGCTCCGTACAACACGGATATGCTACGCGTTTTTGGATAGATGCAAATATGACACTATATGCAAATGCGAATGCAGGCTCAAGCTGCTGGGGAAACTCTGATAAGCTTGCTTTAATACTGCTGTTGAGAGCAAATACCACCCTGTTGGGGATGAACGAGTATCATAAAGTCCTCCGGCAAAATAAATGCCGGACATATAAACAATTATGCCGGGGAAAGATTTAACCTTCGATTTCCACTGGGAGGAAAGAACATCCTCGGCTGGGGAGAGTAACTCAGCTGGGGAAGAATCGACTCTCTTGGGGAAAGTAAACTGACTGAGCAAGAAACGACTCAGCTGGGGAACGAGGAAATCCTTCTGGAGGAAACGATGCTGTCTAAAACCAATTTTATAAACTCGGAGCTACCACTCCGCTGGGGATAATCATCCTGACGAAGGCATGACGACCTGCGGGAAGAAAAACCGTCTTCTATGGGAATAATCCTTCTGAACCAACTATGACTTGAATCCTCCAAGATGGGGATTGATCGTTCACATACTCGACTCCCTGGGGAGTGCAACCTCTGCGAGGGATACTGATTTTGACCGGTCGGGGACATCCTCTGGGGATAAACTGCGACTAGCTAGGGAAATTGATCACTTCGGTAAGGGACAACAATCATCCCAACTTTTGAAGATGATGTGCGACCTGCATGGGGATTGGTGTCGCACAAAGTCAAGTCTTTCACCACGAACCTCCGGCTGGGGCCACAAGTTCTGATTGTCCGCCTTAAAGGTGAGAACCCTGCAAAACACAAACGAGACAAGACAAATCTATACAACTAAATCTATTCGGGTTAGTGTCCATGACATTACTTCAGTCAATTCGAAGTTTTATCAATTATTGGCAAGGGCCAGCAAAGTTATGCAAATGCAAGTTCATCGGAACATTGGCGTTTTCCACATTCAAAACAGTAAAGCACAACCATCAAATACTGAATAACATGTTTTATTAATAACAAGCCTCTGAATAGGCAAAGTTTTGTACATCGGATGCAACTCCTGAAAAGAGGAAGTTATGTACACACACATACATATATGCACAAGAAGCATAAAAATACAAATACAACTCGAATTTGTGCACATGTCGGCAACGTGGTGCAGACAAACATCGTGAGCTGATCCTCCTATGACTCGCCTGACTCTGGTGCTTTCCCGGTATTCAATTTTCGGAAGAGATTATGTTGGATAAATGAACCTTCAGTTGCTCCCAAACCACTAAGGAATGCTGGTATCTAATTCGGATCGCAGTCATTTGCTTTTTAAATCCCTGACTTTTGCGTGAACCGCCCTTTGCGGGTTTTCAATTCACCGGGATACCCTTTTTTGCCGAAGTCGCCCACTGCAGGTTTTCGACTTCGCGGGTGTACATTTTTTCAATTTTATCCCTAATTTTTTTGCCCGAACCTTTTATTCTGTTTTTGGTTCGCCAGGATGCCCCATTTTTGCCTGGACTCTCTTTTTACTGTCCAGCGGGTCTCTTTCAAGCAAAGTATTTTTTAACTGCGTCCGAATTCACAGGAGACGAAAAGTCTTCACCATCTATGGTAGATAGTAGCAAAGCTCCTCCTGAGAAAACTTTTCTGACAACGTATGGCCCTTCGTAATTTGGGGTCCACTTGCCCCTGTGATCTGTTTGTGGCGGGAGAATCCTCTTCAGCACAAGGTCACCCGTCTGAAAGCTTCGCGGACATATCTTCTTATCGTATGCTTTCTTCATCCGGCTCTGGAACAACCGACCATATGCGAGAGAAGCTAGCCTCTTCTCATCCATTAAGCTGAGCTGATTCAGTCTATCCTTAACCCATTCTGCCTCGTCAAGTGGGACATCTCGTAAAACTCTCAAGGAAGGAATCTTAACTTCCAACGGTAACACTGCCTCCATTCCGTATACCAAAGAAAAAGGGGTTGCCCCGGTTGATGTGCGTACCATCGTACGATAACCGTACAAAGCGAAAGGTAGCATCTCGTGCCAATCCTTATACGTCACAACCATCTTCTGAACAATCTTCTTTATGTTCTTGTTGGCCGCTTCAACAGCGTCATTCATCTTAGGTCGGTAAGGAGAAGAATTGTGATGCTCAATCTTAAAATTCTGGCACATCTCTTTCATCATCTTGTTATTCAAATTCGAACCGTTGTCGGTGATAATCCGCTCAGGGATTCCATATCTGCAGATAATATCCCGTTTGATAAATCTGGCGACCACTTGTTTGGTGACATTGGCACATGACGCTGCTTCCACCCATTTGGTGAAGTAATCAATTGCCACCAAAATGAACCGGTGTTCGTTTGATGTCGTAGGCTCGATCTTGCAAATCATATCAATTCCCCACATCGAGAATGACCACGGTGATGACATCACATTCAAAGGACTTGGGGGTACATGGACCTTGTCCGCATAAATTTGGCATTTATGACATCTCTTTGCAAACTTGAAACAGTCTGTTTCCATAGTTAGCCATTAATAACCTGCCCGCAGTAGCTTTCTCGTCATAGCATGCCCACCCGCATGTGTACCAAATGTACCCTCATGTATCTCTTCCATGAGCAACTTTGCTTCTTTCTCATCTACACAACGTAGCAATACCAAGTCGTGGTTTCTTTTGTATAGGACACCGTCAGGGTTCAGATAGAAATTGCCAGCCAATCTCCTGAGAGTCTTCTGATCGCGACTGGATGCCCCAGCCGGATACTCCTTGTTCTCCAGGAAATTCTGGATGTCGAAGTACCAGGGTTTATCATCATATGCTTCATCAATAGCAAATATGAAGGCAGGCCTATCAAGCCGAGAGATAACAATCCGGGGAGCCTCGTTCCAGAAGTTAACTTTATACATCGAAGATAACGTTGCCAGGGCGTCAGCCATTTGATTTTCTGCTCGCGGCATGTGATGCAATTCCACCTTTTCAAAGAAAGGCAACAATCTCCTTGCATAATTCATATATGGTATCAAATTAGGCTGACGTGTCTCCCATTCACCCTTTATCTGATTCACCACTAGAGCTGAGTCTCCGTATACATCCAGATGTTTGATTCGCAAATCAATAGCTTCTTTAAGACCCATGATGCAAGCCTCATATTCAGCTTCATTATTGGTAACCGGAAAGGTCAATCGGGCAGTAAATGGGATATGCGACCCATGAGGAGTAGTAATAATTGCCCTTATTCCGCTACCATAGGAATTTACAGCTCCGTCAAATATTAACTGCCATTTGGAACCCAATTCTGGTCCTTCGTCCGGCAACGGTTCTTCACAATCTTTCATCTTTAGGTACATGATATCCTCGTCAGGAAAATCAAACCTCATCGATTGGTAGTCCTCCACAGACTGCTCCGCAAGGTACTCTGACAAGACGCTACCTTTAATAGCCTTTTGCGAGACATACTGAATATCATATTCGGTTAACACCATCTGCCATCGGGCAATTCTTCCGGAGAGTGCTTGCTTCTCAAACACGTATTTGATTGGATCCATCTTTGAAATTAGCAAGGTTGTATGATTTAGCATGTATTGCCTCAAACGTTTGGCGGCCCAGGCTAGCGCACAACACGTTTTCTCGAGCATTGAGTATCTGGACTCACAGTCTGTGAACTTCTTACTCAAATAGTAAATCGCATGCTCTTTACGTACTGTCTCGTCGTGTTGACCTAGAACACAACCCATACTTTCCTCAAGAACTGTCAAATACATAATCAAAGGTCTCCCGGCCACTGGGGGTATTAAAACAGGAGGTTCCTGCAAGTATTCTTTTATCTTGTCGAACGCCTTTTGACAATTTTCATTCCAGGTCACAACCTGGTCCTTCTTTAACAGCTTGAATAATGGCTCGTATGTCGCAGTTAAGTGAGATATGAACCGGGCGATGTAGTTCAATCTCCCTAAAAATCCACGTACTTCTTTTTCTGTTTTAGGCATTGGCATTTCTTGTATTGCTTTTATTTTCGCAGGATCGACCTCTATTCCTTTTTTGCTCACGATAAACCCCAATAGCTTACCCGATCTCACCCCAAAGGTGCACTTGTTAGGGTTCAGTCTCAGCCTGAACTTCCTAAGCCTCTTGAACAGTTTCAGCAGATTAACCAAATGCTCCTCCTCCGTCTGGGACTTGGCAATCATATCATCAACATAAACCCCGATCTCTTTATGCATCATGTCATGAAAGAGAGTCGTCATAGCATGTTGATATGTTCCCCCAGCGTTCTTTAACCCGAAGGGCATCACTTTGTAGCAAAATGTTCCCCAGGGAGTAATGAAAGTAGTCTTCTCCATGTCTTCTGGCGCCATTTTAATCTGATTATAGCCCGAGAAGCCATCCATGAAGGAGAATACGGAGAACTGAGCAGTATTATCAACCAGCACATCGATGTGAGGAAGTGGAAAGTCGTCTTTCGGGCTCGCCCTGTTTAGATCATGATAGTCTACACACATTCTCACCTTACCGTCTTTCTTTGGCACTGGTACAATATTAGCGACCCATGAGGGATATTTTGTAACAGCTAGGAAACCAGCATCCCACTGTTTTTGAACTTCCTCCTTAATCTTCACAGTCATGTCCGATCTAGTTCTTCGGAGTTTCTGCTTAACCGGCGGGCATTCTTCTTTTAGCGGCAGGCGGTGAACAACCATATCCGTATCCAGCCCAGGCATATCCTCATATGACCAAGCGAATATATCACTGTACTCTTTGAGGATCACAACCAACCTTTGCTTGATGTCGCTCTGCAGCGCAGCCCTTATACAGATGTTCCTTTCAACCCCTTCCGACCCCAAATTGACGATCTCAATGACTTCCTCATGAGGCAGAATGATTCTTTCTTCTTGTTTCAGTAACCAGGTCAGCTCTTCTGGTACGTCGCCATCTTCCACAATCTCTTCCTCAGCCTGAAATACCGGGTGCTCAAAGTCGAAGCGAGTAATAGGCGGATCATAGATGTCATCTAAAATAGTAATCCTGCAAAGGAAATGGTTAAATGCTTCAAAACGCGTACAAAGCAAGTAACCACGTTTCCATTTTATTGTAAAAGATAAAAACAGGAAAAACAGGGATCACAACATTTGTATATGAAAAACGCCTTTATTCATGATTAAACAATGTAATGTACATAACAGAATGTCCCTAAGCAAAATCACTATGCCCCGGGTAGGACACAGGATTATTCAACAATTAAGAAAACAAATCATTACTGTTTAGTTGTCACAGGAACAGTTTCCTGGATAGACCAATTGCAGAGACTTTGTCTTGGCACGCCTGGCTTGATCCACGCGTCCATATCGCAGTCGTTGTCCCCTTCCTCGGAATCTGAAACAGCATTGATGGTCTCGAAGCTCACTCCGCTTGGTGTGATGGTTATTGGCCCTCTGAACTAGGGCGTCCCTGAAGAGGATGCTGATGACGAAGGATGATATCCAAGTTCGAACCTGTCATTCTTCACGGGAATCTCCAACACCTGTCCCTAGCCCTTGGTCTCGCCTGCCTGCACTAGAGCCTGAGCCTCTTTGTACGATGACACTGCCACATCTGACATCTTGGGTACTGGAGCTTTGTCTTTAATCTTTAGCCCTTCAAAGGCCTGACAGGGTGTCTCGTGGATTTCGCCGTCGATCTCCACATATTTGAATGAAGACAGATGGCTAACCAGAATATCTTCTTCTCCACAAACGGTGACGACACTATCCCCCACCATATGCTTCAGCTTTTGGTGCAACGTGGATGTGACTGCCCCAGCAGCGTGAATCCATGGGCGTCCAAGAAGACAACTATACGCTGGCTGGATGTCCATTATATAGAATTCAGTTTCAAAAATTTCCGGCCCCACTTGCAATGGTAACGTTATCGATCCGAAAACTGACCTCCTCGTTCCATCGAACGCTCTTACCACTAAGTCACTGGGCATGCAGAGAATCCCCCTGACATCCAACTTCATCATTGCTTTCTTCGGAAGCACATTCAAGGAAGACCCAGTATCCACTAAAACATGGGACATGACCGTGCCCCGACATTCTACTGATACATGCAGCGCCATGTTGTGCTCTCTCCCTCTTGGGGTCAAATCAAAATCTGTAAAGCCCAAATTGTGCCCTGCATTAACATGCGCCATCACCCCTTCTAATTAGTTAACCGAAACATCTTGAGGAACGAATGACATGTCTAGGATCTTCAGAAAAGCGTTCCGATGGGCCTCGGAACATAATAGCAGTGACAAGATCGAGATCTTTGATGGCGTTTGATGGAGGTGCTCCACGATTTTGTAATCACTTTTACGGATGAGCCTCATAAACTCTTCCACATCCTTAAGTGATGTTTCCTTTTCCTTTATCTGTGAGGGGCCACTCTCGTCTACCTTGGCTTTCCCCTTTGCCAATCTTTCTGCCTCTACCTCAGGCGATGTGAAGATTCTTCCACTTCTGGTCTTACCCCCCGTTCCGACAATATTGTCTACAACCCCAGCTGGTTGTCCATTGACCTCAATTTTCTCACCGTCACAATATACCTCCAACCCGTAAGTCCATGGCACTGCTTTGGTACTTTCAAAAGGAATCGGTCCTGCTTTAGTAATACTGATCGTCGGCCGCCTGGATGGCGCCGTTATTGTTATTGTTTTCCTTGGAATTGTCACTGTGGCAACATCGTTCAGCTCGTCACACAATGCCTCTACAGGCTCTTCAACTGCGGTTTTATCAGACTGCAGTGTTCCTTCATCCATCATAGCCTGAATACCCTGTTTCAACTCATTACAACCCTCTGGCTTTATCCAATAATCCAAGCAAAATTCATCACACCCCGGGAATACACCCCCTTTTAACAACCTGCTTTTGATCTCACCCAACGGTGTCTTCAGCTCATTGACATCCGTCACTAGATTCAAATTTTCCTCCGTCAGGATGGCGTTTGCCCCGTGATTGGGCATAGGCTGTTGTACTATATTTGGACCCGCCTGTCCAAAGTTGATAGCCTTGCTGTCCAACAAGTCTTGGACTTTATGTTTAAACGCATGACAGCCTTCAATATCATGTCCGGGCGCCCCGGAGTGAAACTCACAGTGTTTACCAGCATCATAGCCAAACGGAGGAGTGCCTGTTAGCGGCGCCATGGTCCTTTTCTCGACCAACTTTAAACATAACAATGTTTGAAGCAGTTCGGCGTATGTCGAAGGAGGCGTTTCAAATACTCGCCTTGGCTTGCCCTCTAGGATTCTGCGTTGGGCGGGGTGTTGCCTTTGTTGTTGCTGGTGCTGCGGCTGCTGCTGCTGCTGTTGTTGTTGTGGAAAAGGGATGGTAACACTAGCGACCTGTTGATGCTGAGCATACTGACTTCGTCCTCTGCCCCGGCCTCTGCTGCCAAACACAGCACTAGAATCACCTTGTCGCCTACCACCGAATGCTTTTCTGGTACCTCCTGCGGGGGTAGACTCACCTGCATGGAATCTTCCAACCTTAATACTGTCTTCGACCATCTCACCCATAAGAATCAAATCTGAAAAACTGCTCAACGAAACATTAAACAACTTTTCATAATATATTCCCGTAAATGTCCCAATGAACATACTATTCATTTCTCTTTCAGCCAACAGAGGATGTACTCCTGCTGCCATATCGCGCCATCTCTGCGCATACTCTTTAAAGCTTTCCCCGTTCTTTTGCGACAAACCTTGCAATTGAACTCGGTTCGGTGCCAGATCACTGTTATATTTATAATGTAGGACGAAAGCATCCGCCAATTGCTTCTAGGTTTTGATTTGAGCGGGCTCCAACACCATGTACCACTCGAGTGACGGTCCTGACAGGCTGTCTTGAAAGAAATGCATAAGCATTCTTTCGTCATCTGAATACGCGGACATTCTTCTGTAATAAGCGCGGACATGCACTTTAGGGCAAGTGTCCCCCTTATACTTGTCGAATGTGAGTGCTTTGAATTTCAGCGGTACCCTCAGCCCAGGCACCAAGCCCATAGTAGTCATGTCTAGTCCGGTAGAATTCTGATTAGCCATACCCTTCACATGTTCTTCAAGCATTTTAATCCTCTGAGTATTGTCAACGGGTCCTTCAAATCCCATGCCTCTTCCAGAAAAGGCGTCCTCCTGGCAGTCTTCGCCCCAGTTCACATTCTCATTTTCGTACCCGTTATAACCAGTGTTGCGACCAAACCCTTGTTGATTAGTCATGGGACCTCGTCCCCCATTACCATAACCTTGGTTAACCCCAACATGCCCGAAACCAGTGTTGATAGGAACCAATCCTGCACCATTTCCACCATAACCCTGGTTAGCGTTACCAAAACCGTCGTAGCCGAAACCCTGAGTGTTGAAGCCGAACTTTCCACCCTGATTGCCGTACTTAAACCCCTGGTCATTATAGTCGAATCCATTGTTACCAAAACCACTACCGCCATTGAAGTTACCACCGCCCAGATTGGCATCTCCAATTCCAACATTGTTAACAGCCGTCTCATTTCCATTCCCTGCGTTACCATTGCCAGCGCCAGCGTCATTGTTTACAACCACAACAGGAGGAACCACAGGCGTAGGGGGCCCATCCTCATGAAGAGTTTCGACATGCACAGAGTTGTGGTCATTGTTGCCATTCCCATTAGCCCGCGTCAGCAGCGGCTGCATCAAAGTCTGGAGATTCTCCTGGCCTTTAGCAATACTCTCCATGGCATGCATGAACAGGTTCAACTTCTCGCGAATTTCCTGCATCTCCACTTGGACTTGATCCATGATTCTCTTGCAGTTGTTTCGGGTTGAATAGCGGTGAACTCTTTGTTCGTCAATCCTGGAAACCTGCAGATGCAGGAAATAAGGTACAGATTCAAGAATACCGGTCATGCAATATGAATGCAAATGCAATTATGCAAATATGCTACAGGTTTTATATTCCCCCCGATTCTAGTTTCGGAGAGAAGGCTATTACGACAATGGAGTCCCCATCCAGCAAGAAAGGAATCGGAAAACCCTCATATATAACAAATGCCAAGAGGCTGAGTATAAGAGTACAACTGCATACAACTGAAGAGACCTCAGCCAACAAGCCTGGCGATGGTCACAAACAAGTACAAATAACGAAGATAAATCAAGCCAAATGGCGTGCTCTTACGTCCTCCAATATCCTCATCGTCTCCGAGTGCCCTAGTCGGGAGATCAGCTCCTGTATCAATAAAGCATGCCGCTCGGTAGTGGATCTCAGCTTTTTTGCATCGTCCTGGCAGGTTCCTTTGCCAGAACTCTCGTCAAATCTATACCTCTTGGAACCGGCCTTCTCTTCATAACCTCTCGGCTTCTCGTCAATGTCACTTACTCTGAGCTCAGCAGCGCTCTTAAGTGTTGTCGCTTCAGCAATCTTTGCGTCTTGGGCTCTAATCTGTGCCTCTAGCATGGCAATCTGCAGCTTCAGTTTGTCTTCGCGCTCCTTCCGCTTGGTAAGCGTGGTACTCCACAAAGCTTCCCACTTGCTGAGGCGGGCATAAGCTTTGCTTAGAAGTTCCTTCTTGGAAGTAAGCACCTTGCTAACACTGTTTAAGGCTATTCCCACTTTTTCTTTCTTGTTGGTTGCTTCTGTCAGCTCCGATCCCAACCTGTTAATCAATTCAGTCTGTTCCTTCACGGTGAAGGTGGCTTCATTCTTCTCACGACGTAACTGGAAGATCTCCTTCTCTAACTCCTCATTGGCTTTCTTCAATTCCTCGTTTTCAGCCAACAATTTGTTATACTTATCACTCTCTTCCGAAGGAGGTACCTCAATCAATGGAAGATACAGGGGTTCCATAGCAGGATAAGGCATCAAAGAAGTACTAGCTCTCTCGCGGATCCAAGCCAAATAAGGATCATAAGCTCTGTTGTTGCTCTTACCGAGCAGAGCTTTGCCTCTCCTATGGATGTTAGCCCATGCATGTCTCAATCTGATCAAAACAGCTGTGTCTAATGACCCTGTGAGATACAGAGATTCCTGTATCTCCTTCTCAATAGGAGCGTCCCTCAAAGCGTAACCGAACTGTCTTACCAGCAGTGAAGGATTATAGTTGATACCGTCTTTCCGTCCAATCAGGGGGACATTCAGAAAGCCACTGCAACTATATATAATGTTAGTACCAAGCATGCTCCGATCAAACCAAATGATGTTCTCAGCAGACAGCCCCATCAACCGGGAAGACCAATCCAAAGTGTCAATAGCATCCATAAAAGGCCCTGTCTTCGGAAGGTGCCCCTGGAACCACCTGTACAGGAGAGGAAAACAGCAGGACACGTTCTTGCCACGACGTTTCTCATTCTTGTAGTGAATGGAATGATAAACATCGCCCAAGAGAGTAGGAACTGGATTCTTCGAGGCAAGAATCAGGAAGGCGTCCGAGTCGACAAAATCTGGCACATTAGGAAACAAGACAATCCCGTAGATGCAAACAGCTAGGATGGCACTAAAAGCAACCCAACATCCACTCTTTGCGCACTGTGTAGCCTTCTCAACTAGGACAGCCAGGTGAAAACCATAAGCTCCGTTCAGCTTGACCAACCCTCCCGGGAACTCGGAAGCGTCCAAACTGACAACCTCAACAAGTGTGGCCAACTCAGGCTCAGCATCAATATGTACAAAGGGCATCTGGTCTAGCACAGGAACTTCCAACATCGCAGAATACTCCTCCAGAGTGGGTGCTAGAATATAGTCGGGAAATAAGAAACACCTCAGCTGCGGCTCATAAAACTGCATCAAAGTGTATGCCCCAGTCGTCTCAAATGCTGAAGGTCTGTACAACAAGCTAAGCAATCTCCCATAAGATATCCTGAACTCAGCCCTCACACCCTCATCTGCGAGAGCAACTAATCCCAGCAAGGAACTGATATGTGGCGAATGCAACCGGTAAGCAACCGTCTTCTTCAGGGACTCCATGTCTGGCTAGAAGATATACTAGAATCAGAGGGGAATGATCACCTGCAACATAAATACATGTTAATGAAATGCAATCATGAAAATGCGCATGCATATGCAAACAAGGGACCAAGTGCAATGCTAATAGACTGGGCTGCTTCATCCAATCTTCATCTCAAACCAAATCAACCACTCAAATGAACCTTGTGACCACATCTCACTAACAGAGATAAACCAGGTATTCTGAGGTCAAAGGTTTCCTGCAAACAGACCCACCTACCCCTCACAGGTGTGTACTTAACTCGCAGACGAGGTACGGCATCCTATGCGGGTTCAACGTCACAGACTTTCAAGAACGATGATACGATACCCAGAAGGTGTGGCATCATCATCCCTTGAAGCGGCCTCACTTAGTTGGATCCCAATTGATAGGTTCCCAGAGTCGACAATCCTCGGGTCAGACAACTTGTCGAGCCCTAAGGGCCAGGCAAGAAGCATCAAAGAGAATCTCGTCCGAGCGTAAATTTCGCGGCTAGCTGGTGCGAGCTAAGCAAGCAGGCTAACCACTACTCTCTACTTCTAAGTCTATGTGTAACCTCAAGCCCAGGTCCGACTTATCTCTCAACAGATTACCCCCTTCCCACAGCAGCATTAATAATATAAGGCTGATAATAAAATGCGGAAAGTAAAGAAAGAAAAGGTAAATCTATACAACACCCATGACGGGAAAACAAGCGCTAGGATTGACTCGCATAGGGGATATTCCTGTCCCCAGCAGAGTCGCCAGCTGTCGCTACTGCGAAAATCGGCGCCGGCTGAACAGAAAAGTCGCCATCGTGCGTTATTTATCCCAAAGGAGGGAAAGGAAACGCTCGAAGTAAACCTACCGGAAAGACAGTAAAGGAACGGTCATCGCAACCAAATCCTAGATTCGGGAGTCGGTTACGCAAGGGGAAGGTATTAGCACCCCTTACATCCGTCGTACTCGACGGGATCCACACTTGTTTTCTAGTACGGATTGTTATTCTATCTATTCTACAGGTCTGGGGTTAAAATAAAAGAAAATGACTCGGCAAAGTATCGCACTTTATGCCTACGTATTCCCGTCTGGAACGAGAAATCAGAGTCAACGTAGTTCGCCTACCTACGGGAAAGGAGGGGAAGGTTGCTCGCTAGGATATCGCATCCTATGCCTACGTACTTTCATACAGCATGAAAGATCAGAGCAAACGTAGTTTGGGCTTACAGAAGACACAAGCTTGTCTGAATGTTTTTTTTATCTCCTTATGAAAGGGTTTTTCCTGATTAAGAGTCCAAGCGGACAAAAAGGACACTTTGATGTTTGTTTTCAGTCTTTTACGCAAGAACTGTTTTTTATGATGTTTGCAATCTCTGACGCACTAGAGACTATGATTTGAGGGTGACTACGTCGTATGTCACCCTAAGGGTAACACACTAAGTAATCAGATTACTGAAGAGTGACCCTCCAGCAACCTTTCTCAAATAGCTTAAGGCTCGTAGCGTACGACATCGATTATCCTTATTACTGTGTTTTGAATTGTTCTGAGATGAGAAGAGAAAGAAGTCTAAAAACCTAGGGTTTGAAAGGGAATCAAAACTACCCTAATGTTATCATGCATGGATTAACACCTAATGTCTGTCATAATTCCCTCCTGCGCAGAGGAAATCAGAGATCCTAGGGGATAAACGACAAAAGAAACAGAATATACAGTAAACAGTAAATATGCATGAATGCAGCAAAACAAGAGAGGCAAGGGAGTCCCACTCAACCTCGAACCTGGGACAACAATAGGCAAAGTGAAACAGCTTCACCTCAAGCCTAAGGGAAAATCAATAGACAATACAGCAAAGAAAATCACACCCAACACCAGCTCAGACAGCTACAACAGCTCTTACAGCAAGCAGTTCAAACAGCACCAGCTCTGGCAGCTATAGTTGATTAACAGCAAAAGGTTGACAGTAATAACTTCAAGCAAGATCCCATCTTTACTTTCCAATGATATCCAAGCTTCAGATAAGCTCTTATCTCTAATAATCTTCAGCTTTAGCAATCACTGAATCCAAACAACAGACAACTTCAAACAGCAGTAAAACCCTAACAGATACCCAGCTTTGACAGGCACAAGCTTCATTTCCACCAATCTTCAATGCACTTCATCTTCACTAAGCTTCCATCTTTAAGGCAAACACTCACAGGAGAGAATCCACTGATAGATGGAGTTGTAATGTTAAGAGGCTTAATGATAACCCATGGAAATCATTAAGATCTTATCATAGCCAGGGAGAGGTATCCTCAAGACTCTACCCAATCAAAGCATGCTCTACATCCCTCCTAAGGAGAGATGGAACTTCTTTGGGGGACCTTGTGTCATAGGATGGAATAGAGGCACAAGAAGCTCTCTATGTTTGACAGAAGAAATCAGTCTACTCTAGAGCTCTCCCTATATCTCCTATCTCCTAAGTCTTCATCAAGCAATCTTCAAGCACAAGCAACTTAATATCCAAGCATCAATATTTGTCTTCAATCTTCCTCAAAGTCTTCACTAGCCCCACAAGCCAAGCACAAGCCCTAACACCCAATGGAAATGCCCAAAACCCAACAAAGAAAGCAACATCCCAAGTGGGAAACACACCAATATCAACCAAACTTGCAAAAATCAAATAAAATGGAAAAACTCCACATAAAATCCTAGATTAATTTCTAAGGGACCCTAACTATGTACCCTATACCCCACATAAACCCCAAGGGCTAAATCAAACTAAAAACCCAAAAACTATGTGTTGAAGTGCACCTATGTCAAGTTGAAACCCTAATTCTAGCACACTTGCTTCACACCTCTCAAAAACAAATAAATTTAAGTCACAAAAATGTGACAAAAATCCAGGGGGAACCTAATACTATAATCTAACTATAGAAAAAAGAATGGCATCAAAAATCAAAGTGAAATGATCATACTAAATTCAGCAAGTAACATGTATCAAATGGAAATGAAATAAAAGCTATTAAAAGTAAAAATAAACCAAAAATAGAAAAATGTATGAAATGACATTTTTATTCTTTTATAATTTTCTTGATGTCTTGATGAAAATGAGGGAAAAAATCCCATGCACAAATGTTAATTTTCCAATTAGTTATGAATTTTCAAAGAACTTAAAATAAATGTGAAAATAGAAGAAATATGAAAAAATGGAAAAGATGCGTGTCAAATAGTAATAAAAATCAATATAACAACCAACTGGGCCCAGAGAGGGGGTGGGGATAGCAGCGCGCCTAAGCCCAAACTAGTCAGAAATTAAAACTAAAAATGCTCAGAAAAATTACAAATTCGTGGTGTGAAAAGCAAGCCAATTCAATGTAATTCTCAGTGGGCCTCCCAAGTGGGGTGTGGATATCATGTTTCTCACTTAAGCCCAAGCTGGAACTTTAAATGAAATGGTGCATATTAGGTCTCTATTCAGACTCCTTCACAAATTGGAATCACGCGTGGCCGTTGGATCTTGTTTTGGTCAAAGGTCTCACTCACATCCAATGGTAGTCAGGTCATCTTCTTCATTTGAACCTTGGAGGGAAATGAAGCCATGAAAGCTCAGAGCTATGATCTTCATCTTCTTCCCAATCGTGCTCCCTCAAATCTTCATCAAAACTCAAAAATGAAAACCCTAACTTGCTCCATTTTTCACCAACAATTCAATCAGGGCATTCACAATCATTGAAACACTCTCCTTCTCCAAACACGATGGGAATCTCAGAAATCACTCAAGAATGGAATCTCACCAAACCTAAAATTGAGTGGCCTAAACTCTTCACCATGCTTCACTGAACATTTCTAGCCATCAAATTATGATTATATCATCAAGAACAACAAGATATGAGCATGAACAGAAATCGCATCACTCCACTAATTGTCTCTAAATTGATCCTAAAGCTACCAGAAAGCTTCATACACTAACCTACATTGAATCTAACTAATTAAAACAGATTGAAACTACCTAAATCATGCCATGGAGTGAAGTTTACATACCTGCAAATTTGAGATGAACAGAGTCCTCAAACCTTCAAATCAATCCTCAAAAGCTTCCAGATTCCTTCAATGGAGTATAAGCAAGCTTCTGTATGCAAAGAACTTGATTGAAATGGCTTGAATCTTTGAATTCGATTCTGAGTTGCAGATGAAAAATTTCAAAGGCTATCACACGATTCTTCTCCAATCTTGCTCAATTATCCATCTGGAATCATTCACCAATGCTTGATCAAGGTTCTGAGATCAACATAATGGCTTGAATGTGGTTGAAACTTGTAACTGAATTCTGTTTTGCACATGGAAGTTTCAAATTGCAATCTCACAAATTTCTCCCAATTCTCTCCAACTCTTGCTCTGAATCTCTTCATGTGTATATATAGAATGTATTTGAAGACCCTAGAAAGTTCTAGATTGATCCAATGAGAAATTCACCATCTCATGTCATGCTATGCACTCATACCAACTCATGTAGCAGCTTGCAATTCTACTCAATTCTGATCCAAATTGTCCTTTAATGAGATATTGGATGTGTTAAGATAGAAGGAAGCCTTGCATTTGCCTTGACAAGTGATTTTGCATATGTGCCTTATGATTCAAGTAACCAATTTTCAAAGCAAGTCCTAAAAATAACCCTCAATTCAAAATTGTGGCAATTTCAATGTTCTCAAAATGCATTTTACAATCAAATTGGTATGTCATATGGCTTGGTTTGGATTTGTAGATCAAAAACCCCAATTTTCAACTTTGATTCATTTAAATTCACCTTCATTTTAGGCCATTTTGGTGACTTTGTGAAGCAAGCCATTCCAAACTCTCATGACCTCTTATATAGCCTAAAAACATCATTTTTAACACATCTCATGTTGAACATTTTTTCATTTGATGAGTGGAAGATGGAGATTTGGACCTATGTTGAAAAATGACCTGTAATTCAACTTTCCCAAAATACCCCTGGGTTGCCAAGACCATAACTTGAGTTCCACAAATCCTCTTGAGGACTTCTAGTACTAAAATTAAAGCTAAGATCAAGATCTACAACTCTTATGTTGGCCAAGAATCCATTTGAAAACTCCTTCATGGGAAAACGTTGCTTGGAAGTCAAGTGACTTTCACAGATAAATTTCAGTGTCCTCTGATGACCCATAACTTGCAAGAACCATAACTTAAGTTCTACAAATCTTCTTGAAGACTTCCAGTACTCAAATTAAAGCTATTGAGAAGCTCTAAAAGTTTCATGTTGACCAAGACTTCATTTGAATCTTGGAATTTGACTTATCTGGCTTGGAAGATAGGCCTAAATTAGGGTTTTTACACTGAAACCCTAATTTAGTAATTCCTCTTCTTCTTGATTCCTTTTTATTTCTCCTTGGCACAACACCACACTTGTATCCACATATAAATTCATGAATCCCACATCCTCCAATTAAGCCTTGATGCTCTTCAATCACTTAGTTGACCTAGGGTCGACCTAGGGTTGACCCAGATGAAACCCTAGTTGACTGTACTTCAACACTGGCTCTTGTACTTGAATCAATGACTTGTCTCATCTTCAAAATGAACCTCTAGGTCTTCCATGATCTTTGTACACATTCCATACCCTCAGCCAAGACTCACACATTCATTGATGATCTTCAACCTTCTCCAAGATTAGGAGAGAAATCCACTGGTTGACCTTCAAACTTTTCAAAGCTTCAACTCCTTTCTTGATTACTTGGATGGTCTTGAACTTGAATAAAACCCCTTAATGGGCCTCTTTCTAATAAGAATGGCACTTGATCCCTTGTTAGATTACTTGCCATGCTATGCTATGCAAATGATTAGACTCTGCACATGACTTATTATGCAAATGACAATGCAATTGAAACATAAACCAGGTGAAATAGGTTGAGCAAATTTTAGGGTGCAACAGCTGGAAAGAAAGACATCAAAGAGAATCTCGTCTGAGTGCAAATTTCGTGGGAACTGGTGCATGCCTAACATACAGGTTCACCACTACTTTTCGCTTCTAATACTAAGTTTGTACTCAAGCCCAGGTCCGACTTCTCACTCAATGGAACTTCCCTCCCCACAACACAGCAGTAATGATATATGATGCGAAAAGTAAAATGCGGAAGTAAATAAAGATAAAGCACATATATACTAACACCCAAAAATAAAACACACAAGCGCTAGAATTGACTCGCATAGGGGATATTCCTGTCCCCAGCAGAGTCGCCAGCTGTCGCTACTGCGAAAAAAAGAGAGGCCGACAATGACTAACAGAGTCGCCACCTATCGTTATTTATCCCAAAGAAGGGAAAGGAAACGATTGGAAAAAACCTGACGAAAATGGGAAAAGATGAGGTCATCGCAACCAAGTCCTAGGTTCGGGAGTCGGTTACGCAAGGGGAAGGTATGAGCACCCCTCACGTCCGTCGTACTCGACGGGATCCACGAATGTGTTGTCTAGGTAAAATGGTGTGTAAACTATCTACGCTAAAGGCTTATGGACAAAAGAGAAAGAAAAACAGGACTGACTCGGCAGAGCATCGCCGCTCTATGCCTACGTACTCCCTCGTGCAATGGGAAAGTCAAAGTCAACGTAGTTCGCCTAACTACGGCTAAAAAAGGGGGAAGGTTGTGAAAGTGAGAAAATACTTAGAAGGGGGGGTTGAATAAGTATGAAGATTAAAACTTAGAAATAAAACTCAAGTATTTTTATCCTGGTTCGTTGAACTCAACTACTCCAGTCCACCCTTCCTAGAGTGATTTGCCTTTCTCAATCAAGGACTTAATCCACTATTTAATCAACTGATTACAATAGTAAGCACTTAGAACAACTGTTCAAAGTCTTCTCAAGAACTACTGATCCTAACTGGATCTTCTTAAGGTTTACAATCAAATGTAAAAACAAATACAAGTGTTTAAATTGCTTCTAATAAAGCTTTATCACAACTGTGATTTTTCACTTAAAGTTAAGAACAAAGAAATTAATTCTTGAAAGAATGAGAATAGTATGAGAGCTTTGAATATTGATTTCTTTTGGATAAAAACGTCAAGTGAAGAAGATGTGTGAAGACTTGCTTTTATAGGCAGCTGATCCATGGAGAGCTTCACGTTGAGAAGAGTATCCAAAAGGTCTGAGCTTTTTTTTTGTCTTCACATCAAGTGACCTTTCCTAGAAGAAGAAAGCACAGAAAAATCCTTTTTGTCTGTGTTCTTGTGTCTAGCATAAATAAGGAAAGAGTCGTTTGGATCATTCCAACGGATATAATCTTTGAATAAATCTTCTTCAATTTTCAGCAAATTTCATCAGAGTCTAATTAGATCAGAGCCTTCTGATGTTGATCAGAGTTTTGCTGAATCAGAGTCTTCTGCAGCAGGTGTGCATTTAGCGTGTTTAAGATCAGAGCATATTTGAGTCAGATCCTCAGTACTGGCAGCTTTAGTACTTTCAGAATCTTCTGTAGTAACTATGCTTTGAAAACTCTTCATACAGAGTTCTTCTTTGGTTCAGATGCTTCTGACTTGCTTCAGATTCTTCTGGAGCTTCTGCTTCAGATCCTTCTGGAGCTTCTGCTTCAGATCTTTCTGGAGCTTCTGCTTCAGATCCTTCTGGAGGCTACGCTCAGGATCTTCTGTTGGCTGCATTCAGAATCTTCTAATGGATGCATCTGGCGCTTCAGAATCTAGCAAATTTCTTATGTTCAATTCTGATTTGCTTCTGGAGTGTTAATTCCTTTACTATCTGCAGTAAAAACTCTCAAGCAAATTTTAGAGTATATAATTCTTAATTACAAAATTTCATAATAGTTATCATCAAAACATAGATATATTATTAAGAACCAATCTGTGTTCTAACAGGTTGCTCGCCAAGACATCGCGTCTTGTGCCTACGTACTTTCGTCTGGTATGAAAGATCAGAGCAAACGTAGTTCGGGCTTACAAGAACACAGGCTGTTCAAAAGTTTTACCTGAGTAGGGTTAACAGACAGTTCTAGCAGTTGGTGTATGCAGCTCGACCATTGGAGACTTAGGCGTTACCGTTTGCGATAGGACTGAAAGTTAATAACACTCTTGTTTGTGAAAAGAGTTTTCCTAATTAAGACCCCAAGGGGTGAAAAAGAGTTTGAGTTGTTTTTGTGATTTTTCAGGAAGAAGTGTTTTGAACTTGGTTTGTAACTTATGTTGCACTAGAAACTATGATCTAGGAGCGAATGCTTCGTATATCGTCCGAAGGACATACACTAACATTCTAGATAATTGAGAGGCAACCACCCAATCATCATTTCCCAAATGGCTTAAGGCTCGTAGCGTGCAACAATTGTCAAGCTTTATTAAGTGGATTGAAGTTGTTTGAAGATGAGAAGAGAAAGAGGACGAACTAAGGGGGACTAGTCCAAACCCTAAAAGTTGTCATGCAATGTGCACCTAAAGTTGAGTTTGAAAGGGGACTACCTAATGTTGTCATGCATGGTTAGAACCCTAATGTCTATCATAACCTCTCTTGAACAAGAGAGGTTAGAAATCCTAAGGGAAGGAAGACAAAAAGAAGAAGAAACAATAAGAAGAAACAATGCAAATGAAGAATGCAAACACAAATGCAACAAGGAAGACAAAGATGCAATGCAAGTGAGGGAGGAAATATGTGTGGGGATGGAACCTCCACAATCTCATCTCAACCTCAAGCCATAGTATGAAAAAGTGCAAGAGAAAAGGAGAAGAAGATGTATCACAAACAAGCAACAAAAACAATGAGAAAAAGTCCTCATGGATTCATTACTTTAGGCAAGCTTCAGGTTCCTCCTCAGGAGGAACCAAGCAACCTTAAGTAGTATTCCAAAGTCATAGGACAGAATGGGGATGAGAAGAAGAGATCTCAAAAGCCAAAGCAAAACATCATAAGCAAATGCAAACAACAATATCAAAGAATGCAAGCAAACACCACTTATGGAAACACAATGTGCAAACATGAAAATATGAGATCAAATGAACAACTTATGCACAAGGTAAAGACCTATGAATTGGCACACAAGGCCTATAACAAGCCCCTGACATGAAACAATCAAAATAAGGTTCATCAATAATTCACAACCAAGCTTTTGGAAGCAAAACAAATCAAGTACACCAGCAAAGATGCATAAACATGAAGCAACTTGCAAAATACATGAAAAATATTAAAAATGCATCTAAAAATGCCAAATAAAATCTCAAAGGACCCTCAAGGTATTAGAAACCAGGGGTCAAAAGGGGAGATTGAAAATCAAAAGGAAAGTGCCTCAACAGAGGGCAAACATCAAGAGTGTCCCAAACTAAGGCAAAAATGGAGAGGGAACAAAAAGCAATTCAAATCACATGGAAATAACACTTTGAATAAAATCAAGAAAGAACAAAACCACAATTTAAATCAAATAAAACAGCCCCAATATTTAATTCGTTTTTTAATTGAAAATAAAGTCAAAAAATAAAATAAAAATTTCCAGAAAAAACTAGACATCTTAAAGTTTGTGAAAATTATATTTGGTGAATTTTTAAACTATTGGAACCATTTTATTTGAATTAAATTTGAAACAGCTCAAAACAGAAAAATAAAATAAAATAAGAATTAAATGGAAATGATGGGTGGTGCAAACAGCAAGCATTATGAGTGTAAAAAAAAAATGGGCCCAGGTTGGGGGGGGGGGGGTGAATAGCAACTCGGTAGGCCCAATGAGAGAAAAAGAAAAATAAAATCTGAATGAACAATATGTGGTTGGTTTGACTATGGACCAAGGTGGAAAGCATTGTGGAGCGTTTGATCAAGATCAAAGTAATCCAATCAGGTGGCTCACAAAGAGCCACCTCAATTAACGACTTTGAGTTTGATTATGGTGTGCACAAGCTAAAAGGGCCTACGGTGAGTCTTAAAGTGAAACGCACGATCAAAAAAACACAAAACGAACGAATACGAACGCGCCACGTCAGCTTTCTTCTCCAATGAAACTCGCCAGCGCCGAAAGAACTCTGGTCTTCTTCTTCCTCGTCTCCGGCCGCCGTGGACCACCTCCCCCACCGTAGCTTCGCCATTTCTCAACCGTTTTCCATAAATTCTAGATGAAAACTCATCTACTCGTCGCGAGGATCATGAATCCAACCTTTATTTCCATTAATTCTCAACAACAACTCCAGAAATCAAACAACAAGCAAAACGTGCAAAAATAAAAGTTCACCAAAACTCAAATTAAATGGTCTAAACCTCATATACATGTTGCAAGGAGTAAGAATCCATGAAAATTAATTCAAAACACCACAAAAATTCTTCAAACCGAATCAACAAAGTTTTGAGCTCATAAAATCAAACACAATAAACTCAAGCAAAAATGATTCAAAAATGATCCATATAACTCAAGGATTCAAATGCAACGAAAATGGTGGAAAACCATGGCATATTAAGAGTGTAAGGTTGAAAAATAGTTTACCTAGTGGAGAGCCTCCACTGGGCCTTGAAACTGTGATGAAGCTTAACAAAAAACGCCCAGAATCACTCCATGAACTTCAATTGAGGTGTTTGAAGGCTTGATTTGGTCTGAAAGTGGTTGAATATGAGAATTCATTTTTGAGTTTTTCACCACTTTTTCAAAATGTGTTATGGCTGTTCATGCACGAAAATGACTTAGCTCTGCTCCAATTTTCATCTGGAATACTTATATGATGGGTTTATGATCCAATGGGGCTTCAATTCAAGCTAAACAACCCATTTCAAAATTTCACATTTCACCACTTTTTCCAAATTGTCATACACCTTTTTACCACTACACCAGCTGGTTTTTCAATCCAAATCCACTACAAATCAGTTGTGTTGATCAAAGGAATGAGATTTGAGGCTTAATTTTGATCCTATGGTTGATTTCCATTTTGTTACTTCAAGAGGAAGAAACCATGTAAATGGCCCATTTTGAGACTTCAAATTTCCAATGTGAAGATGGCAATGTCTTTGGATTATTATTTGCAATCAAAAAATGCATAAACTTGCCTTGAAAAAGTTTAAAATCCATTAATTCTCAATTTCTCAATTTAAGCCTCCTTTATGAAAAATTCAAACCCCAAATTCTCAAACCAAGCCTCCACCATGACAAGAGATGATTTGGTAGTGCAAATGACCCCATTTGAAGTGTGCAAGTTTGTGAAATGGACCTATAATTTTATGACTTGTAATCTTACTTTCCCAAAATACCTCTGACTTGTAAACCTCATAACTTGAGTTCTACAAATCAGATGAAAGACTTCTAGTACAATTTGGAAAGCTAAGATCAAGACCTACAACTTTCATGTTGACCAAAAGTTGAGGAGAAACATCCTTCTAGGTCAAAACTGGCTTGGAAGTTGGTTGGCGTTTGTTGACCAAAATCACATACCTCTAATGACCTGTAACTTGTCTGGATCATAACTTGAGTTCTATAAATCCAATCAAGGACTTATAGTACTCAAATTAAATCTAAGAACATGCTCTACAAGTTCCATGTTAGCCAAAAATTAAGATGAGACTTGTATCTTGAGGTAGGTGGTCTTGAAGTCAGGCACTAAATAGGGGATTTTACCCTGAGAACCCTAATTTAGTAACTTCTCACACACTTAACCCTTGATGAATTGAACTTGAAATGATGTCTCATATGTATTAACACAACATCCCATGACCATAGAGACTTTGAATTGAGTTTCCATCTTCTTCAATTGCACAGTTGACTGAGGATTTACCAGATGAAAACCCTAACTGCAATACCTTCAACTGTGGCTTGTTCCACTTCACACAACAACTTGAATAAGCTCCACAATGACCCTCAAGGCCCTCAATGAGATTTCTTTACATCTCATACCCATAATCATGCATTCGCAAACCTCTGATGCTCTTCAGTTGGCCTCTCAGTTAGGAGCTGACCCACACACATTCATCTGTTCTTTCACAAGACAATGACCACTTCAAGATGTCCTGATGACCACTCAAGCCTGAGTAACAACCCCTTCTTAGGCTCAATGATCTGAGAAAACTCCTCTTGTTATGCACATCCCTTTTGATCCTCTGTTCCATGAAAAATGCTATGCAATGCAAATGCTAGAACCAAATGAAATGAAATGAAACATAAACTAAGTTAAGAAAAGGTTGAGCAAATTTTGGGGTGCAACACTCTTGTTCCCAACTTTTGGTTGGTGGTCCTTTCCCTGCGGGGCCGTTATCCCAACTTTTGGTTGGTGATCTTTGTATTTACCCAGCAAGTTTGTTTCCTAACCTTTGGTTGGTAGTCTTTGCCTTTAATCCCAACTTTTGGTTGGTATCTTGTGACTATTATTCCAACTTTTGGTTGGTGTCCTTTGAATTTGGTATCCCAACTTTTGGTTGGTATTCGTTGTCACCCCAACTCTTGGTTGGTATCCCCAGTTTGTTATTCCAACTCTTGGTTGGTACCCTGTAGGTGTTTCATCCCAACTTTTGGTTGGTAATTTGTATTCCCGGTAATCCTAACTCTAGGTTAGTACCCTACATTCCAACTCTTGGTTGGTATCTTTTGGCTCTATCCCGACTTTTGGTTGGTATCTGGTGCTTTCATTTCAACTTTTTGTTGATAAACTATTGTTCGCCTTGGATTGTTATCCTCGTCGTTTTGCATCTCAACTTTTGGTTGGTACTCATTCGTCTCGCATCCCAACTTTTGGTTGGTATTTGCTGCTTTGCATCCCCGCAGGTTGCAAATTTATAGGTTCTTTTGGTATTCAATTATCTTTTACCTTGAACATTTGAAAGCGGTGGCTTTTCATCCCTTCAGGTCCAAGTTGTTTGAATAAGGGCAGCTGTAGCACCCCAAAATTTGCTCATCTTTTCTTGTGTTCTTGGATTATGTTTCTTTGCATTCTTATATCCATATTTGCATAGCATTTGTTCTTGGCAGGAGATCAAGGTATCATGTTTTTGTTTCTCAAGCAAGAAGTTTGTGTTTCTTCAAGTTCAAGCAAGGTGTTCTCTATGACTTTGTGGTATTCTCAAACCTAGAGTTCCTCATCATCAAATGTGTTTCAAGGAAACATAATTCCAACATCATATGTGTTTCACCATGGCTTATTGTGCAAGAAATCATCAGGAGATTCAAGTTTGGTGCAAGGTGTTTGACCTAATATAGCACTTTGTGGATGCTATGATCAAATGAGCATAACTCCTTCAATTTTCAACATCTTGAGGTGGTTATTTTTCTAGTGAACTCCTCTCATCATCCCTAACAAGTTCTCTTTGCAAGGAAAGATCAAATTATGCTTGGAAGACATCAAACGTTTGAAGACATTATAGGTCTTTTTGACTTTTGGAAGGTTTTCTTAGTCAACTTCAAAAGGGCATAACTTGGTCAATTTTGATCATTTGGAGCCCATTCTTTATCTAGAATAAACTTGAAGATGTCATCTACAACTTTGATTCAACATGGAAGACCTAAAAACCTATGTAAGGTCTTGGTTTTCATCAAAACATTATAGGTCTCTTTTTAGTCCCTAAAAGACTTGAAACTTCTTAAGTGTTTTATGATTTTGCACTCTTTCAGGGAGGCTACTTTGAAGGAGCATATCTCTCAATTCAAGCTGCCAAATCAATACTTTCTTTGCACATTGCAAAGATTGCATCTTCCTCTATCCAATGCAAGAAGAATCATCTTATAAAACTTCATACATTGGGAGAACCATGGCTGCAAAAATTGGATTTCAAGGATGGATTTTCACTGCAAGTCATATTTGAATTGGATTGAATTGGTTTCTAATCACCAAATTAATGCATGAATTTCACTTAAACATGTTTAACCAACTTGCCTGAAGTGATTAACACCTTGAAACGCATGATTTGAGTGAGTTTTGACAGATTGCAAGTCACACTTTGCTCATGCTACAGGTGTGTATGATTTCCATCCAAAGTGCCTCATTCACCCTCCCTTTTGATTCAGAAAGCTTCTCCTATAAATAGGGATTCATTTCCACCCATTTCCATAAGCTTTTGATCCCATTTGAACTCTTAAGCTTGAACTTCGAATTTCCATTTCCACACCTTAAACACTCAAGCTCTCCACTCAGTTAGCTTCACCAACATTCAGTGAAGCTAACCAGATCAAGAACTTGAAGAATCATGGTATGAATAAAGCTAGGGAACTCCATTTTCAGAGCATTTAGTTTGAGCTTCAACATGCATAATTCTCAACCATTTGGATCCAAATTTGTTGCTAAAATGTAGCCATTGACATGATGATGTTGTTTGTATAGTTAGTTTTTAGTTTTAGTTGAGTTTTGTTGCTGAATTTTCAAATTCGTGTTTGAATCTTGTTCTGGTTTTTTTCAAATCGAGTAAGTTGTGGTTTAAAGAAATTTGGCGCGATGATATGATTGAGATCTTCTTGAAAAGACGCATCAAATGAAACCACTATGAGCTCCATTGGTTCTGGTTTGAGATATGCACGATTTTCTGCAAATCTCTAGCTATTTCAAGTAGATATTTCATGTGGCTAGAGGTTGAAGATGATGATCTCACCGTCTATCATGCCACTTGTTCTAATCTGATGCTTTTGACTTTGTTTGGGTCTGTGTGGGTGAGCTGACTAATGTCCATCGTGGATGCACGCTCTCTGATCCTTGGATTAGCCACGTCATTTAATGAATCCAGATCCAACGCATCTTGTTTTTTCTGTTTGATTTTCTTTTTCTAATTTGTATTTTAATTCCTTTTATTTTTGGAAATTCGTAGAAAATTCATTTTTTATCATAAAAATACCAAAATATTTTCTAAAATTCTCTTTTATTTTTCTCTTTCTAATTTATTTTTTTGTGCATTTTTATTTTGCATTTTTGTATTTTTCTTGATTTTTATTTGTTTTGGCTAATTTTAATTGGTTTGAAAATACTTTTGAGCCATTTAAAATTATGGAATTTTTTTTATATGATCTTATGATAATTTTGAACCTATGGTGATTTTCTTGGATTTTTGTTTTCTGTTTTAGATATTTTCTTGCATTTTTGTTTTATTTGCTTGATTTTAATTAGTTTAAAATTGTTTTTGGGCATTTAAAAATGTTGGATAAATTTTCATGTGATCCTAGACCTACATTCAAATATATATTCATATGTGAAAACCAATTTGAACAAGGTAAAAGACCATCATGTAACAACAAGAGTGGATAAACAAGCAAGGTGTGAGTTCATACAAACAAGATTGGGTTCATACAAACAAGGTATGCAAGGTGAATCAAGAGAAATATTCAAAGAAAAATCATGAAAACCCTAAAAAGGAAATATTCTTTGTACACACACAAATGCAAGGAAAATAATTCTTTTTATGAATTTCTTGATGCAAATGAAAAATAGACTTTATCATGAACATTTAGCAAAATGAATGGCATCAAAATGATAAAAATCAAGGAAGTTATGATCAAATCAAAATGCATAGAAAGTCATGAAAATAAGTGGTAAAAAATATAGGAAATGCATCCTATGGGGTTTAAACCCATACAGTAGGGCTCAAAGGTCAAAATGTTACCAAATCAGGCAACACGCGGTGAAATATGATGGAAACAAGGCAATACATAGTAATACATAAAAAATATCATGAAAATGACACAAACGGTTGATCCACGGGATCGAACCTGGGACAGACAAGGCGAGAATACGTGAAAGCGCATGGTAAACCACTGGGGTGGTGATACATCCATTGTATCACCCCCATTCATAAATATATAAGGCTAAACATGAAAATGTGATGCCTCAACCAAAATGCACCATGGCTGGCTGGCTAGGAAACCTTCAATTTGGACCAGTTGCAAGAACTACCATATCTTACTTAATTCTCCATGAAATTTGATGATCTAAAGATCAAACTTACTCAGATTTTCACAAGGATCATGATGGTGTCATTAGATTTTGCAAACAACACCCCCATTTCAAAACCCGATAGTAACATGAAAATGATACCAACTTGCAATTTCAACAACATAGGCTTATTCACACGTGATAAGCATCAAATGATGGTTCAAACATATTACACATAACATAAAAAAACATGTTTGTAATCAATGTACATCAAAGTATTGCATGGTTTGCAGAGTTGAAAGTTTAAGGGAACTTACCTCTTGAAGCTCAAAGCCAAAACACAAGATAGCTACTACGGATGCCAAGTGATGCTTTAGACAGCTTCAACACACCTTTAGAAAGTTGTTAGGATGCTTAAAATCAAATAAATATTGCTGGAGTAGAATCTCCCTTCCTTCTTGCAAAATGTGAAAAAGTGGTCAATATGGAACTTCAAGTAAATGAAGTTACAAATGGAAAATCAATTTTGGAACAGCTTGGTTATGATTTATAGAAGGTGTTTAAAGTGTTTGAATGGTTGAAACTGGTTTGAAGAGTGTCTTGGCCTTGAAAATGCAAAAAAATCAAGTTTTGGTGATTTGAGAGTTGATATTCTGTTTTCTGAGGTTGTGTATGGTTGTGATAATTTGAACACCTCTAACACATGTTTTGTGATGTGTTAGAGTAATTTTTTTGTGGTTTGGTGATTGGAAATGGTTTTGAGGAGTTTTCTGTAAAGTGAAGGTTTTTGGCACAAGTGGTATCTTGCAAACCAATTCTGATATGGGAAGGTTTGAGATTCTTTGAGGTGTGCTTTTTCTCTCCAGAATCCCCTCTCATTTCTCTATTTATAGGGCAAGGCATGAAAACAGAATTCCAACTTGTTGCAAATTGGTTCTAGTTGAAATCCAACTTGGTAGTTTGAATGTTTTTCATAGTTCCAAGGCCAAGTACAACAAAATCTTGAGTAGGTGAGATCTCTCTAGCTTTGAAAAAGAGTTTGAGTGTAGAGAGGACAATTTGAGAGGCTCAAGAATGATTTTAGGGAAAAGCTATACTTTATGCAAATGGAAGTCACTCCTTTATGCCAAACCTTCCATAAAAGGTATGAATTTTGAATTAGGGCTTAATCCTTTGTGTAATAACCTCAAGAGTAATTTAATATTCTGATTAGAGGTGTATATGCAAGTTTCAAGGCTGTGTATCAAGAGATCTTGTAGATTGGAATGGTTTTGCAACTTGTTTTGGCATGAAAATGACTTGGAAATCAAGTTTTGGACCTCAACTTCCTCTCTTCGAAACTCCTAGCTCACAAATGCTATGAGGGAGTTCTTGTACTTTTTGGAAATACCTAAACATGATCTACAAATTTCATGTTTACTAACAATCTTGAATCTTAAGGGATCTTCATGAAGACTTTCCTTGAAGTTGACTAAAAATTGGAGTAACAAAGTTGTCTTGGAAAATTCTAAGTGTTTTTGCAATTCTCCCAAACTTTGAAGCTTCATAAATCAAAATCTAAGCATCTTAACTCATAAGTCACCAGGACACTTTTTTAGTATATGACAAGATCTACACATTGATCTTTGGAACTTATAAAATGGATGTGTGGATTGGAAGTTATGGCCTTTCAAAGTTGGCACCAAAACTAGGGTTTTTCCACACTTAGAAAAATTCCAAGTTTTCTTCTTTTGCAAGAAACCTTTAGTTTATTGATTTTTATTGATCAAACTCAATGATTGAACATATCTTGATTAAAATTGTATTGGATTCTTCAATATGAACCAAAAACCCTAAAAGTCAAAGAGTTGACTTTGTCAGATGAATTGTGAATCAAATGAATTCAATTGTGTGATCTCCAATGAAATTGCCTTTTGGAACTTCTCAAACATCATGAGTAGGCTTAAATGAGGTATATGAGAATATTAAATCAAATCCCAAGGCTTGGGAGCATGTTTGGGTCAAAAGTCAAAGGCACAGTTGACTTTTCTTGATGAAAACCCTAATCTGGGACCAAATGAAATTAGACTTCAATTGACTTGCCATGAGATCAATTAGCACTTGATTCTTGTTGAATATAAGCTCCTTGAATGTAGGGGAACTTGATTTGGTGATGATCAATCCAAAATATTAACTGATCAAGCAATAACCCTCTTGATTCACAGGTGCAAAACCCTAATTCAGCTGAATCAAACAACAACGAAACTTGCAACAAGGTTAGGGTTAGGAAACAATGTTTGATGCTCATAGAATGGTAATGGAATCTAGGGGTCAAAATTTGGGGTGTGACAGTTGCCCCTATTTAAATAGTTTTACCAGACGGCATGAGAGATGACAATCTCCATAGAATCATGGTGAAAGGTATTTAAATATAGCAGACCAAAATTTTTACCTTTTTAGACATAGAATATCCATTGGCATGGGTGCAAAATGTTCCTTCATGGATGTCTTGCATTAACATATCTGCTTCTCGTCCGTTGACACACCTAAGCAGAACTATGTCGTGATTTCTTTTGTATAGCACATCATTGCTAAGAAAGAACTTGGCTGTCAACCTTCTCAAAGTTTTCTTGTAAAGCGAAGTGGCGTTAGCTGGATACTCTTGATTTTGTAAGTACTTCCAAATTCATGAAACCACGGTTTCTCATTAGACTCCTCTTCCACCATCTGGCAGTAAGCAGGCTCAGTCTTTCTCTCAATTCGGATGAGCGTTGTTTCATTAACAAAACGGACCTTCCACATAGCAGTCATCATAGCTAAAGCCTCAGCGATGTGATTTTCAGGCCTCGACACATGCTTGAAGTTATCTCGTCAAAATACTTAATCATTTCCACAATATAGGCTTTGTACGAGATTAGTTTCTCATCTCGGGTTTCCCATTCACCCTTGACTTGGTGGATAACTAATGCTGAGTCACCACTCACTTCTAGAATTTTGATGCAGAGAGCAATTGCTGCTTCTAGTCCCAAAATACAAGCTTCATATTAAGCAATGTTGTTAGTACATTCAAAAATAATCTTACTTTGAAAGGAGTATACCCACCAGCCAAGTTCATCAAGATGGCACCTATACCATGCCCCTTCTGGGCCTGGCTCTTCGCAGTTTTTCATCGGTGACCGGGTTCAAGACCTTCGTATGGGCCTGGCTCTTTGCAGTTTTTCTTGATTAGCATAATGTCTTCATCTTGGAAATCAATCTTGAGATGGTCATAATATTCTACTGGCTATTCGGCAAGGTAATCTGACAAGATACTGCCTTTGATAAACTTCTGAGCAACGTACTGGATATCATACTCTGACAATAACTTGTGCCAATGGACAAGCCTTCCTGTCTGAGCAGGTTTCTCAAAATTATACTTTATTGGATCCATTTTGGAAATCAACAAAGTGGTATGACATATCATGTATTACCTCAGAAGTCTGGCAGCCCAAGCCAAAGCACAACAAGTCTTTTCCAAAAGTGGGTAACGACATTCACAATCGGTGAACTTCTTGCTAAGATAGTGGATGGCATGTTCCTTTCATCCGGACTCGTCGTGTTGACCCAATACACAGCCCATCAATCCCTCAAGCACCGTCATGTACATGAAAAGAGGTTTTCTAGGTACATGAGGAATCAAGATTGGAGGTTCTTGGAGATAACCTTTAATTTTGTCAAAGGCTTATTGATAGTCTGCATTCCAAACAATCATTTAATCTTTCCGTAACAACTTGAAGATCAGATCAAAGGTAGGAGTCATGTTGGAGATGAATTTAGAGATGTAGTTTAGTTTTCCCAGGAAACCTATGACTTGGTTCTCGGTTTATGGAACTGGAATTTGTTGGATAGCTCGAACCTTGTCAGGATCTACCTCAATCCCTCGTTGGCTAATGACGAAACCGAGTAATTTTCCGGATCTTACTCCAAAAGTTCACTTTGCAAAGTTCAGTCTTAACTGGTATTAACTGAGCCTTTCAAATAGCTTCAACAGGTGATCCAAATGGTCTTCTTCACTTTGATATTTGGTTATCATATCAGTGACATATACCTCGATTTCTTTATGCATCATGTCGTGAAATAATGTAACCATAACTCTCTGGTAAGTGACTTCTGCGTTCCTTAAATCAAAAGGCATGACTTTATAACAATAAGTGCCCTAGGGTGTGATGAACGTGGTCTTTTCCATGTCTTCAGGATCCATCCTGATCTGATTATTTCTTGAGAAACCATCCATAAAAGAGAAAACAACGAATCTAGCAGTGTTGTCAACCAAGGTATCAATATGCGACAGAGGGAAGTCGTCTTTTGGACTGGATTTGTTCAGATCCCTGTAGTCTACACACATTCTAACTTTTCCATCCTTCTTTGGTACGGGCACAATGTTGGCCACCCATTCAGGATACTTGAATACTGCCAAGAAACTGTTTCAATCTACTTTTTAACTTCATCTCTAATCTTAAGATCCATATTAGGTCGAGTCCTTCTGAGCTTCTATTTGACAGGTGGACACTCAGGCCGGAGAGGTAATTTGTGAACAGATATGAAGGTGTCCAAACCAGGCATATCTTGATATGACTAAGCGAATACATCGACATACTCTTTTAGAAGTTTCACTAGCCGCTGCTTGATCTCTTCCCCAAGCGTTGCCCCAATCTTGACTTCTTTCTTATTTTCTTTAGTGCCAAGATTAATGATATCAACTTGCTCTTGATGCGGTTGTAAGTCTGTGTACTCATACTCAGACATTCTTGCCAACTCATCCAGAATCTCAAAATCTTCGTCATCTTCGTCTTCAGCTTGACTTATGGGGGAATCAAAGTCATGAAGGAAAGAAGAGTCATTGGACTCAATGAGTTTTGGAGTTTCACTGCACGTTTTTGAATGGCTTGATTCATTAAATCACACAAAGACAAATGCACAACATAAAAGGAATATGCTTTTGCTAGTTTTCAAATGTCATTTTCTTTAAGGTAAAAGCAAAAAAAAAGTAGTAGACAAACAAAATGAGGATTTTAACAAAACATCTTGATTGATTAATATTAAATTGAAAGCATGTGGCCCATACATAATAATCCAATAACCTTGGGCAGGGTTATGGAGAAACTTTTGAAAGAAATTACAAAACAAAACAAGCAAATTACTCTGTCACATGAAAGATGACAAGAATCCCAATAGCCTCCCAATTGCTTAGAGCGGCCTTATCATGATATACCAATTGATCAACATAGTCATCATCAAAATCCTCCTCAACGACATTGATTTGGATACCTCCACTGATGAACATTTCGCTTATGGTCTTCGGTCGTCTCTTGGAAAACTCTTAAGTCTTGTCATGAGTTGGTTTGTAACCCAACCCTTGGCGTTTTGTCTTTGCTCTTGCTTTTACTATCTAAATATGAATCCAAACTAAGGTGAATATATAACAGAAATTCAGAAAAAGTACAAATAAGATACTACAATCAGATACTACAAATCTAGGACCTTCTTCATTAATCCGCCATATGCAGGGACAAAATTGTTTCTTGCCCCATCAAAAGGTTGCTTCAGACCTAATGCTTGCATGTTTTGAAAGATATCACCCCTGATTGAATCATTTCCTTCACTTTCTCCTTGAGAACATAACATTCTTCAATGTCATGGCCAGGTGGTCCTTGGTGGAAGGCACAAAAAGTATCGGTCTGGAAATAACTCTTGTGAGCCTGAGGAATAGCGGGTGGAGTTTCTTTCTTGATCAATCTGTTCTGTAAGAGTATAGGGAACAACCGGGTATAGGTCATAGGATCTCCTCTAGATTCATCACTCTTCTCTGATCTCTGGTTGGTAGAGGAAGAAAAACCATCCCTTCATTGAGATATGACCAAATCCTTGACCAAATTTGTCAGGTTCCTTTTAGCAGCCCTTAGGCTTGCTACTTCATCCCGAAGCTGTTGATTTTCTTGTTCTCGAGCGTCTATCATATCCTTAACAGCGGCAGAGAATGCCTCCATGTTTGTCCTTAAAATGGATATTTCTCCTCGAAGTGCCTGATTTTCTTGTTCCTAACGGTCCGTCTTCTTTCAAGCTTGAGCCTTAGTGTTACAAGGATATGGAGGATTCAGTGTGACCGACTGGAGGTAAAACAACACAGAATAAACCATAAAATAGGAGGATGCATATGCAATTCTTATGGAATGCTAATGCAAATGCAATGCTAACATTCAAAGGAAACTCAAAACTATGTTTACAAACAACAATAATGGAGGAAAAAGCAAATCAAAGTAACTTTTTCATTAATAAATGAAAGTTTTACAAGAAAAGAAATACACATCCAAAGCCCAAGTATGGACATAAATTACAAGATTGAAAGTTGAAACTGAGAGGTCTAATCTTTCTGACAAGAAGATCCATCCCCTTCTTGAAGCTTCATCTTTCTTGCAATTTCTTCTTTCTGGTTCTGACGGAGCAGCTTCTAGAGTTCTTCGTTCTCTTGAACAACTGTAAAGTGTTTGTCTTTTCACATCTTCTTCTCCTTTTCAGCTTTGACTAAAGCATCCTTCAGTTCTTCCATGGAGAAGAGTTCTTTTGGAGTCTTCAGAGTAGACTCGAAGCGACTATAGAACATCTTTAAGGCTATCTCTTTAAACCAAAGAAGATACGCCTCTGAAACTGTACAGTCTGAATGCCTCAGAGCAATCATCCCATGGGTATTAGGGTGACGCCAAGCATACTCAATTCGTGCTTTCAGATTTGGATTTCTCCCTTCTTTAAGAAAGCATTTTTCCAAAAGGACTGGATTAGGCTCCTCCTTTGCAGGATATCCTAGCTGGCGGCAAGCTAGGATGGGGTTGTAACTAATACATCCTTTTGTGCCAAGAAGAGGCACAGTAGGGAAATCCCCATAGCTGTGGATCATGGTAACCCCCTATACATGGGATTGTACCAACGAATGTCATTGTGTCTAAGCAATAAAAGCTTTTCTGTCCAAGCAATATTGTTCTTCAGATTCCATTAAGAGACCATTCTTGGCAAGTGCGAAATAAACCAGTTGCGAAGGAAAGCGGTACAACAAGTAATCTGGCCTTCTCCATGAGAGTTCTTTAGATGAAAGGAGAAGCATATGTCAGCTAGCAGGGTGGGAACAGGGTTCCTGACTAGAAACAAGTTGATGGCGTTCAAGTCTATGAACTCGTCAGCACTTGGGAGCAGAAGGAGCTCAAAAATCAATAATGCCAAGATAGCCTCAAAGATTTATGCGTCTTGTTTATCAGCGTGAGCCTCAGCTCTCTCCATCAATGGTATTGCTTATAAACCAAAGAATCCATCTTTGACATCCAAATGAGTCTAAAGATCAGATGATTCTAGGTGTAAGGCTTCAGCCAAGACTCTTCTGCTTGGCCTTCTTTCTCTCCCAGAGAATGGTTGAGGAGTGACACGTAGTCCCATCAAAGCAGAATAATCTTCCAAAGTTGGTAGCAACTGGTAGTCTGGAAACGTGAAGCAATGGTAAATGGGGTCGTAGAGTTGAACGAGCGCCATTAACATCTCCTCGTCTACTTGGAGCTCCAATAGAAGTAGTAGATTTCCATACTTGTTCCTAAACGATAAAAGATCTTCTACTAGGCATCCTAGTATCCTTAGATTGTCTAACTTTAGGCTTTTGAACGTGCATTTTGGAATTGTTTTCTTTCTGGAGTCCATTACAATGTCTGCAAAGAAAGTTAGGAATCCTTTGAATGTTAACACAAACAATGAGATGCAATGCAATCGGTTTTAAGAAACTCAGAAGATTAATTTGTAAAAGGGACATCTTCTTGGCACAAAAATCTTATCTCATTAATATTGGAAAAAGTTACAACTTTAAAGTACAATACATGAGACTAAAATACAAAGGAAAAAGACTAGGCCCTAGAGTCTTCACGGAGTCTAGCTAGAAAGGTCCTATATGCGCATCCTCTTCTATCTTTTCAGCTCTTCATTCTTTAATACCAGCTTGTCGATGATTCTTTTCCAATCACCCGATGTGGGTGGGATGTCAGAGTACTCATGGGTACTGGGTGTCACTACTCGAAAAAATGCAACGACGGAGAGGCGAAAGTGAAAAGAATAGAAGAGTCGCCATCAGACTTTATTTATCCCAAAAGGGGAAGGTAAAACATTGAGAAAACCCCAAAGAAGAAAAGGATAAGATGGTCTCGCAACCAAGAGAAAGGGTTCAGAAGTCGGTTATGTGAAGGGAATGTATTAGCACCTCTCGCATCCATCGTACTCGATGGGAACCATTTGCTTGTCTATGTGTGAGGGTATTTGCTAAAAGATGTTGTTATAAATAGTGTTCGAATGGGAGATAGAAAGGTATGAAAAAGGATAGAGAAAATAGAAGGTGGAAAGGGGGAGGAGACTCGGTAGGACCTCACAGTCCTATGCCTATGTAGTCTTAACAAGTATGAGAAAGTCAGAGTCAACGTAGTTCGGAGGACTACGGATAAAAGATGGAAGTGCTCGCCAAGGATTGGGGCCCTTGTGCCTACGTATCTTCACTCAAAAGAAGTGAGGAATCAGAGCATCCGTAGTTCGGGCACTACGGGTGAATAATGGGAAGTTTGATGCTAACATGCGCATTCTAGCAGTTAGGTGTATTGCAGCTCACTTGTGGAATCTTAGGCGTTACCTGTTTGCGATAGAATGGACGTAACATGTCCTTTTTGAAAAGATTAGTTTTCACCATCAAGGCAAAATGTCACATTTGATTTGTTGGCAATTGGTTTTAAGGGTGAAATAAGTCCTCGGATAGTAACCCCTTGCGGATAGTATCCAATTCTTTATCTCAAAAAATTTATTATGAAAATAGTGTGGCGAATATAGTCGTGTCATCATATTGAAAGACGGGTATCGAGACCACACACTCTAAAGTGAGTATCCTAATACTCGGAGGGGAAGAAGTCTTCACTAAATCCCCTCTCTTTAGTTCAATATAAAGAGAACCTTATTCTCTCATCACAGATGTTTTGATTTTGAATGGTAAGTACTTTACAGCAGTGAACCCTAAACGTAATGTCAAGCACTTGGGATAGAAGAAGGCCTTCGCCTAACCATTCCACAACCATCCAAGTTTATTAAGAAAGAATTTTGAAAATGCACTTGGTACAAGACCATGGTTTTTAGACTCAAGGAGACAAAAAGAAGTAGAGAAAAGCTGTGAAAAGAAATGGTGGTGAATAGATCAAGGTGGGTTGATGGCAATACGCGAAGTAATCGACTTGCAAAGGTAGAATACATACAAGGTTAGTGCGGGCTTGATGGAAGAGATATGGTAAGAGAAGGAGATGAGAGAAGCCCTACGGTGTAAACCAAGTTAATAGATTTTGAAAATGACTTGACATTGGATCAAGCCTCATTTGTTATTTATTTTGAAAATGTGTTATAGCCTAGTTCATTTTATCTTTCTTAACAAGTAAGCAAGCAAGCATGAAAAGAAACTAAGTTATTACATTGTAATGGGGAGAGGGATACATATAGAGTACATGGGATTGCGATAAATAAATGGGGTCATTGTCAGGTAGCCCAAGAGGAAGCCGTGTGTGTGCAAGGTGTTCTAAACTAAACAAAGAATAAGAGCTCAGATAAAAAATATCTAAACCAGGGTTTATGTACAAGGTCTAAACTCCAATACCCAATATAGTGACCAACAGTCCTCCAATTAGTAATAAGAAAAATGGTTAGATGAACAAGATATGAATAATATGATAAGATGAATATGAACAATGATAATAAGATGAATGATATAATGAGCAAGATAATATCAACAATAATATAAACAATAGTATGAGAAAGGGTATATAAATAATGATATAAACAATAGTATGAGCAAGGGTATATAAACAGTGATATATTAACAGAAAAGTAAAATAAGAGTATATTGAACAAAAATTAAAATCAATGGTTAATGATTGATTGAATGAATTGGGTCCACTGTTGCGCTAAACCTTCGTAACACGATCTATGATGAAGATCTTGTGCTATAGGAGGTCACGCAATCAATGATATTTGTGCTAAAAACAAGATAGAGAAATGATATTGAGGATCATTCTCCAATTAAATCGTGTCGCACGAACAAAATGAAAGATGGGATCTCGTCTTAATCACAATCCTTATGTTAATTAATCGAGGGTAACCTCTCACGACCCCAAAGTATAGAAAAATGATCTAAATGATCATTTTCTACAGATTTGAAATAATGAAGATTAACAACCTCGAAAACTAACTTTCGTGAATCAAAAGACTTCATCGATTTGAAAAAAGAAATAAAATCGAGATAGAGAATTAAATGAAAAGAGAGAAAGAAGGTGGTCTCGGATTAGTCACCGTTTATCAATAAATTGACCAACGGTGACTTTTTGAGGTCTCGTCATTGATTCAAAAAATAAAATAAAGTGAATATAATCGAAAATGTGAAACGAAAACCACAATATCTAACGAATCTAATACACTAACTGAAATTGTTAGCAAAAAAAATGAAGAAAAAAAAAAGAAAATACCTAAAATTAAAAAAAAAACTTAGCAAGAAAAACTGATGGGGTGTAGAGTAGGAAACAGGTGTTATATAAAATGAGGATCATATGGGTTTTTGAGCCCATCACCTCACACGGAAGGGAAAAAGTGGTTTATATTTTTAAAAAAACAATGAAGTGATTACATGAGTCCCCTAGACTCAGGCCCGACCCAGCGATCAAGCAAAGACATACAAAGAAGCAACAAGGCTTCACCACTGCAGATGAAAATTAGAAAAAAAAAGAAAAGAGAAAAATATTTCTGAGAGGAGAAAGAAACCAACACATATTTGAAGAAGATGAGCGCAACTACTTGACACGGTTCAACTTTTCAGCTCGCTCTGTCTTGATCTCTCAATCCACTTCGACACGGTTTGGATCTGTGTTTTTTCAGGTTTGCTCAAATTCATCTTTAGGTATTTCTTTTGGATTTGAGAATTTGGGTTGTGGGTTTCAATTCACTTTCTCTTCATCTTTGGTTTTCTAGGTCAATCTATTCCATCTCTATTTCATTCCAATTTCGTTTCTGAGTTAATTCAAGGGTTTGAGTTGAAAGAAGAAGGCTGGGGTTCGTTGAAGGTTTTCAAAAGGTTACCGGTTGAAGGGAAAAAGGTTTATGGATAAAAGAAGGTTGAAAGAATTTAGGGCATAGTTGCTTTGGTGTCCTTAAAAAGCCCTCAATGAATGAAGGTGGCGTGTATTATATAGGAGAATAAAGAGAAAAAGTTTGTTGTTGCTGTGTTTTGGTGGGGTTGCTTACTGCATAACGGTCTGTGCATTTGAAATCACGTTCCGTGAAGGGTGGATCCTTTTTTTTATGCATTTTGGCAAGGTTATGATGTGGGGTCCTCTATTGTCGTACGGTAAATTTAATTTTGTTGTTTCTTTCGTTTGTTTTTGCACAGAAACTTGGAAAGATTGTTATGCACTGCAGATTGAGAGGTACAGTTTTGAGGCGAATCAAGTCATGCAATGGTTTGTCGCGGAAGATTTTGGAGTCCGTTTGTGGACATGGCCTGGTGTTTTTATGCAGATGAGCTGATGCGTGTTTGCGAAAAAATTTGCATTCGTTGTGTCTTTCTTTTTTCTTTTTTTGCAGGTTATTTTAGTTGCAGTATGGTGCATTGATTGGTGTTTTGGGAGATTGATGAAGTTTGTGTGGGTGTAGGAAATGTGTAACATTTTCATAGGTCCTAAGGGTGGGTCCTGCGTGAGTTACTTGTTGGTTTATGGCTTGTATATTTTGTGTAATGATGGATGTAGGTTGTCGCATCACTGCGAAGAGGGGCCGGCAAGGACAGAAGAGTCGCCACCTTTCGTTATTTATCCCAAAAGAGGGAAAGGAAACGATCAGAGAAAACCTACGAAAAAGGGAGAAGACAAGGCATCGCAACCAAATCTCGGGTTCGGGAGTCGGTTACGCAAGGGGAAGGTATTAGCACCCCTCACGTCCGTCGTACTCGACGGGATCCACGCTTGTTATCTATCTAAAGGGTGTTTATCTATCTAGCTACAGGCCACAGGGACAAAAAGAAGAAAAGAGACTCGATAGAGCATTGCCGCTCTATGCCTACGTACTCCCTCGTGCAATGGGAAAGTCATAGTCAACGTAGTTCGGAAAACTACGGGTGAAGGTGGGGAAGGTTGCTCGCCAAGACATCGCCGTCTTGTGCCTACGTATCCTCATCTGGTATGAGAAATCAGAGCAAACATAGTTCGGGCTAACAAGACCACAGGTTGGTTCAAGTGTTTTAGGCCCGAGTAGGGTTAAAACTTAGTTCTAGCAGTTAGGTGTATGCAGCTCGACCATTGGAGACTTAGGCGTTACCTGTTTGTGGTAGAACCAAGAGTTAACAAAACTCTCTTTATGAAAAAGATTTCCAATTAAATCCCGAAGGATAAAATGATTTGATGTTTGTTTTTGTGTTTTTTAGACAAAGAAGTGAATTGAATTTGGTTTGTAATTCATGTTGCACTAAAGGCTATGACTTAGGAGCGAATGCATCGCATATCGTCCAAAGGACATATGCTAAACACTCTAGAAAATTGTGAGGAGGCCCACCAATCATCATTTCCCAAATGCTTAAGGCTTGTAGCATACAACATTCATTATCCATTATTAAGTGTCTTGAAGAGGTTTAAAGATGAGAAGAGAGACACAACCCTACAGGGAGAGTAAGACTCAACCTAATGTTCTCATACAAAGTGCACCTATGATTGGGATGAAAAGGGAATGCTACCTAATGTTATCATACATGGGTTCAAGCATATGGTCTATCATAATCAATCTTGAATAAGAGAGATTAGAGGTCCTAAGGGAACATGGCAAAGAAGAAAGAAGAAGGAAGCATAAGATAAAATAAGATGCAAACATGTAATGCATAACAAGGATGAAGAAAAGAGGGAGGAACAAAGTGTGGTGCAGATGCCTCCACAAGCATATCTCAACCTCAAGCATAATATGCAAGAACAAAAAGGAAAGCACACAAAGAACTAGACAAGCTCACACAAAAGTGGGATGAAGTGGGAGAAAAATGAATTCCTCCAACCACTTGTCATCAACCACAAGCCCAAAGGCAAACCAAAAAGAAAAGGGAAGAAGAAATGATCCCTGAGGTGAGGGGAGATAAGATGAGGGCAGCAAGCAACATCAAAAGCAAACTCAACCAAAGCATCTCAAAGATCATGCAAAAGGAACACACCAAAAGTTCTCAAAATGAATCACCATTTAAGACAAACTCAAAGCACCTCCAAAGGAGGGACCAAATCATCTTAAATGGGATTCAAAGGCCCTAGGGAAGAGGTGAGAACAAAGGTAGAAGGTGCACGAAGCAAGGAAAGAAAATATTCAAGGCAAATTTCAAGATTAGGCATGGCAAAGAACCTAAGTTCTAAACACTCTCAACATTTGAAACCAAATGGAAGGCCTAAAAAGAATGCAACTTACAACAAGAAACAAGCAAGTGTATGACCTATAAATTGGCATCCAATAACTTCAACATGTTATAAATGTGAATCAACAAGATTTGGGAGCATTTGGGATCCACAAGGGTCATTTCCCATCAAGACTAGGTCAAGTGTGTATGTGAACTACCCTTAAGAGTACCTTGATTTGCAAGTTACCTCGAAAATAGGAAAATGGCTCAAATAAATCCAAATAAAATATTAAAAGCACATAAATATGTAGGCAACCTGGTGCCAAGAGTACACAACCAATGTCCATTCAAAACATCACCAAAGAATTTGATTGACAAGGGTGCACCATTTTGAAGGAGGGTTATCGAGGGTCAAACAAAATGACTTAAAAGTCAACCAATAATAAACCAAACCAGGGAAACAATCATCCTCAAAGATCCCTCAACTCATCACTCAAATGAGGAAAAAGGCTTATTCATAGGAGATTAAAATTGGTTAAGAAACAAGCAAAAAACCAAAAGGAACAAGTGAAAACTCATTTAAAAACACCTCCAAATATAAAATTCCATTTTAATTGAAAATTAATTGAAAAATGAAAATTAAAAATATCAAAAATTATTTAACACATTAAAGTGTCCTAAAATATGTTTTGTAGAATTTTATGATATTTGGAGCTATTTTTAATTGAATTAAATCAAAACAGAAAAATGAATATAAAATAAAATAAAAGAAATAAAGGTAACGGTGCAAATAACAAGAAAAATGAACTGAAACAATTGGGATGGATCCCAGGGAGGGTGTGAATAGCATGTTTGGCCCACAATCAAAACACATCTGAAGCTAAGTGAAACGTTGCGTGTCACTTAATGACATGGAAGTCAGCCAAGCCACGCAAGCAAGTCAATTGAATCTGAGCCTTAGATCCAAGCTGGTCAACAAGTCCAACGATCACACGTAAGCTTGCCTGAAAATGAACCAGACGCCAGAGCCCTAGCTCCGGTCATCTTCTCCGGCGAGGTGGCCGAAGACCAGGTTCCAAACCTCACCAAATCACACAAAATTATACATCAAATTGAACGCCAAGTTACGTAGATTATGAATCTGGCCTCAAAATTCATTTATCATGCTTAATGAGAGAGAATCAAACGATGGAAAAAAATGAGCACACAACTGAAAACTCATCAATCAACACAATTATGGTACCAGAATTTGCCTACAAGTTGTAGGACTTCAGATGCAACAACAATGGCATGGATCTAATGGCTAACATGAGAGATATTTAGATTTGAAGATTACCTAACGGGGTCTCTCCGTTGGAGCTTCAAATGATGCAAATCTTGATCCAAATCGTGCAGATCCACTCTATGAACTTCAAGGAAGAAGATGTTTGCTCCAATTAGCTTTGAAATGATCTAGATTTGAATTCACGATTTCCAATTTTGCTCTCACTTTCCAAGTTTGAATTCAGAGTTCCCTCCACGAAAATGCCAGAATGAGCTTCCAATTTTGATTTGGAGCTTTTATATTATGGATTTCTGATGAATTAGAGGCCCAATGATGCTCCAATTTGCTGAAATGAGAAAATGCCCAATTTGGAAAGTAAGCTCATGCACACGTGAAAACCACACCCTACATACTTGAATTTGATTTGAATTTGTAGCTGGGAACATGAATTGCATATGTGGATTGGAATTGGACCTTGAATTGATCCAAACAAGGAGTTTTGATGTGAAACTTCTTCTTGAAGTAAGCTTCCATTCCACGTGAGTTACTCATCATGCACCAAAACAAACTTGTGCATTTAGTTCCTTGGGATATTGTGAATCATTTTGAGCACAAACATGGTATGAAAAGGACTTACAATCACTTCAATTAAATTCCCCTTAAAAAGTCCATTTTCCTTTGAAATTTCTTCACCAATTTCCTTATCTATTCAAAATTCATGCTAACATTGAGTTCCATGATGAATTTGAAGTCATTTGGGACAACTTTCATGTTGGTGAAAGTTCCATTTGAAGTGCACAAAGGCATGTAAATGACCCATATACAAAACGACATATAATTAAAGTTTCCCAAAATACCCCTGCCTTGCAAGCTTCACAACTTGAGTTCCACAAATTAGATGAAGGACTTCTAGGACCTTTTGGAAAGCTAAGATCATAAGGAACAACTTTCATGTTCATCAAAAGTTGAGGAGAAACATGATTCTTGGTCAAAATTGCCTTTGAAGTGAGTTGACTTTTGTTGACTGAAAAATATGTTCATCTGAGACCCATAACTTGATGGCATCATAACTTGAGTTCCACAAACCAAATGGATGAGTTCTAGTACTCAAAAGAAATCTTAGAACATGCCTTAAAAGTCTCATGTTTATAAGAAAATGAGATTCAACTTGTACCTTGAGATATGTGGTCTTGAAGTTAGGCACTAAACAGGGGATTTTACAATGACAAACCTCTAAAACCCTAATTTAGTAACTTATCACACTCTTGGTTCTTCTTAATTTGATCTTGGAATAACATCTTATATGTCTCCACACAACTTCCCATGACTCCAATGACTTTAAACCAAGTCTCAATCTCCTTCAAATCCATAGTTGACCTTGCACTAAGTAGATGAAACCCTAGGTGTATAATCCTTGACTGCAACCTCTTGCACATGAAATAACAACTTGAATAAGCTCCACAATGGCTCTCAAAGCACTCAATGAGCTTATCCAACATCCTTATCCATAATCATGAACTTGTGATCCTCCGATGATCCTCAATTGACCTTTAAGATAGGAGGTAAGCCACACATATCCATCCATTCTCTCAAAGAGCTTTGACTACCTTTTGGTGACTACAAGCACTTGATGACTTGAGTAAACACTTTTGCTTGAGCTTGGTACCCTTGATGACTCTTCTCTTGGAATGGCACACCTCTCTTTATCCCCTGCAAAGAACAATGCTATGCATATGCAAATGTTAATGAAATGAAATGAAACATAAGCCAAGTAAAGAAAGAGGTTGGGCAAATTTTGGGGTACAACATAGGTAAAGAGATATTTTGGCTTTTTTGTGTTGCAAACTTTTAATAGAAGACTCTGTAATATCAATGGGCTTATTGCTAAAATGTTTTTTTCTTTGTATATTAGCAATGTGGGCCTTTGGTTTTGGACAATATTTTGTAGATGGGCTTTATTGTAAATTTATGACCCAATAATTTTTATGTATTTTTTATATAGAATTTGGAATGAAAGTATGGATTTTGTTACAATTTGAATCTTGAATGAATTTTGAAAATTTGAAATGAACTTGAAATTGAGATTTGAATAGAAACTTGGAATCGATTTTTGAAGGGATTTTCAGAAAGACATTGAATTTGGGATGATTCTCGGGCTACCACTTGCTTAGTGACATTAGCAGAGGAAGCTGCTTCCACCCACTTGGTGAAGTAATCAATGGCTACTAGGATGAAACGATGTCCATTAGATGCGGTGGGCTCAATCTTGCCAATCATGTCAATGCCCCACATGGAAAAGGGCCAAGGAGATGCCATGACATTTAACGGACTAGGCGGCACATGAATCTTGTCTGCATAAACCTGGAATTTATGATACTTCTTAGCGTACTTGAAGCAATCTGACTCCATAGTCAACCAGTAATACCCTGCTCGTAACAGCTTTCGAGACATGGCATGCCCACCGACATGTGTACCAAAGGCTCCTTTGTGGACCTCCTCCATAAGCATACTTGCTTCTTTTTCGTCCATGTATCGTAAAAGCACCAAGTCATAATTCCTCCTGTAGAGTACACCATCCTGGTTCAGATAAAAATTCCCAGCTAACCTCCTCAGAGTCTTCTTATCCTGGGTCGACACCCCTGGCGGATATTCTTGGTTCTTAAGGAAATTTTGGATGTCATAATACCACGGCTTGCCATCCGAAGCTTCATCAACGACGAATACGAATGTCGGCCTATCAAGGCGCGAGATGACTATTCTCGGAGCATCATTCCAAAAATTCACATTATACATCGAGGATAAAGTGGCTAAAGCATCCGCCATCTGATTCTATGCTCTACGCACATGGTGGAACTCTACCCGATCAAAGAACGGTAACAGCCTCCTTGCATAGTTCATGTAAGGTACCAGATTAGGTTGCCGGGTCTCCCACTCTCCCTTGATTTGATTGACAACTAGCGCTGAATCGCCATATACATCTAGTTTCTTTATTCTCAGATCAATTGCTTCTTCCAAACTCATAATTCACACTTCGTATTCGGCTTCATTATTGGTACACGGAAACGTTAATCGGGAAGTGAAGGGGATATGAGAACCATGAGGAGTCGTGATAATTGCCCCAATTCCACTACCGTATGAGTTAACAACGCCGTCAAATATCATCTGCCATTGAGAATCCTTCTCCGGGCCTTCATTGGGTAATGGCTGATCGCAGTCCTTCATCTTTAAGAACATGATGTCTTCATCGGGAAATTCAAACTTCATAGGTTGGTAGTCATCAATCGGCTGTTCAGCAAGATATTCTGACAGAATACTCCCCTTGATGGCCTTCTGGGAAACATATTGAATATCATACTCTGTCAAAACCATCTGCCACCTGGCAATTCTCCCCGAAAGCGCTTTCTTTTCAAAGATGTATTTAATCAAATCCATCTTCAAAATCAGCATGGTTGTATGATTCAACATATACTGTCTTAGGCGTTTGGCAGCCCAAGTAAGTGCGCAACATGTTTTCTCCAACATTGAGTACCTGGATTCACAATCTGTGAACTTTTTACTCAAGTAGTATATCGCATGCTCTTTTCTTCCAGTCTTTTCGTGTTGACTGAGCATACAACCCATGCTGTTCTCAAGAACCGTTAAATACATGATCAATGGTCTTCCAGCTACTGGAGGTATCAGTATCGGAGGCTCCTGTAAATATTCTTTTATTTTATTAAATTCCCTTTGGCAATTTTCATTCCAGACGACCGCCTGATCTTTCTTTAGCAATTTGAACATAGGTTCACACGTGGCTGTGAGATGAGATATGAACCAAGCAATGTAGTTCAATCTCCCCAAGAAACCACGAACCTCTTTTTCGGTTTTCAGCATTGGCATATCTTGAATAGCTTTTATCTTTGCAGGATAGACCTCGATTCCTTTTTCACTGACAATAAACCCCAACAACTTTCCGGACCTGACACCAAAAGTGCACTTATTTGGATTCAACCTCAGTCTGAATTTCCTTAGCCTTTCGAACAACTTCAGAAGGTTTACCAGATGTTCCTCCTCCGTTTGCGACTTTGCTATCATGTCATCAACATAGACCTCAATCTCGTGATGAATCATATCATGAAACAAAGTGACCATAGCCCGCTGATAGGTTGCCCCTGTATTTTTCAACCTAAAAGACATTACCTTATAACAGAACGTCCCCCACGGTGTAATGAACATTGTTTTCTCCATATCCTTCGGCGCCATCTTAATCTGATTATACCCGGAAAAACCGTCCATGAAGGAAAACACAGAATGTTGTGCAGTATTATCAACCAATATGTCAATGTGGGGGAGCGGGAAATCGTCTTTCGAGCTCGCTTTATTCAAATACCTATAATCAACGCACATCTGTACCTTACCGTCCTTCTTTGGTACTGGTATGATGTTAGCGACCCACGGAGGGTAAGTTGTTACAGTAAGAAATCCTGCATCTAACTGCTTCTGGACTTCCTCTTTGATTTTCACAGCCATATTTGGTCTAGTCCTCCTGAGCTTCTGCTTGACTGGCGGACACTCTTCACGCAACGGCAAGCGATGAACCATGATGTTTGTGTCAAGACCGGGCCTGTCTTCATATGACCATGCAAAGATATCACTATAATCACGGAGCATTTCAACCAATCTTTGCTTGATATCATTCTGCAACGCAGCCTATCCTGACATCTCTTCTGACTTCCTCAGTACCCAAGTTGACGACTTCGATTTCCTTCTGATGAGGCAGAATGACTTTCTCTTTCTGTTTCAAAAGTTTGGGTAGCTCTTCTGGAAAGTCTTCATCTTCATCAATCTCTTCTTCGACTTGAAATATTGGGTTATCAAAGTCGAAGCGAGTCATAGATGGCTCTGGAGCGGTGCTATCTGCAATGTGAAACATGCAATGATGATGATTTAGTACTTAAAATGATATGCAAACAAGCATAAACCACATTGCCATTTTATTGTTAAAATAAAAACAGGAAAGACAAGGATCACAATATTTGAATGCAGAAAACGCCCTTTGATTGATAAAAAGATTGTTCAAACATAAGCAATTAGGCCCTGAAGACAAATACCGCTATGCTCCGGGTAGAACATAGGGTTATACAATAATCAGAAAAACCAATCATTACTCTTCTGTCGTCACTTGGATGATTTCTTTGACAGACCAGTTGTTTAGGCTTTGTCCTAGAATACACGGCCGAATCCACGCGTCCATGTCGCAGTCACTGTCACCGCCTTCATCTGATATGGCACTAATCTGATCGAAGATTACACCCCTGCTGGTAAACTTGACAGGCCCCTTATAGCGCGACGCGCTATGGGAGGAGGAAGATGGGTTGTATCCCAAACCAAATTTGTCTTGCTTGTTGGGGATATTCAGCACTTTGCCCCAACCTTGTGATGCCCTAGCCTTCACCACTGCTTGGGCTTCCTTGAAGGATGACATGGCTACTTCAGGCGCTTTGCTCATGACCGATGCTTTATCCTTGATTTGCACAGTTTCAAAGACCTGGCACAGAGTCTCATGGATTTCGCCATCAACCTCGACATACTTGAATGAAGATAAATGACTAATCATTATATCTTCCTCTCCGCAAACAGTGACGACACTGCCACCCACCATGAACTTCAACTTTTGGTGCAGCGTAGAAGTTACGGCGCCTGCCGAATGTATCCAGGGACGTCCCAGCAAACAACTGTAAGATGGCTGAATATCTATAATGTAGAACACTGCATCAAACACCTTAGGACCAACCTAGATAGGCAAAGTCAACTCCCCGAATACGGACCTGCGAGTCCCATCAAAAGCTCGTACTACCAAGTCGCTTGGCGTACACAATATACCACGGGTATCCAACTCCATCAGTGCCTTCTTCGGAAGTACATTCAGGGATGACCCTGTATCAACAAGTACGTGTGACAGAATGGCTCCTCGGCATTCAATAGATATGTGCAACGCACAGTTATGGTTCCTCCCCTTCGGTGTCAGGTCCAAATTCGTGAATCCCAGCCTATTGCCTGCATTTACATGTGCTACAACCCCTTCGAGTTGGTTCGCAGAAATCTCCTGTGGCACATAAGCTGTATTCAGGATTCTCAACAAAGCGTTCCGGTGCACTTCCGAACACAACAACAAGGACAAAATGGATATCTTGGATGGAGTCTGCTGTAAGTGATCCACAATCCTGTAATCACTATTTCTTATTAAGCGCATGAACTCCTCCGCCTCCTTCTCCAATGAATCCTTCTCACCAACTTGAGAAGTTTCTTCCACCACTACTTTCTTCCCCTTATCAGCTTTTTCAGCAGCCACTTCTGGTGACAAAAATACTCTTCCACTCCGAGTAATTCCACCAGCACCAACTAAGTTGTCCACAGAATCCACCGGTAAACTTTTCAACTCTTGTTTCTGTCAGTTGCAGTATACCTCGACTTTGTAGTTCCACGAAATCACCTTGGTACTTTCATATGGCACAAGACCAGCTTTGGTAATGATGATGGTTGGCGGCCTCTGCGGTGCAGAAATAGTAATAGTCTTGTACGGAATCGAGATTGTCGCAATCTCTTCCCTCTCTTCGACCACTAATTCCTCAGTTTTCTTCTTAGCAACCCTATCAAATTGCAAGACACCATTGTTCATCAAATTTTGAATATGGTTTTTCAGCTTCTCACATCCCTCGGGATGGCTCAAACATTCAGCACAAACTTCATTACAACCTGGGAATACTCCTTCCCTCAACAACTTGCTCTTTACAAAAATCAATGGCGTCTTCAACTCATTAACATCCGACACCAAATTCAAGCTCCCATCTTCAAGGATAGCACTGACCCCAGCTGCCCCATGGTTAGGCATGGGGTTTTGCACGATATTGGGCACGTCGTGCGAAACATTTATAGCCTTACTGTCTATGAGATCCTGAACTTTGTGCTTAAATTCCTTACAGTTGTCAATATTGTGCCCTGAGGCACCAGGATGAAACTCACACCGAGCGTTAGCGTCGTAACCAGGTTGTGGCGCACCTGTCAATGGAGCCAAAGTTCTCTTCTGTATTAACTGCAACTGTAACAAGTGTTGGAGTAGTTGAGAATACGGCATCGGAGGCGCGTCAAATTGTCTATTTACCGCCCTTCCCCGATCCTGAAAACGACGAGGAGCGTAATTCTGCTGATTCTGTTGTGGTTGTTACAGTTGCTGTTGTTGTTGTGGTACCGCAGGTATTGTGATACTTGCAACCTGCTGCTGCTGACGATATTGTTGATGTTGATTTCTATTCCTCCCTCGAGAACTAGATATTGCGTTAGTTTCTCCTTCACGCTTCTTATTACCAAAAACCTTTTTATTTCCTCCTCCTGTCGAGGACCCTTCGCCAGCTTGAATCTTTCCCAGCTTAATTCCGCTCTCGACCCTCTCCCCAGTAATGATCAGGTCGGAAAAGCTTCCAGACATATTACGAATCAGCTTCTCATAGTATACACCGGGTAGCGTGGCAACAAACATATCAATTAACTCCTCTCCACCATGGGAGGCTGCACCCTAGCTGCTAGCTCACGCCACCTCTGGGCGTACTCTTTGAAGCATTCACCATTCTTTGAGACAGATTCTGCAGTTGGACCCTGTTAGGCGCAAGGTCACTGTTATATTGGTAGTGCTTAACGAAGGCCTCAGCCAAATCCCTCCAGCATTGGATATTGATTGGTTCTAAGCTCATGTACCATTCAAGAGAAGGACCCGAGAGGCTGTCCTGGAAAAAGTGCATCAACAATTTTTCGTCATCTGAGTAAGCAGACATTTTACGATAGTACGAGCGCAGATGAACCCGAGGACAAGTAGTGCCTTTATATTTGTCGAAATCAGGAACTTTGAATTTCAAAGGTACTTTCAAGTCTGGGATCAACCCCAGATTAGCCATGTCCAGTCCCATGGAGTTCTGATTCTCAAAGCTCTGCATCTTCTCTTCAATCAGTTTAAACCTCTTATCAGCCTCAGACGACAACCCTGCACCAATATCTCACATAGAGAAAGCATCTTTCTACTGATCTTCATCCCACTGAGGAATATGGTTGCCATGCGCATCATACATCATTTCAGGCATAGGGATTCCACCTACATTACCTCCGCCCGGAGGGATCACAACTGGAGGAATGAAATTAGCATATGGCGTGCCACCATCATTACGAGGAGGAATATCAGCAGTTCCTCCGTGAAGTACACCATTACCATCAACCCTTGCAATTAGTGGCTGCACCAGAGTCCTTAGTTTCTCTTGACCATTGGCCACACCCTGCATCAAATCCATAAATTGGGCCATCCTCTCTCGAAGTTCCTGTATCTCAGCTTGCATTTGTTCCATGACCTTACATTGATTCCCTCTAGTGGCATACCGGTGAGTAGTCTGGTGTTCAATCCTGAAACAAACTAACAAACCACAGAAATAAGGTTAACGGTCCCGGGCACCTGCGATGCAAAAATGCAGAATGATGCAATATGCAGACATGTATATATGCATTAGGAATATTTCCCCCTCGATTCTAGTTCCAAGAGCACAGGGCGACAATGGAGAGTGATAACGCGAAAACATATATATTAAAATGCCATAATTTCTTGCTATTAACAGTCGATTTCACCCCAATTTCGTACCACATTCGCATTGTTTGTTAAGTGTTTTGCAGGTTTATGAAGTCAATACTCAAATGAAGCAAGATAAGGAAAACAAGCACTAAAAGACATATAACAGAAGAAAAAGAACGAGAAAAGTAGCAAAAATGGACTCTGCTGATATGACGGTCGTCACAGGTCCCTTACGACCGTCACGTGCGTGACGACCGTCATGACCGTCATGACCTTCACGAGCGTCATGACTCCCTGACGACCGTCACACCCACAATTTCTGCATAACGTCCACTTACTAGAACATGCAACAGAAGCCCAAAACAAATGCACGACTCCCTGGATTCTCTAACCCTCAATTGCACTTCCAAAAGCAGCTCACGTACAATTCATTCAATATAAAAAGAGAGCTTGGGGACTGAAATAGGGGAGCCCCATTGAAGACCACGAAGTGCTGCCAGATTTACCACCGAGATATTTTCTTGTTTTTGTTTCCTTTCTACTTTGCTTCCTTTCTTTTGCTTCCTTTCTAGAATTCAGTTGTAATTTTTGTCCTTTACTTTCTCGTACAATTAATCGTCACCAAAGTAATCCTGCCGACATTGTGGAGGATTATCCAAGTGCCGAACCAGAATTGTTTACAGGTTCCGTAACCATTAATTAATTATATTTGCTTTAATATGTATGTTTACAAGTTCTGCTCTTTTAATTTAATTATGCATGCTTTAAACTTCATGTCTAGCTAAAACCGCATCGATCAGTATGTAATGAACTAGTAGAACGAGGTTCGATAATAACCGGCATAAAATTCCTTTTTTCAAACTTGTTTCTGGCTCTAGTTTTTAAATCAAATTTGTTAAATTAAACTTCGTCGCGACAGCGAGAATTTATTTAAAGTAATCTCGCCACGACAGTGGGAGATTCACTAAGGTATGAACCGACATGCGAAAGCTGAGGCTAGGACCAGATAGTAAAAACTAAGAATATATTTTAAACATAGTGAAAGCATTTTAAAAGAGATTAAAACTCAATGGTTTTCAAAATTCAATTTTAACCCCGAACGGGATAGTGAAAGCATACGTTCCGCCTTAGAGTTGTGACTAGCGTCAACAACCATCGTGAGACTAAGGTCTTTAAACTGTTATTTTCTTCTGAAAACCTTTTTGAAATTATTAAACCGCGCCGGTAACTTATCGAAGCCTTGAAGCACTAAGTCATTGCATACCGATTACCCGTATTAATATTCTAAGAAATCTTTAGTCTTTCTTTAATTAGCCTTTACTTTTGCATATTACCCCTTAAACCATAAACAACCTAGCTAAACACAGTAACGTCTGAATATACTAGATTGATTACGAGTCCCTGTGGGATCGATATCTTTATTACTACACGATAGATTGTACGCTTGCAGTTAATTCGATTAGACTCAGAAAGTCGCGATCAAGTTTTTGGCGCCGTTGCCGGGGATCCGTTTAGTCAATAGTGTAACCCTTTTGTTACGTAGTATAGACTAGGTTAACTATTTTATTTCCCTTTACTCGTTCGTCGATTGTATGCCAAGTACTCGCTCACAAAGCGATATCTTACAACCTCCAATCGTCGAACTAGAGCGCTTCTTACACCTAAAAAGGTGCATCGTTGAATATCAACGAAAACATAATATTCTCGATCTTCTAGCTCATACTCCTGAACCTGTTGAAGAATCGAAAATGGTTGAAGGACCTCAGAACAGACCTCTGAAGGACTACGCTACCCCATCTCAGTTAGAGCCTCATAGTAGCATTGTTTCCCCCGCTATCAATCGGAACGATTTCGAACTAAAACCATCATTGTTGTCAGCTATACAACAACATCAATTCTCAGGAAATGCAACTGAGGATCCGAATGAACACTTAACAAAGTTTGTACAATACGCAGACACAGTGAAGGCAAATGGAGTAACTCCAGATGCAATAAGACTTCGTCTTTTTCCTTTCTCTCTTAGAGATAGAGCTTGGGCTTGGTTACAATCCTTGCCATCCAACTCCGTTACGACGTGGGAACAGTTGAAGAACGTTTTCTTAGCGAGATACTTTCCGCCAAGCAAAACTGCTATGCTTAGAGCTCAAATCAACGGATTTCGACAGAAAGATGCTGAATCCGTCTACGAAGCGTGGGAAAGATTCAAAGATATGATGAGAGCATGTCCTCACCACGGTTTAGAAGACTGGGTGACAATTCATACTTTCTACAATGGGCTTTTGTATAACACCAGATTAACAGTAGACGCCGCCGCGGGCGGTGCACTTATGGATAAGCCATACGATGAAGCCTATCAACTTATCGAAAACATGTCTCAGAACCATTGCCAATGGGGAGGTGAATGAACTCCATCAGAGAAACCCGCAGCAAAAGGTGGGACGTACGAGATCAGCAGTCTTGAAAAGTTCAACGCTAAGGTGGATGCTTTAACGCAGAAAATCGACAGTTTAACTGTAACACCACCTGCAACCGTAGCTGCTGTAACTCCAAATTGTGAGTTATGTGGAATCGCCACTCATAATGCGCCCGAGTGCCCATTATTGGCAAGAATTCCACCAGACCAAGTAAACTACGCTCAAGGTAACCCTTACATGAATACCTACAACCCAGGATGAATGAACCACCCAAACGTTTCCTACAAGAGCGATAATGCCTTGCAAGCACCTGCTGCCCCGCCAGGATATCAGAAACCAGCCGTAGCTGCCCCTAGAAAATCAAATCTTGAATTAATGATGGAAAAATTCATAGCTACTCAAGCTCAAACGAACAAAGAATTCCTGAATCAAAACATACACACTAGCGAGCAGATTAAACAGCTAACCAGCAAAGTAGACGCTTTAGCCACCCATCATAAAATGCTCGAAACGCAGATATCACAAGTGGCTCAACAACAAGCTTCTGCAGCCGCACTAGTTGGTACGTTTCCTGGTCAGCCAGAACCCAATCCGAAAGGTCATGCAAGCGCTGTCATATTAAGAAGTGGAAAACAACTGGACGGACCAACCGATCCTAGGAGTGAAAACTCAGCCATGCATCAGAAAACTGATAAACCAGCAGAAAAGGAGTCTGAAACCGAAAAGAAGGAAGATAACGAGCAAGAGGCCGCCAAAGATGAAAACTCATATGTGCCTCCACCGCTATATAAACCATCGATTCCTTATCCTCAAAGATTCATAAACTCCAAAACTTCAGGACAATTTAAGAAATTCATAGAACTTCTAAAACAACTGAATATCACCATTCCTTTCACAGAAGCTATAACTCAAATGTCGTCATACGCTAAATTTCTCAAAGAAATCCTGTCCAACAAAAGAAAAATCGAGGATAACGAAACAGTTACACTTACTGCTGAGTGTAGCGCAATCATTCAAAATAACATGCCTCCTAAACTAAAAGACCCAGGTAGCTTCTCCATACCTTACATCATAGGAAAGTTCGTCATAGACAAAGCTTTATGCGACTTAGGAGCCAATATAAGTGTTATGCCCCTATCTATATGCAAAAAGATGAATATGGGAGAACTAAGGCCAACTAAAATGTCCGTGCAATTGGCTGACCGATCAGTCAAATATCCCGTCGGTATACTGGAAAACATTTCAGTACACATAGGTCAATTCTACATTCCAACCGACTTCATAATCATGGATATTAAGGAGGACTCTGTTACCCTAATTATCTTAGGAAGACCCTTCCTAGCAGCAGCCGGAGCTATTATAGACGTAAAGAAAGGTAGGCTAACATTCGAAGTAGGAGAAGAAAAGATATAATTCATCCTCACCAAGTTCTTAAAAGCACCAGCCATAGATGACACGTGCTACCTAGTAGATGTCATTGACGAATGCATACGAGAACTGGAAAAGGAAGAAACTAAATATTCTGAAATCATGAAGATCCAAATCCCTGATATTCATGAAGACGACAATTGGCGTGCGCCATACAAAGATGATAGTCTAAGCGAAATCTTAGCACTAACTCCTAATCACATGCCAGGTCCGAAAAATCCAGCTTTAGAACTTAAAGAATTACCTAAGACTCTCAGGTATGAATTCTTAGATACAGAATTCAAAAGACCAATAATAGTCAACGCCGATTTAGGACAGTTAGAAACTAAGAAACTATTAGAAGTCCTAAGGAAATACCCAACTGCGTTAGGCTATAGTATAAGCGATCTAAAAGGTATAAGTCCTTCCATCTGTATGCATCGAATCATGCTAGAGGAAGACTGCAAAACTTCTAGAGAACATCAGAGAAGGATAAATCCTATCCTAAGCACTGTAGTCAAAGACGAAGTAAAGAAGTTGCTAGACGCAGGAATCATATATCCAATCTCCGACAGCCAATGGGTCAGCCCAGTGCACGTCGTACCAAAGAAAGGAGGCGTCACCGTAGTAAAGAACGCGAAAGGTGAATCGATAACCCAAAGAGTTGTAACTGGAAGCAGGATGTGCATCGATTACAGAAAACTGAATAAGGCAACTCGGAAAGATCATTTTCCTTTACCTTTCATAGACCAGATGTTGGAGAGATTAGCGAAACACTCGTACTTCTGCTATCTAGACGGTTATTCGGGATTTTTCCAAATTCCTATCCACCCCGATGACCAAGAAAAGACTATGTTCACCTGTCCTTATGACACTTTTGCTTATCGCCGAATGCCGTTTGGACTCTGCAACGCTCCAACAACTTTCCAAAGATGCATGATGGCAATCTTCGCGGATTTCATAGATGACATCATGGAAGTGTTCATGGATGACTTCTCTGTATGCGGACAAAGTTTTGAAGGCTGTTTGTCGAGCTTAGAAATGGTACTCGAAAGATGCGCTAAAGTGAACCTTGTTCTCAATTGGGAGAAATGCCATTTCATGGTCCAACAAGGCATAGTTCTAGGACACGTCATATCTGACAAAAGGATTGAGGTTGACAAAGCAAAAATAGAAATTATAAAGGATCATCAACCTCCAAAAACCATACGAGAAATACGAAGCTTTTTAGGACACGCCGGATTCTACCGACGATTTATAAAGGATTTCTCGAAAATCACAAAACCTCTGACATGTCTGTTGATGAAAGACGCTGAATTCATTTTCGACAAGGAATGCTTGGAAGCATTCGAAACTCTAAGAACAACTCTCATTACCACACCAATCATGCAACCACCAGATTGGCAACTACCGTTCGAAATCATGTGCGATGCGAGTGATTATGCTGTAGGTGCAGTTCTGGGACAAAGGAAAGACAAAAGGCTTCACGCAATCTACTATGCCAGTAGAACTTTAGATCCTGCCCAAATGAACTACACCACAATAGAGAAGGAACTTCTAGCAATTGTGTTCGCCCTTGACAAATTCCGTTCTTACTTGGTAGGAGCGAAAATCATCATCTACACAGACCATTCTGCCATTAGGTACCTGATAAGCAAAAAGGATGCCAAGCCAAGATTATTGTGATGGATCCTATTACTACAAGAGTTTGATCTAGAAATAAAAGATAAAAAAGGAATCGAGAATGTAGTGGTCGATCATCTATCCCGAATAGAAGGCATTAAGCCAGAATCAATGCCTATCAACGATGATTTCCCCTACGAACGCCTGATAGCCAGATTGGAGAGTGATATGCCACCATTAACCTCAGAAGAACCAGAACTAAAAAAAGCCGTGGAAGCCATCTACGCACAAGTCACCCTGCCTTGGTACGCTGATATTGTAAACTACTTAGCTGCAGGCGTGCTCCCACCAGACTTCAGCTATCAACAAAATAAGAAATTCTTCCACAACTTAAAGCATTATTATTGGGACGAACCTCTGCTTTTCAAGAGAGGGGCCGCCAATATATTTCTTTGATGCGTCCCAGAGGAAGAAATTGAAGACCTCATTTCTCAGTGTCACTCCGCTCCGTACGGAAGACATGCCAATACTTCAAAGACATGTGCGAAAATTCTGCAATCTGGTCTATTCTGGCCCAGTATTTGGAAAGATGTCCACGCTGCTATATTAAGATGCGACCGGTGCCAACGCACTGGAAACATTTCAAGGCGCGACGAGATGCCCCAAAAAGGTATATTGGAAGTGGAAGTCTTTGACGTATGGGGAATCGATTTCATGGGTCCATTCCCATCTTCTTTTGGTAACAAGTACATACTCGTCGCTGTCGACTACGTATCGAAATGGATTGAGGTTGTTGCCGCTCCAACTAACGACACACGAGTAGTTCTCAAACTCTTTAAGAATACCATCTTTCCCAGATTCGGTGTGCCCAGACTTGTCATCAGTGACGGTGGTTCACAGTTCATAGCGCAAATGTTTGACAAGATGCTGTCTAAATATGGAGTAAAACACCATGTCGCATCACCGTATCACCCGCAAACCAGCAGCCAAGTGGAGGTCTCTAACAGAGAAATAAAGCAGATCATGGAAAAGACAATCGCCACCTCCAGGAAAGATTGGTCATCGAAGCTAAACGACACTTTATGGGCCTATAGGACTGCTTACAAGACGCCGATAGGAACTACACCGTTTAAATTAGTCTATGGGAAATCATGTCACTTGCCAGTGGAACTTGAGCACAAAGATTTCTGGGCTATTAAGACGCTAAAACTCAACTACACTGAAGCAGGCGAGAAACGGGTCTTGAATCTACATGAATTGGAAGAACTTAGATTAGACGCATATGAGAATGTCCGCATATATAAAGAAAGAACCAAAAAGTGGCACGATAAGCGTTTAGTCCGTAAACAGTTCAGTGTGGGAGACGTTGTGCTCCTATTCAACTCAAGATTGAAGCTTTTCCCAGGAAAACTAAAGTCAAGATGGTCGGGTCCTTTCGAGGTAACTAGAATCCTTCATAGTGGAGATGTCGAAATTTGCGACAAAATCAGTGCACGGTTCATAGTCAATGGACAACGTCTAAAGCATTACAATCGAAATGACGACAGTAACCACGTGAGCAGGCTGAAACTGCAAGAGCTTCCTGCTCAACATCCCAAATAGCTTGTCACCAAGCTATCGTCAGGCTTTTGACGTTAAAAACAGCGCTGAATGGGAGGCAACCCATTTTCCCTCGTTTTTCTCTTTGAAATTATTTACAGTATATTTTTCATTTGATTTATACTTTTATTTTCTTTATCACCTTCTGTTTCTAAAATCTAATTTAAGTAAAATGTGTTTTCAACTATTTACAGGATTTTAAAGCCTTCCTACTTATCTTCTTTTTGTCTGACTAACTAGCGAGTATGGCTAACATCGACTACACGGTTACCGTTTTTAGAGGACCAGCTCAGCAAGCCAGATTTGAGGCTCTGACTCAGAGAGGCATCACTTTGACACATTACTATGATGGATCCACCAAGGAGCTGATATATTTTAGACTGTTTGGGACTGAGCTCACATATAACCGTAAGTCATTAGCTGATCTCTTAGGCTTCCCTAGTGGACCTTTCTCGTATACTGACACTCAAGAAGAAGATATGGATATCGAGTTAGATTTCTTTTGGGGTACTATTACAGGTAACTATCACCCTGAGCCAAATGACATGGACTTTAACGAGATACATCATCCTGCACTCCGCTACTTCCATAGGATACTAGCACATACCTGTTGCACCCTAAAATTTGCCCAACCTTATTCACTTGGTTTATGTTTCAATATCATTAGCATTTGCATATAGAGTCATGTACATAGGTTACTCATCTGCATAGCATAAGCATAGCAAGTCAGCCAACAGGGGACCAATCATTATTCTCATCTCTAGAGGCCTATCAAGAGGTTATTATTCAAATTCAACCTCATTCAAGTCATCAGAAAGAATTGGGAAGCTATCAAGTTAATGGATCAAGCAGTTCATCTATCTCCTATCTGAGGGTACCTAGGGATCATCCAGGAAAGTATGAGCTGTGAATTGAAGGCATGGGGAGTATCTAGACATCTTGGAGGACTTAGAAAGTCATTTGGAGAAGGAGACAAGTCATTGGTGTAGTCACAAGAGTTGTGGAGGAAGACAGTCAACTAGGGTTTCATCTGGGTCAACCCTGGGTCAACTCTAGGTCAATTGACTGATTGAGAGGCATTAAAGGCTATTGGAGAGATGTGGGGTTCATCATTTGACATGAAGAAGAAGGATATGTTGTTATGCTAAGAAGAAATCAAGAGAAATCAAGGAGAAGAGGGGTTTCTAAATTAGGGTTTCTGTGTAAAATCCCCTAGTTTAGGTCAAATTTCCAAGCAAGATAAGTCAAAATGCAAACTTCAAATGGATCCTTGGCCAACATGGAACTTGTATAGGGTCTCAAGACCTTTAATTTGAGTGGTGGAAGACATCAAGGAGATTTATAGAACTCAAGTTATGGTCCTTGCAAGTTACAGGTCATCTGAGGTATCTGAAATTTTGTCTGTGAAAGTGACTTGACTTCCAAGCTATTTTTACCCCTCAAGGAGATTTCAAATGAATTTATGGTCAACATAAGAGTTGTTCCTAATTGTCTTAGCTTTCTATAATGGTATGGTATGCCTTCATATGATTTGTGGAACTCTACTTATGGTCTTGGCAAGCAAAGGGTATTTTGGTCATCTGAGGATTACAGGTCATTCTTAGCCTATGCCTAAAACTCAAACAAGGGAGCTTCAAATGAAAAACTTCCCAACATAAAAGTTGCTCAAAATGCCATTTTTAGTCAAGAAAAGAAGTCATTAAAGTTTGTAAATGTATGGAATGAGACTTGACCAAAGTTGGTGAAAAATGACCTAAAAAAGGCATATAAGTTGAAAAAGTTGAAATAAAAAATTGGTTTGAGAGATCTACAAATCCAATATGGGTCATCAAATATACCAAATTGATTCCCAACATCATTTTAGAGACATTGGTTCAGCCAAATTTTTGATTTTAGGCTTAAAAATTGGACTTCCTTTGTAAATTTGTTTCTTGCATCATAAGGCAACATGGTAAAACTTAACACAAGGCAAGGAAAAGCTTGGTTTTTCATACATACACTCCTAATATCTCATGAAAGGAGATTTTAACTCAAGTTTACCCAAGGTGCAAGCATGATATGAGATGATTCAAAATACCATCAAATGATAAGTTCATGAAATTTCCACAAGTTTCTAGATCCCTCTAGGACCAATCTAGAAGCTTCTCATTCTGTTAATCATCATCTATATAAGGAAATGAAGCCATTTGTGCATTGGTTGGTGATTCTTTGAGCTTGCAAACCCTACTTTGATTCCTTCACTCCCATTTGCATTTTCTCTTCAAACTCCATTGAAGCTTCATCAATCATCTTAATCTCTGTTATCATCATCATCCACCATCATCATAGAGTAATTGGCAAAGAAAATTGAGAGGAACTCGTGGCTGGTTTGTGTGATCCAAGTTTTCACTCCAACTTGCATGAAGAAGGAGATAAGGTGATTCAAGAAGATTGAGCAACAACCATTGCAAACAGAAGAATCAGCATCCATTGGAGATCAATATTGGAGGTTAACAAGTCTTGAATTGCAGCACAACTACACCTGCCATCATCACTTGCAAGGTAGGCATTTCCCTTTGAATCTCCTTATTTATTCAGTTGTAGATCATGTGGTTAGGATAAAAATGCTTAGAGACCATAGGGGATTGATTCATGAGATCTAGAGAGAGTTGTATGAAGTTTGATGGCAGAGTGGTGAAACTTTGATGATCAAGAAATCCTAGTTTAGGGGATGATAATCATGATAGATTAGTTCAGGATAATCAGTGCAATGTGGTGAGTACATTAGTACAAGAATTTGCAAGTTTGGTGATCATGCACATCAGGTGTAATGCAGTGGTACCAGGATCTTCCAGCTATCGAGCTCAATTATACAATGAGATTCAGCAAAATCTAGGGTTAGGATCTTGTAGAGGGTGAAGAGTAGAGCAGTTTTGGTGTTGAGATCGTGGCGTTTGGTTGAGTGAGGAGGGAGAACTGAGCAGTGGAAGTTTGTGCATGGAAGAAGAATTCTGCAAAACCCTAGGGCTCGTTGGGGACGATGACCCTCAGCCATTAGATCATTCCCAGGTTTTGACCTTTTCATCTCATCTGACGGTCCGTATTTGAAGTTGAAAATCGGAGGGAAAGACTTAATGTGAAACGCTGCGTTTCACTAATTGTACCACTCTGGGCCTGGATCCAAACTTCTATCCCCACCCCCCAATTGATGAGCCCAATGGAATACACATGGTTTTAATGCTGTTTGCACCGAAGGTTTATCCATTTTCTTTTAATTTTCATTTTCATTTTCTGAGCGCGTATGGGCCTAAGCCCTTTGATATTCGCACCTCCCAGCTGGTGGCCCACCTGGATTACAACTAGAACGCCACTGCTATTCTCACCTCCTCCTTCTATTTCTTTATATTTCAATTTTTAATTTCTTTTCATTTTCATGCATTTTATAAAAATCATAATAAATCATAAATTTCATATTTTTTAATGGTTCTTTTTGCATTAATTTCTCTAAGATGTCTAGAAAATTATAAAAAATAAAAATTGCATTTTATTTTTTATTGGATATTTTTCCCATATTTTCCAAATAAATGCCTATTTTAGGTGTTTCATTTCATACATGATTTTGATCAATTTTGTTCTAACAGTTGCTTTAATATTTTTTGTCCATTCTTTTTAGGTTGATTAATAGACATTGTTAGCTTGTACATACAATTTAGTGCATATTTTTAGGAGTTAATTTTAGGTGATTATTGTAAGTGTGAACAACATGAATAAAATTAGGGTTTTAAATCAACTTAGGTGAGATAGTTTAATTCTTTTAGGAGATTTTCATTTGTTTTTGGGTATGGACTATAGGGATTATGGGTATAGGATAGGTCCCCTTAGAAATCACTAGGATTCCCTTACTGCTATTAGTATATTACTGTCTGTATTTGATTGATTGGTTTGGTGTGCCCTCTGGGGATTACTGTTTGTCTGTGTGGGTATTGGGATTGCTTGGGTATTGGGGGAGCTGAAGACTTGTGATGATGAAGCCATGGGAGATCCAGAGCTTGAAGACCAACTTCCAGAGTTGATGAGGAGATTCCTGCTAGCAGCTGTTGAGGAGATTAGGGTTTAGGAGCTAGGCAGAGCTCTAGATTAGAAAGCTTGATTCTCAAACATGGAAGGTTTTGACTGCCTCCATTCCTCTCTGTGATACAGAGTCTCTCTAAGACACTCACCCCCTTCCCTTGGAAGGCTTGGTGCTACTGTCTAAGGGATAGAACTCTTGAGAGAAAATATCTTATGTGTTAGTAGCAGTTGGTTTGCCACCCTTGGTAGTCAACTAATTGCTTAACACCCAATTCACTCTTGTGATTGATCCCTCAGCTTGGAGGATAGGACTTGAAGAAAAGCCATTGTAGACTGAAGATTGATGACAAAGACCTTGTTTGAAGGCTGTGGAGATGGAGATTGATGCTTGCTGAAGCTTGAATAACTGATGTGGTGCAGAGCTGTTATGGCTGTTTTTTCTGCTGTTATTCATTCTTGATGTATTGATTGGTTTTCTGGACTGTATTGTTTGCTATTTACCCTGTTGGGTTGAAAGTGAAGTCTGTTCACTTTTGCCTATTGTTTTTCAGGTTCGAGGTTGAGTGGGACTCCCTTGCCTCGCTTGTATTGTTGCATCCATGCATTTTACCGCTTTATTGTATATATGCTATTGTTTCTGTTTCCGTTTATCCCTTAGGATCTCTGTTTCTCTCTGTGCAAGAGAGAAGCATGATAGACGCTAGGTCTTAACTCATGCATGATAACATTAGGTTAGTTTGATTCCTTTTTCAACCGTAGGTTAGAGTTCTGTCTCTTCTTTCTCAAAACAAACAGAAAAAACACGATAAATATTTCAAATACAATAAAAGACACTTATTCCGTAAAAGAATGTGAACTCATCAAGACGTCATTTTTGTCCGCTTGGACTGCTAATCAGAAAAACCTTTTTCAGAAGGAATAAAATCAATCAAGACAGACTTGTGTCGTACGTGGCCCGAACTACGTTTGCTCTGATCTTTCATGCTGTATGAAAGTACGTAGGCATAGGATGCGATATCCTAGAGAGCAACCTTCCCCTCCTTTCCAGTAGGTAGGCGAACTACGTTGACTCTGATTTCTCGTTCCAGACGGGAATACGTAGGCATAAAGTGCGATACTTTGCCGAGTCATTTTATTTTCTTTTAACCCCTGACCTGTAGAGTAGATAGAATAACAATCCGTACCCGAAAACAAGCGTGGATCCCGTCGAGTACGACGGACGTGAGGGGTGCTAATACCTTCCCCTTGCGTAACCGACTCTCGAATCCAGGTTTTGGTTGCGGCGACCATACCTTTCCCGTGTTGTGCGAGGTTTACTCTGAGCGTTTCCTTTCCCTCCCGTGGGATAAATAACGCACGGTGGCGACTCTTCTGTTCAGCCGGCGCCGATTTTCGCAGTAGCGACAGCTGGCGACTCTGCTGGGGATTCAACGTCCCCTGGATGCTAAGGACTGCGATAGTTTCTATGCATTTGGGATCCAACGTCCCTTAGGAGAGTCAATCCTAACACTTGTTTTCCCGTCGAGGGTTTTGTATGGATTTATATTTCTGACCTTTATTTTCAGCGTTATATATACTGATTATTATTGTTGTATTGGGGTGTGACGGGTGTTCTGATACTGAGTGAGAAGCCGGACCTGGGCTTGAGTGCACCTAGAATTAGAGTAGAGATTAGTTGGCGCCCGCTTGCTTTGCTTGCTTTGGTGTCCCGCGAAATCTACACTCAGACGAGGTTCCTCTGGTTGGCCTCCTGCCCCTTCCTTTGGTTGGCGTGGGTTGCTGGTTAGTTGAATTGTCGACTCTGGGGACCGATCATTTGGAAGTTGGCTAAGTGAGGCCTCTTCAGGATTTGATGATGCCACTCCTTCTGGGAATCGTATCGTCAACCCTGAAAGTCTGTGACGCCGACGACCGCATAGGATGCCATACCTTTGTCAGTTACTAGGACATCCACCTGTGAGAGGGTTTGGGTTTATGCAGGTAACTAGACCTTCCGATACCGGTTATTTCTTGATCAGAGGTCCTGGGTATTTATAGAGAGTTATGAGGTCTGTCAGAGACCATTTGGAGATGTGTTATGAGGTCTGTCAGAGACCAGTTGGGAGGTTCTGAGGTCTGTCACATACCAGTTGGAGATGTGATTTGAGGTCTACCAGAGACCAGTTGGAGTTATAGTTTGAGGTCTGTCAGAGACCATTGTTGGAGCTTTGTTTTAGGTCTATCAGAGACCAGGGTTTGAGGACTTCTATAGAGGCTATCTGAGACTTCTTGATGTGATTCAGGCTATTCAGCTACGGCAGTTGGTCCCTGTTGCATGTTATTTGCATTGCATTTGTTTGCATGCTCATCATCATTGCATCCCACTAACGTGTGTCTGTGCTGCAGGTGCATTTGCATTTTCCTAGTTCTAGTGTCCGGATTTCTGAGTGATTGGTCATGGCCAGCTTAAGAAGGACAGTTGCTTACAAATTGCCTACTCCTGATGTTGTTCCCCTGCTTGGGTTGATCTCTCTGGCTGATGAGGATGTTCGTAGGAGCTTCAGAATGAGCTATGGAAGACTATTGAGATTGGTGCACAAACCCACGGAGATAGAGCTAGATGGGCTGTACGCTTTGATGCAATTCTATGATCCCGCATTGAGATGTTTTACGTTCGCTGATTTCATTATGGGGCCTACCATTGAGGAGTATGTGGAGTTTACTGAGTTACCCGTGCAGAACCAGGTTCCATTCATTCATTCTGGCGTTAAGCCCAAGCCGGAGGACTTGGCAAAAGCTTTGCATGTGGATGCTTCTGAAATGTTGACTACCGTTTCCCGTGGAGTGCCAGGCTTCTCGCTCCAGTTCTTGATTGGTAAAGCCCAAGAGTACGCTAAGAACGGGTGCTGGATTGCCTTCAATGCTGTGCTGGCTCTGTGCATTTACGACATAATTTTGTTTCCCAATGTACCAGATTTTGTGGACTTCGATGCCTTCTACTTGTTGGCCGCTGGTAATCCTGTACCGACCTTGCTCGGAGATTTCTACCACTCACTGCATTACAAGAATAAGAAGGGAAGAGGAAAGAATGTTCATTTCTGTGTACCATTGCTGGATATGTGGTTTAAAAGCCACCTTCCCATGAAGGGATCTTTTGTGAAGAGTGCAACCACAGCTAGCTGGTCAGAGCGCCTAATGAGGCTATCTTCCGAAGACGTCGAGTGGTTTGATAGAGATCTGTTGGGATCTGAGCTTATATTCAGTTGTTCTGGGTACCCTAATGTGCCGCTGATTGGAAGAAAAGGGTGTATCAACTACAACCCATCGTTGTTGGTCCGTCAGTTCGGATATGCGCTGAAGAACCCGCCAAGAGAGGAAGAAGTACAGGAATCTCTGTACTTCACCGGAGATTTGAAGGGGGAGTTATTGGCCAAGCTGCAGCATGCCTGGACGCGTATTAACCGAAAAGGGAAGCCGTTGTTAGGGAAGAATGACTGTCAGGCCTATGCACCTTACAGGGTTTGGATCCAGGAGAGAGCAAGTCAGTTGCGGATGCCATTTCCAGATGCACCAATCCTTGTTCCCATTCCGGTAGCAGAGCCAACTACTGTTTCTAGGGAGGCCTACGAGCAAGTTGTGAAAGAAAAAGAAGCCTTGATGAAGATCAACGAAGGGTTAGAGCAGGAGCTGGCCCAAATACGCAGTGAGAAAAACAAGGTTGTGTATGCTTTCCAACAACAGATTGAGCTAATGAACAGACTAGGGGCTGAGTTGACTGAGGAGAGGAAGAAGCGCGAACGTCTGGGGCAAGAGTTCAGAAGCTCCCACGACATGCTCGAATCCAAAAAGAAAGCGCTCGACGCAGCTCACCGAGAGATCTCTTCTTGCAATAAGACTGGGAATGCTACGCTCACCAACAATAAGAAGAGGGAGGATAAGTTGAAGCAACAAATTTCCGACCTCGAAGAGCAGTTGAAGTCTAGCATCAAGAAGTGTGAAGAAGAAGTGATGACCCGGTATAGTCTCCAGAACGCACTGAACAAGGCCATCAAAGGCAGAGATGAAGCCGTGTCTCAGAAGCGTAAACTAGAGGATCGCTTCGGAGAGGGGGCATGGGAAGAAACTGCCGCAGACGTGCGACGCGTTCTCAAGAGAAGAAACCAACTTGTTGAAGGGCTGCTTGCTCGACCAAGTCATCCGGAGACCAAGAAGTTGCTAGAAGAGTATCAGACTTATGGGAGGGTTTGATCATTTCATGTAGTAACTTGTATGCTTTATTTGCATAATGCTGACCATCACCAGGATTGTTGGCTGAGGTCATGCCTTCTTATTGTACTCTCAGTGATATTGTATTCTTGGCTTATTGGTTTCTCAGCAATATATGAGGCTTTCTATGATTCAACTCCGATCTTTGTAATGCTTGCACCGGCACCTTCACACTAGAATCGGGGAATGAATTTCCCTAATGCACAGACACACATTGCATTGCATTCATATTCATATTGTATTACAGGTAATCTTTGGATGGTGTCTTATTTCCTGTTCTGCAAGGTACTTTCAGGATTGCAGATCAGCACCCGCACCGCTATTCCACTCGCACCAACTGTCGAAGAATCATGGATCAAATGCAGAACGAGATGCAAGATATGCGCGAGAAGCTAGCTCTCTTTATGCAGACCATGGAAGCTATTGCAAAAGGTCAGGAGAATTTGCAAGCCATGGTCCAACCTCTGTTGGCCCGAAATGCTGGTCACAGTAACGAGGATCATCAGTTTGTGTGAGTCGATATTGTTCATGGAGATGGCACTCCCACGCCAGTGGCTCCCCCTGTAGTCAATATACCTGCTGCTAATGTCAACAACGCTACCGCTGCTGTGAACGGTAACGTCGGAGTTGGGAATGAGACTGCTGTCCATAACGTTGGGCTTGGTGATGTCAACTTGGATGATAATATGGGAGGCAACGGCTTTGGCAATGCTGGATTCGGGTTCAACGATCAAGGATTCGATAACGCTGGGAAATATGGTTTCAATGCTCAAGGCTTTGGGCAAGATGGTTATGGTGTGGCCAATCAGGGTTACAGAGGTTTCGGAAATGGAAACGGCGCTGGGTTAATGGCTTTTGGGCCTGCTGGGGGCGTTCAAGGGTACGGCAACAGAGGCCGAGGCCCGGTGATGAATCAAATTAGAGCTGGCCGCAATAATGAATATGATGGGTATGGAGCTGGGAATGGTATGTGGCAAGAAGACCAGCAGGAGGACGCTTTCTCCGGCGGAGGCTTTGAAGGGCCGATGGATAACTCCCAGAAGATCAGAATGCTAGAAGAGCAGATGAGGGGGGTCCTGAACCAAAGTGCTGTGGGCTTGGACATGGCAACAATGGGGCTGGTACCTGGCTTGAGGGTGCCAATCAAATTCAAAGCTCCTGCGTTTGATAAGTATAAAGGGGACACCTGTCCGAAAGTGCATGTGCGGGCTTATTACAGAAAGATGTCTGCGTACTCAACTGACGAGAGAATGCTAATGCATTTCTTTCAGGATAGTCTGTCGGGCCCTTCCTTAGAGTGGTACATGGGGTTGGAGCCAACTAATATCAAGACATGGAAGCAATTGGCAGAGGCATTTGTAGCTCACTACAAGTATAACAGTGACTTGGCGCCCAATCGGGTCCAATTGGCAGGGCTGTCTCAAAAGAAGGGTGAGAGCTTTAAAGAGTACGCGCAAAGGTGGCGCGATATGGCTGCCAGGGTCCGCCCTTCTTTAGAAGACAAGGAAATGAATGACATGTTCGTCGGCACATTCACAGGCTTGTTTCATGACATGTTGTTTCATACATCTCTGGCCAGTTTCTCAGATTTAATTCTGATGGGGGAAAAGATTGAACGTAACATTAAACAAGGAAAATTCCAGGCTGAGGAATCAACTGCATCTGGCAGTAATAGGAAGGCTTTTGGTGGGCGCCTTCAGGGCGAGGCAAGCGCAGTATTTGGAGGCCGAGGCCGAGGCCGAGGCAGGGGACGAAACCAATATCATCAGCCGCAGCAGGTGGCGAGTGTTACTATTCCATATCAACAACAACCGTTTCAGCAGCAGCCAATGCAGCAGCAGCAGCAGCCATTTCAGCAACAACAGCAACAACAGCAGCAGCAGCAGCCGCCTCAGCAGGGGGCACAGCAGGCTCAGCGAAGATTCCAGGGTGGTAAACTAAGAAGAGTGTTTGAGAAGCCTCCCTCAACGTATGCTGATTTGTTACAGACATTGTTGGGTTTGAACCTGGTAGAGAAGAGAACTCTGGCACCGATAGCGGGAACTCCACCGTATGGTTATGATGCAAGCAGGCACTGTGAGTTTCATTCTGGGGCTCCGGGCCACGATATAGAGGGTTGCCATGCTTTTAAGCACGTTGTGCAGGATCTTTTGGACAATAAGACTATCAATTTCGGAACGGCAGGTCCGAATATAGTGCATAAACCCATGCCTAATCATGGGGCGAACGCCATTCTGGCTGAGGAAGGGTTGAATCTGATTATGAATGTCGACGATTTAAAGACGCCACTGAGCGAGATAAAAAGCAGATTGCTGCAAGGGGGTGTTTATCCAGGATGTGACGAGTATTGCTTAGAATGCTGGACCCTAGATGGGGGGTGTGATGATTTGAAGAAAGGCATTCAGGCTTTAATTGATGGAGGCACATTGCAGTTTGACCGAGCAGCGACTGAAGAGCCTGCAGGGGCAGTAGCAGATGATCAGAGTGATGTGGCCACTGTAACGATTCCTCGGAAGACAATCACTATATCAGCACCGGCCCAGCGACCACCGATCACCATAACTAAGGCCGGACCAATCCCGTACGAGAACACGAAAGCAGTCCCCTGGTCATATGGGTTGGAGGTGTATTGTGACGGGATAAAGATTGATGTTGATAAGCAGCCAGCCGAGACTGTGGATAATGTTGTTGGTTCAGGAGGTATGACAAGGAGTGGTAGGATCTTTATATCACCTGAAGTGGAGGCCGAAAGACTAGCGAAAGGGAAAGGGAAGATGGTTGAGAATGTCCCAGTGCAAGCCAGCGACGAAGCATCGGCATCGAAGGATGTAGAAGAGTTCATGCGCTTGATTCGAAAAAGTGATTATAAGATTGTGGAGCATCTGCAACAGACGCCGTCCAAAATATCCATCTTGTCATTGCTCTTATGTTCGGAAGCTCACAGAAATGCTTTGTTGAAAGTCCTAGATACTTCCTTCGTACCCCAAGACGTCTCTGTAAATCAGCTGGAAGGAGTGTTGGCACATGTGAATGTCGGCCACAGCCTGGGCTTTACCGACTTCGATTTGACCCCGAAAGGGAGAGATCATAATATGGCGCTGCACATATCTGTCGAGTGTAGAGGATCAGTAATGTCGCATGTATTGGTCGACACCGGATCGTCTTTGAATGTGATGCCCAAGAAAGCGATGATGAAGCTGGATGTCAGAGGAATCCTGTGTACGCCCAGTGACTTGGTGGTCAGAGCGTTTGATGGCACGCGAAGAACGGTCTTTGGATCGATAACATTGCCTCTGCAGGTGGGGCCGGAGGTGTTCGCCACTGAATTTCATATCATGGATATACAGCCCGCATATAGCTGCCTGCTCGGAAGACCCTGGATTCATGGGGCTGGGGCAGTCACGTCTACCCTGCATCAGAAGTTGAAATATATGGTTGGAGACAGCGTAGTCACCGTATGCGGAGAAGAAGACATCCTGGTCAGCCATCTGTCGTCGTTTAAATATGTGGAGGTCGACGGAGAGATCCACGAAACACCTTGCCAGGCATTTGAAGGGTTGCGTATCAAGGACAAAGGTCCCGGGCCGAGCAAAGTGTCAGAGATAGCTGTCTCATCGTATAAAGAAGCTCAAGCTCTGGTAGAGGCAGGAGAAGCAAAGGGCTGGGGCAAAGTGCTGGATATCCCTGTAAAGATGGACTGATTCGGGCTGGGATACCAACCGTCGTCGTCAACACCCGTTGTGGGGGCACCCCGTTTCAGAGGGCCAGTAACCATCTCTGCCAGTGGAGTATGTCATGAAACCATCAATGCTGCCTCGGAGTCTGACGAAGGAGACAGCGATTGTGATATGGATGCCTGGATTCAGCCAAGCACGCCAGGACAAGGACTGTGCAACTGGTCTATTCAGGAGCTTGTTCCTGTGACTCTTAAACAGTAATGCTTTGCTTTATTAATTGTTGAATAATCTGATGTCTTGCCCGGGGCATCAGGATTTGCTTAGGGCTGTGTTGTTATGAACATTGCGTGTTAATCATTAAATAAAAGGCGTTTTTTCATGTGCAAATACTGTAATCTCTGTCTTTCTTGTTTTATATTTTCCAATAAAATGGCAACGCGGTTATTCGCTTTATACGCATTTTGAAGCACTTAACCATTCCTTTTGCAGGATAACATTTTCAGATGACATCTTTGAACCACCTATGACTCGTCCCGACTTCGAGCACCCGGTATTTCAGGCCGAAGAAGAGGTTGTCGAAGATAGCGACGTTCCTGAAGAACTGTCTTGGTTGGTGAAGCAAGAGGAAAGAGTCATTCTGCCTCACGAAGAGGTCATCGAAATTATCAACTTGGGGTCGGAAGGGGTTGAGAAGAATATTCGTATCGGAGCTGCACTGCAGAGCGATATCAAGCGAAAACTGGTTGAAATGCTCAGGGAGTATAATGATGTATTCGCTTGGACGTATGAAGATATGCCAGGGCTCGATACAGATATGGTTGTGCACCGTCTGCCACTGAAAGAAGAATGCCCGCCGGTCAAACAAAAACTTCGCAGAACTCGACCAGATATGGCAGTGAAGATCAAAGAGGAAGTTCAAAAACAATGGGACGCTGGTTTCCTGGCTGTAACAAAATATCCCTCATGGGTTGCTAACATCGTACCAGTGCCAAAGAAAGACGGCAAGGTTCGAATGTGCGTGGATTATAGAGATTTGAATAAAGCAAGCCCAAAAGACGATTTTCCACTTCCTCATATTGACGTGCTAGTTGATAATACTGCTCAAGACTCCGTATTCTCCTTCATGGATGGCTTTTCAGGCTATAATCAGATCAAAATGGCGCCAGAGGATATGGAGAAGACCACTTTCATAACGCCTTGGGGAACATTTTGCTACAAAGTGATGCCCTTTGGTTTGAAAAATGCTGAGGCAACATATCAGCGTGCGATGACGACTCTTTTCCACGATATGATGCATAAAGAGATCGAAGTTTATGTTGACGATATGATTGCCAAATCCCATACGGAGGAAGAGCATCTGGTGAATCTGCTGAAGTTATTCAAAAGGCTTCGGAAGTTCAGGCTGAGACTGAACCCTAACAAATGCACCTTTGGGGTGAGATCGGGTAAGCTGCTGGGGTTTATCGTAAGCAAAAGAGGAATAGAGGTCGATCCTGCTAAAATAAAAGCGATACAAGAAATGCTGACGCCTAAAACGGAGAAAGAGGTGCGCGGGTTTTTAGGGAGGTTGAACTACATCGCTCGGTTCATATCTCACCTAACTGCCACGTGTGAACCATTATTCAAACTGTTGAAGAAAGATCAAGCTGTAACGTGGAACGAAAATTGTCAAAAGGCGTTCGATAAAATAAAGTGGTATTTGCAGGAGCCTCCTATTTTGATACCCCCAGTGGCGGGCAGACCCTTGATCATGTATTTGACGGTTCTTGAGGGAAGCATGGGTTGTGTTCTCGGTCAACACGACGAGACAGGAAGAAAAGAGCATGCGATCTACTACTTGAGTAAGAAATTTACAGATTGTGAGTCTCGATACTCAATGCTTGAAAAAACTTGTTGCGCGCTAGCCTGGGCCGCCAAGCGTTTGAGGCAATACATGCTGAATCATACAACCATGCTCATCTCGAAGATGGATCCTATCAAATATGTGTTCGAAAAGCAGGCGTTGTCAGGGAGAATCGCCCGTTGGCAGATGGTCTTGACTAAATATGACATCCAATACGTCTCGCAAAAGGCTATAAAGGGGAGTGTGCTGTCTGAGTATCTGGCGGAGCAGCCTATTGAAGATTACCAATCGATGAGGTTTGATTTTCCTGACGAGGATATCATGTACCTAAAGATGAAAGATTGTGAAGAGCCGTTGCCAGACGAAGGACCAGAGTTGGGTTCCAAATGGAAGATGATATTTGACGGAGCTGTAAACGCTTACGGTAGCGGAATAAGGGCAATCATCACTACTCCACACGGGTCGCACATCCCGTTCACTGCCCGATTGACCTTTGCCGTTACTAATAATGAAGCCGAATACGAAGCTTGTATAATGGGGCTTGAAGAAGCCATTGATTTGCGAATCAAACATCTGGACGTATACGGAGACTCAGCTCTGGTGGTGAATCAGATTAAAGGGGAATGGGAGACGCGTCAGCCCAACTTGATACATTACATGAACTATGCAAGGAGATTGTTGCCTTTCTTCGACAAAGTTGAATTGCATCACGTACCGCGGGCCGAGAATCAAATGGCTGACGCCCTGGCCACTTTGTCTTCCATGTACAAAGTCAACTTCTGGAACGAGGCTCCCCGAATCATTATCTCTCGGCTTGACAGACCAGCCTTCGTATTTGCTATTGATGAAGCATCTGACGACAAACCGTGGTATTTTGACATCCTTAATTTCCTGAAGAATAAAGAGTATCCGGCTGGGGCATCCAGTCAAGATCAGAAGACTCTCAGGAGATTAGCGGGCAATTTCTATTTGAATCCGGATGGCGTCTTATACATAAGAAACCACGACTTGGTGTTGTTGCGTTGTGTAGATGAAAGAGAAGCGAAACTGCTCATGGAGGAAATACACGAAGGTACCTTTGGTACGCATGCTGGCGGGCATGCTATGACGAGAAAGCTGCTGCGGGCAGGTTATTTTTGGCTGATTATGGAAACTGATTGTTTCAAGTTTGCGAGGAAGTGCCACAAGTGCCAAATCTATGCTGATAAGATCCATGTGCCTCCGAGTCCTCTGAATGTGATGTCATCGCCATGGCCGTTCTCGATGTAGGGAATCGATATGATTGGAAAGATCGAGCCGACAACTTCTAATGGGCATCGGTTCATTCTGGTAGCGATCGATTATTTCACCAAGTGGGTGGAAGCAGCGTCGTACGCAAATGTAACGAAGCAAGTGGTGGCTAGATTCATCAAGAGAGATATCATTTGCCGATATGGGATCCCCGAGCGGATAATCACGGACAACGGTTCAAACCTGAACAACAAAATGATGAAGGAGCTCTGTCAGAATTTCAAGATCGAACATCACAACTCCTCCCCTTACCGACCCAAGATGAATGGCGCTGTTGAAGCGGCCAATAAGAATATCAAGAAGATTGTGCAGAAGATGGTGGTGACCTATAAGGATTGGCATGAGATGCTACCTTTCTCTTTGCACGGCTATCGTACGATGGTACGCACATCAACCGGGGCAACCCCGTTCTCGTTGGTATACGGAATGGAAGCAGTACTACCATTGGAAGTTGAGATCCCTTCTCTGAGGGTATTGCGAGACGTTCAGCTGGACGAGGCAGATGGGTGAAAGACAGGTTGAACCAATTGAGTTTGATGGACGAGAAGAGGCTAGCTTCTCTAGCATATGGTCATTTGTACCAGAGCCTAATGAAGAAAGCATATGATAAGAAAATACATCCGCGAAGCTTTCAGACGGGCGACCTTGTGCTGAAAAAGATTCTCCCGCCGCAGGCAGATCACAGGGGCAAGTGGACCCCCAACTACGAAGGGCCATACGTTGTCAGGAAAGTCTTTTCAGGAGGAGTTTTGTTGTTATCCACGATGGATGGTGAAGACTTCACGTCGCCTGTGAATTCGGACGCAGTTAAAAAATACTTTGCTTAAAATTGACCCGCTGGACAGAAAAAAGAGAGTCCAGGCAAAAATGGGGCATCCTGGCGAACCAAAAACAGAATAAAAGGTTCGGGAAAAAGTTAGGGATAAAATTAAAAAAAATGTACACCCGCGAAGTTGAAAACCTACACTGGGCGGCTTCGGCAAAAAGGGGTATCCCGGTGAACTGAAAACCCGTAAAGGGCGGTTCACGCAAAAGTTAGGGATTTGAAAAGCAAATGACGGCGGTCCGAATTTGATATTACAGTAAGCATCAGTGCGGGAGAATGTACCTGAGGGGTCGATTATCAGATACAACCTCTTCGGAAGTGTGAATACCGGGAAAGCATTAGAGCCGAGCGAGTCATAGGAGGATCAGCTCGTGGTGTTCGTCTGCATCCCGTTGCCGACATGTGTACAAAATTTAATTTGTCAAAATATTTATGCTTCTTATGCATACTTGTATGTCTGCTTTACGTAGCTTCCTCTTTTCAGGAGTTACATCCCGTGTACAAAACTCCGCCCATTCAGGGGCCCAATCAATAAAATGTGTTATTCAGTACTTGATGCTGGTTCTTTATTGTTTTGAGCATGATAAAACGCCTAAGTTTATTGAAACTAGCATGCGTATAACATCACTGGCCCTTGCCAACAATTGCTAAAGCTTTGAATTAACTGAAGATAACGTCACTAACCTGAATCGATTTGGTTGCATAGGCTTGTCCTGTCTTGTTGTGTTGTTGCAGGTTTCGTAGCCGTACGAGGAAGACGATCAAGAGATTGCGATAACAAAAGACTCGACCCTCACGCAGGTCACGCATGTTCTTCCTGAAGAAGGATAGATTTCCCCAGCTAGTCGTAGCTTATCCAAAGGACATGCTCCAGCAAAGCCATTCATCCTCAGTAGAGTTTGGCGATTCCAAGATTATGAGGCGGTATTCAGACAGTGCATCTCAAGCAGAGGGGTTTAGCCTCAGAAGATTAATTTTCCCAAATTGGTGAGCTGTATTCAGGCAGTTTACCTTTCCCCAAGAGAATCATCCCATCCCCAGCAGAATTCTCTTTGCAAGTGTTTCATTCCTCCCAGTGGAACTCGAAGATTAAGACTCTCCCCGGAAGAGTTGGTGTGGGTCCTGGCATTTATTTTGTCAGAACACCGTGTGATATCCGTTCACTCTCCAGCAGAAGTTCAATCATACCAGGCGTATCCGCTATTCTCTAGCAGAGTTATATCCCCCAGCAGGGTGTTACTTCAGTGAGGTGTTTGGTTCGAGTTCCCAATTTTACCAGCTGAGTCAACTTCCCTTTTCCAGCATTTATTTTGCTGGAATAATTCTATAGCATCTGGCTATCCCCAGCGGAGTCGGCATTATCTTCAGCATTTATTTTGCTGAAGCAGTTCCTGTATCTCGACAGTTCAAGTCCGCATTTGCATTGGCATATAGTGTCATACTTGCATCCATAAAAAAAAAAACGCAGCGTTTCCATGTCAAAATGGAGCATTGCATCATTGTCAAACATACGCATTTTTGAAACATAAACTAGGTCGGCCAACCGTTTGGTTTCAAAGTATTTGTTTCTCTTGCAGGTGGGAGGAGTTCTTGCTCCAATAAATCAATGAACATTTGAAGTCTCAGCATGAGACATTCAACGAAGTGTTAGCTGTGGCACTACTCCCCACAGAGGCAGCAGGATAAGTTTCTCTTTGTCCCTAAGCAGAGTTACTTATTTCCCCGCCAGGGTTCTTGTTGAAGTTTCTCTAGTCCGACCAGCGGATTGTTTCCTTCAAAGTTGTGGTTACGTCAGCATCAAAGGGTTTCATGAATCAGAATTTCAGAGGCTGCCGCCGGTTATCAGAACAGGCGTCCGGTAGTTTGGTTTCCAAATATCCCCAGTAGAGTCCGCCTCAAAGTCGCTGTCACGTCAGTGCTAAAAGGTTTGTGGGATGGGACCAATGGAGTTAGTTACTGTGGAGATAAGCAGAGAAATTGTGTTCAGAGTATCTTCCCGTAGGAACAGACGAATGTATTTTCTTACTGGTTGGCAGGAGTATTCCCCCGGAGTCGTCAAAATTTTATTGCCTATATTGATAGGAGTTCCTCGCGTTGACGAAGTATGAGTCCTGACGTGGACAATTTATTCCTCTATTGACGGGATTTCTTCGTGCTGGAGACATGGGAGTCCTGACGTGGACAGATGTAATTCCCCGGGTCGATGAGATGTGTTAGTCCTAACATGGACAGATTCGATTTCTCCGTATCGATTGAATGTGAAGTCCTGACGTGGACAAAATTGATTACTCTTTGTGTTGGTGTCCTGACGTGGACCATTTATTTCCAGCAGATAGCTTTATTCGTAATGGTGAAATGTGCGTCCTGACGTGGACAAGTTCGTAGTTCTTTGTGATGAAGATGTGAGTCCTGACGTGGACGGGGTTTATTTCCCCAGCAAGTCGAAGACGCGCAAGTCCTGACGTGGACAGGTCCTATTACTTCAACAGGTTGAGATGTGAGTCCTGACGTGGACAGAGTCTCACTTCCCCAGTGGGTCAAAGGTGCATGAGTCCTAACGTGGACAAGTTTTTATCCTCAACAAGTCGAGTGGTGAGTCCTAACATGGACAAATCAAGACGAAAAGCGTTTCCTTACGTGGAAAGGATGGAGTCCTTACGTGGACAGATAAAGGAGTGTTCCTTACGTGGAGCGATGGAGTTCTTACGTGGACAAATCAAGAAGATTATTATTCCTAACGTGGAAAAGTGGGTCCTAACGTGGACGATGTAGTCCTTACGTGGACATATCAAATTGTTTTCCTTACGTGGAAAAGTTTGTATTCCTCATGGGGAGAGAGGTGATTCCTTACGTGGAAAGATTGAATCCTTACGTGGACATATCAGATTGACTCCTTACGTGGAAAGATTGAATCCTTACGTGGACATATCAAATTGTTTTCCTTACGTGGAAAAGTTTGTATTCCTCATGGGGAAAGAGGTGATTCCTTACGTGGAAAGATTGAATCCTTACGTGGACATATCAGATTGACTCCTTACGTGGAAAGATAGCATTCCTGACGTGGAACGAGATTGTATTCCTTACGTGGAACGAGTGAGTCCTTACGTGGATATATCAAGTTGGAGTCCTGACGTGGACAGATCGAGGTTGTGTCTCATTACGCGGAAAAATTTAGTCCTGACGTGGACAGATCAAGTTATTCCTAACGTGGAAAGATGGTGTTTCTTTACGTGGAAAGGGAAAAAAAATTGATTCCTTACGTGGAAAGAAGATGTGTTCCTTACGTGGACAAGTCAAGTAGATGGCATTCCTTACGTGGAAAGAGGAGAGGGTTCTTTAGATGGAAAGAATGAGATTCCTTATGTGGAAAGGTGAGTCCTAACGTGGACGGTGTTATTCCTAACGTGGAACAGTTATCCCTAACGTAGAAGGGTGAGTCCTAGCATGGACGATGTTTTTCCTAACGTGGAACGGTTATTCCTTACGTGGAAAGAAAAATAATCCCCAGCACGGTCGCTACGAAATCAGTGGGTTGCCATAGCAGTCAGATCCAGGCAGTGGATGTCGTTCCTCAAGCAGGGGAGCAGTTTATTTCTGCGGATGGCAAATTTTTTGGGTTCTTAGTATTCAACCGTCTCGTACCGCGAATGTCTGAAGGCTCCGGGCTCTTCACCCAATCGGGTCCAAGTCGCTTGAATAGGGGCAGCTGTTGCACCCTAAAATTTGCCCAACCTTATTCACTTGGTTTATGTTTCAATATCATTAGCATTTGCATATAGAGTCATGTACATAGGTTACTCATCTGCATAGCATAAGCATAGCAAGTCAGCCAACAGGGGACCAATCATTATTCTCATCTCTAGAGGCCTATCAAGAGGTTATTATTCAAATTCAACCTCATTCAAGTCATCAGAAAGAATTGGGAAGCTATCAAGTTAATGGATCAAGCAGTTCATCTATCTCCTATCTGAGGGTACCTGGGGATCATCCAGGAAAGTATGAGCTGTGAATTGAAGGCATGGGGAGTATCTAGACATCTTGGAGGACTTAGAAAGTCATTTGGAGAAGGAGACAAGTCATTGGTGTAGTCACAAGAGTTGTGGAGGAAGACAGTCAACTAGGGTTTCATCTGGGTCAACCCTGGGTCAACTCTAGGTCAATTGACTGATTGAGAGGCATTAAAGGCTATTGGAGAGATGTGGGGTTCATCATTTGACATGAAGAAGAAGGATATGTTGTTATGCTAAGAAGAAATCAAGAGAAATCAAGGAGAAGAGGGGTTTCTAAATTAGGGTTTCTGTGTAAAATCCCCTTGTTTAGGTCAAATTTCCAAGCAAGATAAGTCAAAATGCAAACTTCAAATGGATCCTTGGCCAACATGGAACTTGTAGAGGGTCTCAATACCTTTAATTTTAGTGGTGGAAGACATCAAGGAGATTTATAGAACTCAAGTTATGGTCCTTGCAAGTTACAGGTCATCTGAGGTATCTGAAATTTTGTCTGTGAAAGTGACTTGACTTCCAAGCTATTTTTACCCCTCAAGGATATTTCAGATGAATTTCTGGTAAACATAAGAGTTGTTCCTCATTGTCTTAGCTTTCTAGAATGGTATGGTATGCCTTCATATGATTTGTGGAACTCTACTTATGGTCTTGGCAAGCAAAGGGTATTTTGGTCATCTGAGGATTATAGGTCATTCTTAGCCTATGCCTAAAACTCATACAAGGGAGCTTCAAATGAAAAACTTCCCAACATAAAAGTTGCTCAAAATGCAATTTTTAGTCAAGAAAAGAAGTCATGAAAGTTTTGAAATGTATGGAATGAGACTTGACCAAAGTTGGTGAAAAATGACCTAAAAAAGGCATATAAGTTGAAAAAGTTGAAATAAAAAATTGGTTTGAGAGATCTACAAATCCAATATGGGTCATCCAATATACCAAATTGATTCCCAACATCATTTTAGAGACATTGGTTCAGCCAAATTTTTGAGTTTAGGCTTAAAAATTGGACTTCCTTTGTAAATTTGTTTCTTGCATCATAAGGCAACATGGTAAAACTTAACACAAGGCAAGGAAAAGCTTGGTTTTTCATACATACACTCCTAATATCTCATGAAAGGAGATTTTAACTCAAGTTTACCCAAGGTGCAAGCATGATATGAGATGATTCAAAATACCATCAAATGATAAGTTCATGAAATTTCCACAAGTTTCTAGATCCCTCTAGGACCAATCTAGAAGCTTCTCATTCTGTTAATCATCATCTATATAAGGAAATGAAGCCATTTGTGCATTGGTTGGTGATTCTTTGAGCTTGCAATTCCTACTTTGATTCCTTCACTCCCATTTGCATTTTCTCTTCAAACTCCATTGAAGCTTCATCAATCATCTTAATCTCTGTTATCATCATCATCCACCATCATCAGAGAGTAATTGGCAAAGAAAATTGAGAGGAACTCGTGGCTGGTTTGTGTGATCCAAGTTTTCACTCCAACTTGCATGAAGAAGGAGATAAGGTGATTCAAGAAGATTGAGCAACAACCATTGCAAACAGAAGAATCAGCATCCATTGGAGATCAATATTGGAGGTTAACAAGTCTTGAATTGCAGCACAACTACACCTGCCATCATCACTTGCAAGGTAGGTATTTCCCTTCGAATCTCCTTATTTATTCAGTTGTAGATCATGTGGTTAGGATAAAAATGCTTAGAGACCATAGGGGATTGATTCATGAGATCTAGAGAGAGTTGTATGAAGTTTGATGGCAGAGTGGTGAAACTTTGATGATCAAGAAATCCTAGTTTAGGGGATGATAATCATGATAGATTAGTTCAGGATAATCAGTGCAATGTGGTGAGTACATTAGTACAAGAATTTGCAAGTTTGGTGATCATGCACATCAGGTGTAATGTAGTGGTACCAGGATCTTCCAGCTATCGAGCTCGATTATACAATGAGATTCAGCAAAATCTAGGGTTAGGATCTTGTAGAGGGTGAAGAGTAGAGCAGTTTTGGTGTTGAGATCGTGGCGTTTGGTTGAGTGAGGAGGGAGAACTGAGCAGTGGAAGTTTGTGCATGGAAGAAGAATTCTGCAAAACCCTAGGGCTCGTTGGGGACGATGACCCTTAGCCATTAGATCATTCCCAGGTTTTGACCTTTTCATCTCATCTGACGGTCCGTATTTGAAGTTGAAAAACGGAGGGAAAGACTTAATGTGAAACGCTGCGTTTCACTAATTGTACCACTCTGGGCCTGGATCCAAACTTCTATCCCCACCCCCCAATTGATGAGCCCAATGGAATACACATGGTTTTAATGCTGTTTGCACCGAAGGTTTATCCATTTTCTTTTAATTTTCATTTTCATTTTCTGAGCGCGTATGGGCCTAAGCCCTTTGATATTCGCACCTCCCAGCTGGTGGCCCACCTGGATTACAACTAGAACGCCACTGCTATTCTCACCTCCTCCTTCTATTTCTTTATATTTCAATTTTTAATTTCTTTTCATTTTCATGCATTTTATAAAAATCATAATAAATCATAAATTTCATATTTTTTAATGGTTCTTTTTGCATTAATTTCTCCAAGATGTCTAGAAAATTATAAAAAATAAAAATTGCATTTTATTTTTTATTGGATATTTTTCCCATATTTTCCAAATAAATGCCTATTTTAGGTGTTTCATTTCATACATGATTTTGATAAATTTTGTTCTAACAGTTGCTTTAATATTTTTTGTCCATTCTTTTTAGGTTGATTAATAGACATTGTTAGCTTGTACATACAATTTAGTGCATATTTTTAGGAGTTAATTTTAGGTGATTAGTGTAAGTGTGAACAACATGAATAAAATTAGGGTTTTAAATCAACTTAGGTGAGATAGTTTAATTCTTTTAGGAGATTTTCATTTGTTTTTGGGTATGGACTATAGGGATTATGGGTATAGGATAGGTCCCCTTAGAAATCACTAGGATTCCCCTACTGCTATTAGTATATTACTGTCTGTATTTGATTGATTGGTTTGGTGTGCCCTCTGGGGATTACTGTTTGTCTGTGTGGGTATTGGGATTGCTTGGGTATTGGGGGAGCTGAAGACTTGTGATGATGAAGCCATGGGAGATCCAGAGCTTGAAGACCAACTTCCAGAGTTGATGAGGAGATTCCTGCTAGCAGCTGTTGAGGAGATTAGGGTTTAGGAGCTAGGCAGAGCTCTAGATTAGAAAGCTTGATTCTCAAACATGGAAGGTTTTGACTGCCTCCATTCCTCTCTGTGATACAGAGTCTCTCTAAGACACTCACCCCCTTCCCTTGGAAGGCTTGGTGCTACTGTCTAAGGGATAGAACTCTTGAGAGAAAATATCTTATGTGTTAGTAGCAGTTGGTTTGCCACCCTTGGTAGTCAACTAATTGCTTAACACCCAATTCACTCTTGTGATTGATCCCTCAGCTTGGAGGATAGGACTTGAAGAAAAGCCATTGTAGACTGAAGATTGATGACAAAGACCTTGTTTGAAGGCTGTGGAGATGGAGATTGATGCTTGCTGAAGCTTGAAGAACTGATGTGGTGCAGAGCTGCTGTGGCTGTTTTTTCTGCTGTTATTCATTCTTGATGTATTGATTGGTTTTCTGGACTGTATTGTTTGCTATTTACCCTGTTGGGTTGAAAGTGAAGTCTGTTCACTTTTGCCTATTGTTTTTCAGGTTCGAGGTTGAGTGGGACTCCCTTGCCTCGCTTGTATTGTTGCATCCATGCATTTTACCGCTTTATTGTATATATGCTATTGTTTCTGTTTCCGTTTATCCCTTAGGATCTCTGTTTCTCTCTGTGCAAGAGAGAAGCATGATAGACGCTAGGTCTTAACCCATGCATGATAACATTAGGTTAGTTTGAATCCTTTTTCAACCGTAGGTTAGAGTTCTGTCTCTTCTTTCTCAAAACAAACAGAAAAAACACGATAAATATTTCAAATACAATAAAAGACACTTCTTCCGTAAAAGAATGTGAACACATCAAGACGTCATTTTTGTCCGCTTGGACTTCTAATTAGAAAAACCTTTTTCAGAAGGAATAAAATCAATCAAGACAGACTTGTATCGTACGTGGCCCGAACTACGTTTGCTCTGATCTTTCATGCTGTATGAAAGTACGTAGGCATAGGATGCGATATCCTAGCGAGCAACCTTCCCCTCCTTTCCAGTAGGTAGGCGAACTACGTTGACTCTGATTTCTCGTTCCAGACGGGAATACGTAGGCATAAAGTGCGATACTTTGCCGAGTCATTTTATTTTCTTTTAACCCCTGACCTGTAGAGTAGATAGAATAACAATCCGTACCCGAAAACAAGCGTGGATCCCGTCGAGTACGACGAACGTGAGGGGTGCTAATACCTTCCCCTTGCGTAACCGACTCCCGAATCCAGGTTTTGGTTGCGGCGACCATACCTTTCCCGTGTTGTGCGAGGTTTACTCTGAGCGTTTCCTTTCCCTTCCGTGGGATAAATAACGCACGGTGGCGACTCTTCTGTTCAGCCGGCGCCGATTTTCGCAGTAGCGACAATACCCTCTTTGGGAAGGAGGAAAACATTACCGCTGTCTCGAAGGAAGAACTGTTTATCCTATAGTGTGCGTCACAAGGTCGTCCAGTAAATGTCGTACCATTCATGATGAGAACCTTTGAAAGGATTAACCGGGAACAAAATTCACCTATCATTGTAGGAGGCCTCGTCACTATGATTGCACATGCAATCGGACTTAGGTACCAGCTGAACAGAATCAAAGTCTCTGGCCAAATTGGACCTATGGATATACCATTCTGCTTCAACCAACATATTATAGGTAAGTTAGGCCCTGACACTTATGAGTACCTCATTGTTGGCCGACCTGTTCACCTTTTCACACTACCTAACCATGAGAGGACAAGTGTCCACAACCAAAAAAACTGGCTGTACAAATTGGACGAGCCTATGGGTCCTGCCTCACCGCATTCTACACCTCAGGCTTACATGTACGATAGTGACCATATTTCAGAAGCTCAAGATTTTATGTACTATGAAGACTATGTGTCAGAAGACGAGACCGACCCTGAGACTCCTCCAAATTACCATAATTTCCCTGACCCCATCCCTGACCAACAAACAGACAAACTGAATACCATTTTGAAAATAGTGGATGATGTCAAGTTGGAAATTACCGCAGTCAAGGAAGAGCTAACAACATTGCAAATGGAAGTCACGACCTTCATGGACGTAGTCTGTGAATAGTTCGATTGCCTTACTAAACAGCTCGACAAATTGAAGCAACAAAAGGACTGATTAACTTTAGTTTTATTTTTAGTTTTTACCGCATTCTGAACTATTTACGGTTTTATGTTTTTACAATTTGAACTATATTTCAATTCTTGTACTTCATTCTTAAATTAATGAATTTCATTGCAATTTTAGTTTAATCATGAATTCTTTATTTTCAATTTATTATTTGGTTGATATACTGGTTTGAAATGAGACTTAATGCTATTACATAATGCATGTACGAACCAAACAGCACAAATTATGCATCTGCAGAATTTGCTGCCATGACGACCGTCACGGCCTCGTTACGCTCGTCACGAGCCTTACGATCGTGACGCCCCTCACGATCGTCACGAGATTACGTATTCTGCTAAATAGCAGAATACGACCGTTGGGCATTCTTTCTCTCTTCAAATTCGTAACCCCCCACTCTCTCACGTTCCACATACCTCCATAAATCCTCAACTCCCTCATTCATTCCATTTAATCCTATTCTTATCCACTCCACCTGTTCATTCCCAAATTCCACATTATAAAGTCACGGTTCCTTTCTCATTCCATCCTACAGAAAGAACCTCTCTTCCAAAACACTCTCTCTGTTTTGCAAAATCATCAGAAGAAATGGCACGCCAAGGAGAACTTCCAGATATGTCCAACATCATCTTCAGAGACGGCGAAAGAGGAGACCAGCAGCGAACAAATTACGTTTCATTTTATCAGCGCTCCGTCCAACCTACTCGATACGTCGGTGTCGCATGCATAACAGAATTGAGCATTCGGGAAGGCGTCCAATGGATGCTACAGAATGTCGGGTTGTGGTTCCTCTGTACAACCCCGCAGCCTACATATGAACAGTTAACCCTGGAGTTCCTAACTTCGTTCACATACATGACCCCCACCGGCGAAACTAATCAGCTTACCGGTGTTGCTTGCTTTAGATAGTTCAGACAGGAATATCAGCTCAATCAAAATCAGTTGGCTCAGATGCTCCAATTTCACCATGGTGCTGATGCTCATTGCCGTGTTCCCCCGAAACAATTCTTTCTGGAAGCATTTGCACTTTGGAACCAAATCACCGGAACCACCGTCGATAGCTAGGACAACCTTAATGCTACATTCATTCACCATCCCGCTATCCGCTACTTTCACAGGGTGCTCGGTAACACTATCTTTGCCAGAGATAGTAATCACAAGATTAACTCAAAGGAACTGTTCTTTCTGCAGTGCGTCTTTGCGCCAAAACCCATCAACGCCGCCCCATTTCTGTTGGCTCACATCTAAGCAAACTGTGGTCGAGGCTCCAAGCCTTTTTACTTCGGAGGTATCGTCACTTCCACTGCCGTATCACTCAACCTCGGCGATCGCCTACAGGCCCTCCCGTCCATACCTCCTGTTTTCCTTGATATCGACTACTGCCGTTCTTCTCACCTCATCAAGGTATGAGCCGACGGACGCTATCATCCGGTAGTTCACAACCGCACCATCCGCATCATCATCCTTCCCTGCCGTGATCGAGCTTACCCTTAGAACAGAGCCAAGTGGCTTTTTGACCCAACGGCACCTGAAGCTAATGCTGCAGCACCTCAACAGAATGATCAGATGCCCGTTGATGAGGTACAGGATGAACTGGACCGTGCTGCTCAGGCTGAAGCTCCTCAGCAACCACCTCCTGCAGGTCCTTCTTCTCGTCGTCTCCCCCGTCCTCAAACTGAATCTACCATCGAAGATGTCCTTCACGCCATTTGGCAACAGAACGAGACCGCTGTCCTACTTGAACGCCGTTAACAAGAACAACATCAGCAGGTCATCAATTTGTTGGTCGCCCAAGGGGAACGCCTCAACAATGTCGTAGATGAAATGGCCGCTTTAAACGTCCGTGTGGACGACTTATGCGACTCTATTTTTCACACCGGCCTACACCCCATGACCCGAGGAGGATGTCATCAAGGAAGAGGGTGAGATAGAGATTAGTGTTCTTCTTTTTATTTTTTCTGCATTTTCTAGTTTTCATTGTTGTACACCTTCCATTATCATTTCAAAGCAGTGAGGACACTGCTTGAGATGGTGTGGGAGCGGCACTTTATTATGTACTCCATTTCCCTTTTTAATTAATTTCAATTCACTAATTTCAATGCAGTTCTATTTCAGTTCAAAGCACATTTCTTATATTCTTTTCCGTTAAAAGAACTCCCCCAGCTTAATCTGCTTTACTCGAGCTATACGAAAAAATTTTCGATGCAAACATCTGATGCGCCAAGATTAAGGCCAAGTTAAGGAAACTAGAGAACGATTACTAACGATATCCATATCGATTTGACACCTTAGACCTCTGGTTTATGCGAGTCAGTTCCACTACCTACTGTACCGAAGCCTCAGGTTCGAGCACCAAGCGAAGCCCTTAGTAGTTTATAAAAGCAGTCATCACCGCCTTAAGCGCGTACCACATGGAAAGCCGATGCAAATAAGTGATCGGTAAGATCATAAAGAAAAGAACTGCTCCGCAGCCATGTAGTGTTTATCTACCTCTGACATTTCGGAATGGCAAAAAGAAGAGAAAAGGATAGCTCATAAAAGAAAAGAAGTTCCTTGTCAGTTGGTCCGTAGGTCTCTGGTTATGGACTCGGTAGGGAGAATCACGGTTTGATCCCCCACAACTTGCAAAGTGAACATATCATAGGGTACCGCACTCGTGCACCAGACCCCGTAGAAAGAAAAGACCGAAGTCACTAATAGGCTATTCCACTACGTGCGCGAAAAGAGGTAAATGGCTTAATGTGATTGCGCTGGAACGAAACTGGGTAGAACTTAGTACGATGAACTTAACGCCGAGCTACAGCAGCATGATTGGAACTGACTTGTATAAGGAGGAGGACTTCGAGAGCATTTCTGCTTAGTGTCAAGTTCGTATGCGTGTTGTTATGAATCATCTCCGAATTCTCGACTTAGCGCCTCTGAAGCGACTTTGAAAACACAAAGGAACGCATCGTGTGGCTGCTTCGTCTCAGCTCTTAGGCTTTTTGCTTGAGGACAAGCAAAGATTCAAGTTTAGGGGATTTTGATAACGCGAAAACATATATATTAAAATGCCATAATTTCATGCTATTAACGGTCGATTTCACCCCGATTTCGTACCATATTCGCATTGTTTCTTAAGTGTTTTGCAGGTTTATGAAGTCAATACTCAAATGAAGCAAGATAAGGAAAACAAGCACTAAAAGACATATAACAGAAGAAAAAGAATGAGAAAAGTAGCAGAAATGGACTCTGCTGAAATGACGGTCGTCACAGGTCCCTTACGACCGTCACGTGCGTGACGACCGTCATGAACGTCACGACCGTCATGACCTTCACGAGCGTCATGGCTCCCTGACGACCGTCACACCCACAATTTTTGCATAAAGTCCACTTACCAGAACGTGCAACAGAAGCCCAAAACAAATGCACGACTCCCTGGATTCTCTGACCCCTAATCGCACTTCTAAAAGCAGTTCACGTACAATTCATTCAATATAAAAAGAGAGCTTGGGGACTGAAATAGGGGAGCCGCATTGAAGAACACGAAGTGCTGCCAGATTTACCACCGAGATATTTTCTTGTTTTTGTTTCCTTTCTGCTTTGCTTCCTTTCTTTTGCTTCCTTTCCAGAATTCAGTTGTAATTTTTTTCCTTTACTTTCTCGTACAATTAATCGTCACCAAAGTAATCCTGCCAACATTGTGGAGGATTATCCAAGTGTCGAACCAGAATTGTTTACAGGTTCCGTAACCATTAATTAATTATATTTGCTTTAATATGTATATTTACAAGTTCTGCTCTTTTAATTTAATTATGCATGCTTTAAACTTCATGTCTAGCTAAAACCGCATCGATCGGTATGTAATGAACTAGTAGAACGAGGTTCGATAATAACCGGCGTAAAATTCCTTTTTTCAAACTTGTTTCAGGCTCTAGTTTTTAAATCAAATTTTTTAAATTAAACTTCGTCGCGACAGCGAGAACTTATTTAAAGTAATCTCGCCACGACAGTGGGAGATTCACTAAGGTATGAATCGACATGCGAAAGCTGAGGCTAGGACCAGATAGTAAAAACTAAGCATCTATTTTAAACATAGCGAAAGCATTTTAAAAGAGATTAGAACTTAATGATTTTTAAAATTCAATTTTAACCCCGAACGGGATAGCGAAAGCATACGTTCCGCCTTAGAGTTGCGACTAGCGTCAACAACCATCGTGAGACAAAGGTCTTTAAACTGTTATTTTCTTCTGAAAACCGTTTTGAAATTATTAAACCGCGCCGGTAACTTATCGAAGCCTCGAAGCACTAAGTCATTGCATATCGACTACCCGCATTAATATTCTAAGAAATCTTTGTCTTTCTTTAATTAGCCTTTACTTTTTCATATTACCCCTTAAACCATAAACAACCTAGCTAAACACAGTAACGTCTGAATATACTAGATTGATTACGAGACCCTGTGGGATCGATATATTTATTACTATGCGATAGACTATACACTTGCAATTAATTCGATTAGACTCGGAAAGTCGCGATCAGAGAGCTAACATAATAGCAATAAGAAAACTCCTCATAAATAAAATGAGAGCCAAGAGTCAGATACAGAGCATAGTGCTACAATAATACAATGGAATCAGAGTGACCTCAGCCAACAGGTCTGGTGATGGTCAAAATATACATCATAACAACAGACTGAAAAGAAAATTCAATCAAGTATGACAACTAGAATGGAAATCCTCTAACAGCTCCTTCATCTCTGGAAGGTCTGGCCTGATAAGCAACCCTCGGATAAGCAGCTCTATCCGGCTAAGAGTGGTCTGCAAATCTTGAGCATAATCCTCCCAGGCGCCCTCACCAAAAACCTCCTCAAGCTTAGACCTCTTCGTATTGGCTCTAGACTTGTAATCATCCAACGTTGCAAGCGCTTCGTTCAGTCTATAATCACTGTCACGTCGGAGTGAGGCTTCAGCTGCAATCTTCTCATCCTTCGCTTAGAGTTGAGCTTTCAGTTTGGCAATCTGTTGTTTGAGTACATCTTCTCGCTCTTTGTTATTGGTGAGGGTAGCATTCCACTGGTCATTAAATCTGGAAATCTCTAGATAAGGTCTATCTAACTCCTTCTTCTTAGAAGTAAGAACATCACTGACAGCCTTCAAATCTAAACCCAAACACTTACGAGCGCGAATCTCTTTGGTAAGATATGTACCCAACTTGTTTACCTACTCAGTTTGCCTCTTGCAGGAATCAGTAGCTTTAATCTTTTCACTTTGGAGCTGAATGATCTCTTTCTCCAACCCTTCATTTGCCTTGGGCAATTCCTCTTTCTCGAACCGCAACTGATTATACTTCTGGATGTTAACAGTGGTAGGCTCCTCAATCATCATAGAATATAGAGGCTCAACAGATGGAAAAGGCATCAGCACCTTCTCTGCTCTCTCATGGATCCAAGTCATATAAGGGTCGTAAGCTCGACTGTTACTCTTCCCCAAAAAAGCTTTCCCTTTGCGATGAATTTTGTTCCACGCCTTCTCAACTCTAGCCAAGGTCTCTTACCCTAATAGCCCAGTGAGATACAGAGATTTCTGTATCTCCTCTTCTCTCGGAGGCTCTCTCAAGGCATACCTGTTGCACCCCAAAATTTGCTCAACATCTTTTACCTGGTTTATGTTTCATTGCATTATCATTTGCATATCATGGCATATCATTCATCCAACAGGGGATCAATTTTGATTATTATCAAGAGAAGCCTAGCAAGAAATCTTATCCAAGCTTGAGAGGTCATCCAAGTCATCAGGAGGTGGTGGGAGGTCTTGATCAGCTGAGGACCATCAATGGGATGGGAAGCATGAGGTGTGAATATGAGATGTGTATAGAGCTCATGGAGTGCCTAGAGAGCCATGTTGGAGCTAAATCAAGCCATTGTGTCAAATGCAAGAGCCACAGTTGAGGTGCAAGCAATTAGGGTTTCATCTGGATCAACCCTAGGTCAATTGTGCAATTGAAGAGTATCAAAGCCTACTTTGAGGTTATGGAGTTCATGAAATGATGTGATAAGACATTTTTGGTGTTGTTCCAAGATCAAATCAAGAAGAATCAAGAATGTGGGAAGTTGCTAAATTAGGGTTTCAGTGCAAATTACCCTGTTTAGTGCCTAACTTCAAGGCCACATAAGTCAATATAAAAGTTTCAGATGGATCTTTGGCCAACATGAAACTTGTAGATCATCTCAATACCTTTAATTTGAGTACTATAAGTCTTCAAGGGTATTTATAGAACTCAAGTTATGGTCCAGACAAGTTACAAGTCCTCAGATGACACTGAAATTTGTCTGTGAAAATCATCTGACTTCAAGGCTATTTTTGACCTAGAAGGAGGTTTCACCTGAACTTTTGGCCAAAATGGAAGTTCTTCCTCATGATCTTAGATTTATAAATTGTACTAGAAGTCTTCCATCTGATTTGTAGAACTCATGTTATGAAGTTTACAAGTCAGGGGTATTTTGGGAAAGTGAGATTATAGGTCATTTTCAATCATAGGTCAAAATCTCCAACTTGCACTTGTCAAATGGATTTTTCTTCAACATGAAAGTTGCTTAAAATTGGATTTTAAGTGCAACCAAGTGGTCATGTGGAATTGGTTTGGCTTGTAGCAAAAAGTCACTTAAAATGGCCTAAAAAGGGAATTTTTCAAATGGATTAAGGAGGGAAAATTGACTTTTTGAGTTAGAGGACCAAAGCATGGCATATGAGTATATTTTTTTAATGGAAATCACATTCTAAGAACATTGGCATTGGCAGAATTTTGAGCATAGGCCAAGTTTTGGGAGTTGTCATTTAGATTACTTCACCATGAAGTTACATAATCAAAAATAGCCATTGGATCAAATACAAGGAGCAAATCTTAGTCATTCACACTCCACATGCTGTTATTAGTTGAATTGAATCATCTTGGAGCCAAAACAATGCCATTTTCGTGTACCTTCAAGAGCAAAAAGTGGTGAAATTTTGGAAATTCATTTTGGGCCTAGGGGCAAGGATTGGGCTTTCTCTTGATCCATATCCATTGTATATAAGATTTCTAATCTTCACAAATCCTTAGTTCTGGAAATTGGAGCAGAATTGATCAAGAACAGGATTGAAAAAGTGAAGAAAATTCCAAAAGTGAATTTTAAGATCTAGTTCGTTTCAAGCCAAATTGTGAATTGAGAAAGCTTTATTGAAGATCATTGAACGATTCTGGAGAGTTTCGCGAAGCTTCATCAAGGATTAAAGGTTCAGTGGAAGTTCTCCACTAGGTACTTGAATTTCACCATATCTCTCTTAATACTTGATGATTCTTTGCAATTTTCGTTTCTTTGCACTCCTTGAAGTATGTAGATCGTTTCTGGATTATAATTGTTGATGTTTATGACGTTCGAAATTTGGAGCTCCAAACTTGTGAGATTTTATATGGACTGTTTTGGCATGATTTGGCTTAGTTTTTGCTTGATCTATAACCTCCATGACATAAGGATGAGTTTAGAATTAATTTGGAGAAGTTTTGTTGAACTTGAGGTTTTGGTGTCAAACTTTGTTTGATTCGTTTTTCTTTAATCTTGCATTATTAATGATTTTTTATGAGATATTTGGAATCCTTGCGAAAAATCCTTTGATTTCGGTCCAAAAAACGTGCAAAACGGATAAGAATTGAGAGAGTTATGGTGCTTGGAAGTTGCCGGAAAACCACCTCCGGCCGGAACAGTTCCGGCGAGTTCAAGGAAGAAGATGAACGTGTGCGTGCCACGTGTCATCCAAAACGGCATCGTTTTGGCCAGCGAAGGGGACCTGAAGCGCGCGGGTTCGAGTCCTCCCATGCGCATTTTCCATTTTTCTGCTTTGGTTTTCCATTAATTCACCATTTCATTTTCCATTATTTTCTTTTTATTTTTCTGTTTTATTGCCTGTTTGTTTTAATTACATTAAAAATAGTAAAAATCATCAAAAAATTATGAAAATTTTTTTTGTAGTTCCTGAATTTCTTAAGAATTTTTAGGCGTTGATTTTACATTTTTAGGATTTTATTTGAATTAGTTATGAGTTTTCTCTTGTGCTAACGTCCATTATGTTGCATATTTGACCATCTGTTTTGTATAATTTTGTTCTTCCAATTAGTAATAAATTTGGCTTTTATTTTTTAGTATGTTTCAGGGTAGATATTCATATTCTCTCAGGATTTTTATTAGAATTTTAAAACATCTTTATGTTCTGTTTTAAGTGTTGAGATTAGAGCCTTCCCAAACTTATGGATTACCTTGATACATTTCAATCTAGAAATTATTTAGGTGACTTATAATTTGAATTAGGCTTTAATATTTTAACCCCAGGATTTTAAAACATGTATGTTCCCCCAGGAATTTAATTAGAATTTTATAATTTTTTTTGCTATTTTTGTTGAATTTTTCAAATTGCTTGTGTTTGTGTTGTTCTCTCTTGAGTACCTTTGCTTGTTTGGCTTGGTTGGTGACTTTGGAGCTTGCTTGGCTTGGAATCCTTTTTGGGAGGTCTTCTGGACTTCATTGAAGATACTTGGGATTGAAGATTGGAGCTTGGGGTTGAAGGTTTTTCCTTTTGTGGAGCTTTTTTAGGAGCTTAGGAAATTAGGGTTTTAGGAAGTGTCTTAGACTTAGTTTTGATTCTTTCTTCAAACATAGAGTGCATTGTTTGCCTCTATTCCATCCAATGACATAAAGTCCTTCTTGGGAAGCTCCATCTCTACTTAGGAGGGATGAGTGGTATGCCCAAGTGAGTAGAACTTTGAGGATACCTTTCATTTGCAATGTTGAGTTCTTAGTGATTTCCTTTGGTTGTCATTAAGTTTCTTAACATTATAACTTGATCTTGATGATTAATCCTTCTCTTGGAGTGTGCTTGTTGGAGCTTGAATATAGAAGCTTGCTTGAAGATGAAGCCCTTGCTGTCAACTTTGCTGTCTTTTCAACTTTGCTGTTTAGAGCTGCTGTTGTTGTTTGCTGTAACAGTTTGTTGCTGCTGCTTGGGCTGTCTCCTCTGTATCTTTTGTTTTTCTCTGATTTGTCTGTTTGCTTGTGTTGATTACCTCTAGGTTTGAGGTGGAGCTTGTCTCCTCTTGCCTGTTGTCTTCTCCCTTGCCTCTCTTATATTGCTGCATTGCATGCATTCTATTGTTTACTGTAATTGCTTGTTGTCTTTTGTTGTTTATCCCCTAGGATCTCTGATTTCCTCTGTGCAAGAGAAAATTATGACAGACATTAGGTTTTGACCCATGCATGATAACATTAGGTTAGTTTCCCTTTCAACCATAGGCTTTTTAGAGCGTCTTTCTCTTCTCATCTCAAAACAATTCCAAAAAACACAGTAATAAGGATAACGCGTGTTGTATGCTACGAGCCTTAAGCTATTTGAGAAAAGGTTGCTGGAGGGTCACTCTTCAGTAATCTGGCTGCTTAGTATGGTACCCTTAGGGTGACATGCGACGTAGTCACTCTCAGATCACAAGTCTTTAGTGCAGTACAAGTTACAAACAGACTAAAAAACATTTCTTTCCTCCTTTCCCGTAGTTATGCGAACTACGTTGACTCTGATTTCTCGTACCAGACGGGAATACGTAGGCATAAAGTGCGATACTTTGCCGAGTCATTTTCTTTTCTTTTTAACCTAGACCTTTAGAGTAGATAGATAAACACACCCTTAGATAGAAAACAAGCATGGATCCCGTCGAGTACGACGGACGTGAGGGGTGCTAATACCTTCCCCTTGCGTAACCGACTCCCGAATCCAGGATTTGGTTGCGACGACCATTCCTTTCCCTTTTTGCGTTAGGTTTACTCTGAGCGTTTCCTTTCCCTCTTGTGGGATAAATAACGCACGGTGGCGACTCTTCTATCATAGCCGGCGCCGATTTTTCGCAGTAGCGACAATACCCAAACTGTCTTACTGCAAGGGATGGGTTATAGTTAATGCATCCTTTCCTGCCGACCAACGGGACATTGGGAAAACCACGGCAACTGTACATAATCTTCGTACCTAACATGTCTCTATCAAACCAGATGATGTTCTCAGACGTCAATCCCATCAATCTCTCAGACCACTCTAGGGTACCTGCAGTATCAATGAAAGGACCGGTCTTGGGAAGATGACTCACAAACCACCTGTATAACAAAGGTACACAACAAGATACGTTCTTCCCTCTCCGATTCTCATTCTTGTAGTGCACATAATGATAGACGTCCCTAGAAGCGTAGGTACAGGATTCCCTGAAGCAAATATATGAAAGGCATCCACATCCACAAAATCTGAAATATTAGGAAACAACATGATACCATAAATGCACAGTGCCAGGATGGCATTAAAAACAACCCAACAACCTTCCTTCGCAAAGTGTCGAGCCCTAGCAATCAGAAAGGTAGAGGAAAACCAGGCATTCCATTTTTCTTGACCAACTTCCCTTGTAGCTCAGAGGCATCCAAATGAAGGGAACCAGCAAGCTTAACCAGATCAGGCTCAGCATCAGTGTGATAGAATGCCATCTGGTCCAATATAGGCACTCCAAGTAGCACAGAGAACTCCTCTAAAGTAGGTAGTATTACATAACCTGGAAAAGTGAAACACCGGAGCTGGGAATCATAAAACTACAGTAGAGTATGGAGACCACCCTACTCATAAACTGAGGGCTTGCAGACAAAACTCAAAAGTTTCCCATATGATTGCTTGAAATCCTCCATCACCTTCCTGTCAGCCACAGAGATCAAACTCAGCAAAGATCCAAAATCTGGAGTAGGGAACTTATAAACCATTGTCTTCTTCATGATAGGCTCCATGTCAGCAGAGGAATAAGATCAGTAGAATCGAAGGGAAAATATGCACATGTAACATAAATACATGTCAATGTTAATATGCAGATGAAAAATGCAAATGCAATAGGGGATCAAGGTTGTTGTGTTGTTCATTGAGAAGAATCAGCGCTTCGCTTGGGCAAGAACATAGCACCATCATAAGGACCCACTGTATCAAAGTCACATGTTCACACTGACAAGAACTGGGTAGGTTGGAGGTCAAAGTTTCCTGCATAACCCAATCCCTCTCACAGGTATGGAACTAGTCACTGATAAGGTTCGGCATCCTATACGGTCATCAGCGTCACAGACTTTTGAGAAACGATGATACATTCACTGTTTCCAGTTTAGCATCATAGTTTAACGAAGTGGCCTCACTTAGCTGACTCCCAAATGATCGGTCCCCAGAGTCGATAACCCTCAGATCCAACAACCTCTCAACTGTCCGAAATGGACTGGAAAGGAAGTCGTCAAAGAGAATTTTGTCTGAGCGCAGATTTCATGGGAACTAGTGCATGCCAAACATACAGGTTCACCATTACTTTCTGCTTCTAATGCTATGGTTGTACTCAAGCCTGAGTCTGGCTTATCTCACAGTGGAACTCCCACCCAACAACACAGCAACAGAGATAATATACAATGCTGGAAAATAAAATGTGAATGCAAATAAAGTACAACACATATATACACACCCAGAGATAAACACACAAGTGCTAGGATTGACTCGCATAGGGGATCAGGAAAGGTCCCCAACAGAGTCGCCAGTTGTCGCATCGCTACGAAGAGGGGCCGGCAAAGACATAAGATTTGCCACCGTTCATTATTTATCCCAAAAGATGGAAAGGAAACTATCAAAGAAAACCTACAAAAAAGGGAGAAGACAGGTCATCGCAACCAAATCTCGGGTTTGGGAGTCGGTTACGCAAGGGGAAGGTATTAGCACCCCTCATGTCTGTCGTACTCAACGGGATCCACGCTTGTCATCTATCTATAGGGTGTTTATCTATCTATCTATCTATAAGCCACAGGGACAAAAAGAAGAAAAGACTCTCGATAGAGCATCGTCGCTCTATGCCTACGTACTCCCTCGTGCAATGGGAAAGTCAGAGTTAACGTAGTTCAGAAAACTACAGGTGAAGGTTGCTCGCCAAGACATCGTCGTCTTGTGCCTACGTATCCTCATTTGGTATGAGAAACCAGAGAAAATGTAGTTCGGGCTAACAAGACCACAGGTTGGTTCAAGTGTTTTAGGCCCGAGTAGGGTTAAAACTTAGTTCTAGCAGTTAGGTGTATGCAGCTCGACCATTGGAGACTTAGGAGTTACCTGTTTGCGGTAGAACCAAGAGTTAACAAAAATCTATTTATGAAAAAGATTTCCAATTAAATCCCTAAGGATAAAATGATTTGATGTTTGTTTTTGTGTTTTTTAGACAAAGAAGTGAATTGAATTTGGTTTGTAATTCATGTTGCACTAAAGACTATGACTTAGGAGCGAATGCGTCGCATATCGTCCAAAGGACATACGCTAAACACTCTAGAAAATTGAAAGGAGCCCCCCGAATCATCATTTCACAAATTCTTAAGGCTCGTAACGTACATTCATTATCCATTATTAAGTGTCTTGAAGAGGTTTGAAGATGAGAAGAGAGACACAACCCTACAGGGAGACTAAGACTCAACCTAATGTTCTCATACAAAGTGCACCTATGATTGGGATGAAAAGGGAATTCTACCTAATGTTATCATACATGGGTTCAAGCCTAAGGTCTATCATAATCAATCTTGAACAAGAGAGATTAGAGGTCCTAAGGGAACATGGCAAAGAAGAAAGAAGAAGGAAGCATAAGATAAAATAAGATGCAAACATGTAATGCATAACAAGGATGAAGAAAAGAGGGAGGAACAAAGTGTGGTGCAGTAGCCTCCACAAGCATATCTCAACCTCAAGCATAAGATGCAAGAACAAAAAGTAAAGCACACAAAGAACTAGACAAGCTCACACAAAAGTGGGATGAAGTGGGAGAAAAATGAATTCCTACAACCACTTGTCATCAACCACAAGCCCAAAGGAAAACCAAAAAGAAAGGGAAATAATAAATGATCCATGAGGTGATGGGAGATAAGATGAGGGCAACAAGCAACATTAAAAGCAAACTCAACCAGAGCATCTCAAAGATCATGCAAAAGGAACACACCAAAAGTTCTCAAAATGAATCACCATTTAAGACAAACTCAAAGTACCTCCAAAGGAGGGACCAAATCATCTTAAATGGGATTCAAAGGCCCTAGGGCTGAGGTGAGAACAAAGTTAGAAGGTGCACAAAGCAATTAAAGAAAAGATGCAAGGCAAATTGCAAGATTAGGCATGGCAAAGAACCTAAGTTCTAAACACTCTCAACATTTGAAACCAAATGGAAGGCCTAAAAAGAATGCAACTTACAACAAGCACCAAGCAAGTGTATGACCTATAAATTGGAATCCAACAACTTCAACATGTTAGAAATGTGAATCAACAAGAGTTGAGAGCATTTCCACAAGGGTCATTTCCCATTAAGACTAGGTCAAGTGTGTGTGTGAACCACCCTTAGGAGTACCTTGACTTACAAGTTGCCTCAAAAATAGGAAAATGGCTCAAATAAATCCAAATAAAATCTCAAAAGCACTTCAATATGTAGGCAACCAGCGGCCAAGAGCACACAACCAATGTCCATTGAAAACATCAAAGAATTTGATTCACAAGGGTGCACCGTTTTGAAGGAGGGTTATCGAGGGTCAAACAAAATGACTTAAAAGTCAACCAAAAACAATCCAAACCAGGGCCAAAATCATCCTCAAAGACCCATAAACTCATCATTCAAATGAGGAAAAAGTCTTATTCATAGGAGATTAAAATTGGTCAAGAAACAAGCAAAAAACCAAAAGGAACAAGTGAAAACTCATTTAAAAACACCTCTAAATATAAAATTCCATTTTAATTGAAAAATAAATGAAAAATGAAAATAAAAAATATCAAAAATTATTTAACATGTTAAAGTGTCCAAAAATATTTTTTGTAGAATTTTATGATATTTGGAGCTATTTTTAATTGAATTAAATCAAAACAGAAAAATGAAAATAAAATAAATAAAGGCAACGGTGCAAATAACAGGAAAAATGAATTGAAACAATTGGGATGGATCCCAGGGAGGGTGTGAATAGCATGTTTGGCCCACAATCAAAACACATCTAAAGCTAAGTGAAACACTGCGTATCACTTAATGACATGGAAGTCGGGCAAGCCACGCTAGCAAGTCAATTGAATCTGAGCCACAGATCCAAGCTAGTCAACAAGTCCAACGATCACACATAAGCTTGCCTGAAAATGAACCAAACGCCAGAGCCCTAGCTCCGGTCGTCTTCTCCAGCGAGGTGGCCGGAGACCAGGTTCCAAACCTCACCAAATCACACAAAGTTATACATCAAATTGAACGCCAAGTTACGTAGATTATGAATCCGGCCTCAAAATTCATTTATCATGCTTAACCAGAGAGAATCGAACGATGGAAAAAAATGAGCACACAACTGAAAACTCATCAATCAACATAATTATGGTACCAGAATTTTCATACAAGCTGTAGGACTTCAGATGCAACAACAATGGCATGGATCTAATGGCTAACATGAGAGATATTTAGATTTGAAGATTACCTAACGGAGTCTCTCCGTTGGAGCTTCAAATGATGCAAAGCTTGATCCAAATCGTACAGATCCACTCTATGAACTTCAAGGAAGAAGATGCTTGCTCCAATTTGCTTTGAAATGATCTAGATCTAAATTCACGATTTCCAATTTTGCTCTCACTTTCCAAGTTTGAATTCAGAGCTCCCTCCACAAAAATGCTAGAATGAGCTTCCAATTTTGATTTGGAGCTTTTATTTTATGGATTTCTGATGAATTTGAGGCCCAATGATGCTCCAATTTGCTGAAATGAGAAAATTCCCAATTTGGAAAGTAAGCTCATGAACACGTGAAAACCAAACCCTACATACTTGAATTTGATTTGAACTTGTAGCTGGGAACATGAATTACACATGTGGATTGGAATTGGACCTTGAATTGATCCAAACAAGGAGTTTTGATGTGAAACTTCTTCTTGAAGTAAGCTTCTGTTCCACGTGAATTATTCATCATGCACCAAAACAAACTTGTGCATTTAGCTCCTTGGGATATTGTGAAAAATTTTGAGCACAAACATGGTATGAAAAGGACTTACAATCACTTCAATTAAATTCCCCTTAAAATGTCCATTTTCCTTTGAAATTTCTTCACCAATTTCCTTATCTATGCAAAATTCATGCTAACCTTAACTTCCATGATGAATTTGAAGTCATTTGGGGCAACTTTCATGTTGGTGAAAGTTCAATTTGAAGTGCACAAAGGCATGTAAATGACCCATAATCAAAATGACCTATAATCAAAGTTTCCCAAAATACCCCTGCCTTGCAAGCTTCATAACCTGAGTTCCACAAATTAGATGAAGGACTTCTAGGACTTTTTGGAAAGATAAGATCATAAGGAACAACTTTCATGTTCATCAAAAGTTGAGGAGAAACATGATTCTTGGTCAAAAGTGCCTTGAAAGTGAGTTGACTTTTGTTGACTAAAAAATATGTTCATCTGAGACCCATAACTTGAGTTCCACAAACCCAATGGATGAGTTCTAGTACTCAAAAGAACACTTAGAACATGCCCTACAAGTCTCATGTTTATAAGAAAATGAGATTCAACTTGTACCTTGAGATATGTGGTCTTGAAGTTAGGCACTAAACAAGGGATTTTACACTGACAAACCACTGAAACCCTAATTTAGTATCTTCTCACACTCTTGGTTCTTCTTAATTTGATCTTGGAATAACATCTTATATGTCTCCACACAACTTCCCATGACTCCAATGACTTAAAATCAAGTATAAATCTCCTTCAAATCCACAGTTGACCTTGCACTAAGCAGATGAAACCTTACGTGTACAATCCTTGACTGCAACCTCTTGCATATGAAATAACAACTTGAATAAGCTCCACAATGGCTCTCAAAGCACTCAATGAGCTTCTCCAACATCCTTATCCATAATCGTGAACTTTTGATCCTCTGATGATCCTCAATTCACCTCCAAGATAGGAGGTAAGCCACACATATCCATCCATTCTCTAAAAGAGCTTTGACTACCTTTTGGTGACTACGAGCACTTGATGACTTGAGTAAACACTTTTGCTTGAGCTTGGCACCCTTGATGACTCTTCTCTTGGAATGGCACACCTCTCTTGATCACCTGGAAAGAACAATGATATGCAAATGCAAATGCTAATGAAATGAAATGAAACATATGCCAAGTAAAGAAAGAGGTTGGGCAAATTTTGGGGTACAACATAGGTAAAGAGATATTTTGGCTTTTTTGTGTTGCAAACTTTAATAGAAGACTCTGTAATATCAATAGGCTTATTACTAAAATGTTTTTTTCTTTGTATATTAGCAATGTGGGCCTTTGGTTTTGGACAATTTTTTGTAGATGGGCTTTATTGTAAATTTATGACCCAATAATTTATATATATTTTTTATATAGAATTTGGAATGAAAGTATGGATTTTATTACAATTTGAATCTTGAATGAATTTTGAATATTTGAAATGAACTTGAAATTGAGATTTGAATAGAAACTTGGAATCGATTCTTGAAGGGATTTTCAGAAAGACATTGAATTTGGGATTTGAACGATCTTGAACTTGAACATTACATTAGTAGCCTAAACTTATCTCAAATTTGAAATGAATAAGGACCTACCATTGAATTTACCCTCGAACTTTTCCATTCACAATGATAAACCAAAATTTCCCCATAAACCATCTTGATTAAGAATCATGCTTTCAAATCCAAGAAATTATGAATTAAAATATCAACTCCAAAGCATTGCACAAAACCTTGATTAAAAAACTAAATCCAGACTACTATCAACCATGAAGCATAAAGAACTTGACATAGCCTGACTACAAACCCTAATTACAAGCTCAGGAAACAAAATCTTGCTTGACCAACAAAAACATCACTGCACACACACTTGTCTTGATAAACCTTAAGTGAACCTTAATACCTATTACACTCATTTCTGACTTAATACCTCAAATGAATCTTGAACTCATCCTTGCAACAACTTGGACGGAAGACAACATATTTTTGGATTTTCTGAATATGGGTTAGTGGATGAATGTACAGATGAAAGTTATATAGGTAGGACAAATTTGGGGTATGACAGATGCCCCTGTCTAATTGGCTTAAACCTAGTAAGATGAATTGCTGCGGTGTTCTTTCTTCCAAGGTAGAAGTCAATTAGATAAGAAGAAGACCCTGAACTTGTCCGAAAAGGAAAGAAATGATTGGGAAGTGAAATAACAAATCAAGGTCAACCCTCGAGCAGACATTGGGTAACTTGCAAAAGTGGTTATCACCAAAAAGATGATAGACCCACCACCAAAAGGATGATGGAATGAAACACACACAGCCCTGACACCAAAAGGATACAGGGATCCATTGCCAAAAGGATAATGGGGAGCACACGCATAATCTGGAACCAAAAGGATGACAGACCCATCACCAAAAGGATGACACGATCAAATAAATTTATGCAAAAGCAGAAAAGACTCCTGAACAAAAGGTTACAAGATAGTTCCTTCTACCAAAGGTAGTGAAGGCTCCTGAATAAAAGGCTCGAAGACAACTTCCTTCTACGAAAGGTAAAAAGAACCCCATAACAAAAGGTTTGGAGAAAATGGTTCTGCTATAGCAAGTAAAGGATATTTTGTTGGGGAAGAAACGATCGTGGCAATTTCTCCAATGAGCTGAAAAAGACTCCTGAGCAAAGGCTAGGAGAAAACTTCTCCTACAAAAGGTAGCGAGGACTCCATAACAAAAGGTTCAGGAACACAAATTTCTTCAACGAAAGGCAGAGAGAGACACCAGAACAAAAGGTTCAAAGGCAAAATTCTACAAAAGGTAAAGTATTTTGTAAGGAGAAATATGTAATACACAAAGGCGAACCACTGAGGGTGATGTGCAAAAGGCACAACTGAGGATGGAAAGGCGCAACTTACACAAGCCAAAAGTCTTATGATGACGACATGGACAGGACTCACAAAAGGTAAGTTGAAGGCGATAACCACCCCTGCATATGGCATCAGAATATCATCAACCTCTCAAGCATAACAACGGAGATGACCCTCTTTGTGTAGTGACCATTCAGTTCTTGGTCGCATAGGTATCAAACATCCAAATTAATCGACGATACCTTACAAAAGGTAAGGTAACTCCTATTTAGTTCTTGGTCGCATAGGTATTAAGCATCCAAATTAATCCTCAGGAGTGCTCTCCCTCTAGAGGAACTCGCTAACCAAGCGCGCAAATGATGCAAAATGTATACAAAATGTCGAGGATATGAGAGTCTGGAGTGACAGTTGTGCTAAGCATGGTTGGGCTTGTTGGGGGAAAAGAGATATGTAAGGTGAAAGATACCAGTCAGAGGTGGTTTTACAAAGAGGTATCATCCGAAAGTGACTTTACATCAAAAAGGTGCCAAATATGCTTGGGCTTTGGACTGGGTGGGGAACAAGCTCGACTTCCCAACATCGTTTCTTCATGATGCAATCAAGTTTTGGAGATGCTAGGACTCCTAATTTGATGCTAGTTTCTTCTGGGATAGACGATTTTTGTCTCAGCCAAGCCACTTTGTGGTTTCAAACGGCGTTCCTACCTGTGTCCTGGAGTCGTGGTCACCCTATAGTTACCATAAGAGAAGAAGTAATCCCTTAATTTCTTTCCACCCCAATACTATCATGTGCAATACTTATCACCAATAAAAGAAATCTTACTAACATATGGTAAGAAAATAGAAGCCAACTTTTTATGAAAGTAATCTTTATTGATGAAGACCCATAAATGGGAAAATTACAAAAGGAGGCAATTCCTAAATGAGGTAGTTGCTTTGAAAGAGAAATAAAAGTAACAACGGGAATGTTGAAATCGGTTTCTGTCGAGTTTCAATTCTGTTATGACCCATATATCTTTGAAGACCCTTTATGCCTTGCTTTTGAGTGCAACGATTGAATTAATCTCTCCCAGTCAGAGCTTAGTGATCATGGAGGAAAGTTCACACGTCTTTTTAGGATGCACTTTTTCCTTTTGAATCCCTAACTTTTTCCTAGGCCGCCCTTTTTGGGTTTTCAACCTACCAAGATATTTCTTTTTATTTTAGTCCCTAATTTTTTCCTGTACTTTTTCGTTTTACATGGTCCACCAGGACGCCCATTTTTGTGTGGATTTTCTTTTTGGTCCACCGGGTCTATCTTTTAGGCATAATATTAATTAACTGCATTTGAATTCACAGGGGATGGAAGATCATCATCGTCCATGGTCAAGAGAATCAAGGCTCCACCGGAGAAAACCTTTTTCACTACATATGGACCCTCATAGTTTGGTGTCCATTTTCCCCTTGGGTCAATGTGATTTGGCTGAATTTTCCTCAAGACCAAATCTCCTGCTTCGATGTGTCGTGGGCAAACTTTCTTGTCAAAGGCTCTCTTCAACCGCTTTTGGTATAGTTGACCATGGCAGATGACCGTCATGCGCTTCTCGTCGATGAGATTAAGTTGGTCGAGTCTTGCTTGTACCCACTCAGCTTCCTCTAGATTGACGTCTGCTAAAATCCACAGGGAAGGAATCTCTACTTTAATAGGCAGCACTGCTTCCATTCCGTACACGAGAGAGAACAAGGTTGCCCCAGCGGAAGTGCGTACTAAAGTGCCGTACCCATGCAGGGCAAACAGAAACATCTTGTGCCATTCTTTATAAGTTTTCACCATCTTATGTATGATCTTCTTGATGTTTTTATTCGCCGCCTCCACAGCTCCATTCATTTTTGGGCGATATGGGGTCGAGTTGTGGTGTTCAATCTTGAAGCTTTCACACAACTCCTTCATTATTTTATCATTGAGGTTTGAACCATTATTAGTAATAATCTTATTTGGAACTCCATATCGGCAGATGATTTCTTTCTTAATGAAGTGAGTCACCACTTTCTTAGTGATGTTAGAATATGATACGACTTCCACCCATTTGGTGAAGTAATCAATGGCCACTAAGATGAAACAGTGTCCGTTGGAGGCGGTTGGCTTGATGCATCCAATTACATCTATGCCCCACATGGCAAAAGGCCAAGGCGAAGTCAACACGTTCAAAGGGAGTGGTGAAGCATGTACTTTGTCTGCATAGATCTGGCATTTGTGGCATGTCTGGACATGATGATAACAGTCTGTTTCCATTATCATCCATTAGTATCCTGCCCTCAAAATATTCTTAACCATTGTGTGGCCACTGGCATGTGTCCCAAAAGACCCTTCATGCACTTCGTTTATGATACGCTCTGCTTCGTGTCTATCCACGCATCTGAGCAGAACCGAATCATAGCTCCTTTTATATCACACATCACTGTTGAGGAAGAACTTTGATGAAAGCTTCCTAAGATATTTCTTGTGTTTCTAGATACCGTTTGATATCGTAGAACCAAGGATGATCATCAACTTTATGTTCTGCAACATCGGTTGCCAGGAAATAAGCAGGTTCATCAACGTGTTCCAAACGAATGGTCGGTGCCTCATTCTTCCACATGACTTGAAACATGGATGCTAACGTTACTAGAGCATTTTCCTATTGGTTTTCTTCTCTAGGAATGTGGTGAAAAGTGATCTTATCAAAGTATGAGATTAGCTTCAAGTCATGATCTCTGAAAGGAATCAACTTGACATCAAGTGTTTCATATTCCCCTTTAATTTGGCATATGACAAGTGCAGAATCTCCGTAGACTTCTAGAATCTTGATCCTATTATCAATGACAGCTTCAATCCTGAAGATACAGGCTTCATACTTAGCCATATTATTAGTACACTTGAAGCATAATCTGGCAGTGAATGGCAGATGAAATCTAGTTAGGGAGGTAATGATTGCCCTAATTTCACAGCCTTTAGCATTTGCGATACCACCGAATACGAGCATCCATCACGATCCTGGTTCAGGTTCATCGTTCGGGCCTAGTGTTGTATAGTCTCTAGCAAACATGAGATCTTCGTTAGGAAAATAGAAGCGCATAGATTGGTAGTTGTCCACGGGTTGGTGGGCAAGATAGTTAGAGAGCATACTTCATTTGATAGCCTTTTGTGCGACATATTGGATGTCATACTCTGTCAGTACCATTTTCCAACGAGCCACTCATCTGGTGAGAGTAGACTTCTCAAATATGTATTTGACAGGATCCATCATGGAAATCAACAAAGTTGTATGGGTGAGCATATATTGCCTTAGGCGTTTTGCTGCCCAAGCTAATGCATAACACGTCTTCTCGATCATTGAGTATCTCGTTTTACACTCGTTGAATTTCTTGCTGAGGTAGTAGATTGCATGTTCTGTTCTACCGGTTTTATCATGCTAACCTAACACACATCCCATGGATCCTTCTAACACAATTAAATACATGATCAGAGGTTGTCTGGGTACTGGGGGCATCAAGATCAATGGTTCTTATTGTAATACCCTAATTTTTACCCCTAAGATCCCACATGCCATTTGCATCTCATCCCACAAACAAGATTGCAAACTTTGGTTCTCTTGCCTTTCTCTGCAGGTTTGTTCTTGAGAGATCACTGGGCACCTTTGTTTTCTTGCTTGAATGGTATTTTGATGTTTATGTTTACTAACCATTAATTAAAATCCAAAAATATGTGTTTTTTTCCCTTTACTAACTGTTTCAGGAAGAATTTGGAGCAAAATATCAAATATCAGTCCCTTAGCTCGAATGAATTTCATATGAAAATGTCAAAGTTGATCTGCAAATAATTCAAAGTCATCTGATCAAGAGTCTCCCAAGTTTTGATTAACTTTCATTCAAGAGACTCCAAGGTTCATGTGTTTATTTCCATGCCTTCTTTGGCAAGCAAAAAGAGTCGAGCCAGAGCCAAGACAACACATCAAAAAGGCAATTTTCAACATTTTTTCCTGTGGTAACCGGTTATCTGATATCGAGTAACCGATTACTCTGTGCGAATTAAGTGAAAATTGGGCAAATTCAAATTCTGCAGCATTTTTGGCACCAAATTCAAATTTTGCAACATGAGAATATTCTAGATCACTTCATTTTAAATCCCCTACCTCATTATAATTAATTCCCACCATACACCTTCACTAATCACCACTTGATCTTGAATTTCCCTCCAAATTCAAATTCCAAGCCTAATTTTGATTCCAAACCAAACTCCAATCCACCAAATTTTCTAAGCCTTTACCTATAAATAGAGGCCTCATTTCTCTCATTTCATAAGCTTTTGATAGCCAAAATCACCTTGTCAAATTCCTTCTTGACTCTTAATTTTCTCCAATTACCAAATTCACCAAAACTCTTTCTCCCTTTGAAAGATTAGTAAGTTCATCACTAGAATTTACTAATCTTTGAGCTAAACCTTCATCCATTCATTTTTTCATCCTCAATTCTAGTAGATCAAAGCTTTGAAGTGGTGTTTGTGGAGTTGATTTGAAGAATTTCCAGATTTGGAGTGGTAATTTCTTGATCCACCATTGTTGTTCTTGATACATCTTCAACAATGTGATCCATTATTAATCCTAGTTGCTTGATCTTTGGATCTTGCATATCATGTTCTATTGGTGTTTATTGTTGTTATTTTACTATAATTTTTGTGCTCAATTGCACCCTCGATCATGAGTTGTTTGTAGAAATGATTGATCAAGTTTTTGCCCCTTTTTGGCCCTGTTTTGTTGTTGTTTTGCTGCTATTTCGCTGCTATTTTCATAGGGTAACGGGTTACTCAGTGATAATTTTGCCATTTTTCTCTGTTTTGGGACTGTTTTGGTTCCCACCTCTTCTTCTTCTATTTCCTTTTGATTTTGGCCTTGAAATACACTTTTAAAGGTCATTTTCCTCTTTAAATTCATTGGACTTAGGGTGTAGATGAAGTTTGATAAACATTCATCAATTTAAATCTATCTTTAAAGTGAATTTTTCAATTCATTTTAGGTGCTTTGATTTAATGATATGTTTAGTACTTTAATCCACCAAGATGGATGAATGAACTTAAAGATGGAATGATTTTGAAGTCGTAATTCAATTTGGCATTCCTTTTCCTCTTCTCTTTTTCTTTTGATCGATGAAAATCTTCGATATCATTTGAACTTATTTCAAGTTCTTGATGAAGATGAGATTGTTACCTATTTTCTTTTCATGCGGCATTACTTTCGGAGAGTGGTCTACATATCACTTCTCTAGCATGCATTAGCACTAACATTGTTATTGACCGGCCTCAGATAGTCGTGGTTTCTACATAAACTCGATTACAATTGCTTAACATAGCGCTAAATTGTCCCGTAATCGGAAAGTGATCATTCGTGGCTCAAACTTATGTTTGAAAGTCCAAGTATGGTTGATTATTTGTCTTAAGTCCTCTACCTATGAAACTTATTGTTAGGAGGCTTTGATTCTATCAATCCTGTAATGAGTTTTCGTTAACCTTGGTCTAAGTGCAAGAATTAACCGCCATTTATCATTTACTCTAACTACTTACTACTAACTCACTAACGATATCATTAAGCTAATTTTGTTTATGTTTCCTTCTTGCTCCCTATCTCTCTTTTATATTTGTGCTTCATTATTATGCTTCCGTTATTTTTCCTTTGTCCGTTGGACACATGTTTATGTTTCCGCCATTTTTCTTTTGTCCATTTGGACCACACTTTGTTCAAAACACTAATAAAGAATTAAACCTCTAAAAAACTTTGTGCTCTTAACTTTGTGGCTATGCTCTTGAACTATTCGTAGACCTTGGACTTCTTGGACTATTCTTGGACCCTTGGACTTAGAATTAGGACCCTTTCCCTATGCTTGAAGTACTATGGTCCTTTGCCTTTGTTTGGCTTGCTTATTTTCAATGCTTCAAGACAGATGTAATTCTTATTTGGCTTGCTATGGAGTGTGCTACAAGTTGGTTAGATCCTTCTTATCTCTAGCTTTTATTTTGCTTTCCAGAGTAGTCACTTCATCTCCCCCCCTTCTTAAATTTTCAAAACCTTTTCCTTCTTTCAAAACCTTCTTGTTTTCAAACTTAAAACTACTTTCATAATAAAACCTTGCCTTTTGTCAAGTGATTTTTTTAGACTTTGTTTTTCTTTATAAAAGTCAATCAATGTTAATCATGCTTTGACCAATTTCAAAAGACATAAAAATACAAAAAAAAAATCATCATTCCTTTTGTGCCTTTTGTGCACTTTTCATTTTAAAACTTTTCATAAAGTTTAGACATGAGTCATTTCCATAGTTGAGATATAATTATCCTATTCCTCATGTTATTAAGATTTTGACATTTTCCACTTAGATGTTGAGTGATAGACTTGTTGATAATCCAAGCAAAATCCTCCATTTTTAGTTGATGCAAATGTTGTCTTATACTTGTGGGCGACTAGTCGTAGTTTTCTCCTTAAAATGACGACTTGTCTTTACATTTAAAATCAATCAAAACTAACAAATTTTTGTTATTTGTACCATGAACTACGAGGTTTTGATCCTATATTGCACTTTGTGTGTACGTAGGCATGAGGCGAAAAGTCTCTCCAAACACAAAAATCTAAAAAATAATTTTCTTCTCATCTCCCCAATCTCTTTTCAAACAAACCTTTTTCAGACCAAAAAGCGTAAATATTTCAAAGGGCTCCTATAGAGTACTATAGACGTTTTGGGTGCTAACACCTTTCCATTGCGTAACCAACCCCCTTACCCAGATCTCTGTTTATTTGTTCTTATATTAGAACTCTTTGTTTTTGTTCGCTCTTTTTCCTTTCCTTTTTGGATAAAATACAAGTGCGGTGGCGACTCTTGCATTTTTTGAGTTAAGTTAATCAATAGCTTACACTCATAAATTTTCCCGCTACACTTGTAGATAATCTTTTATCTTCTCAAAATCTTTCTGACAATTATCATTCCACACAACAGCTTAATCTTTTCTGAGTAGCTTGAAAATGGGTTCACAAGTGGCCGTTAAATGAGATATGAATCTGGCAATGTAATTCAATCTCCCAAGGAAACCTCAGACTTCTTTTTCGATTTTAGGCGCCAACATGTCTTGGATAGCTTTGACTTTATCTGGGTTGACTTCAATCCCCTTTTGGCTTACAATAAAACCTAGCAGCTTACCAGATTTTACACCAAAAGTGCATTTGTTGGGATTTAATCTCAGTTTGAATTTTCTCAGTCTTGTAAAAAGCTTTTCCAAATGAAAGAGGTGTTCTTCCTCAGTTTGGGACTTTGCGATCATATCGTCTACATAACATTCAATCTCTTTATTTATCATATCATGAAAGAGAGTGACCATAGCCCGTTGATATGTCGTGCCTGCATTCTTAAGTACAAATGACATGACCTTGTAGTAGAAAGTTCCCCATGGGGTGATGAAAGCCGTTCTTTCCATATCTTCTGGCGCCATTTTGATATGATTATAGCCAGAAAATCCATCCATGAATGAAAAGACAGAGAAATGGGTTGTATTATCCACTAGTACGTTAATATGCGGCAGACGAAAATCGTCTTTTGGACTTGTTCTATTGAGATATCTGTAATCAACACACATTCGTACTTTCCCATCTTTCTTCAGCACTGGAACAATATTTTCTACCCATTGCAGATAGCTGGATACTTCCAGGAAACCAGTGTCTAGCTGTTTCTGGACTTCCTCTTTTATCTTGAAGGACATCTCTGGTTTCGTTCTCCTCAATTTCTGCTTCACTGATGGGAAATCTTCTTTGAGGGGTAACCTATGCATTACAATATCCTCATCCAGATCGGGCATGTATTTGTAGGACCAAGCAAACACGTCAACGTACTCTCGAAGCAACATGATAAACTTTGTCTTCACCTCTGCTTCCAAGGTGGCACCGATCTTAATCTCTTTGGTATCCTCTTCAGTTCCAATGTTGATGACTTCAATCTCTTCTTGATACGGTTGAATGACCTTTGACTCTTGCTTTAACAGTCTAGCCAACTCTTCTGGGAGATCACAATCTTCCTCGCAGTCTTTGTCAGCATGGTAAATTGGGTTATCAAAGGCATATCTGACCATAGCAGAGTCGTTATCAACAGGAATAGGGGAAGATCTGCACGATGAATGATTTCATGCTTTTATTTTAAGAAAAATGAGGAATTAGAAAAACAAAACATTGCCCTTTTTAAAAAAATATTTTTATGTGCAAATAGTAAACATGAAAGAAAGGGAGCACAACTGGATGCAAAAGTTATTTATTGATGATTAGTCTATGCTTTTAAAAGCACAAGGGCACTACAACATGATCCATATGTATTGGGTAGAGCATAGGATTTCAAGAAAAAACAGAAAAACAGGGAATTACTCATCTACTAGAATAACTTCGGGAATTTCCACAATACTCCAGTTGCTCAGTGTTTGAATGGGTGTTCTGCGGTACACCATACACAGCTCTTCATGCCTGCCACCTTCAGTTTCCAGAAATGTGACTTGACCATCATCGAGATGACCTCCACTAGTAAAAACTAATGGAGTTGCAAGTTCTTTACCTTTTCCAGATGTGTTCTTGTCTTGCGCTTCTTGCTTACTAGTATAACCCAAACCGACTCCATTCTTGTTGATAGGCAACTCCAACACTCTACCCCATCCTCGAGGGGTCCTTCTTCTATAACTGTCTTCGCATCCTTCCAGGTTACAATTGAAGACACAGGCTTCTCATGAATCATCTCAATGTTAATCACTTCAAAGGCTTGGAACGGAGTCTCGTTCACTTTATCTCCTACCTGATCATACCGAAAAGAAGCAAGATGGCTCATGAGAACATCTTCTTCGCCTTCAATGACAACCATCTGGTTGGTAATCACGAACTTGAGTCTTTGATGAAGGGTTGATGTTACAACACCAACTGAATGGATCCACGGTCCATTACATAAAATGTAATAATAAAAGTATGTGGCCCAATCATAATTGGGAGATCAACCTCGCCAATTACAGTTCGCCTGGCTCCGTCAAAAGCCTTCCCAATAGTCTGAATTGACTTCATCACAAGCCCTTCAATTGATAATTTACACAACAAACTTTTAGGTAACATGTTCAGTGATGACCCAGTATCGGCTAGAACTCGAGAGAACACAACATCTGCATATTCCACAGAGATGTGCAAGGCCTTGTTATGATTCTTACCCTCATGGGGTAATTCACCATCATTGAAGCTCAGAATATGGACTGAAGCTATGTTCCCTACCACTTCTTCAAACTGTACCACCGATATTTCTTGAGGCACATGAGCGGCCTTCAAGAATTTCAATAATGCCTCCTGGTGAGCTTTCGAACACATCAACAATGACAACATGGAGATTTTTGAAGGAGTTTGATTGAGCTAGTCAATCAATTTTTATTATGATCCTTAGAAACTCCTCTACTTCTTCATTAGAGACAACCTTTTGTTTAGAGGGCTTCCGCTGTTCAATGGTGCCTTGCTTCCCAGTGTCTTTGTTAGCATTACCGTTGTTATTGAAGGGTAATGTTATTGGTGCAAAAATTCTACTGCTTCTGGTGACGCCACCAATCCCCATAATGTTTTCCACAGTCTTATTTTCTTCTAGAATATCCTCCTCTCTAACCTTCTGTTTGTTAAGAAAAAAAGCCTGGTCATATACCCAAGGAACAACTTTTGTGCTCTCGTAAGGGAACGAAGCTGGAGTTGAGATGACGAGCTGGTTCATTGAGGGTGGAGACATAGGTATTTCAATTGGATCATAAGGTATACTTAGAGGTTTTCCATCTCTACCACAAAGGAATACATATGATTCATCAAAAGGGATCTGTAAAGGGATATGAATCTGTCCATACATATTATCCCAATCTTCTTCATCACAAGGAATTGTTAACGAAATACAAGCCAAATTATTGGGAAGGTTCCATGATTCACCTTCATCACCATACGATATATCCAACGCCTCAAAAGGAATATCATGAGTGGCAACTTCTTCAGCCTTCGAGATTTGTTCAGCCACCAGTATGCCTTGATCAATCAAACATTGGATGCCTTTCTTCAGTTCAGTACATTCTTGAGGATCATTCACACAGATGTGACAATCAGCTGGACAACCAGGATAAATACTTTTAACAAGAGTTTATCTTTAACAATAGAGAGAGGTGTCTTCAGTTTATCAATGTTTAAAATTAATTGAATCCCTCCATAGCCCTCAATCATATTTGTGGAGTGATGATGAGACAACATTGGATTTGTTTTGATATTTGAAGTGTTTTTGGCAAAATTAATCGCTTTTGAGTCGATAAGGTCTTGGACAACATACTTCAGGGTTTCGGAGTTTTCAATGTTGTGGCCTGGGGCGCCAGAATGAAATTCACGTGTACTAGCATCATAACCAGAGGGAAGAACAACTGGAGGATCCCTCATTTCCCTTAATTACACTAACCCTCCTTTTAACAGGTACGACAATAATCTGGCATATGTCGATGGAATCAGATCAAATCTTTTCTCTGGCCTTCTTTGTCTTTTTTGGCCTTGATATTGGTTCTGACGTGGTTGGTATGGTTGTAGTTGTCGAACTTGTTGTTGAGCCACAAGCTAGCTAGCGGGAATAGAAAGTGATTGTTAAGGTGTAACAGCAGCAATATGGTGGTAACCTTAATGAGTTTTTCCTCTTTCCGTAGAAACGGCACTGGCTTCTCCTTCCTTCTTCTTTATGAATCCTTGATATGAATTTTTGGGCCCGCTCGAGGATCCACTAGCATTTTGAATTTTCCATATTTCGTCAAGCTCTCTAATATTTCACCGCCCATGACGAGTTCAGAGAATACTGTAGAAGTGGTAGACGCTAGACGTTCAAGAATTGGACCTTGCAAAGTCCCCATGAAGATTTCAGTCAGTTCTCTTCCCAGCAAAGAAGGCTACACCCTTGCAACTAATCCTCTCCACCTTTGCGTAAATTCTTTGAAAGACTCATTAAACTTCTGGGTTAGACTTTGTAGTTGCGTACGATTTGGAGTCATATCAGTGTTATACTGATAGTGCTTTACAAAAGCATCTACCAACTCTTTCCAGCTCTTAACACGGGAGCGTTCAAGCTGCATATACCATTCTAGGGAAGCCTCAGTCAGACTGTCTTGGAAGAAATGGATCAGGAGTTTCTCATCATCTGAGTAAGCGACCATTTTCCTACAATAAGACCTTGTGTGGGTCTTGGGACAACTATTACCTTTATACTTCTCGAAAGTTTGAATGGTGAACTTTGGAGGTATTTTGACTTCAGGTACAAGGCAGATCTCAGCAGCGTCCTATCCTAAGACATCAGGACCTTGCATCGCTCTAACAGTTTCTTGCAGAGCATTGAATTTCTTTTCCAATTCAGTGTTTTGTGGCCCATAAGCATCCACCATCGAACCTCATGGGGACTATAAAAATCCTCATGGTCATCGTAATGAACTGGAGGTGGAAGCGTACCGCCAGGAGGATGAACTGCACCAACTGGTGGATGAACTGCACCAGCAGGGATAAGGATTGCACCGGAGGGGGTTGGAACTGTGCTAGCAGGAATCGGGATCACACCATCTGCGTTTGGGACTGCCCTAGCAGGAGTATGAGGGTTATTAGCACTTCTTTCTGCTGCTTGTCTCATTTCTTCTTGGCTTCTAGCCATGTTCTGAATCACCTCCATCAGCTGGGTGATTTGAGTCCTCATGTTCTGCATCTCCTCTCTCATAGCAGCCTGATTCTGTTCCAGCTGGTCCATGATTCTTCTTTGATTACTCCTTGTATTATATGAATGTCAAGAAGTCAGCTTGTCCTACTGCAGAAGGGCAAGTGGTTGTGAGATCGGGTTTCAGGGAATGCAAAATGATGTGTATGTATATGAAATGTTTGAATGATGCTCAAGAGACTCTTGATACCATGTGATTATCATTGGTATTATAGAAATATGAATGAACAGTAAAATGCACATATTTGAAACCAAAAAATAGCTTTTCATTAATTCAAGGAAAGATCCAATACAAATGATTTAATCATTGTTCAACAAGTTGAATAAAAAATTTACGAAACAAAAGAAAGAACTAAACAACTAAAAGGTCTTCTTTCGGAGGCGCTCCTTAAGTTTCTTCGACTCAAACATGAATCTGCCAACCATCTAATCACAAAGCTGGATGAAGTGATGGACTGAAGGGGGGACATTGTTCCCATCCAAGTCTTAAATTGCACTTTCCAACTTCCATGGGATGTCACGAATCATGAGTTTGCAATGCTCTACTAGATCATTATACTTAGCACGATACATGTCTAGAGTTAGCTGATAATACCTAAGGGAATCCACATGAGTGTCTAACGATTTGTTGAGTTGAGCCTTTTTCATGAGCCATTGTGAACTATCCCTTTTCAAAGCGTCAAAATGATCCCTCCAAAGAGTGGCTGTTTCTTGAGCAGTCTCCGACTCTAAGCACTTATTGTCCCTCATACTAGGAGTGGCATATGAAACCCTCATTGCTTCTTCTTTGAGTTGACGCTCGTCTTTTACTAGAGTCAAGGCACCTCTCAACTGTTCTTCTAGATTACCAATGTCATCCTCAAGTTTTCCCTAGTCTTCTTCTTTTCATTAGAAGCTAGCTCACAAAAATGCCATGCTCTTTCACAAGACTCTTTGGCCTCCTTCAAGCGTTCTTGAAGAGTCTTCACTAACGCATCAGCACCTTCAAAACCATTTTGATACATGATCCTTAAAGTTGTCTCTAGTTTCAATTTCTTGCTACTTTCAACTACTTGATCTTGCTCAACTTCCATCTTTCTCTTGAATTGGCTATTTTCCACGCCAGCTTGGTGGACTTCAGCTTAAAGATCTTGGTTTTCTTTGGTCAACCTTTGCACTACCAGCTTTAGCTTCTCATATTCTTCCATGGACACATGAGTGGGAACAAGAGGTTTCTCTTGCATGGGAGGTTCTGCAGGAAACAGTAATAACCTTTCAGTCACTCTAGCTAACAACCATCTGTTGTATGGCTCTTTAGCCACACAGTTTTTCGCTTTTATCTCCCTTCTTCCTTTTGTGAGGATCTTGGTCCACGCCCTAGCAATTTTCCTGACAAATCTGGGATCTTCTGTTTTGGTGAGCAAGAAAAAGCTTTGGATTTTCTCTGCCTCTGGCTCATCTTCCATAGCATAACCCAATTGACGCAATGCCATAAATGGGTTGTAATTAATGTAGCCAGCTCTCCCAATCAGAGGCGCATTGCCAAATTCTCCATAACTGAAAATAATCTCCACATCATAGTACTCATGGGAATACCAAGAAATGTCGTCTGCTACCAATGACATAATGCGTCTAGACCACTTTAGTTTCTCTTTGCTCTCCATAAATGGTCCTTCCTTTGGAAAATGGGACGCATACCATTTGAACAACAAATTAGAATAACACTGAACCATCCCTGTCTTTTTCTCGCTCCTCCAATGAATGGAGTAGTAAGTATCAGCAAGGAGGATAGGAATAGGGTTCTTCTGAATGAAGAGAGTAATGGCAGTGATATCTATGAAATTATCTATGTTTGGAAAAAGAACAATCCCATAGATTATCAAAGCAACAAAGACACCAAATCTTTCCCAATCATCATTAGTTTTATAATGGACAACCTTGTCAAGCAGAAACTTCAAAGGGAATCCACGAGTACCTCATTTGTTGGTTAAACCAGTATCTACCTCTTCTTTAGTCATACAGAGAGTAAGAGCAATGACAAGATACTTTGGTTCTTCTTCCAAAACGGTGTAAATGGTTGGTCCTTAATCTTGATATTCAGCAGGTGGAAATATTCTTCAAGAGTAGAGACCAATTGATAACTTTGGAAGGTGAAACATCTAATCGGAGCATCATAGAATTGGGCCATAGCAAACAAAGCCCAAGTGTCCACTCTAGAATAGAGGAGATCAAGTAATTACCCATGCTTTCCTTGAAAGTTGATTTTGACAGCTCTTGACACGTCAATTAGAAGATCTTGGATGACTCCCAATTTTGGTTCCCTAAACCTCAAGGAGTTGGTGCTTCTTTTCCTTTGATCAGTCATTGTTCAACAATACCTGAAATGATAACAGTCTCTTAAGTCTCTTGATATGCAAGAATGTTATGCAATGCAATGCTTATGAATGCACACTTAGAACAGATCAACAACGTAGGGATCAAGGTCACAGATCCTGCAGGTCAACATAACAAGGTATCTCTCATTTCGGGTAGGCAATCTATTGGTTTATAACAGGGCATCCCAAAGGCTTTAAACAAAGTCCTATGCACTAACCCTCAAAAGTTTTCCATCATAACAATGATTCGTAAGACGGTAATCCCTCCAAAGGATGAACACAGAGTTATGTCTTAATAACCTTTAGAATAGGGTTCTAAAAAGGTCCTTAGAATCACGAACTCCCAGGTTAGAAATAAATATGCCATTGTGACTACTCGTAAGATATAATCATCCCAAAGGGGTCTCATCTGAGCGGTGGAAGTCAAACCAACTCAACGAGTCCTAAGTCTCAAAAATCAGAAACAAACCACCTCCTAACTTAGTGTATACTGGAAAAGCTCAGGTAGAAAGCCTTTATCCTCACAAACCATCCCCAATAAACCCAACAGATAATAGGAACACAACATAATAAAACAATAAAAGCAAATAAAACATGCGTGCAACAAACAAACTAGGTTTGGCTTTCTAGGTGTCGCCCAACAGAGTCGCCAAGCTATCGCTACTCGGAAAAAATTCAACGACAGAGAGGCGAATGTGAAAAGAATAGAAGAGTCGCCATTGAACTTTATTTATCCTAAAAGGGGAAGGGAAAACATCGAGAAAACCCTAAAGAAGAAAAGGATAAGATTGTCTCGCAACCAAGAGAAAGGGTTCGGAAGCCGGTTATGTAAAGGGAAGGTATTAGCACCCCTCGCATCCATCGTACTCGATGGGAACCATTTGCTTGTCTATGTGTGAGGGTATTTGCTAAACGATGTTGTTATAAAGAGTGTTCTAAGGGGAGATAGAAAGGTATGAAAAAGGATAGAGAAAAGAGAAGGTGGAAAGGGGGAGGAGACTCGGTAGGACCTCACAGTCCTATGCCTACATATTCTCAACAAGTATGAGAAAGTTAGAGTCAATGTAGTTCGAAGGATTATGGATAAAAGATGGAAGTGCTCGCCAAGGATTGGGGCCCTTGTGCCTATGTATCTTCACTTAAAAGAAGTGAGGAATCAAAGCGTCCGTAGTTCGGACACTACGGGTGAATAATGGGAAGTTTGATGCTAACGTATGCATTCTAGCAGTTGGGTGTATTTTAGCTCGCTTGTGGAGTCTTAGGAGTTACCTGTTTGCGATAGAACGAACGTAACATGTCCTTTTTGAAAAGATTAGTTTTCTCCATCAAGGAAAAATGCCACATTTGATTTGTTGGCAATTGGTTTTAAGGGTGAAATAAGTCCTTGGATAGTAACCCCTTGCGGGTAGTACTCAATTATTTATCTCAAAAGATTTATTGTTAAAATCGTGTGGCGAATATAGTCGTGTCATCATATTAAAATACAAGTATCGAGACCACACACTCTAAAGTGAGTATCCTAATACTCAGAGAGGAAGAAGTCTTCACTCAATCCCCTCTCTTTAGTTCAATACAAAGAGAGCCTTATTTTCTCATTAAAGATGTTTTGATTTTGAATGGTAAGTACTTTACGACTGCGAACCCTAAAGGTAATGTCAAGCACTCGGGATAGGAGAAGGTCTTCGCCTAACCATTCCACAACCATCCAAGTTTATTGAGAAAGAATTTTGAAAATGCACTTGGTACAAGACCAAGGTTTTTATACTCAAGGATACAAAAAGAAGTAGAGAAAAGTTGTGAAAAGAAAGGGTGGTGAATAGATCAAGGTGGGTTGATGGAGATGCACGAAGCAATTGACTTACAAAGGTAGAATACACACAAGGTTAGTGTGGGGTTGATGGAAGAGATATGAGAAGAGAAGGAGATGAGAGAAGCCCTATGGCGTAAACCAAGTTAATAGATTCTGAAAATAACTTGACATTGGATCAAGCCTCATTTGTCCTTTATTTTGAAAATGTGTTCTAGTCTAGTTCATTTTATCTTTCTTAACAAGTAAGCAAGAAAGCATGAAAAGAAACTAATCTATTATATTATAATGGGGAGAGGGATACATATAAAGTACATGGGATTGCGATAAATAAATGAGGTCATTTTTAGGTAGCCCAAGAGGAAGTCGTGTGTGTGCGAGGTGTTCTAAACTAAACAAAGAATAAGAGCTCGGACAAAAAATATCCAAACCAGGGTTTATGTACAAGGTTTAAACTCCAATACCCAAGATAGTGACCAACAATCCTCCAATTAATCATTTTTAGAGTTTCAATAGTTTTATTGTGTTTTTGGTATTTTTGAATGAGATAAACAAGAAAAGGGTTAGATGAAAAAGATATGAATAATATGATAAAATGAATATGAAAAATGATAATAAGATTAATGATATAATGAGCAAGATGATATCAACAATAATATAAACAATAACATGAGCAAGGGTATATAAACAGTGATATAAACAATAATATGAGCAAGGGTATATAAACAATGATATATTAACAGAAAAGTAAAATAAGAGTATATTGAACAAAAATTAAAATCAATGGTTAATGATTGATTGAATGAATCGGGTCCACTATTGCGCTAAACCGTCATAGCACGATCTATGATGAAGATCATGTTATAGGAAGTCACACAATCAACGATATTTATGCTAGAAACAAGATAGAGAAACGATATTTAGGATCATTCTCCAATTAAATCGTGTCACACGGACAAAAAGAAAGGTGGGATCTCGTCTTAATCACAAACCTTATGTTAATTAATCGATGGTAACCTCTCACGATCCCAAAGTATAAAAAATGATCTAAATGATCATTTTTTACAGATTTGAAATAATGAAGATTAATAACCTTGAAAACTAACGTTCATGAATCGAAAGACTTCATCGATTCGATAAAAGAAATAAAATTGAGATAGAGAAGAAAAAGAAAAGAGAAAAAGAAGGTGGTCTCAGATTAGTCACCATTTATCAATAGTTTGACCAACGGTGACTTTTTGAGGTCTCGTCATCGATCCAAAAAATAAAATAAAGTGAATATAATCGAAAATGTGAAACGAAAACCACAATACCTAACAAATCTAATACACTAACTGAAATTGTTAACAAAAAAAAAGAAAAGAAAAGAAGAAAATATCAAAAATTAAAAAAAAAAATTAGCAAGAAAAACTGATGGGGGTGTAGAGAAGAAAATGGGTGTTATATAAAATGAGGATTTTTGTACCCCAAATTTTGACCCCTAGATCTCATTATCATTCTAGGAGCATCATCATTTTTTATCTAACCTTAACCTATTTCAAGTTTCTCTTTGTCAAGATGCAGATGAATTAGGGTTCCATACAGTCAGGAATCGGGGTTTCTATGGTTTGATCAGTCAAGGTTTTGGATTGGTTCTCCATGTAGAAACTCTCCATATCATCAGGGCACTATATTGGATCAAGTATGAATCCAATTTGAGGTTGTCACCCAAGGAAGAAGAGTAGTGCAGTCCAGGACCCCTGATTAGGGTTTCTAATTTGAAAAAGTCAAATGTAGTTTGAATTTTGTTTTAAATGACATTCAAATGGTGAAATCATGGTCCATAAAGCTCATATTACTTATTGAAGTCCCATCAATATGTTTCAAGGCCTCAGGGAACCAAGAATACCAACAGTCAATTCGGAGGTTTTCGATCGTTCGGTTCGTCTAACTAAAAAGTCAACTCATTGACCAACAGGGTTTTGACCCAAAATTGAAGCCAATTATGTTACCAATATCATTTCATATCTAATAATGAAGTTTAGTGACCATTGGATCAAGAATTGAGAAGTAATCGAAAAGTCGGGAAATTAGGGTTTTGAAATGGGAAAGGCCATAACTTCCTAACCACACATCCAAATGGAGTGGTTCAAAGCTTATTGGAAATTTTTTGAGGAGCCCTACAAAATTGCCACAGTGACCTATGTCCAAAAAATGAATGTATTTTGAGTTATGATCAAAGACAATGCAAGAGGGGAAAAACGCTTAGAAAAATTTCATGTTTTTAGCACTTTTAAGTCAATTTTTCAGCCAACTTCAAGGGGATTTTTGACATAGTTCCAATTAGAATTTGAATTTGTGTAAACCATGAAAGTTGCATATAATATTTGGGGCTTTCCAAAAAGTACAATATCATTTTTTTATCCCTCATTGTTAGAGAGAATCGAAGGAGACAAATTGGAGATTTGTCATGTCACCATACCAAGTCCAACTCATGCCAAAGAGTGCATAAACCAGCCAATTGGTTTCTAACCACTTAGTTAGCCTTTGATCTGATGCTTAGAGGTATGTTTGATGATAATACAATAGGTATCCATAAGAAAAACCAGAATTTTGGTTAAAGGATTTGTTTAATCAAAAGAAAGTACAAACAAGTACACCATGAAAGAGGAACTTTTGAGAAAAATCTACTGCAACCTAGCTACCCCCCTCTTTCCATCCCTCTAGTCACCTTATAAAACTTGTTTACAGGCTATTCTAGTTCTTAGATGCATTGGAAATACACACAAACATCAGAATCAAGATCAAGAGGAATATTTGATTCCATTTCCCTTTAAAAAGCAAGATCTTGCAAGAAGGTCCAATCTTCCCTCACACTTTGCTCCTCCACTCTTTCTATAAATAGAACATCCTCCACAAATCACAAATTCACCAGAGCAAGTATCAAACCAAGAAAAAACTCTCTCTTCTTTCTGGTTGCAAAGTTCTTGCAAAATCTCACTAAATTTCCAAAACCACAAAAAAACTGTTTTGCCCTTTCACCCCTAAAACCTTTTCCAAACACTTTAAAGCTCAAACCAAGCCTAAAACACATCATAAATGATGTGTTAGAGCTGTCCAAAACCTCACCTTGGCCATAAACTCATTCAATCCAAAAGTCAACCCTCAAGAGCTCATTTTGTTGACTATTTTGCGTTTTAAATGACATCCACTGGTCCCTTGCCTTTTCTTGAGCTTTAAGACCTCTAACACTTCATATTTGACATATAGAAGCTGTCCATAACCAATCCAAACTTCTGTAACAAGGATTAAAGGAGTTGTCTTTGAAAATCATTGGATTTTGGAGGTTTTTCTTCACTTACAAGCCATTATGCCCATCAACTTGCTTGAGCTTGATTTGGAGCATCTTATCATCACTCTAGGATCATTTTTATACCTTGTAGGAGCACTCAAAGTCTCTGGTTTTCTTATTGTGCTATCTTGCTTCTAGAGGTAAGCCTAAAACACAAGAAAACCTAAAATTCTCACTCGCGTTTCACATGCTACCATGACTTTTAGCTATGGTTTGGTGTTGTACATTGTTTGAACATGTCTTATGTATGTTATGTGTCATGTATGAACCATTACTTTCATCAAAACATGTAGTTTTTGAACTGTCAAATTCTGGTCACAAGCTAGGTCACAAACTAGGCCCAACCTAATCACTTTTTGCGTTTTAAATCCAATCTGCCAAACCATGTGTGCATCTCTTAATTTATTTTGTGCTAACATCTTAATATGATGTATATGTGATGTTTGTACACTTGTTTAATCCCCTAAGGCTGGCAGTTGTAGACTGTTTCAACATTTTGTTGTATTTTCTTTGCATTTGTATTGCTTGTAAGTTGTTGTTCGGTTTGAATTGGCAAGATTAATGAAATGTTTGTGCATCTTTTGATTAAGTCCATTCGTTTCACTCTTTTTCTTTCCTTTCATTGTTATAATAAAATGAAAATTCCAAAAATTTATTTTCTTTACCAAACTGTTGTTTAAAGCAAAGATTGGGGAGGATGATGAAAAATATGTCCATAACTGCTTTTGATATGCTTTCAATTTAACTTTGTCGATGATGTAAGGCATTGTTTCAATCCCTAAATACTGATGTAATAAGGAATATAATCCCTCGTTAACCCCTTCGAGCCCAGAAGTAGGAGTTTTCTTTCTTTACAAAAAAAAACCTTAAATCTTAAACTTGGGGCAGGGTAGTTCTCAGTTTAACTTGGGTATATGTTCGAATAAAAGAACTTCACTAAGACACCTGTCAGCTCTCTTAAATCCATTGAATAAATGTTGTGCAAGTTGTTCCAAAAGTAATATCTAAGGAAGGACTGTTAAGAAATCCCTACTTGAAAAATGAGCCGAGTCCCTTTCAAGGCAAAAGCCAAGAAAGATGGGAAGCTCATAACCTTGCCTTATACAAAAAGGCTTGTATGACAATCAAAAGAGGAATTCATAAATATTTCAATCTGAAAGTCATCAATAGAAAAAAGCTATCAAATACTGTAAGAGAGTAGTGACCACTTTAGGTTTGTGTACCATCGCCAGTTTGTCACTAGTTCAACTCCTAAGCCTGCAAGAACCTGAATGTGTAGTTTGAGTTAACTGAGCGTAGGATTGGAGTTCATCATGGAGAGTGGGTCGGAAAAAATAATTTTGAGCCTTTATCCTTTGTTTCATGAACCGTGAACCGAGTCATGTTACAACCCTTAAAAGACTTAATTGAGGTAAGGTTGTTTTGAAAGCATATTACAACAAGGTTGGATAACCTGACTCCTAGTGATCTTTGATAAATGTGTGTGTTAATTACTTTATCCATCACTTGTAAAATGATTGGATCCCTTTCACTTTGATCACTTAATCACTCTGTCATGCGTGTTTCATAAAAAAATTTCATTTTCAAAAGTTTGCATGAATTTTGCATTGAAAATTGCCAAATTTTAATGAACAACATTGTGTGCAAGACGATCTAATATCAAAGGAATCCCAACAAATGCTTCTAGCTAGGGAATTTTACTTGGTAAAGGAAGCTTAGCCTAGGGTAACCCATTTGAAGGATTTGTTAATCATTTGTCACAACGTTCAGCTAATCAGAAGCGATCAGGTCAAGATCAGATGAATCTCCCAAAGAACAGTTTAGTCTGGGGCAACTTTTTTGCAGTTACCAGTTAGCAGGGGCAATTTTGTTCCCTAATCGTTACTTCCACAGTCTGAGGACTTTGTTATGCAAATACAGTTAAACTAGGGCATTCACGTTGAGATTTGTGAATCTCTATAAGTGTTTGAAGACATTGAAGCATCTTTATGCCAATTCTTTTGTAAAATCCTCTAGATGGCTTCTTCTCACAGACCATGTAATCTGGGGCAGAAAAGGTTTGAAGACTGTTTGTCGCAAGAGCCGTTTCTCACTAGAAGAGGATTATTGTACTATCGAGTGGCAAAAATGTCTTGTTCTCATGATACCTTTTTCTAGCTCCCCAATTAAGTTGTTACTTCGGTTGATCTGGGCATTTCCCTTTGTGATTTTCCTCCTCCAACAAAGAATTCAAACTCATGATGGCAATCTGAGTGAAGTCATAATGTTGTGGCCTAAGTAGATTACTCTCTTCCAGACAAGGTTGTAACCTTGAAGTGGAACTGCTATTCTTCATGATCATCCCCGTTGATGTCCAATTTAGTGAAGTTGGTTGGGTATCCCTGTCGAGATGTTTATTTTGTCTCTAGTTTTTTTCCTATTTTATCAGCATAAATATAAGCGTGGCATAAGCATATGCATAGCATCTGTGAATTTTTTCTATCTCTGGTTGTTACCTGTTTTGATTCACTATGGTGTTTTCCCCAAGTGACTGGGTATGTCGTCTCTCTCCGATAGTGTTGTCAGCCTTTAAGTATAAAATTTCCATCCTTTCTCAATTCCCCACAGAGTTTAATCCTCGTGGATGATGGTTGCTTCAGTTATCTCTTTCCTTGTTTGGATAAGATGCATCCCCATTCGAGTTCATCCCTCAATAGTTAGAGTCTTGTTTTGATCTTTTCTTTCTAGCTTGTTCCTAGATAGAACTTTGGTCCTTAGGCGGTTGCCAAACCCAATTTGAATGTGCATTTATTTTGTACCATGTCTTGTAAGAAGAACTTATCTGTAATTCCTCAAAGAAAATAAGTGACAGTCTTGTTTGAGAAGCTTATCTTAGGGACGTTAAGGTCCAGTTGTTACCAACATTGTTTAAAAAGTCTAGTGGTGACTGGCATTTGTTGAAAGTTCAGTGGTTACTAGCATCATTTGGAAAATCCAGTGGTTACTGGTATTGTCGATTTGGTGGTTACTATCATAGTGGAAGATCCAGTGGGTACTGGTAGTGATCGAAAGTCTAGTGGTTACTGGCATCGTTAGAACCAATGGTTATTGGCAATTTCATCCAACGTTGTTGTGTTTTTGATTGTTGGTGGTTACCAACATCCCAGGTAAAGTCCAATTGTTTAGCATGCAGTAGAAATTAATTACCCAGTATCTTTCCTGATGTTTCCTGAAGATCTCGTTTGATCTCTTCATTTTAGGAATTTCCAGACGCTTGGATGTTTATCCTTGCTTGAAAATCCAACGGTGAGTGGTACCGTTGAATTGGTGGTGACCAATCAAATTCCATGTAAGGCCAGTTGGTAATTGGTGTTGAGAAAATCCAATGGTGACAGGTACTGATGATTTGGTTGTTTATCATTCCAAGTGAATTCATGTTTGTTTCCATCCCAAGATCAGGTTTTGTACCTTTGGAGATGTATTCTTTGAATCTCTAGTTCAGGAATTTCCAGAGAGTCAGATGTTTACATTTGTGTGAAAACTCCAGCTATTTGTCTGATCCTAAAGTTTTGAGGGTCTTTGTCCAATCCTAATGTATTGAGGGTTGTGTCTCTGCTATATCCTAATATTTTGAGGATATTAGTTTTTGATCCTAATGTTTTGAGGGTGTTTGTCCAATCCTAATGTATTGAGGGTTGTGTCTCTACTATATCTTAATGTTTTAAGGATATTAGTTTTTGATCCTAATGTTTTGAGGGTCTTCGTCCAATCCTAATATATTGAGGTTTGTGTCTCTACTATATCCTAATGTTTTGAGGATATTAGTTTTTTATCCTAATGTTTTGAGGGTCTTTGTCTAATCCTAAAGTATTGAGGGTTGTGTCTCTACTATATCCTAATGTTTTGAGGATATTAGTTTATGATCCTAATGTTTTGAGGGTCTTTGTCCAATCCTAATATATTGAGGGTTGTCTCTACTATATTCTAATGTTTTGAGGATATTAGTTTTTGATGCTAATGTTTTGAGGGTCTTCGTCCAATCCTAATATATTGAGGGTTGTATCTCTACTATATCCTAATGTTTTGAGGATATTAGTTTTTGATCCTAATATTTTTGATCCTAATATATTGAGGGTTGTATCTCTACTATATTCCTGTTTGAAGATCCGATGGTTACCAAGTTTTGTTTGAAGATCTGATGGTTACTGATATTATAAGTTTTTGGTTGTTACCAATCCCCACAAAAGTGCAGTGGTTACTGGCGTTGATTGATAAAACCAATGGGTATTGGTATGTGGTTTGGTTGTTACCAGTTCCCCAGTTAAGTCCGATGGTTATTGGCAAAGTTTTAGATGGTTGTAACCAATATCTTTAGACACCCATGGTTTTTCTAAGAGATCTAGTAGTTACTAGTATCCCTGGTGAGCCTAGTCTTGTTTCTTGTGTCTCCCTGAAGATCCCGCTAGAAATCTTCATGTTAAGGGAATTCCATATTGGTTTGTTTCCCAATAGGGATTATGTCTCTTGAGTCCCCAGTTGGAGTTTAAGTCTGTTGACTTTGTTTTTCCTTTGTGATGCATACTCTGTTGGATGTGTATTCCCCCAGTGGAGATCTGATTTCCTCAGCGAAGTTTTGTCTCCCTGGTGAAATTTTACTACTTCCTTCCCCAGGTGGAACTTCTGTTTCCTATCACATGTGGAAGATCCCCTTGAAGTACCATCATTAGTCATGTATGAACTATTTCTTGTTATGCATTGGATCATTCCCCAGTGTGTCGGGTCCCTAGTGAGTGGTTACTCGTTGTTGTGTTGTCCTTTTCTTTTGCTCGTGTGTCAGCAGTTTCTTGCACCCAAGCATCATAAAGCATCATTTAGAACTCATTGCATGTTAGCATTTGTCCTTTTGCATACCATCATATCTAAGGGACAAAATTTTCGGTTTACTATATTTAAATACCTCTCAGCATGATTCTATGGAGATCGTCATCTCTCATTGCCATCTGGTGAAGATATTTAAATAGGGGCAACTATTTTACCCCAAATTTTGACCCCTATATCTCGTTATCATTCTAGGAGCATCATCATTGTTTATCTAACCTTAACCTATTTCAAGTTTGTCTTTGTCAAGATGCAGATGAATTAGGGTTCCATACAGTCAGGAATCGGGGTTTATATGGTTTGATCAGTCAAGATTTTGGATTGGTTTTCCATGTAGCAACACCCCGTTTCATCAAGGGCACTATATTGAATCAAGTATGAATCAAATTTGAGGTTGTCACCCAAGGAAGACGAGCAGTGCAGTCCAGGACCCCCGAATAGGGTTTCAAATTTGAAAGAGTCAACGGTAGTTTGCTTTGGATTTAAATGGAATTACAATGATGAAATCATGGTCCATATAGCTCATATGACTATTGAAGTCCCCTCAAGAATTTTCAAGGCCTCAGGGAACCCAGAATACCAACAGTCAATTTGGAGGTTTTCGATTGTTCGGTTCATCTGACTGAAAAGTCAACTCATTGACCAACAGAGTTTTGACCCAAAATTGAAGCCAATTATGTTCCCAACATCATGTCATATCTAATAATGAAGTTTGGTGACCATTGGATTAAGAATTGAGAAGTAATCAAGAAGTCGAGAAATTAAGGTTTTGAAAGGGGCAAGGCCAAAACTTCCTAACCACGCATCCAAATGGAGTGGTAAAGCTTGTTGGAAAGGTCTTGAGGAGCCCTACAAAAGTGCCACAGTGACTTATGTTCAAAAAATTAATGTATTTTTATTTATGATCAAAGACAATGCAAGAGGGGAAAAACACTTAGAAAAATTTCATGTTTTTGGCACATTTAAGTCAATGTTTTAGCCAACTTAAAGAGGACTTTTGACCTAGTTCTACTTGGAATTTTAATTTGTGTAAAACATGAAAGTTGTAGATCATATTTGGGGCTTTCCAAAAAGTACTAGATAATTTTCTCAGCCCTCATGGTTAGAGAGAATCGAAGGAGACAAGTTGGAGATTTGTCATGTCACCAAACCAAGTCAACTCATGCCAAAGGATGCATAAACCAGCCAATTGGTTTCTAACCATTTAGTTAGCCTTTGATCTGATGCTTAGAGGTATGTTTGATGATAATACAAGAGGTATCCACAAGCAAAACCAAAATTTTGGTTAAAGGATTTGTTTAATAAAAAGAAAGCACAAACAAGTACACCATGAAAGAGGAACTTTTGAGAAAATCTGTTGCAACCTAGATACCCCCCTCTTTCCATCCCTCTAGTCACCTCATACAACTTATTTACAGGCTATTCTAGTACTGAGGTGCATTGGAAATACACACAAACATCAGAATCAAGATCAAGAGGAAGAATTGCTTCCATTTCCCTCTAAAAAGCAAGATCTTGCAAGAAGGTCCAATCTGCCCTCACCCTTGGCTCTTCCACTCTTCCTATAAATAGAACATCCTCTACAAATCACAAAGACACCAGAGCAAGTATCAAACTAAAAAAAAACTCTCTCTTCTTTCTGGTTGCAAAGTTCTTGCAAAATCTCACTAAATTTCCAAAACCACAAAAAAATTGTTTTGTCCTTTCACCCCTAAAACCTTTTCCAAACACTTTCAAACTCAAACAAAGCCTAAACATATCACAAATGATGTTTTAGAGCTTTCCAAACCCTCACCTTGGCCATAAACTCATCCAATCCAAAAGTTTACCCTCAAGAGCTCATTTTGTTGACTTTTTTTGCGTTTTAAAGGACAACCACTGGTCTCTTACCTTTCCTTGAGCTTTAAGACCTCTAACACTTCATATTTGACATATATAAGTTGTCCATAACCAATCCAAACTTCTATATCAAGGATTGAAGGAGTTATTTTTGAAAATCATTGGATTTTGGAGGTTTTTCTTCAATTGTTGTAACATTTCTTGTATTCTTGTTTGTTTGATTGTCATCAACCCATGTTTAATTGGTCTTATGTTGTTACATTTGATCACTTTTGATCTTTATAACATGCTTTCTTCAAGTTGTAACTTGTTTGCATCAATTTCATATAAACGTACGTTATAGATGAACTTGTTGTTGTTACACATGTTCTTTGCTTACATTATTGGTTATTACCTCTATGTCTTTTGATCTTTGTTAAGATGTTAAATGTTGATCTTGATCGTTATCATGATTGTTTACATGCTCTTACTTTATTTCTTCAACTTTGTCAAGTTATTCCCCAGTGATGGAACTTGTTAGTTCATATCAAGTTGTCTGTATCCCTTGTGTCCAAAGGAAAGTCTCTCTATTGACCTCTAGGTCATAGATAGGTCATTACCCTTATATAACTTGATAGATCCATTTACCCTTTAGAAATTAAGTTTAGATTTCTTCTTCTTTAGTCATGTCTGAACTACGGACGCTCTGATTTCTCATTTATCGATGAGAATACGTAGGCACAAGATGAGATGTCTTGGCGAGCTCACTAACAACTACCTTCCTGTTAACATTTACAACTTAGGATTGGAGTCGTCGTGCTCTAAGTAGTTGTCCCACCGTGGACATTTCCCATGTTTACCTTTGCCATAGGACTTGGAGTCGTCGTGCTCTATTTAGTCATCCCGCCGTGGATATTCTCTTCCTTGCTAACTTACCTTAGTTTAGAGTCGCTGCACTCTATGTAGGTGTCTCACTGCAGATATTTACTTGCCTCCTGGAACCTCGACCACAGTCAAGAGTTCCTCACCCCTAGTTACCTTAACTACGGTTCCTCTAATTCTATCCTAGTTAGGATACGTAGGCAAAAGATATGATATCTTTACGAGCAAACTTAGAAACATAAACACTAGGTCTTTACCCCAACTTGTACCCAAGTCCCAAGCCATGGCAAAATATTATCAAGTATAACATACAAACATACAAAAGGTTCATGTAGAGTACTAGAGATGTTTAGGATGTGAAATACCTACCCTAGGCATAACAAACCTCCGATCCCCGGTCTCTTATCGTTGTTGTTACATCGGGAAAAAGGTTTTTCTTTCTTTAAACCTTTCCTTTGGATAAATTAAATTCCGGTTGTGAATTCAACGAATTAAGATTCAAGTTAATCAATAGCTTGGTATCACGATTCTCACCACAACAAGGATCATATAGGCTTTTGAGCCCATCACAGCACACGGAAGGGAAAAAGTGGTTTATATTTTTAAAAAAAATAATGAGGTGATTACATGAGTCCCCTAGACTTAGGGTCCGACCCACTGATCAAGAAAAGACACACAAAGAAGCAACAAGGCTTCACCACTGCAGATGAAAATCCGAAAAAAAGAAAAGAGAAAAATATTTCTGAGAGGAGAAAGAAACCAACGCGTATTCGAAGAAGATGAGCACAACTACTTCACATGATTCAACTTTTCAGCTCGCTCCGTCTCGATCTCTCGATCCACTTCGACACAGTTTAAATCTGTGTTTTTTCAAGTTTTCTCAAATTCTTCTTTAAGTATTTATTTCGGATTTGAGGATTTGGGTTGTGGGTTTCAATTCAGTTTCTCTTCTTCTTTGATTTTCTAGGACAATCTTTTCCATCTCTATTTCATTCCAATTTCGTTTCTGAGTTGATTCAAGGGTTTGAGTTGAAAGAAGAAGGTTGGGGTTCGTTGAAGGTTTTTAAGAGGTTACTGGTTGAAGGGAAAAAGGTTTATGGATAAAAGAAGGTTGAAAGAGTTTAGGGAAAAGTAGCTTTAGTGTCCTTAAAAATCCCCCAATGAATGAAGGTGGCGTGTATTATATAGGAGAATGAAGAGAAAAAGTTATTTGTTGCTGCGTTTTGGTTGGGTTGCTTACTGCATAACGGTTTGTGCGTTTGAAATCACGTTGTGTGAACGGTAGATCCTTTTTTTGTGCATTTTGTCAAGCTTATGATGTGGGGTCCTCTACTGTCGTACAATAAATTTGATTTTGTCGCAGAAGGTTGTGGAGTCCGTTTGTGGACATGGCCTGGTGTTTTTATGCAGACAAGCTGATGCGTGTTTGCAAAATGGTTCGCGTTTATTATGTCTTTCTTCTTATTTTTTGCAGGTTATTTTAGTTGCAGTATGGTGCATTGATTGGTATTTTGAGAGATTGATGAAGTTTGTGTGGGTGTAGGCAATGTGTAACATCTGCATAGGTCCTAAGGGTGGGTCCTGCATGAGTTACTTATTGGTTTATGGCTTGTATATTTTTTGTAATGACCGGCTGTAGGTAAAGAGATATTTTGGCTTTTTTGTGTTGCAAACTTTCCATAGCAGACTCTGTAATATCGATGGGCTTATTGCTAAAATGTTTTTTCCTTTGTATATTAGCAATGTGGGCCTTTGGTTTTGGACAATATTTTGTAGATGGACTTTATTGTAAACCTATGACCCAATAATTTTTATGTATTTTTTTGTATAGAATTTGGAATGAAAGTATGGATTTTGTTAGAATTTGAATCTTGAATGAATTTTGAATATTTGAAATGAACTTAAAATTGAGATTTGAATAGAAACTTGGAATTGATTCTTGAAGGGATTTTCGGAAAGACATTGAATTTGGGATTTGAACGATCTTGAACTTGAATCAGGACCTACCATTGAATTTACCCTCGAACTTTTCCACTCACAATGATAAACCAAAATTTCCCCATAAACCATCTTGATTAAGAATCATGCTTTCAAATCCAAGAAATTATGAATTAAAATATCAACTCTAAAGCATTGCACAAAACCCTGATTGAAAAACTAGATCCAGACTACTATAAACCATGAAGCATAAAGAACTTGACATAGCCTGACTACAAACCCTAATTACAAGCTCAGGAAACAAAATCTTGCTTGACCAACAAAAACATCACTGCACACACACTTGTCTTGATAAACCTTAAGTGAACCTTAATACCTACTGCACTCATTCTTGACTTAATACCTCCAATGAATCTTGAACTCATCCTGGCAACATTTTTTTTGGATTTTCTAAATATGGGTTAGTGGATGAATGTACAGATGAAAGTTATATAGGTAGGATAAATTTGGGGTATTTCACTAGGCACGGGTCGAACACTAGAGAAAAATAAATTGTCTTGTGTCACGCGTCTGTCAATAACCCTCCTTTCAAACAGCTCAATCAAATCATCTTTCTTTTTCAACTGTCTCTTCATCTCCACTTGCTCGGAATGAATGACATGGTACTTGCCTTCCCAAGAATCTCGCTTAAGCTTCAATCTAGCCAAAGTTCCTTGGTACTCCTCCATTTGCTCAACAAGAATGATAGAGGAAGAAGTGGCAACAATCTGCAAAGGTCTCTCTGGGAGATAAGGCATCTTGAGATCACGGGCTCTAGCACAAACCCATTGCATGAAATGCTCAAGAGCTATACAGTTCTTATTTCATAGATCAATCTTGGTCTTTTTGTGGATAGTCCTCCAAGCATCTACAATGTTATCCATAAACCTCATACTAGCTTCTGCGTTGAGGTAGAAGAAACCTGTCAACAGGACATTGAAAGGCTTGTCCTTCATGGGAAACCCAAACTAGTGTCTAGCAAGGATAGGGTTGTAATTGATTCCCTCTCGTACAATGAGAAGAGGTATGTTGGGAAAAGAACCACAACTATCATTGATCACACCTTTTTCGTAGGCGGGGTCATACCAATGTACATCTGTCTGCGTAAGAGCTATGAGCCTTTGAGACCACCTTAGTCCACTTGGATTTTCTTTCAACAGATCTCTTCTTGGTAAATGTACGACAAACCATCTATACAACAAAGGAGCATAACATAGGATATTCCCATCTCCTTTGAGAGTCCTAAAATGAATATAATGGTACATATCTCCAAGCAGAGTAGGTACATGATTATCAATGAGGAAGATATGGATAGCGTTGATGTCAACAAAATTTTATTCTTCGGGGAAGAGGACCAAACCATAGATGAGAAATGCAAGGATTGCTTCAAAATCATCTAGGCTATTTTCTTTGGCAAAGAGAGTGGCTTTTCTTATAAGAAATTCAGTAGGTAGACCTCTGAGTCCAAACTTAGAAGTGAGTTTGGCTTTGACTTCGGAGGCTTCTAGGTGGATGGCATTGGCAATGTCTTTTGGTGAAGGGAATTTCTCCAAACCACTGAACGACTTTTTGTCCAATAATGGCAGACCAATATGGTAGAGTACTCTTCTAGAGTCGGGACGAGTTGATAACCAGGAAAGGTGAAACAGTGATATAGGGGGTCATAGAACTACACGAGGATGTTGAGAACTCCTTTTGCATCTTGATCTTGACAAGTCCCAATAATATTCCATATCTCTTTCCGAAATCCTCAGGACAAGATGCTAAGGCCACTAATTTCCTTAATTTTATCAAATTCGGTCTCTTGAAGTTGTAATTCCTAGTATTTATTTTACCAAAATCCATGACCTAATATTTTTGCAATAAAGAAAACGACTGGGTTTCTCAAAACCAACTGCATGAATGCTTATGGTGGAATGATGAGATGATGCACAAGCAACACATACACAAGTATTCACATAGTCACATATATAATGCATATGCTCACAAAAAAGGTCCTAGGTTTAGGTTACAAGCATGAAGCCATGGTATACTTTCCCCAATTGATATGTATTATGGTTTGTTTGTACCTGCACAACGGGTTTTATGAGGTTCCCAGAGTCATGGATAAATCTTTCAGATATTATCAACCTACATGACTACTCATGTGGGCTAAAAATATTCTCAAGATAGACTCGTTTGAGTGTAGCATCATGTAGAAACCATTCGGGACTACTCCCTCGCAGTCATCACATTATGTCCTAAAGGCCAAGTGGGGTATATGGGTAACTAAAAAGGTCTCTCAGTGTCACAGACTCCGAGGTCGGAGAAAGTGATAAATGTACGACTACTCATACGCCATCAGTAAATCCAAAGGGGCCTAGACTGAGCGTGGTTGCATCATATGGAAAACATGTTATAATTACTCCCAACCGTCGACTATTGGTCTTACTAAAATCCTATCATAAGTGTATACTCAAATCTGGGTTAGGACTTATCTCACCTCTCAAGGTAACAACCCAATGTACATATGCAATACAATAGGTATAATATACAAATATTCACAAATATTCATGTATAAAGAAAACAAACATGAACAAAATATAACTACAAATAAGGTGGGATTAACCCTCAAGTTTCCCCAGTGAAGTCGCTGTTTCTGTTGCGGTGAGAATCGGATATCAAGCTATTAATTAACTTGAATCATGAATCTTTAAGTATTCACCACCGAACTTTGATTTATCCAAAGGAAAGGGTAAAGATCGAAGAAAACCCTAAGTGCGCTACGTTACAACGAAGCTAAGAGATCAGGGGGATCAGGGGTTGGTTATACTAAGGGAAGGTATTAGCACCCTAAGTATCTGTAGTACTCTACAGGAACCTCTTGTTTGGTATTTGTGTTTGTGTTTAATGCATGGTTTTCAATAGTTGTATACTAAGGTAAAGATCTATGGGTTTGGAGTAAGTATACTCGCCAAGATGTTGCATCTCGTGCCTATGTATCATAACAAGGATGGAATCAGAGCAACCGTAGTTCTCCTAACTAGGGAGAGAACTCCTGACTATGGTCAGGGCTCAAGGGGAATAAGCATCCATAACAATGATACTTATATAGAGTTAACAAACTCACTAAGTCTACATTGAAAGACCTATTGGGGATAGAACATTTGACTATGGTCAAATTTCCAATGGGAATAAGTATCCATAACAATGATACTTATATAGAGTTATCAAACTCTCTAAGTCTATGTTGAACAGATTAACTAGGGATTGGCTTTAACAAAAGCCAAAAGGGGAAGGTGAATACCCATAACAATGGTACACACGTAGAGTTAACAAACTCTAATCTTAAGTTCTAAGTTGAAGGATTTCTAATAAGGTATGCTAAAGGTCTTGACTTAACAAAGTCAAAGGGGTAAGGTTCCCTAAAAGTCCTAATGACTTTAACAAGGTCAAAGGGATACTAAAGAGATGTGAGCTATCTATGAAATTGAGTCAATAGAGAGACTTTCCTTTGGAATAAGGGACGTGGGGGATAACTTGAGGATGAGAGATAACAAGCTACATCACATAGGGAGATGCATACATTCATTCAAACATGATGAAGAGGTAACAACAATAAAGTAAATGCAAGCATGTAACAACATCAACCAAAATAAATACAAAGTTACAACCAAGTACTTATCAATGAAAGAATCAAACCAAATGGTTATAACCAAAGGTAAACATAGGTGTTACAACATATACAAGGGAGAATGATGATAAGGTTCTTATAAGACCAAGCATCACAAGAATTATGCATAAGTCAAGACATTACTTACCATGGAAAAGTTCCAAGATCAAAATCAACATGCATAAATCATAAAAATATTCAAGCATGAAACATGTATAAGTCAAAACATTACTTATAACAAAATATCAAGGTCAACATGCATAAATCATAACAATATTCAAGCATGGAACATGTATAAGTCAAAACATTACTTATAACAAAGGATCAACCAATCAAGACATGAATAAGTCAAAAAATTACTTAAACATGGATACAAGTAGGATAATGCATAAGTCAAGACATTACTTAAACACGGATACAATCAAGGGGAGGTAACAACCAAAACAACTTGAACATGTGTAGACATGTGTATGTAAATAATCATGTGATTTATGGTGAATCATGCTAGACAAGTAGGTAGCAACCATTCATGCAAGAGGGATTCAATAAAGGATTGGTAAATGATGAGAAACGTATCAAAAGGAAATCATGTAGACTTGAACATGCTTCAAATTAATACAACAAGTGTATAAGAATCATTAAAAGTAAGGTTACAACCAAACATGACATACTTTCAAACATACATTCATATGTGAAAATATTGTATTACAAAAACATTTTAAATAAAAAGGGGACAAGATGTTTCTAGTAAAGATCCCTATCTAGAGTATCTCGTGCCCAACGGCATCCACTGTTGCCATAATCCATTTCTTCATCTTCAGAATCAATCTCTTTTTCCTCGTCTATGATTGGGTGTGATCGATAAAACCTCTTGTTGACCCTTCTTTTCTTCTTTGATCTCTTCATACTTCTTTTTAGCTTCAAAGAATCTACTGAAGAACCTCTTTCTAAAGGTCATTTAGGTACTATTGAAGTTGCCTCTTCAGAAATAAGTGTTGCTGAAAGCAAAGGCTCAGTCGTAGAGGATTCAGAAGCAGCTCGCCTATGAGGGGATTGTACTTCTAAACTTGTAGATATCTCTATAAAATATGTTATGACGGATGTGTTATGACTCTCAGTTGATGACCTCCATATCTCTAGGAAGTTGTTGATGAAAATGATTTATAAGTTGGATGCTTTTATAATAGCTTATGTGTATAACAAGAGTCTGAAATTAATCCTTGCTTAATTCTTGGAATAGTAACGACCACTAAGACTTTAAAGCATGCACTATACAAACCTTAATGATTCTTATTACCTGATTACTTTTCCTCCTTGGTAATTGATCCTGTAATGATGATCTGAATTGCATTAATTAGTGGAAATATTTTTCTTTCTTTTCTTTTTTTTTTCCTTATTTTTATTATTTTTGATGTGACAAAACGGGGAGAAATAATAGTAAGTATTTAAGTGGAAACTAAATCCATTGAGTATCTATTCAGTTGTACATATTGGTCATTTATTTTCTGTTTTTGTGGTTACCTTGTCCAGTGCGTATTTTAGCTTTCTTGTACATAGGTCTAACAAAAAGCTTACAAACCTCAGACTTAGCCTATCAGACCTAGAAGAAGCTTGCAAACCTCGTATTTTGGTGTTGCCAAAGAAAGTTAAAAGGGCAACATATTTTAACTCTATTGTACATAGTGTTAAGTAAGAACTTACAAACCTCTAACTTAGCCTATTTAGACTCATAAGAAGCTTACAAACCTCGTATTCTGATGTTGCCAAAGGAAGTTAAAATGTTGTTATTTTGGTTTTCTTAAATATGAAACTAAGGGAGCTTATAAACCTCGGCCTTGGAACTTTTTGACTCAGGGGGAGCTTGCAAACCTCAGACCCTGATGTTACTAAGAAGATTGATTTATTTTTTCTTGAAAAATAGTTCTTGGTGTTAGAATCGATAGAACTCAATTGTGGACTATCAGACTTAGGGGGATCTTACAAACCTCATACCCTGTTGTTGCAGATAAAATTAAATGCCCAACATTGTCCTTTAAATACTTGTGTTTTTCATCATAAAAAAGGGGGAGATTTTTAGAACAAGATTTGTTCATAACATATTCTCTTTTAGTTTTGATGATAACAAAGTATTGAAATAACAATGGTTTATTTGATGTATGTTGTATTTATGCAGGTTCTACATTCATTGTACATAAATAATCAGAATCTGTGTTACATGAACACACTAGAGAGTTGCTTCATTACTAGCTTCTGGTGGCAGAGTCTGAAGAATAATTGCTAGTGTGGCTTGGCACACACTTTGAGCTGAAGGCCTCAGCACTCATACAAGTTACTATACTTAGTAATTGTATACCAACATCTAGTACCATTCAGAGTTGGTGATAAAGTTATGGTTGTCCGTACTGCAGAAAGAAAGTTGTATTGTCTTATCAACTTGTCAGCTAGTGTCTACAAGATTGTAAGGTTTGAGAAATGTTGACATGCTCTACGGATAATTGCTCTTAAAGGATCTATTAGTACAGAATCTCTTGAAGACTCAAAGGTTAAATGTGTTACACATTGGATTCAGAATCTGTTGTGCATCCATCTTCAATATCTCTTGTACTATGGGGCAAAGGCAAAGACACTTGATCAAGTTACCTCCTCGACGGCTAGTGTCTGCAAAGGCTATATATATGGTTGAAGATTCAAGTTTGAATCTTAATAAGGATTCTCCAGATGAAGGAGTAGCAAGATTAAGCAATTATCAACTCTATTTTAATATGTGAATTTTCTGTTGTAGGTTGTAATTGTAAAAGCCTTAAGATTTCTTACATTGAATATCTTAGAAATCTTAAGAGCTTTAGGTCTTCGTTATGGCGATTTCCTATACATCTGATACTTGTATCATGTACATCTTGGTTTCTATTCTGCTGAGCCTTCAGTAGTTTAGATTAAAGTCTCTTGCTATATGCTTGAGCAGAAGTCTTGTCTCATTGGGATTCAAGAAACAAGTCTTGAGCCAAGATGCTTAAGCCACGTAATTCTCATTGCTTAAGTGCTTGAGCTGTGAAAGTCTTATTCATCTAGTCTGATTGAGAAAGGGAAATTCTTCCTTTGAAGGTGTGAGAAATAAGTCTCAAGTGATGCTTGAGAAAGGAAGTCTCAGTCTGGATGGCCAGAAGAGTAGGTGGCTCGGTCAGAGGGTGTGATCAAGAAGTCTTGTACATATGATCTAAGAAAGAGTAAGTCTCAACAAGATGACCTTTGGAGCAGTTGGCTCGGTCAAAAGGTATGAGAAAGGGTAGTCTTAGACATGTGCTTTAAGTAAGAGAAGTATCAAACAGTTGGTTTGAGCAAATGTAAAAGACTTTTGCAGAACCATAAGCGATTGTAATCATGAAGTGGTTATAATGAAAATATCTTATGAGGCCAGAGAACTGGAGTACTCAGTTAAGGGAGAAACCAGGATTAATCTTTTGTGTCTTCTGCTATTATTTTTGTTTACTTATGTTATATCCGCTGCCAATGAATTAAAATAAAATCTGAACATCAGTTCTGATTCTGAAACTCTGATCAGAAGTTAAATTAAAAGAAAAAACGAAACAAAATTCAACCCCCTCTTCTTGTGTACTTTTCACACCTTCAAATTGTATAAGATGATGGATCATAAAAGAAATAGAGAACACAATAATTGGTAACCCGTATCGATAAAAACAACACCTGCATATGAAGGGTTGCTTTCCAACCCAAGAAAAGAAATTAACTATTAATAGCTTAGTACAATTATTCTTACAAGCAACAATAAAAGCTATGTTGTTAAATTTCTCTTCCTAACACTACCCAAGGACTTTCTATTTAGGACTCCCCCAAAATATAAGAAATTCGTTTCACTTTCTCTCAATCACTAAACCCTAGTGATTGGTGATTCACCTAATTATCAATGTCTAATATTACAACTCAACTAGGAAAACCTTATATGCCAAGTTACTAAAATATATAGGTGTACATAATAATGTTTAATATACAACTCAACCAGACAAAACTTTTATGCAAAGTTATTGAATATAGAGTTGTACATAATAACAAGGACTCTTGTAACCCCTAGCACTTTAAAATCTTCAATGTGAATGCTTATTTTCCAATGTAGGTTTAAGCTCCTTATATAGCATAATAACTCTGGACTTTTCTCCTTGGATAATAGCTTTAATTTCGTCCATAATTAATGCAGAATTAGTTGGATATAATATGTTCCATAAATCTTTCCAACAATATATGATTTGTTTCAATTTAACTTCAAATTTAAATCTTCAATTAAATTTGAATCAATCTTTTTCCAACTGTCAAAAAAATCGCCTAACCATATTGTTAAGCCAACTAGCAATAAAATATGATCCAATCTTTGACCAGGAATTCTTCCAAAATACATCAGCAATAACCTATTGCGCAAGGCTCAGATGTCGTACCCACATGCTATGACATTGCGTCCATCATGTGTCCCTTCTGCACCTTCATATATCTTAAGTAAGCTAGATTAATATTGAACACTGTGAGCACTTCTCCATTTTTGTTGTTTTGCAAAAGGCATTCAATCCAAAATGAACAACATTGGGCCATATTGCACAAATATCCATAAGCCCATGATCCAAGACAAAACATAAACCCTAGTTGGAAGTTACTTTAAAAGGATCTCTTAAAGGAAATGAGATTTGTTCAGCATTTAATATAAAGGAACACTACTACAAAATAGAAATTTCATAATGCCAATTTTACAACGATCTTCGTGTTAAACGTATTAATAGTTTATTTTTGGGCGATTTTGTTTTGGTATTTACTAAAGGACATGTCACAACGGTAATATGTAACAATTGTAGTGAAATGTACTTGGAGGGCAGCAGCTTGAATCTCGACACCAATAATTTCCCATTTATCGGGACATAATGGGATTGACCTTGTCTATCACCATGGTTTTTATAATAAACAGTGGTGTAAATTTCAATCATTTTATCATGTATCTTGTTGTAAATCGTAGCAAAAGGTGCTACTTATTTATATATAAGCAAAATTATCTCTTGCTTTAGTACATCATAGTTGTCTCTCTCAAAACAAAACCATAACAACTCTTTCACTCATCTCTCTTAAAACAAAAGCCTAACATCTCTATCACTCGTCTCTCTCATATGGAAACCTTAAAACGAAACCATAACATCAAATTTTAGCCAATGGCTACTTTATAGTTTCGTCTTCACTATAGTTTTTGTTTCAAAATCTATTTATGTATTACTCTTTATGTTTCAATAGCTTGTTTTATAATGTTTGAACTTTCTGCTTGTTTTGATAACGAGGACGAAGCTAAAATGAGCGTTGCAAAATTGTGTGAAAGATCCAAAGTGACATCCATTCAAAATAGACACAATTTTTCATCTCTAACTTTAGCTTCATCCTTCTTTCATTGTGGGCATTGTCGCAACTGCGAAAAGAGCCGGCAAACAGACATAATAGTTGCCACCGAACGTTATTTATCCCAAAGAGAGGGAAAGGAAACAATCGAAGAAAACCTAAGAGAACGGGAAAGACAGGGTCATTGCAACCAAATCTTGGATTCGGGAGTCGGTTACGCAAGTGGAAGGTATGAGCATCCCTCACGTCCGTTGTACTCAACGGGATCCATGCTTGTTGTCTAATATATGTGTAAAAACTATCTAATGCTACTGCTAAACGGGGGGGGGGGGGGGCAAAGAGAAAGAACAGACTCGATAGGACATCGTCGCCCTATGCCTACGTATTCCCTCGTGCAATGGGAAAGTCAGAGTCAACGTAGTTCAGAAAACTACGGGTGATGGGGGGAAGGTTGCTCGCCAAGACATCGTCGTCTTGTGCCTATGTATCCTCATCTGGTATGAGAAGTCAGAGCAAACGTAGTTCGGGAAACTACGCGACAAGGTCGGTTAAGTGTTTTATGAGCAATGTTAAATCTCCATTCCAGCAGTTAGGGACGATGCCTGTTTGCGGTAGAACGGAAACGTAACATACTCTTTCTGAAAATAAGGTTTTAAAACAATCCCGAAGGATGAAAATGTTTGAGTTTGGTTTGTGAGTTTTAGAAGAAGTGGATTGAGTTAGTTTGAAACTCATGTTGCACTAAAGACTATGACATAAGAGTGAATGTGTTGCATATTTCCCAAAGGGCATACGCTAAACACTCTTAGACAATGTGAAGAGAGACCTCCCCACTTATCATTTCTCATGTACTTAAGGCTCGTAGCGTACAACACTTGTCATTCTTTATTAAGTGTCTTAAAAAAGTTTGAGATGAGAAGAGAAGACGCAAAGACTCTAAAGGGAGCTAAGAACCCTAATGTTATCATGCAAAGTAGTCCTAAAGTTGGGATGAGAGGGGTACTACCTAATGTTACCATGCAAAGGATTGAAAGCCTAATGTCTCTCCTACTCCTATCTTAAACAAAGGGACTAGGAATCCTAGGGGATCATGTGAGAAAGCACAAGTAAACACAATACTTAATCAATCACATATGAAACAAAAGGGAAGACTTAAACAAGTCATGAAAGATGAGAGGGAATGAAAGGAACAAATGCACACAATCAAATGCCACAAATATCTTAAGAAGAATGATGCTAAACATTGAACCACAAACAAGGAAATGAGGGGAGAAATAGAGTGGGGCAGCAACCATATCATGAACATCTAAACCAAACACCCACTTATGATCACATGAAGAAAAGCACATAAACAAACTCAAAAGAACTTCAAGTGTTCACAACATTCTCAAAGTGAAACAAACATCATCAAAGCATCAAGAACATGCACATAACCATCAAGGTCAGAAGTGAACTCAAGTGATAAGTATCAACATCAAACTCAAGTTATCAAACTAATTCAAGAAAGATCAAACCCAAATTGGAGGACCAAAGTCCAAACCAAAGTCTCACACTTCTAACACAAGTGGAAACACATGATCATACAAGACTTGTGAGGCAAGAAACACATACAATGGACATCAAATCATTCAAGGAAGCACCTTAAACATGTTAATAAGAGCTAACGAGACTCAATAATTCCTCAAGGGATCACACAAGATCACACCCCAAAACTAGGTCAAGGTTTGCATGCATACACATAGTTAAAACACTTAAGGTTTTGAAACAACAACAAAAAATAGAAATGAGTCCAAATAAAATCCAAATAAAATGCCAAACTCAATTTAAACCTATCCAAAATCAGTGTGCAAGAGATCATGGCAAGAATTGCATTAAGGCATCACCAATTGTGCCAATCAAGACAAGGTGTTCAACTTATCGAGCAAGCATCGAGGGACAAACAAAAACCAATGAAAAACAATCAAGGGATGATCATCAAGACCTTAAACCATACCTCAAATATACCTCAATCAACCACCTAAGTGTGAGAGGAAAATTGGTCAAAGGGGGTATTCAATTGAGGTCAAAAATCACACCTAAAACCAATATATCAACCATAAAACCACCTCACAAATTAAATTGATTAAAAATAATAAAAATAATTGAAAAATAAAATAAAAATCATGGAAAATAACTTAAGACATTAGAAATTCAGAAACATATTTTTTGAGATTTGTAATGCACAAAACTATTTTTAAATGAATTAAAATGAAAATGTAACAAAAATAAAATAAAATGGAAATAACAAACTAAGAGGGGTTGTAGTAGCATATTCAGGTTGAACTAAATCCATGTTCACACACATTTGGGCTCCAAAAGAGGGGGTGTGGAAAGCAAAAAATGTTAAGCCTAGTCCATCAGAACTTCAGATTTAATGAAACGAATTGTTTCATTAATCCAGGTGGACACACACTTCAGATTCAACCTAGCCACGCACGCAGGTGAATGCACACCTCACCTTACACCTCAGCACACACCTCAGACGCTGGAGCCCTAGCTTTTGTTGTCTTCCCCGGTGAGCTTCAGATGCAACTAGAATATGCTACCAGAATGAGCTTAAATGCAAGTCTAGAATGGAAGATTCAGTTCAAGCAAATTTACCTAACGGAGCAACTCCTTTGGCCCTTCAAACCTTGTGAGCTTCACTCTTAAGCTTCCAGTCTCTTCCTTATGCTTCAGTGATGATGAAATGAGCAAAAGATGGAAGGAAAACTCAATGAGAAATGAAATTCGAAGAGAGAGAATTCTTGCGAAATTTTGGATGGAAATAATTCTTTCATGCAGCTGCTCATGCTCTGATCATTAAGGTTCACTTCTTTGACTTATATATGAGGGCTTAGAGGGATTCATGCAGGTCCATGTTGTGTTATTTTCTTGATTTCCAAAACTTGCCAAAAATGCCAAATATGAATGCACACGGGTTTGGAGGATGTTTCTTCTTATTCATGGTCAGCAATTGGCACTATAGGGTGTGTTAAAAGGAATGGTGAAGGTTTTGAAAGTTGGAAATGAATTGGTCATGTACTTTGAACAATTGCCTCATATGGTATAAAATTTCAAAAATGACTTGAAATGTGGATTTATGTTGGCTCATTTTGGGTCAGAAATAGCATGACCATGACATGATGATGGTATAGTGCCAAAGAAACAAAAATGAACTCATTTGGTGACTTAAAATGGAAAGAACTTATATTATGTCCAAAAATTCATGTTTTCATGCTCACCGTGACTTAATGGCCTCATAAATCATCAATGGTCATGGATTTTGAGGTCATGATGAAGTTAAGATCATATGACACAACTTTCATGTGGCAAGAAAATGGATTTGAGGTCTTGAAGTGGATGAAATTGGTCCTTGAAGTGAATGACCTAAAACTAGGTTTCCAAAATTGCCCTTGACTTGGGATGACCATAACTAGAGCTTCACACATGAGAATGATGAGTTCTAGCACTTTTTGGAAATCTAAGACAATTAAGAACAAATATCATGTTTGATGGAAAATGAGGAAGAGCTTGGTTCCATGTGAAAAATGCCTTGGAAGTGAGTTACCCTAGAGTGCCTCTAAATTCTCTTCATTTTGTGACACCAACTTGTACCAATCACAACTTGATATGTATGAATCCAATGGATGAGTTCTTGTACTCCAAATAAAGCTTGAAATATGAGGAACAAGTCTCATGTTTGATATAAAATTAGACAAGACTTTTATCCTAGTGAAATTTATCCTTGAAGTTAGGTACCAAAATAAGGGATTTTACACAAAGGATCATCTAAAACCCTAATTTAGCAACTTCTTGAGCTCTTTAATCTCCCTGACCTAGCCTCAACATGAAATTTAAGATGACTTAGGATGACTTCTAAAGGCTTCAAGGATCAAGAACCAAGCCTTGAGCTCTCTTGAATCCACAGTTAACTTTTTGCAGACCAGATGAAACCCTAACACTTTATCCACTGATTGAGACTCTTGCAAATGGTTTGTGTGATCATGGGACTCCCCTAGAGGATCCTCAGGATATACATTGAGCCATTGAATCATGTTTCATCCAAGCATATAACTTCATGTGCCTCTATCATCCTCTGAAATCCTGGTATGCAGATTTCAGATGTCCCAGACATATGTAAGAACATTGATCTCTGCTAAAATAGAACAAGGACAAAACATGTGCATTTTAAGTCACTTTAAAAATTAGCAGTTTCGTGACATCTGCTGTAACATTTGCAGACTGATAGAACAGTTTACCTAACCATTTAAATTGAGCAGAATGTTAAATGCTGAAAGATAAATAACACAATGAATTGTTAACCCAGTTCGGTGCAACATCACCTACATGTGGGGGCTACCAAGCCAGGAAGGAAATCCACTATTAGTAGCATTAATTCAGAGCTAAACTCTCAGTTTACAACCCCTCACTTAATCCCTACCCAATGCAATTTCTGCCTAGAACCCACTAGACAAGAGACACCTCTCACTTCCCACAATCACAGCAGTGATAAACAATTCAATACAAAAAGAAGACTTTAGAAGACACTCTTCAAAGTCACAATACTTGATTTTGCTTAACAGCTTCAATTAAGAATAATACACTCTTACTTAAAAGCTTTGAGTGAACAATTAACAATTAACAAATAACAACTAGTAATATGTCTACCACGATGCATCCAAAGATACAAAGGGTGACTTACAAAGTCACCCACACAAGACTCTCAAAACCCTAAACCCTTATTTTACACTCAAGTTTTTCTTGTTGTGAGTCCTTGATTTTCCTTGCTTTTGTGCCTCCTTAAATAGTAATTTAGACTGGGCTTGAGCTCGTCAAAAGTAACAGCAGGAAAAGAAGATTTCAATCTTCATAAATTGCAACAAAAATTAGGTTTAACCAAGTTAATCCAGACTCCACAATTCAAGGTGCTAAATAATAGGTCATATGTGTTTCATGTTATGTTCAGCACTGCCTAGAGTCTCTCCTGAGATAACTAAGAAACCCTAACAGGTTTCCTGAAATCTTACCTGAGATAACTCAGGAACCATAACAGAAAAACAAACACGCGCCCTTGCTGGAAGCTACCTGATGTCATAACATTCAACATGACATCCAATACACTTTGTTCTAGCTAACCAAACTTACCCAGCAGTACACTACACAAGTATGTCATGACATCAGTCAAGACATCTACACACATAACAATGTTTTACCACAACATACAGCCAATCAATCAGATTTGATTTAGCAAATCAAATCTAATCAAATCAATCTCCAAATCTACACTTTGTTCCTAATAAATATCTTTGACCTGCACATACTGATGAGGTATATCCAACAGGATCTCATCAAACCAAAACACCTCTGTCAAGAGATCTGAAATAGCAGCTCCTGCTATACCAAACAAAGATGTCATGACATCTGTCTCAACATCTTGATTAAAACACATGACAACAGTTCTTTAAAAACAGTAGATGAAGATGTTATGACATCTTACTTAACATTAGTGTAGAATCATGTTTTACCAAAATTTAGCCAATCATAGAATCATGGAACTAACATCCTCAAGATAGGAGGTGATAACCAAACACCAACTTTCTCCCCTCAGGAAGCTTTGAGACCCACTCTGATGATAATGAATACTTGTTGACTTGAAAATATAACCTTGCTTGAGCTTGAACATGAAACTTCTTCCTTGAGTAGCAAAAACAACATGTTGATCCCTTGTCTAAAACCAATGCTATGCACAAATGCAAATGCAAAATTCTATGAAACATAAGCCAAGATAAAAGAAAAGGTTGGGATAATTTGAGGGTGCAACAACTGCCCCTATTCAAATGACTTGGACCTGAAGGTATGAAAAGCAACCGCTTTCAAACATTCAAGGTAAAAGGTGATTGAATACCAAAGAACCCAAAATTTTGCAACTTGCGGGATAATACATTATCTAAGTTGTCCACCAAAGTGGAATCACCAGGGAAATGTATCTGAAAGTGATAGAAAATCAACTACTAACCACAGGTTAAAAAACCTCGACGCGCAGTCGGAACGAAGAAAACTGCTAAGCACAGCCTCGACACGAAGTCGGAAAAACAAACTGTTAACACAAGTTAGACAACCTCAACACATAGTTGGAACAACTGTTAAACAACAGGATTGACACTCAGTCGGAAAAACAAACTGCTAACACAAGTTAGACAGCCTCAACACAAAGTTGGAACAACTGTTAAACAACAGGCTCGACACTCAGTCGGAAAAACAAACTGCTAACACAAGTTAGACAGCCTTAACACAAAGTTAGAACAAATGTTAAACAACAGGCTCGACACTCAGTCAGAAAAACAAACTGCTAAACAGCAGGCTCGACGCTCAGTCGGAAAAACAACTACTAACACAAGTTAGACAACCTCAACACACGGTTGGAAGTAGAATCAACCGATTCACAATCTGACAAAGCGAATTCTGCCAAGGAAAGAGGAGCTTAAACAAGCAAACTCTGTTGGGGAGCAAAAGATAAGATGGAAACATCCATCAATGATTCTTACTGGGGTCTGGTACCACAAAGGGTCATGAAATACGCCGTTATCTGCTGGAGAGACGTCTGGCAACGAAAGGTAACACCCTGGCTTATGCTTCGTATGCATATGTTTGAATATGGCGTAATGCTCCATATGAAATGGAAATGCTACGCATTTGGGAGGATCATAAAATCATGGACAATCATGGACAATCATAGAATCATGGAACTAACAATCTCCCCCTTTGGCAAATTTTGGCTAAAACAACCAAACAAACTTATCAGGGCAGCAACAGCAGTAGTTTTTCTCAAATACATCCTGCCTCACAAACTATCATTCGCCCCCTTAATAGTTGCATCCAGCAAGCAACAACAAAACAACAGAAAGACTTTAGAAGACACTCTTCAAAGTTACAATACTTGATTTTGCTTAACAACTTTAATTAAGAATAATACACTCTTGCTTACAAGCTTTGTGTGAACAATTAACAATTAATCATTAATAATTAACAGCTAATAATATGTCTACCACGATGCATCCAAAGATACAAAGGGTGACTTACAAAGTCACACACACAAGACTCTTAAACCTTAAACCCTTATTTTACACTCAAGTTTTTCTTGTCATGAGTGATTGTTTTTTCCTAGGGTTTTTGCCTCCTTAAATATTAATACAGACTGGGCTTGGGCTGGTCAAAAGTAACAGTAGGAAGAGAAGATTTCAATCTTCATCAATAGCAGCAGAAATTAGGTTTAACCAAGTTAATCCAATCTCCACAATTCAAGGTGCTAAAAAATAGGCCATAGGCGTTTTCTCTCATGATCAGTACTGAGTAGAAAGTTTCCTAAAATATAGCCTGAGATAAATAAGGAAACATAACAGAAAACAAAACAGCGCCCATGCTCGCAGATACCGATGTCACAACATTCAGCTTGACATCCAATAAACTATGTATTAGCTAACCAAACATATCCTGCAGAACACTACACAAGTATGTCATGACATCAGTCAAGACACCTACACACATAACAATGTTTTACCACAAAATGCAGCCAATCAATCAGATTCCAAACCACAAAATGCAGAATCTTCTTCATAACAATAGAAACAAATATTTTATAGTTTCCTAAAAAGTCTCAAAGATCCTTTTTATGAAATCCAATTAAATATGTACTTTCTTCTTAATAAATCTCTTTGAACTGCGCATACTGATGAGGTATATCCAACAGGATCTCATCAAACCAAAACACCTCTGTCAAGAGATATAAAATAGCAGCTCCTGCTGTACCAGACAAAGATGTCATGACATCTATCTCGACATCTTGATAAAAACACATGACAACAGTTTTGTCTTGACAATAGATAAAGATGTTATAACATCTTGCTTAAAATCAGTGCAGAATCATGTTTTACCAAAATTTAGCCAACCATGGACAGTCATAGAATCATGGAACTAACAATCTCCCCCTTTGGCAAATTTTGGCTAAAACAACCAAACAAACTTATCAGGGCAGCAACAACAGTAGTTTTCTCAAATACATCCAGCCTCACAAACTATCATGCTCCCCCATAATAGTTGCATCCAGTAAGCAACAACAACACACTACTCTTCCCTTAGCAGTAGCAAAGTCCTATCACAATGTTGGTCATCATGTCAATACATGTGACATAACATCAAGGTAGCAGATAACATCAATACTTTACTCCCCCTTTTTAGTCAAAAATTGACAATAAATGGAGTAAGTTTGTACACATAAACTCAAATGCACACAAATAACAGAGCCAAACCCAAAAATTGAATCAAAACTATAACCTCTCAGGAGATACACAAGCTGCTTGATCCTCCATCAAAATAAGGACTGCACCACTGCAGCAACAATCCATGGACAAGGATTTAAACCCCCTGCTGAACTTATTCAACCATTGTAAAATCAAGGATAGAAATAAACTCTCATGAAGCTTCCATGATGTTCTGACATCCTGTCTGACATTACAATAATTCTTCTTAAGCACCTTAAGAAATAATTCCTTCACCAACCAGTCAGACTACTAGCACCAAGTCATAAACGATTCTTCACCATGACCATTATACACCATGCTTCATCATGACAAGAAACACCTTCCACAGTATTAACTCCACATGACTTGAACCCATGAACATTGTCATTAAATCTTGAGTTCTTGCCTTATCTGAAGCTGCACCTTTAGGAGTGACACTTTTGACATCACCAATTAAAGGATAATCAATTAAATACTTTCCAAGTAGCAATTGATTTTAAATCCCCAATTTGAGACACAAAAATATTCTCCCAGACACAAACCAATGTTGTTTCCTAGGTCATTCATAAGAAGTAAGTACATACCTAGTTCAAACCAACAGTCTTACAAAGCCAGACCCACAGTCACATTGTCAAGAAAAATTACTCCAGACATCACAATGTCAGGACATATTGTCTGACATCACGACCTCACCAGTGGTCAAAGAACACAAGCTTGCCTGAGAATCAACAAACTTTGTACAGGGTTCCACATCAGCACAAAGTCACCACAAGCAATGCAGCTACACATCATACAGGTACACAACTCCCCTCTCATGCATAATCAGCACTCCCCCTAAAAGAGAGAACCCAAACACATGAAGAAATACTTCATCACACACTGCAACTTTACACTCCTTGTTTCACAAACCATACTAGACCAAATAGCAGAAGTAGTTGCAGGATAGACAACTATCTGTAAGATTACTCAAATTCAGCTTTGAAGGACTAGAACAATCTCCAAGATGACAGGGTGAAAGTCCTTCCTTATGCACAAAATCAGAGCTAATGATGTCTTGATCTTCATCTTCACCAGCCATACAAGATAAAACACTTAAATAGAGGCCCAAAAATCTGATTTGATCCATTGATACCCAATGACAGAACCAAAAAAAATACATTCTCAGGTTCACCATGAGCTAGAGCAGTAACATAATGTCACAACATCTTGTCTGACATTCCATCCTCATAGAGGCATACAATCAAAAACTGCTTAAAACCACAAACAATCTTGAAACTGTACTATTGCAGTAACAGATCCTAGAAGTATAACTCCCCATATCAAGGATAACTAGTGCTCTTTTTCCAAAAGCACGTGAATGGAAAACATAAGACTCATCTTCATGTCTTCAAGAGCTCATTCTTTGTCCATCACACCTGCTGAACACATTCACTTATTGCTTGAACCACGAGATAATATTACACCCATCAAACAAAATTTCTCCCCCTATATATTATAGAAGATTCTCTTTTCAGCAAGAATTACCCAAGATCACCACATTATCTCTCATGACCAACTCCATGCTCATACAGTGAGAAGGCACCAAACTACTCCATTTCTTTCTAGAGTTACCCCTTCTCCACAAGAATTCTAGCCTGAGTCCGAGAACAAGATAGACACCCCATAATCTAAGACATTCTTTCCTTATCATTCTCCCATATGATAAGTTAGAACACTTCTGATTCGACTAATGAGTATCAGCTTCCATAATCTGAACCCCAAGCTCAGCAAACAAAATGATTATTAATCCAAGACAGTCTTCGTCTCATCATTCTCCCGTATGATAAGATGGAACACTTCTGGTTTAACGTGTGAATATTCACTTCCATATAACACATCAGAAACCAATCAACCAATGATCCACTCTAGTTTTGTATAATACCTTCACATAATACTCCAAGACAGTCCTTTTACCTCATTACTCTCCTGTATGACAAGATAGAGTACTTCTTAGTCAAGATGTGAATCACAAGTTCCATAACAGATCTTCAAGTCCAGCACACAAAATGATGTTCTGACATTAGTTAGGACATCCTTCACATATCACAGGCACAATATCCAATGGTTCTTGATATGCCCACAACTGGACTTACTACTGCCTAGTAATCCAACTGAAGATCTTCAAAAAACACAGCTCCACCAGCTTGATCAATAAGAACTTCAGACAACCAAAGAGACAAACTATCATACATCTCCAAAAGAAGGTAATCTTCCATAAGTAACTTAGGGCTTCTACCACAAGCTCTAATATATGAACAGAACTAGAACCTTCTTTGATCTTCAACCAACTACCCTTCTGCACAAGAGTAATTAGTTCCAAGCTCACTGCTTGGAATCACATTAGAGACCAACTAAATGCCACTGTTTGGTTAACTCAGCTTCTTTCAGAGCTCTAGAAAATATAAGCAAACTTGATCTTCATATCCTACATGCTCCAAGGAAACTTAGATACACCAAGACTTGGACCTGTAACATCTACTCCTTCACACAGCTCCCGCAAACTGCATGAGATAGTATTAATTCCATTCATACCCGAGAAGATCAACCCATCTTACAATGATGTGCCACAACATCAATTAAGGCCCTGAAGTTTTTGCTTGATGTCACAACATCTTATAAGACATCCTGCTAGTGAGTTCAGGCTTTCATTCTTCCACTTAGAATAACTTCCTCCATATAAGAGTTCCATGTTCTCATAGACTTGATGATATCAGGTTTGAGTAGACAGTTTGTAATACATTTACTTCAGAAAACTCCTCTTTAGAGAACCCAAACATGCCAAAGCTTGATTCTTCAGAGAGGATTAGTCACAAAAGATCGTTACAAAAGGTCTCCTTCTTTCCTTATGTAGAGACTTCTTCAGAAAATCAAAGACAACTGCCACTTATCCTTGACACCTACTGCACTTCATTACACCTAGATTAGAAATAAACTGATCCAAGGTCAACTCATCAAGATGATGAGATCTCAAACTTTACTTCTTTAGACAAGTTTCTTGCCAGGAAACTCTCTAGACAAATTGCGTGCCTCTGTAAGTCCAAGCTATGACTTCCTGTTGCTAATAGAGCTCTTGTAAGTCATGAGTGGTGAAAATAAATCACCTCCCACTATCTTCTTTAAAACAGTCTTCAGCAACTTGTAATACACAACAGAACAACCCAAGCATACAAGCAACATAGTTGCAGCATTCATAAACCCGTAGAATAAAAAAATAGCAACAGCCCAAACAAAACAGCATCCAGCAGGATCAACATCTTGTCAGACCAAACAGAGCAGCAGTAAACACCATCTTCCAACCATCTATACACCTGCCACAACCATACATCAAACTGTATATAGGACAATCTTCTCCCAGGGATACCAGAGTTCTTTCATCAGAAAAATATGCAACGGAACCACCAAAAGAACATCTTCAACATGTCCTAAACAAGATGTCAGAACATTTTATAAGACATCATACAGAACTAGCCACTCCTTCTTTGGCAAAACATTCAACAGGTCACAGAAGCTCCTATATCAGAGGGCATGGCAGTAGATACACAGAATCCTTCAAAAGAAGAAGTTAACACAAACTCCCCTTAAACTCCATAAACAACAACTCAACCATTTAGCAAGATCATCAAATCAGCTGCCACTTCTCCTTGTTCAAAACACCAGAAAGTATGTCCCAAGATCTCATCCAGAACAGACAGGATATCTGCTCTGATACCAATTGAAATTCTGGTATGCATATCTCAGATGTCCCAGACATATGTAAGGACATTGATCTCTGCTAAAGCAGAACAAGGACATAACATGTGCATTTTAATTCACTTTAAAAATTAGCAGTGTCGTGAGATCTGCTGTAACATCTGCAGACTGACAGAACAGTTTATCTAACCATTTAAATTGAGCAGAATGTTAAGTGCAGAAAGATAAATAACACAGTGAATTGTTGACAGAGGTGTTTTGGTTTGATGAGATTCTGTTGGATATACCTCATCAGTATGTGCAAGTCAAAGAGATTTATTTGGAACAAAGTACAAATTTAATTGGTGTTCATAAAAAGGATCTTTGAGACTTTTTAGGAAACTATAATATATTTGTTTCTAGTGTTATGAAGAAGACTCTGCAGAAGACTGGGAGTTTGTAGATGTTCTTGATTGGATGCATTTTGCAAAACATTGTTGTGTGTGTAGATGTCTTGACTGATGTCATGACATACTTGTGTAGTGTACTGCTGGGTAAGTTTGGTTAACTAGAACAGAGTGTATTGGATGTCATGCTGAATGTTATAACATCAGGTAGCTTCCAGCAAGGGCACGTGTTTGTTTTTCTGTTATGGTTCCTGAGTTATCTCAGGCTAGATTTCAGGAAACGTACTAGGGTTCCTTAGTTATCTTAGGCGAGACTTTACGCAGTGCTGAGCATAACATGAAATGCCTATGACCTATTTTTTAGCACCTTAAATTGTGGGGATTGGATTAACTTGGTTAAACCTAATTTTTGTTGCAATTTATGAAGATTGAAATCTTCTCTTCCTGTTGTTACTTTTGACCAGCCCAAGCCCAGACTGCATTACTATTTAAGGAGGTGCAGAAGCAAGGAAAATCAATCACTCACAACAAGAAAAACTTGAGTGTATAATAAGGGTTTAAGGTTTTGAGAGTCTTTTGTGTGTGACTTTGTAAGTCACCCTTTGTATATTTAGATGCATCATGGTAGACATGTGTAGGTTGTTAATTGTTAATTGTTAATTGTTCATTTAAAGCTTTTAAGCAAGAGTGTATTGTTCTTGATTGAAGCTATTAAGAAAAATCAAGTATTGTGACTTTGAAGAGTGTCTTCTAAAGTCTTTCTTCTTGTATTGAATTGTTATCACTACTGTGATTGAGGGGGAGCGAGAGGTGTCTCTTGTCTAGTAGGTTCTAGGCAGAAATTGCATTGGGTAGAGATTAAGTGAGGAGTTGTAAACTGGGAGTTTAGCTATGAATTAATTATGCTAATAGTGGATTTCCTTCCTGGCTTGGTAGCCCCCAGATGTAGGTGATGTTGCACCAAACTAGGTAAACAATTTCCTGTGTTCTTTACTGATTTCGTTACCTATTTACTGCTAAGTTTAATAATCTGTTCAGAAGCGGATGTCATAACATCCGATAAAACATCGACTATCAGTTACTTATTATTCTGCATTTAACATTCTGCTCAATTTAAATGGTTAGATAAATTGTTCTGTCAGGCTGCAGATGTTACATCAGATGTCACAACATTGCTAATTTTTAAAGTGAATTAAAATGCACATGTTTTTTCCTTGTTCTATTTTAGCAGAGATCAATGTTCTTATCATCTCTTAGGACATCTGAGATCTGCATACCAGAATTTCAATTGGTATCAGAGCTGCATATAAATAAAGAAGTGGCAATCCTGATTATGGACGGACTTAGAGATTTTGAGTATTGAAGAGAGAGATTGTGAGTGAAGAATTCTGGTGTGCGTTTTATTCTTCACGTGTGACTTTGTGTCTTAGGTTTTCTTGTGAGCCAAGGATTCATCACCTAGATGATTGCATTGGACTAGTGTGTTTTGAGTTGTATGTTGATTGTGTCACTCTAAGCTTTTAAGCAAGAGTGATGTGTCTCTTGATTGAAGATGTGAAGCAAGATCAAGATTTGTTTGAAGTGTGTCTTCTTTTTAAATCTATAACTGAATCGGTTGATATCACTGGTGTGATTGAGGGGGAGTGAGTAGGAACTCAGGTCTAGAGTTAGATTGAAATTGCATTGGGTAGGTCTTAAGTGAGGATTGCAAACTTGTAGTTTGGCTCTGATATAACACTGCTTATAGTGGATTTCCTCCCTGGCTTGGTAGCCCTCAGAGTAGGTGTGATTTGCACCGAACTGGGTAAACAAATCCCTGTGTTATTTACTGCTTTCTTTAAGTGTTTACTGCTTAGCTTAATATTCTATCCAGTAGCGGATGTCATAACATCCGTTATAACATTGATTGTCTGTTACTAGAATTTCAATTGGTTCTGCGCCTCCTTAAATAGTAATGCAGACTGGGCTTGGGCTCGTCAAAAGTAACAGCAGGAAGAGAAGATTTCAATCTTCATAAATTGCAACAGAAATTAGGTTTAACCAAGTTAATCCAGTCTCCACAATTCAAGGTGCTAAATAATAGGTAATATGTGTTTCATGTTATGCTCAGCACTGCCTAGAGTCTCGCCTGAGATAACTAAGGAACCCTAGCAGGTTTCCTGAAATCTAGCCTGAGATAACTCAGGAACCATAACAGAAAAACAAACACGCGCCCTTGCTGGCAGCTACCTGATGTCATAACATTCAACATTACATCCAATACACTTTATTCTAGCTAACCAAACTTACCCAGCAATACACTACACAAGTATGTCATGACATCAGTCAAGACATCTACACACATAACAATGTTTTACCACAACATACAACCAATCAATCAGATTTGATTTAGCAAATCAAATCTAATCAAATCAATCTCTAAATCTGCACTTTGTTCCTAATAAATCTCTTTGACCTGCAAATACTTATGAGGTATATCCAACAGGATCTCATCAAACCAAAACACCTCTGTCAAGAGATGTGAAATAGCAGCTCCTGCTGTACCAGACAAAGATGTTATGACATCTGTCTCGACATCTTGATTAAAACACATGACGACAGTTCTGTCTCAAAATCTTGATTAAAACACATGACAACAATTCTGTCAAAACAGTAGATAAAGATGTCATGACATCTTACTTAACATCAGTGTAGAATCATGTTTTACCAAAATTTAGCCAATCATAGAATCATGGAACTAACAATCTCACCCTTTGGCAAATTTTGGCTAAAACAACCAAACCATGATAAACCAGCAACAACAGTAGTTTTTCTCAAATACATCCAGCCTCACAAACTATCATGCTCCCCCTTAATATTTGCATCCAGTAAGCAACAACAAAACACTACTCTTCCCTTAGCAGTAGCATTAACACTCATTAACACTTTACTCCCCCTTTCTTTAGCCAAAAAGTTCACAAAATTTGGAGTAAATGTACACACATATAAACTCAGGTGCACACATCAAACAGAGCCAAACCCAAAAACAACTGAATGACATCTCACAACCTCCCAAGAGATACACAAACTGCTTAAAAACTGCACCACTGCAACAACAATCCATGAAAAAGGACTTAAATCCCCCTGCTAAACTCACTCAAACACTGTAAAATCAATCCTGATTCGTATAGATCTAGATACCACAACTCCTTGAAAATACATCCTCCACATCGTATTCCAACATGATTAGATCAAGCATCACAATCCTAAATCCAGCCCATCTTGTGTGACATCAATTCCTTCACCACTCACTTTGGTTTTTAAGACACCAACCACATAACTTATTATTTCCATAGTAGTCTATATACTTCATTAAGATACACATGAAGGTCTCTAAAGGACACAACAACAGCAGATTAACAGATCATCACAAGTACCAGAAAATCATAGAGAGAAATAAACTCTCATGTAGCTTCCTTAGAGACATAATGTTTAGACCTCTGTCTGATATTACAATAAAATTTCTTAAGAACCTTTAAGAAATTATTCCTTTATCAAACACACAGACTATAAGCACCAAGTCATGGACAAAAACTACTTCTCCTTTTACCCTTTTCCACAGATCCATAAAAAAAACCGATTCTTCACCAAGACCATCATACACCATGCTTTATCATGATGAGAAATAACCTCCACAGTAACACTATGAACATAGCCATTGAATCCTGAGTTCTTGCCTTGTCTGAAGTTGCACCTTCAGGAGTGACACTTTTGACATCACCAATTAAAGGGTAATCAATTAAATACTTGCCAAGTAACAATTGATTTTAAATCCTTAATTTGAGACACACAAATATTCTGCAGAGAAAAATAGATTCTCCCAGACAATAACCAATGTTATTTCTTAGGTCATTCATAAGAAGTAAGCATAAACCTAGTTCAACCCAACAGTCTCACAAAGCCAGACCCATAGTCACATTGTCAAGAAATATTACACCAGACAGCACAATGTCAGGACATCTTGTCTGACATTACGACCTCATCAGTGGTTCAAGAACACAAGCTTGCCTAAGAATCATCATACTTTATACAGGCTACAACAATGCTTCTTCCACATCAGACAAGTACACAGCTCCCCCAGTCATGCATAATCAACACTCCCCTTAAAAGAGAAAACCCAAACACATGAAAAATCACTTCATCATCTTCATATTCACACACTGTAAACACATGCAACTTTACACCTCTTGATTCACAGACCACACTAGAACAAAATAGTAGAAGTAGTTGCAGAATATACATAACTATTTATAAGTTCACTCAAATTCATCTTTGAAGGACTAGAAAAATCTCCAAGATGTCAGGATGAAAGTCCTTCCTTATGCACAAAATCAGAGCTAATGATGTCTTGATCTTAATCTTCACCAGCCATACAAGACAAAACACTTGGATAGAGGCCCAAAAATTTGCTGAACAAAATCCCTTTAGTGAAAGCCAGATCATAATGCTTTTACCTTTATTTTACTCCCAATAAGCTTGTACAAGTCTGATTTAATCCATTGACACCCAATGACAGAACCAAAAAAAAATACACTGTCAAGTTCACCACGAGCTAGATCAGTAACACAATGTCACAACATCTTATCTGACATTCCATCCTCCTAGAGGCAAATAATCATAAACTACTTGAAACCACAGACAATCTTAAAAAAACTGTACTATTGCAGCAATAGATCCTAGATAGAAGTATAACTCCCCATATCAAGGATAACCAGTGCTCTTTTTCCAGAAGCACGTGAATGGAAAATATAAGACTCATCTTCATGTCTTCAAGAGCTCACTCCATGTTCAACACACCTGCTGAACGCATTCACTTACTGCTCGAACCACAATCAACTAGTACACCTATCAAACAGAAGTTCTCCCCCTATCTTTTATAGAAGATTCTCTTTTCAGCAAGAAATACCCAAGATCACCATATTATCTCTCATGACCAACTCCATGCTCATACAATGAGAAGGCACCAAACTGCTCCACTTCTTTCAAAAGAAACCATTTTTCCACAAGTATTCTTACCTCAGCCTGACTCAGAGAATAAGATAGACACTCCATAGTCTAAGACATTCTTTACCTTATCATTCTCCCATATGATAGGTTTGAACACTTCTATTTCAACTAGTGAATACCAGCTTCCACAATCTGAACCCCAAGTTCAGCAAACAAAATAATTATTAATCCAAGACAATCTTCGCCTCATCATTCTCTCGTATGATAAGATGGAACACTTCTGATTAAACTGGTGACTATTCACATCCATATAACACATCAGGATCCAGAGTTTTATGCAATCAACCAATGATCCACTCCAGTCTTGTACAGTACCTTCACATCATACTCCAAGACAGTCTTTTTACCTCATCATTCTCCTGTATGACTGTAACACGGTGGGAGAACTGACTTTAAACAATGTTGCGGATAGCAAGAGTCGCCACCGACTTTTATTTTATCCATAAGGAAAGGTTATAAAAGAACAGGAAAGACCTTAGAGAATGTTTTGGGTCCAGGGGGTAGGTTATGAAAAGGGAAGGTGTTAGCACCCTTTTCATCCATGGTTATCCATGGGCTCTTAGGTACTTAAGCTCACTTTGGAATTGTTTTGAAAGTGTAGTGTGTGAATAGAAAATTTTCAGAATAGTTAATAAATAATCCATGTAAGGATGTGTTAAGAACTTGTTTGAAAACTCGTTGAAAATTTGTTTAAGTGTGAAACAGTTTTGAAGTGAGCAAGCACCTAGGAGTAACCTACCCTAATGTTTAAAGGTCTTTCTTATTCTTTATTCTTTCCTTTAGTAAGACTATCCCTACTATAATGGAGTAGGTAGTCCTTACTTTGGATGTTAAGGGACATGTGAGGGACAATTTGACTTTGAAGGCCATTGTGGGATGTAATAAGCACATATAAGGGACCATCATCATTTTTCGAAAGGGACTCGATTCGTAAAGGCAACCATAAGGGACTTTGATGATTTTTCTATTTGAGGGACTTGCTTTATACACCCCACTTAACCATTATTCGTAGGCAACTTGAGGGATATCCTTAGGAAGTGAGGCGGCGATTAAAATCGACTTACGTGTGTGACGTGTTTATTTTAATTATCTTTATTTAAAAGTGATCTAAATTTATTTTAATATTACATACATGTTGTTACACTCCCTAATTACTAACCATAATAATAATTAAATAATTAAACAACTTTACATCCAAGAAACAATTACAAAATAATAAGCAAAATAATTAAATAGCAAAGATAAATAAAATATAAATAAGCAATAATAAATAATAAAGGGGGTTAATTCTAAGTTTACTCGGCAAGACATCGCATCTTGTGCCTACGTATCCTTACGGGAGTGGAATCAGAGTAATCGTAGTTCCCCTCAATAGGGAGGTTAGAAACTTCTTGACTGTGGTCAAGGTCTCAAGGGGAATAAACGCATCTTAAGGACACGCTTACGTGGAGTGTAGAAACTCCAAATCTCTACGTTGAAATGTTAAGTTGTAATTAGGGTTAAATTAGGGATTCCACGGCGGGAAACCCTAAAATGAGCGCGGCGGCTCTTTGACCTAATGCTAAGGGTAAAATTGTAATTTTGCCTGCGGCGAGGCATTTGTGAAAATTAGGGTTTGTAGTTTGTAGTTTTGAGGATTTGAAATTGAATGTGTGAAGTTTTACGGACTATTGGCGCGGCGGCCAAACAGTTAGACCTAACCTTCGGATGTGTGCAATGTGACAGAAATAATAGTAAACGCGTGAGATAATTGAATCATGCAAACAGAGAGATAATGTCATAATTTAAACCATGCAAGCAGAAATTTAAAGGCAGAATTTAAAGAGTGATTGTTAAGTTCGCGAGGTTACATGAGAGGAGCAGATACAATATGATAATGAAATTTGAATTGAACAATAATAAAATAAAATAAATAACGGTTCTAGTTATTATTTTAAAAAAAAGATTTTAGTTATTATTTTAAATTTATCTAAAAAAAAGTTTTTCTTAAAAATAATAGGTTTTCATATTAATTTGGAAAAGATGTTAATGTTATTTATTTTAAAAAACAGATTTTTATATTATAACAAATTTTAATAAATTAATGATAACAATAATAATAATAATGGTAATAATAATGATAATAATGATAATAATAATAAATAATGATAATAATAATAATAATAATAATAATAATAATAATAATAATAATAATAATAATAATAATAATAATAATAAAGCAATAATGAATTTTAAATGTGCCAAATAACCCAACAATGTTGCTAACGCAGAAATGCGCTCATCGCAACCAGATCTAAATCGGACGAAACAAAATTTATCGCAAAGAAAAAGAAATTAAGCAAAAAATAGTATTATTGCTCACACAAAAATGCGATCATCGCAACCAGATCGAACTAACACAAATGTCACGCGTCATGCACACAAATGTGCAAACATCGTATCGACATAATTCGATCAAAAATCTTATATATATAAACTCTAACAATTTAAAAATTATATATATATAAACGTAACAGTAATAGATAAAGAAAAAGAAATAACGGTAATAGATGAAGAAAAAGAAATAACGGTAAAAGATGAAGAAAAAGAAACAACAGTAATAGATGAAGGAAAAGAAATAACGGTAAACGATGAAGAAAAAGAAACAATAGTAATGGATGAAGAAGAAAACTAAATAACGGCAAACGGCACTCACTCCTCTTAGGTTTTTTTCATTCTCTCCTTTTTTCCAACAAGGCAACATATGTATATATAGGGAACAAATTAGGGTTAACACCAAATTGTCAATAATGTCCCTAAAGCCCATTTTAAAGCCCAAACTAAATAATTAGTTAAGAAAAAATAAAATTTAAATAATTTAAAATAATTAAAATAAACTTAAAATAAAAACTAATAATCCTATTGATTCCTAAAATAAAAAATATTATAAAAAGAACAAAATTTTTTTCAATATTTTTTATTTTATGATTTTTTGGATATTTTTATGAATAATTTAGAAAAAAGTGAAAAAAATAATATTTTAAAAAATGATTTAATTAAAATACGAAAATAATAATTAAATAATAATAAAAAACTATTTTTGTTATTTTTTTAATGAAAGATAGAAAAATTTAGAGTAAAAATAATAAAAAACAAAAAAAATGACAAAGGTGAGATTCGAACTCTCAACCTCTCACACTCATAACTCCTTACACATGTCCTCCTGCCAATTGTGCCATTTTTACTTTTTAGAAAAAAAAATGCATGTCATATGATATTTACCTACAAAAAGTCAAACGACTACACAAATTTGTTAGTAATTGATTAAATGCAATGAAATGCGACGACAAATCTTAGGGCAAAATTTGGGGTATTACAGTTATTATGATAATATTTCTCACCCAACCTCTCTTTGATGTTGGCAAAAAAAAATCATGAAGTTTGACTTTGGTTTGACCACAGTTGACCTCAGTTTGACCTTTTAACTGCATTGACTGCTTTTGACTTATCTGATCATCTGACTGAGCAAACTTTTGAGAAAAGTCTTGAAACTTGACATGGGGGTTCTTATACACATATAAGATGTTATGAAGCTCACTTGAAGTCTTGGAAGTCCATTTAGCCTGATTAAAGTCAAAACCCTAGTTTTGGATGCACTGCTTAGGAGGTGCATTGTCTGAGGGAATTGTCAACTCTTCTGACCAATTATGAATTTTGTGAACCTTGTGAACCTTCTTGGAACACAAAGTCTTGTATTGTGAGGGCAAATTTTGGGGTGCAACAGCTGCCCCTGTTCAATTTTCTGAAACCTGAGAGGTTAGATTGGTATATTTGCCAGTCGTAACCTGGAAGGTTGAAGGGGATTGAACACAAAAGCCCAAAAATTTGCACTCACCAGTGCATGGAGTGATATTGATGGTTGGTTGAACATGATTGAGTGGGCTTAAAGATGCCACTAGGGGAAAGTTCTTCAGTAGTATAATGAGAACTGTCAGGAGTCTGGAGTAATACTGATGTAACAGCATGTCTTCATGAGGATAGAGTAATCAATAATGATAACCCTAAAGCAGTCTTGAAGTGATAAATCTGACCTCAGGAGGATAGAGCAATCAATAGCTCTAAAGCAGTCTTGAAGTAATAATGGCTTCAGGAGGATAGAGCAATCAATAGCTCTAAAGCAGTCTTGAAGTAATAGAATGGCTTCAGTAGGATAGAGCAATCAACAGCTCTAAAGCAGTCTTGAAATAATAATGTGATATGTCTTCAGGAGGATAGAGCAATCAATAGCTCTAAAGCAGTCTTGAAGTAATGATTTCAGGAGGATAGAGCAATGGATAGCTCTAAAGCAGTCTTGAAATAATAATGTAATTTCAGGAGGATAGAGCAATGGATAACTCTAAAGCAGTCTTGAAATAATTAGATGGCTTCAGGAGGATAGAGCAATGAATAGCTCTAAAGCAGTCTTGAAGTAGTAATATGACCTCATGAGGATAGAGCAATGAATAGCTCTAAAGCAGTCTTGAAGTAATAGGATGATTTCAGGAGGATAGAGCAATCAGTAGCTCTAAAGCAGTCTTGAAGTCATGAGAGGCTATCAGGAGGATAAAATAACCCTGAGGTTACAATAAAGCAGTCCCAAAGTAATAAGAAGCTCATCAGGAGGATAAAGTAACCCTGAGGTTACAATAAAGCAGTCCCAAAGATCATAAGCTTGTTTGTTGGATAATTAACCTGAAAACAAGGTAGCATTCTGTATAACAACATTAGTTTATGCTTTATGTATGCATGTATGACATGATGCACTTAGGTAATGTACTATAGATATATATGTTATGGTATGATGTAAATGATGTATGTATGATATGACACTGCTGGAAGTGTCTGGATATCCTTGTATAACAACTGCTGGCCAAGGAAAATAAATCCCGATTCGTTGTTGAAGAATATATAACCCTCCGTCTGCTGGGGATAACAAGGTATAGATAACCTCCCGTTGTTGGGGATAGTAGGGTATAGATAACCTTCGTTTTCGTTTGATAGTAGGATAAGTATAACATCCCGTCTTCGTTCATCGTGCCCTTATTGGAAAGTAATTTCCCGTATATCCGTATGAGGATAAAAGAGATGGATATAAATTCCAGGGGAGATTAGACTTTGTGAAAATGGATTAGTCCTACTGATGGTTTGTAACTGTCTTGTAAAGATGAACCGGCGAAGCTTCGTTGAAATCCTTCCCTCGTTCGTCCTTAGTAAATACTATTACTGCATTTTCATGCATTTCTGGTAAACATCAATCATATTAAAAGCATACATGCATTTCTGGTAAACATCAATCATATTCAAAGGCATACATACATTCAAACACAACCAATGGACGTTTCGCTTATGTAAATAGGGTAAAAGTAAATCTGGATTCAAAAGATGGAGTTTATTTATATCAAAAGTGACCCATACACGGGTAAGTTTGTACAAGGAGACATAAACCCTAGTAAGAGAATTTTGTCATGAAGTTTTACAAAAAGAATCAGCTATGTGGGAAATAATCCTATTGAGTTTCAATTCTACTATTGCCACTCAAGTATCTCATCTTCTTGCTGTTGAGACGGAAACGATTGGATTGAGCTTCATCTGTTTGAGCTTGAGTAAGTAGTACAACTGGTTGCAGTTTCATGAGTGATCCAAACGAGACATAGTCATACGCTTTAATCCCTAACTTTTGCCTGGATTGCCCTTTCAGGTTTTCAATCCACCGGGATACCCTTTTTTGCCCAAGCCGCCTTTTCAGGTTTTCGACTTGCCGGGTGTACATCTTTTTATATATATATCCCTAATTTTTGCCCAAACCCTTTTGGTTTGCCGGGATGCCCTTATTTTTGCCTAGGCCTGTCAACCTAGCGGGTCTCTTTTTATGCGTAGTATTTTTTAACTATGTCTGCGTTTACAGGTTGTGGGAAGTCTTCACCATCCATTGTAGTCAGTATCATGGCACCTCCTGAGAACACTGTCTTGACTACAAATGGTCCCTCATATGTTGGAGTCCACTTGCCCCTAGGATCACCCTGTGGTAATATGATACGCTTGATTACCAAGTTACCAGCCTGATATACCTTTGGCTTAACCTTCTTGTTAAAAGCTTTGATCATCCGTTTCTGGTACATCTGGCCATGACAAACTGCTGCTAACCTTTTCTCATCAATCAAATTTATCTGGTCAAGTCGAGTCTGAATCCACTCATCTTCATCCAAGCCTGCATCCTTCATAATTCTCAAGGAGGGGATCTGAACTTCAATAGGCAGAACTGCTTCCATACCATAGACTAAGGAGAATGGGGTTGCCCCTGTTGAAGTACGTATTGTAGTACGATAACCATGCAGAGCAAATGGTAACATCTCGTGCCAATCCTTGTAAGTAACAGTCATCTTCTGTACAATCTTCTTAATGTTCTTATTAGCAGCTTCAACTGCCCCATTCATCTTTGGACGATACGGAGAAGAGTTGTGATGCTTAATCTTGAACTGCGTACAGAGATCAGTAATCATAGTGTTGTTCAATTTAGAGCCATTGTCAGTGATAATCCTTTTAGGGATACCATACCTACATATGAGATTATTCTTAATGAACCGAGCCACAACATTCTTAGTCACAGATGCAAATGAAGCTGCCTCTACCCACTTCGTGAAGTAATCAATAGCAACCAGGATGAAACGATGCCCATTAGAAGCAGTAGGCTTGATCTCACCAATCATATCAATGCCCCACATGGCAAAGGGCCAAGGAGTAGTCAACACATTCAATGGAGATGGAGGTACATGTACTTTATCAGCATAGATTTGACATTTGTGACATGTTCTGGAGTGTTGATAGCAATCAGCTTCCATGGTAGACCAATAGTAACCTGCTCTCAAAATCTTCTTTGCCATGGTATGACCACTAGAATGAGTGCCAAAGGTCCCATCATGCATCTCTTCCATAATTTCTGTAGCTTCCTTCTTATCCACACAACGAAGCATAGTTGAATCATGATTACGCTTATACAGAATGCCATTACTCAGAAAGAACTTAGCAGAAAACCTTCTCAGGAACTTCCTATCTTTGACAGATGCCCCTTCAGGGAACTCCTGAGCTTCAAGATAGTTTTTCACTTCATAGAACCAAGGCTTCTCCTCTGCCCCTTCAGTGTCAATCTCATTGCAGTATGCAGGCTTCTCAAATCTATCAATGGTAATCTTGGGAGCTTCATCATCCCAGCTGATCTCAAACATAGATGCCATGGTGGCCAATGCGTCTGCCAACTGATTCTCTCTTCGTGGAATATGTCCAAAAGTAATCTCTTTGAAATGTGGGATCAAAGACAACACATGTTCTCTGTAAGGAATGAGATTATCATGCTTTGTATCCCAATCTCCTTTAATCTGACTTACTACCAGAGCTGAATCTCCATACACCTCAAGGAACTGAATCTTCATATCAATAGCAACTTGCATACCCATGATACATGCCTCATACTCAGCCATGTTATTGGTACAATAGAAACAAAGTCTGGCAGTAATCGGGGTATGACAACCTTCAGGGGAACTAATCACAACACCAACACCATTACCATGTGCATTGGAGGCACCATCAAAAACCATAGTCCATCGGGATCCTTGTTCAGGTCCGTCATATTGTCCAGGTTCTTTGGTAACAGACATAATGTCTTCATCAGGGAACTCAAAATTCATTGACTGGTAATCATCCACTGCTTGATGAGCCAAATGATCAGCAACAACACTCCCCTTAATGGCCTTCTGAGTAGTATACTGTATATCATATTCCGTCAAGATCATTTGCCATCTTGCAATTCTTCCGGAGAGAGCAGGTTTCTCAAATATGTACTTGATTGGATCCATCTTCGAAATCAACAAGGTAGTATGGGTCAACATATACTGTCTTAGTCGGCGAGCAGCCCATGCCAAAGCGCAGCAAGTTTTCTCGAGCAGTGAGTATCTTGTTTCACAGTCGGTAAACTTTTTGCTAAGGTAGTATATTGCCTGCTCTTTTCGACCAGACTTGTCATGTTGCCCCAATACACACCCCATTGAGTTGTCTAATACTGTTAAATACATAATCAAGGGTCTTTCATCAACTGGTGGCATTAAAATTGGAGGTTCTAGCAAATATCTCTTGATTTCATCAAAGGCAGTCTGGCACTCATCATTCCATTCCATCATCTGATCTTTCTTCAACAACTTGAAGATTGGCTCACAGATGGTAGTTAATTGGGAAATAAATCTTGCAATGTAGTTCAATCGTCCCAAGAAACCTCTAACCTCCTTCTCAGTACGGGGAGCTGGCATCTCTCGTATAGCTTTCACTTTTGCAGGATCCACTTCAATACCTTTTCCACTGACAATGAAACCCAGGAGCTTTCCAGATCTAACTCCAAAAGTACACTTGTTTGGATTTAATCTCAACCTGTATTTCTTCAACCTCTCAAACAACTTGTGCAGATGATCAAGATGTTGTTTTTCATTCTGAGACCTGGCTATCATATCATCCACATATACCTCTATCTCATGATGAATCATATCATGAAACAAAGCCACCATGGCACGCTGATATGTTGCCCCTGCATTCTTCAAACCAAATGGCATTACCTTATAGCAAAAGGTGCCCCACTGTGTCACAAATGTAGTCTTCTCCATATCTTCAGGTGCCATCTTAATTTGATTGTAACCAGAGAAACCATCCATAAAAGAGAATACCTTATGCTGAGCAGTGTTGTCTACCAGAATATCAATATGAGGAAGTGGAAAGTCATCTTTAGGGCTAGCCTTGTTCAGATCTCTGTAGTCTACACACATACGTACCTTACCATCTTTCTTAGGAACTGGTACCACATTTGCAACCCACTGAGGATAAGAAGTTACGGCCAAGAACCCTGCATTGAACTGTTTCATTACCTCTGCTTTGATCTTTTCTGACATTTCAGGACGCATACGACGAACCTTCTGCTTCTTTGGACGACAATCTTCTTTCACTGGCAAACGGTGAACCACAATGTCTGTATCCAACCCTGGCATATCTTCATAAGACCAAGCAAAGATCTCCACATAGTCACGTAGCATCTGAATCAACCTGCTCTTGACACTGTCCTCTAAATCAGCCCCTATCTTGACCTCTTTTCTGTTTTCTTCAGTTCCCAGATTCACAACTTCGACTGGCTTTTCATGTGGCTGTATAGCTTTCTCTTCTTGTTGTAACAACCTAGCAAGCTCTACAGGTATTTCACAATCGTCCTCGTCTCCGTCTTCAGTTTGATAGATCGGATTCTCGAAATTGTAATTGGCAATAGTAGAACTGTTATCAACTGGATCCAGAGTGGATGAGGATCTGCATTTTAGTGACGTGGGTGTGTGTAAGAACACATAGCTGATAAAGCAAAAATAAAAGAAAAAGAAAGACAAGGAACACAATATTTACGAAAACGAAACGTCCATTGATTTTATTGAATGAAGTATGCAAATGAAATGATAACCCGTAACAAGCACACCATTGTGCCCCGGGTAAGGCATATGGCTTGAAAGTTTTAATTGTTCCAGAAATTACAAATTTAAAAACATAACACAGTAATAGTATTTACTCCTGACTAAAGGAGATAGGGATAACATCTTCAGCTTTCCAATTATTGAGTCCAGCACCCACAGTAGGAAAAATCCATGCCTCCAAGTTGTGGTCTTCATCTTGATCTCCCACAGCATTGATAACCCCTTGATTGGTGATACGAACAGCACGAGCACGACGAACAGCCTTCTGGGACTCTGCAGTGAAACCCAAACCAAACTTGTCAGACTTGTATGGAATATCAGGAAGCTGACCCCAAATAGTACAACCACCTTCTTCCACCACAGCTTTTGCATCATTGAGGGAGGCCATTGCCATTGTTGGAGGGTTTCTGATGACCACAGGAACCTTCTTCACAGCAGGAGGAGTCACACAATCCTTAACAGCCCAGGGAACCACTTCAAATGACTGACATGGAGTTTCAATGTATTCACCTTCTACTTCCAGATACTTGAAAGTGTTTACATGGCTGACAAAGTATTCTTCCTCTCCAAAGACAGTAACAACTTTTCCATTCACCGGATATCTCAACTTTTGATGTAATGTGGAGGTCACAGCACCTGCCCCATGGATCCAGGGACGACCAAGCAGACATGAGTACGAAGGACGAATATCCATCACATAGAATGTAGCAGTGAACACCTGAGAGCCAACCTTGATTGGAAGATCAATTTCCCCATGCACTACTCTTCTAGAACCATCAAAAGCCTTTACCACAATATTACTGGGCTTCAATACCGTATCTTCAGGACTCAACTTGTTCAGGACTTCCTTAGGCAACACATTCAGAGAGGAACCATTGTCTATCAGCACATGAGACAGGGTAGTGCCCCTGCATTCAATTGAAATATGCAAGGCCCTGTTATGATCCCTCTTGGCAGGGGTCAAGTCAGCATCAGAAAATCCTAACCCGTTGTCATAGGTCAGGTGAGCAACACAATTCTCAAACTGGTCCACAGAAATTGCACTGGGTACATGAGCCATCTTTAGAAACTTGATCAATGACTTGGCATGAGCCTCAGAACATAATAACAGGGAGAGCATAGAAATCTTTGAGGGAGTATGCCCCAGCTGATCAACAATATCATAATCACTCTTGCGAATGATTTTCAATACTTCTTCCATCTGCTTAGAGAGGTCATCAGCAGCTGGCACATCAGTAGATACAGGCTCAATAACAGGACCCTTGCCCCGAGCATCAGTGGTGGAAGTAACAGCAGGGGTAACTGCACTCTTAGAAGCAACTGGAGGAGAGAAGACTCTTCCACTACGAGTGATCTTGCTAGATCCAGCAATATTATCAATGTCAACAGGCATATCAGGTAAAGGCTCCTGCTTGACACCATGGATGTAAACATCAGACCCATAGTGCCAAGGCACAGCTTTGTCAGATGTATAAGGAATAGGACCAGGAGTGGTAATGATCAGAGGAGCTACTTTGGCTTCAGCGACAACTTTCACAGGACCTTCAGCAGTAATCTTGATTGGGCCCTGATGAGTGATTTTAATGGGACCCTTTGAAGTGATTCTTAGTGGTACTTTGTCAACCATGTCAACCTCTTCAATCTTCTTACCCTGAGTCAGATGATCCACCATACTTTCTACAGATGCTGGTCTTCTTTCAAACACTATAGTATATTTATCCATGAGACGTTGAATCCCATCTCTCAAAATGAAGCAACTATCCGGCTTATAGGTACAATATAGACAATCTTCATGACAACCTGGAAAGATCCCAGCTTGTACTAACCTCTTTTTGATAACAGATAATGGTGTGCTCAACTCCATAACTGAATAGACATGCAGATCTTCATTAATATCTTCATCAATGGCGTTGACAGTCTTCTCGTGATTTGGCATTGGAGCTGTAATCACATTTGGAGTACCTGGTGGATCAAACTCAACTTCTCCAGCATCAATCATATCCTGAATTTTGTTCTTCAAGACCCAGCAGTTATTAGTATCATGTCCTGGACAGTTTGAATGATATGCACATCGTGCATTGGGATTGTACTTGGGAGAGGTAACATTGGGATTCTGAGGAGCCTCCCTCAGGGTAATAAGTTCAGCTTTCAACAAGTGTTGCAATGCCTGAGCCATTGACATGTTGATCTTCGTGAACTGTCTTCTAGCCCTCTGTTGGTTGCCTTGAGGCTGCTCTGTTGTTGCAGGAGTTGGATTTGAAATATGAACTGCACTAACAGACTGATGCCTTCTGTTACGATCAGGCTGACCATACACAGCATTAGATTCTTTCTTCCCAGTGGGAGGCTTCTTTGCAGCACCTGATGAAGAAGTGCCCACTTGGATCTTACCACTCTTGATACCATTCTCTACTCGCTCTCCTGTCATGATCAACTCAGTGAAGCCAGATGATGAGCTTCCAATGAGATGACTGTAAAACGGACCATTCAGCGTACACATGAACATATCAACCAACTCCCTATCAGTCAAAGGGGGTTGAACTCTTCCAGCTAAGTCTCTCCACTTCTGAGCATACTCCTTAAAGCTTTCTTTGGCACCCATAGACATGCTTTGAAGCTGCATGCGAGTGGGGGCTAAGTCAGCATTGTATTGATACTGCTTGTAGAAAGCTTCAGCAAGGTCATTCCAATCTCTGATGTTGACACTCTCCAACTGATAATACCACTCTAGCTGAGCTCCAGATAAACTCTCTTGAAAGAAATGGATCCACAACTTTTTATCAGCAGTGTGGGGTTGCATTCTTCTGACATAAGACCTCAGATGCAATTTGGGACAAGAGACCCCATCATAGACAACAAATGTAGGAACTTTGAACCCAATGGGTATGACCACCCCAGATATCAAGCTCAAATCCTCAAAATCCAGCCCAGATGATTTCTGTAATTCCATAGCATCCATTCTATCCACCAGCATCTTGAATTTGTCTTCGTTAGGCTCATGGTAGTAGTTAGCCTCAGAATCAGAGTCCCCCATAGTGTTGTGGAGACTGCCTCTCTCCTGCTCAGATTCTTCAGATTCATAGTCTTCAGCCTGTTCCTTGGTCTTGACAGGACCTTTGAACCTTCTTCCCATGTTGAGCAACCCAGCAGACCTTCTAGCCTTCTTAGTCTTCTTGGCCAGCAGTGTCTTCAATTCATCCTGCCCCTTGGATAGGTTCAGGATCAGCTCTTGGAACTGTGCATTCTGTGCCTGGAGATCCTTAACTGATTGTTCAAGAGCCATTGCTGAAATAAACAGCGAGAAGATGAGAAACCTGTGCACAATTATAAACCTGTGATGCAATGATATGGGAATGCATATGCAATGTTTTCAAGGACCGCAGGATTTAAATTTGCTTAAACAAACAAGAAAGTAACTTTTTATTAGTAATAACTTGTTTTGCCTTTTAGGCTTACAAAAAATGAAAACGAAATAAGTACAAAAGATGGGGTTTTAAGTCTCCCATGGACGTTTCCTCTTTGTGTTGAGGTATGAGTTGAGGTTTCGTTCCTCATGAAGCAGCTTTGTTAGCTCTAGGATCCTTGCTTGGCTTTCTTTGTAATGAGCCTCGAAAGTATCCCTTTTCTCTTTCAGTTGGATCCATGATCTCTGCAAGTCTTCCATATCAGTAGGCATGTCTGGGTGAAGGATGGTATAAGCTGTGTCTCCTTCAGCAACAGGTTCCATGGTAACTGGTAGGATGGCAGGATATGGCATCATGAGTGTCTGAGCACGAGATCGTACCCATCTGAGATAAGCCTCCATAGGAATGGTGTACTTAGGCTCCAGTGTCTTGCTGTCAATCCTGTTTACCTTTCCCCAAGCTCGGATGAATCTCTGACGGTAACCCTGAAGATCGTTGTCGTAATCAAACACAATGCCCTGAATCAACATGTCATGTGGACCATCGCTCCGGGCGTAACCAAACTGTCGTAAAGCTAGAGATGGGTTGTAGGTGATGCCTCCTCTTATGCCTAGAAGTGGTACATTAGGAAACTCCCCACAACGGTCAATGATGGTGACATTCTCCATAGATATGGAGCACCAATGGATGTCTGAGTGAGAAAGTGACATGATCCTCTTGGACCATCTGAACCCTTGCTCATTCTTCATTACTGAGCGAGGAAGGTGAGAAATAAACCACCTAGAAAGTAAAGGTATGCAGCACATCAAAGTTCCTCTTGCCCTTGTAGTACGGGTGTGAAGAGAATGTAGGATGTCTCCAAGTAAGGTAGGCACTGGATTGTGACTCAGGAATATGTTGATGGCATGAACGTCTATGAACTGATCAGGATTGGGGAACAACACTAAGCCATAAATCAATAAGGCTAAGATCTCCTCAACAGCATCGTAGCTCATAGCCTTCAAGAACATTTGAGCTTTATCCACTAATACCTTGGCAAGAATACCTTTAACTCCACTTCTCGTCTCTAGAACAATGTCAGACTTCTTCAGATGTAGAGCTGCAGCAATAACTTCTGGTTTAAGCTCCTTCTCTAAGCCTGTGAATGGCTTCTGATCAAGAACAGGTATACCCAGAAGTTTAGAGAACTCCTCCATGGTTGGAACCAGCTGATAATCAGGAAATGTAAAGCAATGGTGCTTAGGGTCAAAGAACTGAAACAGCACACTCATCATGTCTTCACTGAACCCTGAAGTAACTAGATCCAATAAGTGACCATGTCTCTTGTTGAACTGGGAATGATCAGGCACTAGGGAAACCAACTCCTTGAGCTTAGCAGGTATCCCTACAAAGTTGATCCTGATGGTGTTTCTACGAGCAGAAGCCATGACCTGCAACAAAGAACAAAGATAAATCCTTTGGTCCTTGAAATGGTTAGGGAAAATGATATGCTTATGATGCATGATGATGTCATGATGTCATGCTCGATCACAAACATGTGGCACACACAAACAAGTCACACCATAGCCCTAGGTTTAAAGGCTTGCATGAGGTTCAAAGGCAAGTACCCTCCCCTGAAGTTAGATGGTTCATCCTGTCCTACAAAAGTAACCAGGTTCTATGGGATCTCAATATCATTGATCCTTCACAAGGGTGGTTGTTCAGAAGGCAACTTACTTGCCAACCAAAACCCTCCAAGTTTAAGATCTCAATGAGCGTAGTATCGAGTGTCAACCAACTTCAGTCTGCACCAAAGCCGGTTACCTCACTACTTTCTAAAGGCCAAGATGAGTTAACTAGGGTTCTAAAAGTCAGTTAGTGCATTGACAACATATGGCAGCCTCAATATTATCCTCAACTTGACTTAAGGAATATAAGCACCAACCAAGAAGTCGCACTAACTATGGCCACCAGATCAACCGTATCGATATACGTCGTACAGTTTCCTTGGTCTATTGCCATTTACCTAAGGTACACTAGATCCGGGTTAGGACCTTTCACACATAAGAGCACCCCAACAATATAATAATAAAGCAAACAAGGCAAACAATTTAAAGTGATCTTAATTCCTAAGGGTACCCCTCTTAAATAGATCCCCAGCAGAGTCGCCAGTTCTGTAACACGGTGGGAGAACTGACTTTAAACAATGTTGCGGATAGCAAGAGTCGCCACCGACTTTTATTTTATCCATAAGGAAAGGTTATAAAAGAACAGGAAAGACCTTAGAGAATGTTTTGGGTCCAGGGGGTAGGTTATGAAAAGGGAAGGTGTTAGCACCCTTTTCATCCATGGTTATCCATGGGCTCTTAGGTACTTAAGCTCACTTTGGAATTGTTTTGAAAGTGTAGTGTGTGAATAGAAAATTTTCAGAATAGTTAATAAATAATCCATGTAAGGATGTGTTAAGAACTTGTTTGAAAACTCGTTGAAAATTTGTTTAAGTGTGAAACAGTTTTGAAGTGAGCAAGCACCTAGGAGTAACCTACCCTAATGTTTAAAGGTCTTTCTTATTCTTTATTCTTTCCTTTAGTAAGACTATCCCTACTATAATGGAGTAGGTAGTCCTTACTTTGGATGTTAAGGGACATGTGAGGGACAATTTGACTTTGAAGGCCATTGTGGGATGTAATAAGCACATATAAGGGACCATCATCATTTTTCGAAAGGGACTCGATTCGTAAAGGCAACCATAAGGGACTTTGATGATTTTTCTATTTGAGGGACTTGCTTTATACACCCCACTTAACCATTATTCGTAGGCAACTTGAGGGATATCCTTAGGAAGTGAGGCGGCGATTAAAATCGACTTACGTGTGTGACGTGTTTATTTTAATTATCTTTATTTAAAAGTGATCTAAATTTATTTTAATATTACATACATGTTGTTACACTCCCTAATTACTAACCATAATAATAATTAAATAATTAAACAACTTTACATCCAAGAAACAATTACAAAATAATAAGCAAAATAATTAAATAGCAAAGATAAATAAAATATAAATAAGCAATAATAAATAATAAAGGGGGTTAATTCTAAGTTTACTCGGCAAGACATCGCATCTTGTGCCTACGTATCCTTACGGGAGTGGAATCAGAGTAATCGTAGTTCCCCTCAATAGGGAGGTTAGAAACTTCTTGACTGTGGTCAAGGTCTCAAGGGGAATAAACGCATCTTAAGGACACGCTTACGTGGAGTGTAGAAACTCCAAATCTCTACGTTGAAATGTTAAGTTGTAATTAGGGTTAAATTAGGGATTCCACGGCGGGAAACCCTAAAATGAGCGCGGCGGCTCTTTGACCTAATGCTAAGGGTAAAATTGTAATTTTGCCTGCGGCGAGGCATTTGTGAAAATTAGGGTTTGTAGTTTGTAGTTTTGAGGATTTGAAATTGAATGTGTGAAGTTTTACGGACTATTGGCGCGGCGGCCAAACAGTTAGACCTAACCTTCGGATGTGTGCAATGTGACAGAAATAATAGTAAACGCGTGAGATAATTGAATCATGCAAACAGAGAGATAATGTCATAATTTAAACCATGCAAGCAGAAATTTAAAGGCAGAATTTAAAGAGTGATTGTTAAGTTCGCGAGGTTACATGAGAGGAGCAGATACAATATGATAATGAAATTTGAATTGAACAATAATAAAATAAAATAAATAACGGTTCTAGTTATTATTTTAAAAAAAAGATTTTAGTTATTATTTTAAATTTATCTAAAAAAAAGTTTTTCTTAAAAATAATAGGTTTTCATATTAATTTGGAAAAGATGTTAATGTTATTTATTTTAAAAAACAGATTTTTATATTATAACAAATTTTAATAAATTAATGATAACAATAATAATAATAATGGTAATAATAATGATAATAATGATAATAATAATAAATAATGATAATAATAATAATAATAATAATAATAATAATAATAATAATAATAATAATAATAATAATAATAAAGCAATAATGAATTTTAAATGTGCCAAATAACCCAACAATGTTGCTAACGCAGAAATGCGCTCATCGCAACCAGATCTAAATCGGACGAAACAAAATTTATCGCAAAGAAAAAGAAATTAAGCAAAAAATAGTATTATTGCTCACACAAAAATGCGATCATCGCAACCAGATCGAACTAACACAAATGTCACGCGTCATGCACACAAATGTGCAAACATCGTATCGACATAATTCGATCAAAAATCTTATATATATAAACTCTAACAATTTAAAAATTATATATATATAAACGTAACAGTAATAGATAAAGAAAAAGAAATAACGGTAATAGATGAAGAAAAAGAAATAACGGTAAAAGATGAAGAAAAAGAAACAACAGTAATAGATGAAGGAAAAGAAATAACGGTAAACGATGAAGAAAAAGAAACAATAGTAATGGATGAAGAAGAAAACTAAATAACGGCAAACGGCACTCACTCCTCTTAGGTTTTTTTCATTCTCTCCTTTTTTCCAACAAGGCAACACATGTATATATAGGGAACAAATTAGGGTTAACACCAAATTGTCAATAATGTCCCTAAAGCCCATTTTAAAGCCCAAACTAAATAATTAGTTAAGAAAAAATAAAATTTAAATAATTTAAAATAATTAAAATAAACTTAAAATAAAAACTAATAATCCTATTGATTCCTAAAATAAAAAATATTATAAAAAGAACAAAAATTTTTTCAATATTTTTTATTTTATGATTTTTTGGATATTTTTATGAATAATTTAGAAAAAAATGAAAAAAATAATATTTTAAAAAATGATTTAATTAAAATACGAAAATAATAATTAAATAATAATAAAAAACTATTTTTGTTATTTTTTTAATGAAAGATAGAAAAATTTAGAGTAAAAATAATAAAAAACAAAAAAAATGACAAAGGTGAGATTCGAACTCTCAACCTCTCACACTCATAACTCCTTACACATGTCCTCCTGCCAATTGTGCCATTTTTACTTTTTAGAAAAAAGAAATGCATGTCATATGATATTTACCTGCAAAAAGTCAAACGACTACACAAATTTGTTAGTAATTGATTAAATGCAATGAAATGCGACGACAAATCTTAGGGCAAAATTTGGGGTATTACAGTTATTATGATAATATTTCTCACCCAACCTCTCTTTGATGTTGGCAAAAAAAAATCATGAAGTTTGACTTTGGTTTGACCACAGTTGACCTCAGTTTGACCTTTTAACTGCATTGACTGCTTTTGACTTATCTGATCATCTGACTGAGCAAACTTTTGAGAAAAGTCTTGAAACTTGACATGGGGGTTCTTACACACATATAAGATGTTATGAAGCTCACTTGAAGTCTTGGAAGTCCATTTAGCCTGATTAAAGTCAAAACCCTAGTTTTGGATGCACTGCTTAGGAGGTGCATTGTCTGAGGGAATTGTCAACTCTTCTGACCAATTATGAATTTTGTGAACCTTGTGAACCTTCTTGGAACACAAAGTCTTGTATTGTGAGGGCAAATTTTGGGGTGCAACAATGACAAGATAGAATACTTCTTAGTCAAGATATGAATCACAAGTTCCTCAACAGAACTCCAAGTCCTTTTTCCAAAAACACAAACCAGATGATGTTCTAACATTAATTAGGACATCCTTCACTTATCACAGACACAACATCCAATGGTTCTTGATATGCCCACAACTGGACTTACTACTGCCTACTAATCCAACTAAAGATCTTGAGAAAAATACAGCTCCACCAACTTGATCAATAAGAACTTCAGACAACCAAAGAGATAAGCTATCATACATCTCCAAAAGAAGGTAATTTTCCATAAGTAACTTAGGGCTTCTACCACAAGCTCCAATACATGAACAACACCAAAACCTTCTTTGATCTTCAACCAACTACCCTTCTGCACAAGAGTAATTAGTTCCAAGCTCACTGCTTGTTATCATATTAGAGACCAACCAAATGTCATTGTTTGATTAATTCAGCTTCTTTCAGAGCTCTAGAAAATCTAAGCAAACTTGACCTTCATATCCTACATGCTCCAAGGCAACTTAGATACACCAAGACTTTGACCTGTAACATCTACTCCTTCACACAGCTCCCGCAAACTGCATGAGATAGTATTAATTTTGTTCATACCCGATAAGATCAACCTATCTTATAATGATGTGCCATAACATCAATTAAGGCCCTGAAGTTTGCTTGATGTCACAACATCTTATAAGACATCCTGCTGGAGAATTCAGTCCTTCATTATGCAATTTAGAAGAACCTCATCAAGAGTTCCATGTTCATATAGACTTGATTACTGATAACAAGTTTGAGTAGATGGCCTGTGTTCTGCTTCACAACAAATCCCTTGAAATGGATTTGCTTCAGAAACTCCTCTTTAGATAACCCAAACATGCCAAAGCTTGATTCTTCAGAGAGGAAGGGTCACGAAATTTTTTACAAAAGGACTCCCGCTTTCCTTAAGTAGAGACTTCTTCAGGAAGTCAAAGATAACCTCCACTTATCCTTGACACCTACTGCACTCCATTACAAAATAAATTGATCCAAGATGAAGAAATCTACAACTTTACTTCTTTAGACAAGTTTCTTGCCAGGAAACTTTCTAGATAAATTGTGTGCCTCTATAGGTCCAAGCTGATGAAGAATGCAACCACACAAGTAAATGGTACCAAGATCATCAACTACATCTCCTTTGCTTCAGAAAACAAAATTTTGCATAATCTCTACTTGACTCAACCTGCCTATGACTTCTTTTGTTGATAGAGCCCTTGAAAATCATGAGTGGTGAAAATAAATCACCTCCCACTATCTTCTCTAAAATAACCTTCAGCAACTTGTACTACAACAGTCACCAACAACCCAAACAAAACAACATCCAGCAGGATCAACATCCTGTCAGACCAAACAAAGCAGCAACAGAAACCATCTTCTAACCAGTTACACACCTGCCACAACCATATATCAAATTGTATACAGTATACAAAATATAGACCAATCTTCTCCCAAGACTACCAGAATTCTTTCATCATAAAAATATGCAGCGGAACCACCAAAAGAACATCTTCAACATGCCCTAAACAAGATGTTATAACATCTTATAGGACATCATACAAAAGTAGCCACTCCTCCTTTGGAAAAACATTCAGGAGGTCACATAAGCTCCTATATCAGAGGGCACAATAGTAGATACACAGAATCCTTGACAAGAAGGAGTAAACACAAACTTCTCCTTAACTCCAAAAGCAGTAACTCCAAACTTTTAGCAAGATCAACGAATCCGCTACAGCTTCTCCTTGTTTAAATCACCAGAAAGTATGTCCCAAGATCTCATCCAGAACAGACAGGATGCCTGCTCTAATACCAATTGAAATTCTGGTATGCATATTTCAGATGTCCCAGACATATGTAAGGACATTGGTCTCTGCTAAAACAGAACAACGATAGAACATGTGCATTTTAATTCACTTTAAAAATTAGCAGTGTCGTGACATCTACTGTAACATCTACAGACTGACACCAGAATGCAGCCAGAATGAGCTTAAATGCAAGTTTAGAATGGAAGATTCAGTTCAAGCAAATTTACCTAACGGAGCAACTTCGTTGGCCCTTCAAACCTTGTGCAAGCTTCACTCTGAAGCTTCCAGTCTCCTCCTTATGCTTCAGAGATGATGAAATAAGCAAGAGATGGAAGGAAAACTCAGTGAGAAATGAAATTCGAAGAGAGAGAATTCTTGGGAAATTTTGGATGGAAATCACTCTTTCATGCAGCTGCTCATGCTCTGATCATTAGGGTTCGCTTCTTTGACTGATATATGAGGGCTTAGAGGGATTCATGCAGGCCCATGTTGTGTTATTTGCTTGATTTCCAAAATTTTCCAAAAATGCCAAATATGAATGCACACGGGTTTGGAGGATGATTCTTCTTATTCATTGTCAGCAATTAGCACTATAGGGTGTGTGAAAAGGAATGGTGAAGGTTTTGAAAGTTGGAAATGAATTGGTCGTGTACTTTGAACAATTGCCTCATATGGCATAAAATTTCAAAAATGACTTGAAATATGGATTTATGTTGGCTCATTTTGGGTAAGAAATATCATGACCATGACATGATTATGGTATAGTGCCAAAGAAACAAAAATGAACTCATTTGGTGACTTGAAATGGAAAGAACTCATATTTGGTTCAAAAAGTCAAGTTTTCATTCTCGCCATGACTTAATGGCCTCATAAATCATCAGTGGTCATGGATTTTGAGGTCATGACGAAGTTAAGATCATATGACACAACTTTCATGTGGCAAGAAAATGTATTTGAGGTCTTGAAGTGGATGAAATTGGTCCTTGAAGTGAATGACCTAAAACTAGGTTTCCAATATTTCCCTTGACTTGGGATGACCATAACTAGAGCTTCACACATGATAATGATGAGTTCTAGCACTTTTTGGAAATCTAAGACAATGAAGAACAAATATCATGTTTGATGGAAAATGAGGAAGAGCTTGGTTCCATATGAAAAATGCCTTGGAAGTGAGTTACCCTTGAGTGCCTCTAAATTCTCTTCATTTTGTGACACCAACTTGTACCAATCACAACTTGAGATGTATGAATCTAATTGTAAATTCTGGCCTTCCCACGATGGATGTTCTAACAAAAGTTATAACATCCACTGTGACATTCACTACAGATCTACTATAATGCAGTAATAACAAAGCAGTAAATAAGATAGTTAGTTGTTTACCCAGTTCAGTGCAACACAGTTACATCTGGGGGATACCAAGCCAGGGAGAAATTTCACTATCAGCAGTATCAATTCAGAGTCAAACCTCCAGTTTTCACTCCTCACTTAATCACTACGCAATGACAATTTAACCTAGAGACGCTCTAGACCTGAGTATGCCCACTCACTCCCTACAATCACACACCAGTAATAACAACAAGTTACAATTTAAACAGTAGATTGAAGAGACACTTCACCTACACACATACCTTGATCTTTGCTTCAAAGCTTTGATCAAGGAACACACACTCTTGCTTAACAGCTTTGAGTGTAACACAGTCTAGAAACTACCTAACCAATGCACTCGACAGTTGCTTGGGTTACACGTATTCCTAAGACACAAACGTGAAGAACAACCTCTTCACTTCTAAACCACTATGGTGATTTCTCTGCTTCTCTAACTTCAACAGCTGCCTTCTAGGATTGCCTTGCCTGGTATTTGTAGCAGCAGATCAGTTCTTGGGCCTGGGCGCATACATTAGGTTTTATCCATCATAAAACCTCACTTATGTATTCAACATGCTTGCCTCTTTAGTCAGGTACATTTTAGTTCCCCTAGGGCGTCTAAAATGTCTCCTGCATTCCAGCATGAGCTTCTGAGTTGTTTCTTGAGTTATAGCTACCAGAAAAACAAACTTCTGCTTGATGTCATACGACCTATGTCATAACATTGAGTATGACATCCAGCTTAACTTATAGTTAGCTTAGTTAACTTACCATGCATAGTCCATATTATGAATTTAATAACATCAAGCATGACATTCATATATGTACTTATATTTTGCCACAAAATGCAGTCAATCAAGAGCACTTACAAGCTCCCCCTTCGGCAAATTTTTTGCTAAAACACTCTATACTTACATCAGAGATTTCCTACACAGCAGAAGACTTAACAATGGTCCTGTCATGCAGGTAAGTCACTTGCTTCTTAAGCTCTCAGAATCCTCACAGTTGGCTTTCAGCCCTGTTAGCACTCACTTTGTTAACACTCTATAGACTTCTACTACAAATGTCACTCTTGGCTTGTTTAAGTAATAGATTTACTCCCCCTCAACTGATGCACTTATTAGCTGGGCAATATCCAGTCTGAACTGGATGCTATAACCTTTAGCATGACCTTCTGATGTCACACATTTGTGTTACTCCCCCTGCAGGGATGCATTTTGCTTCTTGCACAAAATTCCTAAGCATCTTGTTAGGATCACCCATGTTAGTACCTACAGCATGTCAGTCCTAGTTCTAACATACATGGCATACATATCATATCTGTAACAGCCCAAACAGTTATCACACACAAATCTCATCAGCATCACTTGTGTTGCACCCCAAAATTTCCTCAACCTTTTCTTGCCTGATTTATGTTATTGCATTTCATTTGCATAGTTACATCATGTACATAGTTAAATCATTGGCATATCATAGCATATCATGCATCCAACAAGGGATCAAGGGTGTCTATCAAGAGAAGAGACTAGCAAGAGGTGTTATCCAAGTTTAAGAGTCATCCAGGCCATCAAGAAGTGATTTGAAGTCTTGAGAAGTTTGAGTGTCTACATGTGGGTTTTGCTCCTATCTTGAGGAATATTGAGAATCATCAGTGGGATGTGAAACATGGAATGCGAATTTGAGGTGTGTATGGATCTCATGGAAAGCCTAGAGGGCCATATTGAAGTTGAGACAAGTCATTGATTCAAGTATGAGAGCCACAGTTGAGGTGCAGCCAACTAGGGTTACATCTGGGTCAATCCCAAGTCAATTTAGTAATTGAAGAGCATCAAAGCCTACTTTGAAGTCATGGGATTCATGGATTGGTATGTTGATACATGTGTGGTATCCATCTTCGAAATCAACATGGTTGTGTGATTTGACATATACTGCCTTAGGCGCTTGGCTGCCCATGCAAGTGCACAACATGTCTTTTCTAGCATTGAATATCTGGACTCACATTCTGTGAACTTTTTACTCAAGTAATAGATGGCATGCTCTTTTCTGCCTGTCTCGTCATGTTGACCGAGTACACAACCCATTGAATTCTCAAGAACCGTCAAATACATAATCAAAGGTCTTCCTGCAATGGGAGGCATCAGTATCGGAGGTTCCTGCAAATATTCTTTTATTTTTTCAAATGCTCTTTGACAACTTTCATTCCAAATGACCTCCTGATCTTTCTTTAACAATTATAACATTGGTTCACAGGTGGCCGTAAGGTGAGATATGAACCTTGCAATGTAGTTCAATCTCCCCAGAAAACCACGAACCTCTTTTTCTGTTTTTGGCTCTGGCATCTCTTGTATTACTTTTATATTTGCAGGATCTACCTCGATTCATCTTTCACTGACAATGAACCCCAACAGCTTTCCTGATCTCACTCCGAAAGTGCACTTATTTGGATTCAACCTCAATCTGAATTTCCTTAATCTTTCATACAACTTTATTAGATTAACCAAGTGACCTTCCTCTATCTGTGACTTCACAATCATGTCATCAACATATACTTCGATTTCATGACGAATCATATCATGAAAGAGAGTCATCATCGCCCGCTGATAGGTTACCCCTGCATTTTTCAATCTAAAAGGCATAACTTTATAGCAAAAAGTCCCCCACAGCGTGATAAAAGAGGTTTTCTCCATGTCTTTTGGGGACATTTTGATTTGGTTGTACCCAGAGAAGCCATCCATGAAGGAAAACACGGAATATTGGGCATTATTATCAACTAACACATCAATGTGGGGGAGTGGGAAATCATCTTTTGGGCTCGCTCTACTCAGATCTCGATAGTCGACACATATCCTGACCTTTCCATCTTTCTTAGGCACAAGAACAATATTAGCGACCCATGGAGGATAGTTTGTGACGACAAGAAAACCGACACCCAACTGCTTCTGGACCTCTTCCTTAATCTTGACTGCCATATCAGGCATGGTTCTTCTCAATTTTGTTTCACAGGCAGAAATTCTTCTCAAAGAGGGAGATGATGCACTACTATGTCGGTATCTAACCCAGGCATATCCTCATACGACCAAGCGAAGATATCTCTGTATTCACGGAGCATTTCGACCAATCTTCTCTTGACATCGTCTTCCAATGCAGGCCCAATTCTGACTTCTTTCCTATCCTCTTCAGTGCCTAGATTGACAATTTCAATATCCTCTTGATGCGGCAGATTGACTTTCTCCTCTTGTCTCAATAATCTGGCCAACTCTTCAGGTAGGTCAACATCTTTGTCAGTCTCTTCTTCAGCTTGAAAAATAGGATTGTCAAAATTATATCGAGTCATAGCTGAATCTGAATCGGTGGCATCTGAGATGTGAAACCTGAATGATTGAGGTTTTATGCTTAATATGATATGAAAACAAACACAAATACATTTCCATTTTATTGTAAAAAATAAAATAAGAAAAACAGGGATCAAAATATGTGAATGCAAAAAGAACGCCTTTCATTAATGATAAAAAGTTTGAACATAAACCAAAAGGGCCCTACAAAGGAAAGCCATTACGCCTTGGGCAGAACGTAGGACCACACATAATCAAAAACAAAGAAATTACTCTTCAGAAGAAACTTGGACGACTTCCTCCACAGTCCTATTGCACAATTTCTATCCAGGAACACACGGACGAATCCAAGCGTCCATGTTCCAATCACTATCTCCTTCGTCGTCTCCCACAACATTAATCCGGTCAAAAATTACTCTGAAACTGGTGAATTGCATTGGTCCTCTGTACCTCGGCACATTCTGAGAAGAAGAAGGGTTGTACCCCAAGCCAAATTTGTCTTGCTTGTTAGGGATGTTGAGAACTTAACCCCACCTCTGTGACGAACCAGACTCTGCAAAAGCGCGGGCTTCTTTGAACAAAGACATTGAAATTTATGGAACTTTATCTTCAACAGGAGGCTTTTTCTTAATCTGCACTGCTTCAAACGCCTGACACAGTGTTTCATGGATTTCTCCATCCACCTCTATATATTTGAAGAACGACAGGTGACTAATCATGATATCCTCTTCACCACACACTGTGACAATCTTTCCTTCAACCATATACTTCAGCTTCTGGTGCAAAGTCGAGGTGACTGCCCCAACAGAATGTATCCATGGTCGACCGAGTAAACAACTATAGGTAGGCTGAATATCCATAATGTAGAAGACAACGTCAAAGATCTCTTGGCCTACTTGAATTGGAAGTATGACTTCACCAAACACAGACCTTCTAGACCCATCAAAAGCCCTTACCACCAAATCACTAGGAGTACAAATCAGACCTTGGGTGTCCAGCTTCATTAATGCTTTCTTGGGTAACACATTAAGTGATGATCCTGTATCAACTAGCACAGGAGACAAAACTGCCCCCTACACTCTATGGATATGTGTAAAGCATGGTTGTGATTTCTCCAAGCGGGAGTTAGATCCAAATTTGTAAAGCCCAAAACATTACCAACGTTAACATGAGCCACTATCCTTTCAACTTGGTTGACAGAAATTTCTTGCGGTACATAAGTGTTGCGGTGAAATTTGGATGTTAAGCTATTGATTAACTTTAATCTTAATTCATTTATAACTAGTTTTTGATTTATCCGAAGGAAAGGTTAAAGAAAGGGGAAAACCTATTTTGCATCGTAAACACAATGCGGGGAAAGATCTAGGGTTCGGGGGTTGGTTAAGCTTAGGGAAGGTATTAGCATCCTAAACTTCTGTAGTATTCTACAGGAACCTCTTGTTTTAAATGTGCTATTGCTATGTTATCTGCTTAAGGGTAATGCTAAGGGTTAAAGGTAAAGAGAATGACCTAAAGGGGTTAGTCCTAAGTTTACTCGCCAAGACTCGCATCTTGTGCCTATGTATTCGAGGTAGGGGATGGAATCAGAGTAATCGTAGTTCCCCTCACAGAGGGAGGAAGAGGAACTTCTTGACTATGGTCAAGGTTCCAGGGGGGAAGTAAACGTTTATAGGGAAGCGCTTACTTTGGAGTGCGGCGACTCCGATTTCTACGTTATAAAGTTGAATTAAAAAGGTGTAAGTAGGTATTCCACGGCGGGAGCCTACATGGAGTGCGACGACTCCTAATCCTAAGGCTAGGATAAAGGGTAAATGTCCACGGCGGGACGCCTAAGCATGAGTACAGCGACTCAAAGTCTTAAGGTTTGAAAGGGTGAAGGTGTGTCCACGGCAGGAAGCCTAAGCACGAGTACGGCGACTCGGATCCTAAGGCTAGGAAGGGGTGAAGGTGAGATATTGATTCGGCGGTTAAATATGTGAACCTTACCTTAGGAGGATTAGCGGTAAAGCAGAAATGATAATGGTAAATGTAAGCAATGGATAGCATGAGATACGGTTAGAGATGATTTGCGAGGAAGCTTAAGTGGAAATGGTGAAATTGTTTTTAGTTTTAGAAATTATGGTTAATTGCTTTTGAAAATTATGATTGAGAAAAAATTAGATCAAATGTTAGAGTTAATTGTTTATGGTTTTTTTTTTATTTGTGAAATTAGATTAATTCACTTAAGTAAAAAAAGCAAATGTTAAAGATTAGTTATTTTTATTCATCTTTGAGAAATTTTATGTCTAAGTTGAAAAGTTGTTTAAAAATTAAATTTAATGGAATAGAAAAATTAGGTTGATCTATGAAAATGTTACTCAAATGATAAGTTTTTTATAAGAAAAAAAGAATTAAAAGTGAATTAAGAAAGTGCTAAGTTATTTTAGAAAATAAAGTGCTTTTGTTAAATAAATATTAAAACTAAATCTAATATATATTTTTATTTTTGTTATTGAATTACATTGAAAAATTAAATTAAATCTAATTATATTTTTCTTATTTTTTTATTTAACATTAAAAGAGCTAAATTAAACCTAAAATTAAATTCTTTTATTTGTTTTTAATTATTTATCATTTTTATGTCTTTAAATAAATTAAATCTGATTTTTAATAAAAGTTAATTTCAAATTTTTATTTTTTTATGTTAGTTGTCAATTAGTTAGTGTTAGTGGTTTTTATTAATAATAAATAATTACAATAATAAAACAGAAAATTAAAAAGAAAATAAAACATAAAAACATAAAACAAAGAAAAATGGGTCGGGCTGGGTGATGAATCCCCAGACCCGACCCGGTCAGCACAAAAGAAAGGGGATGGGTTTCAAAATTGAAACTCTAAATCGAAGAGTTCCGACGACGCCTATCCCATCTTCTCCTTCCATTTCTCTCCTCTTTCACTTCGTCTCCTCGTTTCTCTTCTCCCTCTTCGACATTCTTCTTCTCCAATTCCTTTCCTAACCTGTTAAACACAACAAATATCACCAGATCGACATTAATAGACAACAAGAGTTTTACCAAAATGGGGTTCAAGGCGACGAGGGGTGATTTTGAGCGGAAACTTTCGCAGCGGCAGCGACGTTGATTTGTCAGTCAAATGTGATTCACGGTTGGTGTTGGTCGGTGGGAAGACTATGAGGGTTTCGACGGCTTGATGGCGAAGAAGGTGATTCGGGGCGGTGTGCGCGTTTCCAGCGATGCTGGCTTCGCGGACAAAAATGTTGAAGGGGTTCGGGGAGATGGCTTGCGGCGATGGCTCGCGGCAAAAACCAGATGAGTTTCTCTCTTATTCTCTTAATTTAGTTTGAGGTTTTTGTGCAATTTCTGAGACGTTGTGTTGAAAACTGTTGTTATCTGCTTGTTCTGTATGTTCCCCCCTTTTTTATACACGAATTTCTCAAAACCGAATTGAGGCAAAGAAATAAAGACTTTCCTTCTTAAATCAAACATGTCTGAAACATATTTATGAGCTTTCAAATTCTGTTTTTTTTTTAAACAAAGTTATTCTGTCTGGTTGTATTTTAATCTTGTTTCCTTTCGGGGTATTCACACTTGATGGCTGTTAACTTCGTCTGAATCTTGCTTCCTTGTATTTGCAGCAGGTAGTGTGATATCCAGCCAATCCTCTCTAGGTTCAAGTAAATTATGGATCGTGAGAAGATCCGCACGGTATCTGTCTTCTTTGCGGAGGTCCACAGAGGTATTTGACATGGGCTCTATATTGAACATAGCAGGTAATCACCTGATGAACCCCATTCTTCAAGTCATCCCTTTTTGGAAGTATTCACGGCAAAATGTCGATCCACTTATTGTCTTATTCTCAATCTTTTTTTTCTTCTTAGCAGTTAAAGTGAGATTATTGTTCCACAAAGATAACTTAAAGCCAATATACCTCAACTACTGGCAAAATAAGCTTTCTTGGAGAAGAGTTGTTTCCGGTTGAAACGCAACAGCTTCAAGCTGAAAAACATATGCGGTTCCCTTTTGCTTTATCCGGTAGGTGAATGATATGCTGGGTCTTTTAAGGTCTTGATGATGCCGACAACTCTTGTAATCACTTCTACTTGAAACACTTACTTCCTCTTTTTTCATAAATTTCTAGGACTGGCTCTACACAAATCAACACATATCCAAATCCTGCGATACCCCGACAATGGAGTTTTAGAGAAGACTTGGATCCCTCTGCTTCGGTCTCTTGGATAGATTTCACTACGCACCTTCTTCAAAGTTTACTGCTGTGAGGTTTGGTTTCCGTTTCGTATGGACATGTTCAAAACATCTTCATTTATTATGGTCGGCTATGCTTTGGAGAATTGATGGTATGGATTATTGTGTCTTTAACAGATGTCTTGCGGTCTTTTGTTGCAGATGGTATGAAGATTCATGTATTAGCAATGATGAATGATACTTTGATATAAAGCAGCAATGCATTCTTGTGTTAGTTTACGGGGAAATTACCGTCGCGGAGAGCATTATCGGTAATAGAGGTAAACGACGCTCTCCTTAGCGTGTTTTGTTATTTGTTTTGTACTCCAATTGGGGATTAAGGATCATTGTTGATGCGCTTTGATATATGGTTCCACAAATCGTATTTGTATCTTTTATGTTGAATTCTGCTAGTTGTTTAGTAAGAGTATTGTGTTATTGGTATTTCTTTAAGGTTTGTTACTCACTAATAACTTCCTGGTTTTTTTGAATTAACTCATTGAACCTTATACTGAAAACAAAATTGAAGATTTATTCCAATTGGCCTGTTTAATGTTTCACGCTATTATTGCAGGTTCAGAAATTCACCGGCGACTTCTTCATCGCAGGGGCTTACTGCGGATTCTGATGGCTGAGTTTACCTCCACCTTTCAAAACAGGATTCCTTGCAGCATATGCATTCACCTGCTTCCCTGTAAACAAGTCTTGTTCGTGCGGTTGTAAATCTTTAGGAAATATCTTGCAGAGAAGTTTGCTGGATTTGGCTTTCTTAGAACTTCAGCTAGTATTTTAAACTCTAGGGCCTTACCTAGGCCTGAGTAACTTGGAGATTTGTAAAAAAAAAAGAGATATTTATTTGTATGTACTCCTCTTGTATCAAGTATAATTCATAGTGAAATGTATCAAATAACTTTGATATTTGTAAATCTTGACTCTCCCTTGTAATCTTTGCGGGAACAGAAGCTACACTTTGATGAAATTAGGATGAAACAAAAAATGGTCCCTATGAACTTTGGGCTTGAAAATCTAATACTTTCCTTTCAAGAAACTTAACAATAGATGTCTTCTTGTTTGAGTTCTATGCACCCAACATGATTCTTGGAGTTGATTAGTGCACCTCTAAAATTAGACATACATTTCATAAGGAACTCTTTGTGGAGATTTATGGTACAATCTTGATTGGATCCCAACTTAAAAGTATAAAACCTCCGTGAAATTATAGCCACGTATGTAAGTCTTAGAAAAGGGGTAACGTATTGGTTTACTTCGTATTAAAATGATTTTCGCTTACACTTAAATTCATGCTCCTTCATCTAACTTTGATGCCTCCAATCATATAAATAAAAAAACCCACTTTATAAATAAAATCGAATCATGCTAGGAGAAGTCTAAATCCATCTTCCATATAACTCCAACCAGTTCTCAATACTTATGAAACTTAGGGACAGGAAAATCTTGTCCTCTTAGGGGAATATTGATCTGAGCCTGAGGGTATAAGCTTCTACAAAGGTTCAACTCAGTTTGCGGGATACAACAAGCACACACATAGTCTTCATGTCCTCTGGATCCCCTGTAGCAATCCTAGCTTCACAAATATAACAAACAACGTCTAGTAAAATTGGTTAGCTATGCAGGAATGATTAACCTAAGATGATATGCGTTGGATCAAGGAATCTAAGGGTAAAATTTGGGGTATAACAGTTGCCCCTATTTAAATAACTTCATTGGATGATTCGAGCGACAACGGCTCGTGAAATCATGGTGAAAGGGATTTAAATACAGATAACCGAAAATTTTTCCCTTAGATGCAGTGATATGCAATGCTATGGACAAAACAATGCTATGAATCTAACATGATGCGTATGATAGAAATGATGCAGAATGCAGACGAACGACGACACAGGGGAAGACGACGCACTAGGGGAATAGCACCGAACCTGGGAAATCTAAAGTGGTAGACCAACAAGTTCAAGCATGACCAGTTGTCACTTTAGAGAGGAGGGCAAGAAGAGGTCCTCAATGGAGATGGCACAGGCGAGACAACCTCCACTGGGGAAATAAGCAACAAGATAAAGGCTCAACATGTTCAGGCATGACCGGCTGACACTCTAAAGTGATGGACCAACAGGTTCAGGCATGACCAGTTGACACTTTAGAAACTAGATCCTCAATAAAAATGGCACCGACGAGACGGCCTCCACTGGGGAATATCTGAGAGTACGGCTCAACAGGTTCAGGCATGACTGACTGACACTCTAAGATAAGGGTAAGCTTCCATGATCAAAATATGATTTAGCTTCTTCTTTAACTAAATGATTCATTTAGAAAGGGTTAATAAACTTCTTCACTTTCAAGGTTTGTTGTTCCCTGAAATGATTCAGTTTCTTCTTTTACTAAAGGGTAAAATAAACCTCCCCCATACTTCAAGGTTTGTATTCCATTAACGGGTCTCAGTTTCTTCTTCCACTTAAAAAGGGTAAAAATTGTCCACGGCAGGACACCCAAGAATGAGTACGGCGACTCAACATCTTAAGGTTCAGGAAAGGATATGTCCACGGCGGGACGCCCAAGAATGAGTACGGCGACTCAACATCTTAAGGTTTAAGGAGATAAAATGTCCACGGCGGGACGCCCAAGAATGAGTATGGCGACTCAACGTCTTAAGGTTTAAGGAGATAAAATATCCACAGCGGGACGCCCAAGAATGAGTACGGCGACTCAACGTCTTAAGGTTGCGGTCACTTGTTGCTAGTCATAATAAATATAGGGTAAGTTTCTCAGGCGAGAACTGTTTCATACCGTTGTTTGTAGTGATAAGCTTCTCAGACGAGAACTGTCGCATATCTGTCAAGGTTGTAAAAGGGCTCTTCTTGATAGATAGTGCAAAATAAAGGCACGTCCAGGTAGGTTCGGTGACCGACATGGACCGAAGTTCAAATCTAGGATCGAGCTAGAAAGAAACTGTCAATCAAGACTCCATTGAGGGAATGAACTCAAATGGGTATTATCTTATCCTAGTGCTGAAAGATAACTGAAATAACCATCATCCACGAGGGTTGAACTCTGTAGGGAAACTGAAAATAGTAGGTATTTTATGCTTAAGGTTGACGACTCTATTTGGAGAGAACGAACCAACCCAGTTACTTGGCGGTAACCACAGCCAAAGTTACGACAAAAGACAACGAGGATAGCAAACATGCAGATGCTAAAGCGTATGTCGATGCGTATGGAAATGCAAATGTAATGAGTATGCAATGCTTATGCTCATGCTCACGCTTATGTTCATGCACATGCGGACAAAACAGACAAATGGAGGAGGAAACTGGAGATGAAATAAACATCTCGACAGGGATACCCGACGACCTCTGCAAAAGTACATCTATCAAGGGATAGGAAAGTTGATGGCGGAACTAAATCTTGCTTCAAAGTTCCAAATTCTCTGGGGAGAACAAAACTCCACTTGGGGATATAACATCATGACTTCACTAGAGGATTGCCATCATGGATCTAAATTTTTTATCGAAGAAGACCTGTTCACTGGGAGAGTCATCTTAGGAATAGAGACTTCCGGAGATAAAATAAATATCCGCTTCATTGGGGAAGTGTGGAGCTAGGAAGCTTCATGGAGAAAGTAGCAACTTCTTGGAAAAGTACATCAACTTCCTGGGGAAAGCAACAACAGCTTCCTGAGGAAAGTACATCAGCTTCCCGGGAAAATGTGGTAATCTCCTGGGGAAAATTTCCTGAGGAAAGTATGGAAACTTTAGTGAGGAAATGATGATTCCACTGGTAGTGGTCCTCAATTAATAAGTGTATCACTCGGAAGATACTGGGGAGATCTCTGCAGTCTTGAAAGTCACTGGAGATTACCGGATCTGTCTGAAAGTGTTGTCAGCTTATAGTCTCATTGGGGACTGTGCTGAGACAATGGTTTAAAAGTGCTTCTGCAACAATGAGACTTACTGGGGAATGAATGGGTCCTTCGGGCATTTCCACAAGTCAAAGAAACTTTATATCTTTCAAAAGCGTCTTCAAAAACAGTTTTAAGTTTAGAAAAATTTTCACATTCAAAATTATTATCAGCAAATAGTAATTTGCATAACAAAATGAAAATAGAGATAGTATAAATGACAAAAATTGGATACCAAAATGTTTAATTTTATTGAAGGATGGTAGCTTGCTAAGGGCAAAGCTCCATGGAAAGTTATAATTGAAATTGGCAAATAGGGAAAGGTTACATTGAATCCAACGACCTTTACTGACCCTAATGACTAAGACTACCCGAAATCCTGCTTCTGACAAGAGTGATTGGATTGGAATTGATCTGCTGTAAAATGTTCTTTCATGATCGCCGTCATCTGATTCAGTGAAATGTCTTTGTCCCTAACTTTTTCCTGGACCGCCTCTTCGGGTTTTCACTCCACCGGGACGCTCATTTTTGCCTAAGCCGCCCTTTCAGGTTTTCAGCTTAGCAAGCTATGTATTTTTTGTATTTTTATCCCTTATTTTTGCATGGATCTCCTTCATAGGTTATGATCCACCGGGATACCCATTGTTGCCTAAGTCGCCTTACCAGGTTTTCGACTTAGTGGGTTATTTTAGGCATAATGTTTTCTGACTGCATCAGAGTTCACAGGATGTGCAAGCTCTTCGCCATCCATAGTTGTAAGAATAAGTGATCCTATTGAGAAGACTGTCTTCACAACAAACGGGCCCTCGTAGTTGGGCATCCACTTCCCACACATTTCTTTGTGAACTGGCAAGATTTTCTTGAGTACGAGCTCTCCCTGACGGAACTCACGGATTCATACTTTCTTATCAAAGGCTCTCTTCATCCGTTTTTCGTATAACTGACCATGGCACATAGCTGCCATGCGCTTCTCATCGATGAGATTCAGCTGGTCAAATCTGTCTTGAACCTATTCGGCTTCATCAAGCTTGGTTTCCCTCAATACCCGTAAGGAAGGTAATTCAACTTTGATGGGGAGGACGGCGTCCATTCCATACACCAAAGAAAAACGGGTTGCCCCTGTTGAAGTTCGCACTGAAGTTTTGTACCCATGCAAAGCAAATGGTAATATTTCATGCCAATCTTTGTAAGTCTTGACCATCTTTTGCAGGATTTTCTTGATGTTCTTGTTCGCAACTTCAACAGCCCCATTCATCTTAGGACGGTAAGGAGAAGAATTGTGATGTGCAATCTTGAAACTTTCACACAACTCCTTCATGGTCTTGTTGTTTAAATTGGTACCATTATCTGTTATGATCTGACTCGGAATTCCATAACGGCAGATAATCTCTTTTCTGATGAAGCGGGAAACCACTTGCTTGGTCACGTTGGCGTAGGAAGCAGCTTCTACCCATTTGGTGAAGTAGTCGATAGTGACTAGAATGAATCGGTGACCGTTGGAAGCTTTCGGCTCAATTGCCCCAATCATGTCGATGCCCCACATTTAGAAAGGCCACGGTGAAGATAAAACATTCAACGGTGTTGGAGGTACGTGGACCTTGTCAGCATAGATTTGGCACTTATGGCATTTCCTGGCATACTGGATGCAATCAGATTCCATGGTTAACCAATAATATCTAGCTCTCAGAATCTTCTTAGACATAGCATAACCGTTGGCATGAGTTCCAAAGGTTCCTTCATGAATCTCTTGAAGTAACAGGTTTGCTTCACGTTTGTCAACACATCTAAGCAGGACCATGTCGTAGTTTCTCTTGTATAGCACATCATTGCTGATAAAGAACTTGGATGCTAGTCTTCTTAGAGTTTTCTTGTCAAGATTGGTAGCATCGGCTGGATATTCTTGCTTGAGCAGGTAGTTCTTAATGACATGAAACCAAGGCTTGTCATCAGTTTCCTCTTCAACCATTTGACAGTAGGCAGGCTCAGTCTTGCGTTCAATTCCAATGAGAGTGGCATCATTGAAATATCTGACTTTCCACATTGAGGCTAACATGGCTAGAGCATCGGCGATATGGTTTTCAGATCTCGGAACATGTTCGAAAGTGATCTCATCAAAGTACTCGATCATTTCAACAATGTAGGCTCTGTATGGGATTAACTTCTCATGTCTGGTTTCCCATTCACCTGTAACTTGATAAATAACCAAAGCTGAATCTCCACTCACTTCAAGAATTTTGATTCTGAGGTCAATTGTTGCTTCAAGGCCAAGAATGCATGCTTCATATTCGGCGATATTGTTGGTACATTCAAAGTCCAACCTTGCTGTAAATGGGGTATAACCACCTTCTAGATTCATCATAATGGTGCCTATGCCAAGCCCACTGTAATTAGAGGAACCATCAAACATCATCTTCCAATAGAGACCCGACTCGGGACCCTCATCAGGACCTGACTCTTCATAATTCTTTACTAACATAATGTCTTCGTCAAGAAAGTCAAACTTGAGACGCTCATAGTCTTCAACTAGTTGATCTGCAAGATAATCTGAAAAGATACTACCTTTGATAGCTTTCTGAGTCACATACTGGATGTCGTATTCCGATAACAACATGTGCCAACGGGTAAGTCTTCCAGTCTGAGCAGGCTTTTCAAAAATGTACTTTATTGGATCCATTTTTTAGATCAACAAAGTAGTGTGACAAATCATGTATTGCCTGAGACGCCTAGCAGCCCATGTTAATGCACAACAAGTCTTCTCCAAAAGTGAATATCTGATCTCACAATCAGTAAACTTCTTGCTCAAGTAGTAGATGGCATGTTCTTTTCTTCCAGTCTCATCATGTTGACTGAGTATGCAACCCATACACTTCTCAAGAATGGTAAGGTACATGAAGAGTGGTCTTCCAGGAACAGGAGGAATCAAGATAGGAGGTTCTTGCAGATAACCCTTGATCTTCTCAGATGCTTGCTGACAGTCAGAATTCCAATCAACAGCCTGACCCTTGCAGAGTAATTTGAAGATCGGCTCACAGGTAGCAGTCATATTAAAAATGAATTTGGAGATATAGTTCAGTCGTCCAAGAAAACATCTCACTTGTGTTTCAGTCTGCGGAGCTGGCATGTCCTGAATGGCTCGAACTTTATCGAGATCTACTTCAATTCCTCGTTGGCTGACGATAAAACCAAGTTGTTTTCCAGATCTAACACCAAAGGTACACTTAGCAGGGTTCAATTTCAACTGGTATTTCCTGAGTCGCTCAAACAACTTTAGCAAATGATCCAAATGGTCCTCTTCATTTTGGGATTTGGAAATCATATCATCAACATAATCTTCAATCTCTTTATGCATCATGTCATGAAAGAGAGCGACCATAGCTCTTTGATATGTTGCCCCTGCATTCTTCAAACCGAAAGGCATAACTTTGTAGCAGTAGGTTCCCCAAGGAGTAATGAATGTAGTCTTTTCTCTGTCGGCAGGATCCATCTTGATCTGATTGTAACTGGAGAAGCCATCCATAAAAGAAAAAACTGCAAAACTGGTCGTATTATCGACAAGTGTGTCAATATGTGGCAGAGGGAAACCATCTTTTGGGCTTGCCTTATTCAAATCCCTGTAGTCTAGACACACTCTAACTCTACCGTCCTTTTTGAGCACTGGAACAATGTTGGCCACCCAATCAGGATACCTCGCAACTGTAAGGAAACCTGTATCAAGTTGTTTCTTAACCTCATCTCGAATCTTCAGAGCCATGTCAAGTCTTGTTCTTCGAAGTTTCTGCTTGATAGGTGGACATTTTGGCTTAAGCGGCAGCTTGTGAACTACAATATTAGTGTCCAAACCAGGCATATCTTGATACGACCATGCAAACACATCAAAATATTCTTCTAGAAGCTTGACCAATCTCTGCTTGGCCTCGGCCCCAAGTGATGTACCAATCTTGACCTCTTTCTTATCTTCATCAGTGCCAAGATTAATCAAATCTACCTGCTCTTTGTACGGTTGAAGCTCGGTGTACTCATGCTCAACCAATTTTGCCAATTCAGCGGGTACTTCAAAATCTTCATCACCCTCATCTTCAGCTTGATAGATGGGTGAATCCCAGTCAGGAGTGAAAGTAGGGTCATTGGATTCAACCAGGTTTTGGATATCACTACAATGTTTGGGCTTATTTTATTAAATGCACAAAGAAAATGCACGAGGAAGAAAATGCTTTTTTTTAAATATATTTTGTAGTTTTTGAAAAGGTTTGCCAATTTCATTTTAAAAAGTGAAAGCAAAAAACAGCAAATCAAACAAATAGAATTTTAACAAAATGCATTTATTAATATCATTTTTAAAATTGAAAAGGTGGCCCCACAAAATAATCCAATAGCTTTGGGCATAGCTATGGAATTTTAAAAACAACAAATGAAAGCATTAAATTACTTTGAAATGGGAAAAATCACGGGGATCTCTATAGCTTCCCAGTTGCTCAAAGTTGTATCGCTCTTGAACACCAGGTTGCTCAGGTCTTCACCATCATCATCATCGTTGACAACATTGACTTGGAAACCTCCGCTGATAAACACCTCTTGGACAGTCTTCGGACGCCCTTTGACAGTTATAAAAGCTTTATCATGAGTTGGTTTGTAACCCAACCTGTGGTGATTCGTCTTGTTCTTGATATCAATTACCTCTCCCCAACCTTCAGGTATGCCCCTGTCGATTGTTGATATGGTGCTCTTGAGAGATGCAAAAGATGGATTACTCTGGCCCACTGTTTCCTCGACTTCCAACAGGACAACATTGGCGATCTCAAGTGCTTGGAAAGAAGTTTCCAAAGCATCTTCATCAGCCTCAATGTAACGGAAAAAAGATAGGTTACTGACCATTAGATCCTCTTCACCATGTATGATAACTAGCTTTTCATCGACCACAAACTTCATCTTCTAATGCAGAGTCGAAGTTACTGCCCCAGCGGCGTGGATCCAAGGTCTTCCAAGTAAACAACTGTAATTGGGATTGATGTCCATTACTTGGAAAGTGATGTTGAATACATGTGGTCCAATCAAGATCAGAAGCTCCACTTCTCCGATCACGGATCTGCGAGAACCATCAAAGGCTTTGACGATCAAAGAAGTAGGCTTCATCACAGTCTTTTTATAAGCCAACTTAGTAAGAACTCTCTTGGATAGGACGTTCAGAGATGAACCTGTATCCACAAGCACCCTTGATAAGTTATCCTCCAGGCACTTCCCTGATATATGTAAAGCACGATTGTGATTCTGACCTTCTCTTAGTAACTCCTCATTGCTGAAGCTAAGAGTGTTGCAGGCAATAATGTTGGCAATCACACTATCAAATTGTCCAGTAGTAATGTCCTGAGCGACATGAGCTTGAGCCAATATCTTCTGCAAAGCAGTTCTGTGAGCAGGTGAATTCATCAGCAAAGATAAGATGGAGATCTTGGAAGGAGTCTGATGAAGTTGATCAATAACTTTGTAGTCGCTCTTTTTGATGATCTTTAGAAACTCAACATCTTCATCATTAGTAACTGCTTCTTTATCCTTGTCTTTGGCAGGCACAGTGGCAGTAGTGGTTTCTTGTGGCGGAGCTTCGTTGAATTGGGGAGTATAGATACAATCGCTGCGAGTCATCCTGCTTGCCCCAGCTATATTTGACACATCTTCATTTGCAGTCTTCAATTCTTCCCTCGGAATAACTCTCCTAGATTCTTTGTCAATCATGGTCACATTATACTTCCAGGGTACAACTTTAGGATCACTGAAATGAAACGGACTTGGCTTCTGAATAATCATCGGCTTCGGCCGATTCACCGTAGGAGTCACAGGCTTTGGTATGTTGAACACGGGCCTTGCAGCACTCCACCTTGGCAAATTAAACACTGGCACTTTAGTATTTGGCTCTGGTAAATTGAAGACGGGCACTTTCACAGCAACTTCATCCTTCTTCACTTTATTAACCACTTGTAAGAAACCATCATTGATCAACTTTTGAATATCATTTTGAACCCACAAACAACCCCTGATACTGACATCACAACTTGTACAAACAACATGAGAAGTAGACACTAAACCGACTTCAAACAGCTTAGAATGGAAATCCTAGAGAGGAGTCTTGATCTAAGCAACATCAAGTATAAGGCTTTCATCAGAGGAATTGTCGATAGCATTAATAGCCCCATGGTTAGGCAAAGGATTGCTCTTGACATTTGGCTGAGGATCATCAAAAGACAGGATCTTCTTTTCCATTAACTCTCGGACAAGATGCTTAAGAGCGTAACAACTTTCGAGATCATAGCCTAGCGCACCCTCATGAAATAAACAATGAGCGGCGGTGTTGTAATTAGCTGGTAGCGGATTAGGAGGTGGACCCAAAGCTCTGGTAGTAATCAAACCTTATTGTACTAGTAAGGGGTACAACTCGGTGTAAGTCATCGCAATGGGAGGACACTGCTTGTATTGTCTCCTGTTGGGACCATTCTGGCGAGGAGCCTGATTCTTTGACTGATATGCAGGAGCGTTGGGCGCTCGTTGATAGTTGGCAGGAGCTTGTGCAGCCTGATAACCAGGAGGTTGTTGATATACCGGAGGATGATAAATAGGAGCCGGTTGCACAGGCTGATATGTAGGAATTTGGTGATTGAATGCGGGAGTGACAACAACCACATAAGGTTGTTGAGCATACTGCACAGGATAACCTTGTTGTTGAACATAATTCGGTTGATGTTGATAAGGCTGATTTCTTCGTCTTCCTGCATATATAACATTAGTTTCACCCTCTTTCTTCTTCTGAGAACTGAACGAAGGTTTCTTGGCATGATCTTTGGAGCTTGAACTACCAGCAGCACTTGACATTCTCCCACTTTTCAAACCCAATTCCACTTTTACATCAACAGCAACAATGTCAGAAAAATTAGCAGTTACACTACCAACCATTCTCTCGTAGAATTCTGGATGCACTGTGTCAACAAACCAATCGGCTAATTCCTTCTCGGTTAGAGGAGGTTCCACTTGTGAAGCAATCTCTCTCCGCCTCTGAGCATACTGTTTGAATGATTCTGAGCTCTTATGGGACATACTAAGCAGTTATCTTCGATCTGGAGCCAGATCCATGTTATACTTGTAGTGTTTAATGAAGGCATCAAATAGATCTTGAAAACATTTGATACGAGACTGATCCAAAGTTAGGTACCATTTTGAGGAAGCACCCTTCAAACTATCCTGGAAACAATGTATCATTAGCTTGTCATTCTCAACGTGAGCAGCCATTTTACGGTAGTACATTATCAAATGGCTTTTCGGACAAGTAGCACCTTCATATTGGTCAAAGCTCGGAGTTTTGAACTTTTGGGGGATAACCAATCCAGATACCAAGCAGACATCTCTGGCAGCAGCACCAAAGATTTGGTTGCCTTCCATCATTCTTAGCCTTTTATCAATAGTTTCAACATTCTCACGCAACCTCTCATGTCGCTCATCTTCGTCATCCTTCACGTCAGGAATATCACAAATCGGCTCATTAAAGTATGGCTACACACGAGTATGAACAATAGCTGGTGAAAAGGTCGGAATCACTTGAGGAGCTTCAGAAACTAGAGGAACGGCTTGAGGAACCGGTTGAGTGATAGAAACCACAGCAGGAGGAGGCACAAAACCAAATGGAAGACCATAGGGAGGTACACTCGCAGTAGTGACGGGAGGTTGAGGATCCATAATAGTATTAGTAATCTCGGACACAACAGTAGGCTGAGTATCCATCCTTGCATTAATGACCTGAAGCATCTCCATTATCTGCCCAACACTTCCCCGAAGGTCTTCGAGTTCGTTGCTAATATGATCAAGCTCTTAATTCTACTCCGCCATTTTTTTTTGAGCTTGAGCTCTGGTGTTGTATTGGTGCAGAGGACTCAGGGTGACAGAACTGGAAGCGAGAGAACCAAGGATGAGAAACTGGAAGGGAAATGCAAATGCACAAAAACAGGATGCAAAATGCAATGCAAAGGTTTCAAGGATTTCAACGGTCGATTGTAAATGTTTTCGAGGAAAGCTGGAAAAAGTTTTAGTTTTAAAATTCAAGGTTTTTTGAATTTGCAAAGGACAGTTGAACTCCTTGAAACCAGGAATGATATGATGTTGAATGCAATGCACAAGTACACAAAAGGTCCTAGGTTAGATGAATGTGAGCGGAGCCAAGGTCTACCCATCCCGAAAGGTAAGTATTATGGGTTAATTGTACCTACAGAACAAGTTTCTAAAGAGGTGCCCAAAGTCATTAGCCCATCTTTCAGATATTATCAATTTCCCAATTACTTGGTGGTTAATAATATTCTCAAGAGAACCTCTTTTGAGTGTAGTATCGCGTAGCAACTATTTCGGGAGTACTTCCTCATAGTCCTCGCACTACGTCCTAATAATGGCCAAAGTGGGGTTAAGGTAACTACGGTCCTCAATATCATAGGCTCCGACATCGAAAATAGTGTATGTTTTCACGATTAAAACTCGTTCAACAGTACAACTTTTGAGAGGGCCTCAATTGAGCGTGATTTTCAAGTCAACTTGGTAGGGATTTCACTCCCTATAAGCCTCGTCGAATATATCACTATCCTATCTTAAGTTCACTCAAGTCCGGGTGTAGGACTTATCTCACAACAACATAAACCCCAAGCAAGGTACAACAATTATATATAAACAAATAAATATAGCAACAGCAAGCATAAGAACAAAGCTAGGGATAACCCTCAAAAGATGTTAGATATTTCCCCAATGAAGTCGCCATTTTCTGTTGCGATGAAATTTGGATTTCAAGCTATTTATTAACTTGAATCTTAATTCATTTACAACCGGTCTTTGATTTATCTGAAGGAAAGGTTAAAGAAAGGGGAAAACCTATTTTGCATCGTAAATACAATGCGGGGAAAGATCTAGGGTTCGGGGGTTGGTTAAGCTTAGGGAAGGTATTAGCATCCTAAACTTCTGTAGTACTCTACAGCAACCTCTTGTTTTAAATGTGCTATTGCTATGTTATCTGCTTAAGGGTAATGCTAAGGGTTAAAGGTAAAGAGAATGACCTAAAGGGGTTATGTCGCTACTGTGAAAAAAGGGTGTCGGCAAAGACAGAAGAGTCACCACCTATCGTTATTTATCCCAAAGAAGGGAAAGGAAACGATCAGGAAAAACCTAGAGAAAAAGGGATAAGATTGGTCATCGCAACCAAATCTCTGGGTTCGGGAGTCGGTTACGCAAGCGGAAGGTATTCGCACCCCTCACATCCGTTGTACTCAACGTGATCCACGCTTGTTTGTTTATCTGACAGGTTGTTTAACTATCTACCTATCAAGGCTGGCTCAAAAGAAAAAGAAACGAGAAAAATGACTCGACAGAGTGTCGCTGCTTTGGGCCTACGTATTCCCTCGTGCCATGGGAAAGTCAGAGTCAACGTAGTTCGACTAACAACGAGTGAAGGGGGAAGGTTTCTCGCCAAGACATCGCATCTTGTGCCTACGTAATTTCATCTGGTATGAAAGATCAGAGCGAACGTAGTTCGGGATAAAACGGAACACAGGCTAGTTCACGCGTTTTTACCCAAGGTTAACAAACAGTTCCAGCAGTTTGGTGTATGCAGCTCGCTCGTTGGAGACTTACGTGTTACCGTTTGCGGTAGAACTGAGAGTTAACAACACTCTTTTTCTGAAAAGATTTTTCTGAATTAAGACCCCACAGGGCAAAAAGGAGTTTGATGTTTGTTTTTGTCTTTTATCGGAGAAGAAGTGTTTTTATGAGTGTTTGTAATTCATACTACACTAGAGACTATGACTTAGGAGCGAATGCGTCGCATATCGCCCAAAAGACGTATACTAAACACTCTAGATGATTGAGAGGAGACCGCTCAATTATCATTTCCCAAGTGGCTTAAGGCTCGTAGCGTACAATATGAACTTGCCTTTATTAGATGTTTTACTGTGGTTTGAAGATGAGAAGAGAGAACAGGACTCTACAGGAGGACTAATCAAAACCCTAATGTTATCATGCAAGATGGTCCTAATGTTGAGTTTGAAAGGGAATATATCCTATATGTTATCATGCATGGGATTCAACATAAATTCTATCATCACTCTCCCTGTCAAAGGAAGTGAGAGCCCTAAGGGAACATGTTAAAGGGAAACAACAGCAACAGCAAAAATCCTTAAGTTGAAGGAGTAAAGCTATCAAGCAGATAAAATGCATGTAATGCAGCAACACAAGCAAGGGAGACAAGCTTAACCTTCAATGCAAACATGGGATGCAAACACATATGCACAGAGAAAAAGAACACACAAGCAAGGGAGGATCACCTCAACCTTCAATGCAATCAAGCAAGGGCAAGTATGAAAGCAGATAAACAATCAAGCAAAGGGAGGCAAGCTCAACCTTTAATGCAAACATGCACCTAAACAAAAGTATCTACTCATGCAAGTCTATCCTAATGCATCACAGCAAACAGGCAATGAAATCAACCCAACAGGAGAGAGATAAACTAGATGAGCAACAAGGAAATCATCCCAAGGCTACATCAGGTTTAGATGTGTATCAACACAAGAGTCCATCCCAGGTTCAACCTCTTTATGGAATGCACAGAATTCAACCAAAGGAAGAATTAGGCTCTCACAAGAGGGATCCTAAGAATGTAGGACAGATGATAATGGTGGAACCCAGATGTCAACCTAAGGTATCTGGTTAATGTGTATTAACACAGAATGTCCATCAAAGGCTTAAACTTCTCATGGAATGCACAAAATTCAACCAAAGGAAGAATTAGGCTCTCACAAGAAGGACCCTAATCATGTAGGACAGAGAAGGAAGATAGTTTAACCCAAAGGAACACACTATGCCATTGAATGTCCATCCAAGGCTCAACCTCTTGAAGAATGCACAAAATTCAACCAAAGGAAGAATTAGGCTCTCACAAGAGGGATCCTAAGAATAGGACTAGGAGAATGAAGATAGTGTAAACCAAAGGAATACACTATGCCGATGAATGTCCATCCAAGGGTCAACCTCTTGTGGAATGCACAGAATTTAACCAAAGGAAGAATTAGGCTCTCACAAGAGGGATCCTAAGAATAGGACTTGGAGAAGGAAGATAGTGTAAGCCAAAGGAATACACTATGCCATTGAATGTTCATCCAAGGCTCAACCTCTTGAGGAATGCACAGAATTCAACCAAAGGAAGAATTAGGCTCTCACAAGAGGGATCCTAAGAATAGGACTTGGAGAAGGAAGATAGTGTAAACCAAAGGAATACACTATGCCATTGAATGTCCATCCAAGGCTCAACCTCTTGAGGAATGCACAGAATTCAACCAAAGGAAGAATTAGGCTCTCACAAGAGGGATCCTAAGAATAGGACTAGGAGAATGAAGATAGTGTAAACCAAATGAATACACTATACCATTGAATGTCCATCCAAGGCTCAACCTCTTGAGGAATGCACAGAATTCAACCAAAGGAAGAATTAGGCTCTCACAAGAGGGATCCTAAGAATAGGACTTGGAGAAGGAAGATAGTGTAAACCAAAGGAATACACTATGCCATTGAATGTCCATCCAAGGCTCAACTCTTGAGGAATGCACAGAATTCAACCAAAGGAAGAATTAGGCTATCACAAGAGGGGTCCTAAGAATAGGACTAGGGAGTGTTGATATGGAAGGAACAAGGCAAAACCAAGCAAAGGTACCAATAAGGAGGAGCAACCATTCACAAAAAATACACAAAATTAAAAGACATCTCAATTCATGTTCATGATTTTTTTCAGCATTTATTGGCATTATTTTTACTATTTTTAGTGAATTAAAAATGAAACAAAAAATAAAAGAAATAAGGAAAATGAAATAAAGAAATAAAAGAACTGGAAAAAACAATAGACATTGGATGAAAGGACTGGTCAATGGATCCTAGGCCCCACAGCACGCCTCGCATGCGCTCAGAGTCATTAAGTGAAACGCACTATTTCACTAATTCTCTGGTGGTTCACGGTTGACTAATGCACACGGTGCATCTTAATCTAGGCCACACAAATCTAAAGTATCCTGATCTAAGGAACTAAAGGATGCCACACACGCAGGTCCAAGTCAAACAATCTGAGACTCCCTCAAGGCTGTTGGATTGAGAGACTTAGTCAAGAAACTCAACGCATCTAATGGCTCACATTCAAACTGGAGGCTTGGGGGGAAATAAAACCAGACGGAGGCACAGCCGGTGGCGCAAATCTCCGGTCATCCCTAACCTTGGGACGGTGAACAGTAGCATCCTCAAAACTCAACAAAACTCGTGATTTTTTAGCCTAAAGTGATCTACATTTCACGTACATTACGAAGCTATCATTTATTTTCATTTTTGAAGCCTAAATCACCTAAAACGAAAGCTTACAAGGTTTGGAGCTCCGTCAAGAATTGTTGCAAACAACCATGAAAACTATCCTAAATTCATCCATGAGCCTAGGAGAGTGTAAATCTATAAAAATGGCGCGTGATTGCATAAAGAACAGAGAGTATGAGTGAAAAATAAATTACCTATTGGAGCACCTCCAATGGGCCTTCAGATGAAGCTCAAACTTGTGGAAAATGTGCAGAATCCTTCCCTGATCATCAATGGAGCTTCTGCAATCTTTGATTTGGCTTGAAAGTGGCTCAATCTTCAAATTCGAATTTCAATTTTGCTCCACTTTTTTCTAACTGAATTCTGTTATGATTGGCTCCAAAGTCCTTTTTTTCTGTTAGGAATCCTCAAAGATATTATATACAATGGATATTGATCAGTTTCAGGCCCAATAGAAGCCCATGGAGTCCAATTCCAAAATCCAAATTTCCACTTTTGAAGCTTTCTGATATGGATGAAAACAGAGCTTGAATGCCTCTAAATTGATTCATAACACTTGCTGGTGATGTAATGAATATGGATGGCTGAGATTGAAGCCTTGGAAATGCATCAAGGGTTGATTTGTGTTATGTTACTTCAAAGTGAAGTAACCTTGAATTTGGCCATGGAAATGAATTCAAACTTGATTTGTAATGTTTCCATTGTTCTTAAAACATTATTTGGACTCAAAAAAAGCACAAATATGACATGAATTGGTTTAATTGGCATTAAATCCAAACTAGCCATTTTCAAGCTTCCTTTCATGAAATTTTCTTCACCCATTCTCCAATCCAAGCCATGTCAATGGTCTCTTGAGGTTTGGTTGAGCAAATTATCCCATTTTGAGCAACTTTCAAGTTGGAAAGATTTTCATTTGAATTATGCAAGGTGGTGAAATTGACCTATAATGAAAATGATCTGTAATCTTACTTTCCCAAAATACCCTTGCCTTGCAAGCTTCATATCTTGAGTTCTACAAATCCAAATGAGGACTTCTAGTACTCTTTGGAAAGCTATGATCATGAGGAACAACATTCATGTTTGGGTCAAGATAAGGAGAGACATCCTTCTAGCTCAAAAATGTCTTGGAAGTTGGTTGACTTTCAAGTACCAAAGTCACATTCATCTGATGACCTGTAACTTGTCTGCTTCATAACTTGAGTTCTATAAATCCAATCAAGGACTTCTAGTACTCAAAAGAAATCTAAGAACATGCTCTACAAGTCTCATGTTGATGTCAATATGAGATGAAACTTGTATCTTGAGTTATGTGGTCTTGAAGTTAGGCACTGAAATAGGGGATTTTACACCATCAAAGCTTAGAAACCCTAGCTCAATAACTTCTCACACTCTTGAATATTGATGAATTGATCTTGAAATGATATCTTAGGTGTCTCAACACAGAATTCCATGATCATAGTTGCTTGTAATTGAGTCTTAATCTCCTCAAGACTCACAGTTGACTCAGGGTTGACCAGGTGAAAACCCTAGTTGCACCAACTTTGACTGTGGCCTCTTACACTTTGCATGATGGCTTATCCAAACTCCATAGTGACTATCAAGACATCCCATGAGCTTTCTTAATGCTTTACACCACATCCATGGATTCAAAATCATCTGCTGAGCTCTTCATGGCCTCCAAGATAGGAGATACAACCACATACATTCATCTGCTCTTTGACTTTTTTCTAATGGTGGTGATAAGCCCTTGAATAGCTTGAATACAACCTCTTGATTAGGCTTAGGCTTTTGATAAATTCCTCTTGATGAGCACATCCCTCTCAATCCCCTGCAAATGGGCTATGATATGCAAATGCTGATGATAATGCTAATGGTATGAATGCAATGAAACAAAATCCAATTAAAGAAAAAGGTTGGGCAAATTTTGGGGTGCAACAACTGCCCCTATTCAAACGACTTGGACCTGACTGGGTGTGAAGCGAACGACTCTCAACCAATCAAGGTAAAAGACGATTGAATACCAATAAATCCGGAAATTTGCCAACCGCGGAAATAAACTGCAAAATCTGAAAAGATGATAACGATCTCCGGAAAACTTGAATTGACAGTTGCACGACAACAGGCTAACAGACTAGGCATCTGTGTAACACCACAGGCATCGAACCCGAAGGCCGGATTAATAATGATTGATCAGGATTTCTGACATCATTGTCACGCGCCTGCTTATATCAAGAGAAACATCGACTCCAAGGCTGAATTAGTAACGATCTTGATAACACCTGCTAACTAAAGCAAGCAATCGCTAAATTAAAGCGAGCATCGAACCAGAAGGCCGGATCAACTGAAGTTGATAATATATATCTGCTAACGCGCATGCAATCGTTAAATAAAAGCAAACATCAAACCATAGGGCGAGATCAACCGAAGTCGATAACATCTATCTGCTAACGCACAGACATCCGCTAAATAAAAGCGAGCATCGAACCAGAAGGCCGGATCAACCGAAGTTGACAACATCTATCTGCTAACGCGCAGACATCCGCTAAATAAAAGCGAGCATCGAACCAGAAGGCCGGATCAACCGAAGTTGATAGCATCTATCTGCTAACGCGCAGGCATCCGCTAAATATAAGCGAGCATCGAACCAGAAGGCCGAATCAACCGAAGTTGATAACATCTATCTGCTAACGCGCGGGCAATCGCTAAATAAAAGCGAGCATCGAACCATAGGGTCGGATTAACCGAAGTTGATAACATCTATCTGCTAACGCGCAAGCATCCGCTAAATAAAAGCGAGCATCAAACCAGAAGGACGGATCAACCGAAGTTGATAACATCTATCTGCTAACGCACATGCATCCACTAAATAAAAGCGAGCATCAAACCAGAAGGTCGGATCAACCGAAGTTGACAACATTTATCTACTAACGCGCATGCATCTGCTAAATAAAAGCGAGCATCGAACCAGAAGGCCGGATCAACCGAAGTTGACAATAATCTATCTTCTAACGCGCAGGCGTCCGCTAAATAAAAGCGAGCATCGAACCAGAAGGTCTGATCAACCGAAGTTGATAACAATCTATCTTCTAACACGTAGGCATCCACTAAATAAAAGCGAGCATCGAACCAGAAGGCCGGATCAACCGAAGTTGACAACATCTATCTGCTAACGTGCAGGCATCCGCTAAATAAAAACGAACATCGAACCATAGGGCCGAATCAACCGAAGTTGATAACAATCTATCTGCTAACGCGCAGGCATCCGCTAAATAAAAGCGAGCGTCGAACCAGAAGGTCGGACCAACCGAAGTTGACAACATCTATCTGCTAACGTGCAGGGATCCACTAAATAAAAGCGAGCATCGAACATAGGGCCGGAACAACCAAAGTTGATAACAATCTATCTGCTAATGCGCAGGAAATCGCTAAATAAAACCAAGCATCGAACCAGAAGGCCGGCTCAACCAAAGTTGATAACATCTATCTTGATGAATCACAAGAATATGTCGTTGGGAAGAGAGAGAACTTGAACAAGTAACTCTGCTTTGGGGATGCGAGAAACCTGGTTAGGCTACTCTACTGAGGAATAAAGAGGGACTTAAATAAGCAACTCTGTTGGGGAGAACCTACCTCTGCTTGGGGAGACAACTCAATGCTCACAGTCCAATATTTAGACTCTGTGGGGAGACCCAACTGAACCTGCTGAGGGGACTTTACTCCTGCTTGGAAAAAACTTGCCATGAAACGAATTTGAGATGGCTTGCCCCAGAATATGTAACAACTTTTGATAAACTCTGCAGATATGGAGAGGAACAATTCCTTCGTCTTTGACTTTGCCCCAGCCAGTGGGATCTCCGTAACATATTCCTCGAAAGAAACTCCGAAATCTTTGTACGCTGATGGTTTAACATGAACGGTCTCAGCACTTTGATCCACACAGAGGTGCTCTGCATTAATTGCCCTCTGGTCGAGACTGGCTTTCCTGCCCCTAGGGTCATCTTCCCCTAGTCTTGCAATAGTTTTGCCTTCGGTTGACTAACTTGTGGGGAGCAGTACCCTTGGCTGCGAGAGATTCACCGAATTTCGACCTGACTGCCCCAAATTAACTGACTTTTGGATGGTTGACTCCCATGCTGTGATAATAGCTTTCTCCGATTCACCGGAATATTTAGGCATTCTGCGTTCTATCCTGATCAAATCTTTCCATTGTGGAAACCTTCCTGCTGTCAAGCACTTACTCGCAAGTAAAACACATTATTCTGCATAAAAGATATATTAAATACAATGTATATGACAGTTTTCAAAATCCAATTCGGTTCACAGGAAAAATTTTTGTGACATAAAGTGTATGAATTATTCATTAACATGTCAACATTAATACAATGTTGTAAGAGGAATCCTTTCAGGGAGTCAGTTTCGATGCGATCTTTACCAAAGTAGGCTTTCGAAACAAACCTGCTTCAATTAGGACTTTTTCAGGTTGTAACGTGGTCAGGTTCACGGTTAACAAGGAAGGATATAGGCTCAAAATTCATTTTAACCCACCCATTCTCCGTGATGTTCTCCGATCCTACATTCAGCTAATTCGACCTTAGCATTTATCTTTCAAAGGTTGTAAAATAGGAGTGGTAGTTCAGGAAACCACCAGTTTTCGGAGTGACAGTCACTCACTTTTCGTTTTTGAGTGCCTAAGTCACACGATTTCGTTCTTGAGGATTTTTCTTTCGTGATGCTTTTCGCTTTTCATTTTTTCGTTTTCCCCTAACTTTTGCCTGGACTAACTCTTTTGAGTTTCTTCGGTTTTGAAGTTCAGTGGGGTGCCCTAATTTTTGCCTAAGTCGCTTGTTTTTAAGATTCGACTTAGCGGGCTTTTCTTTCCTTTCTTTCTTCTCTTTTTTCTTGAATAAATGGTATGACACCGGCTCGTCTGACTTGTTCGAAAAGAGATTGTGACTGTTTCACTCCTGATCGGCCAGGTTTAACCATCATGGCTTTTTAGGCACGACCTATAGAGGTGTGATTAATCCTCGAACGGACACTCCTTTTGCAATTTGGACGCTTGGTCAAATTAATTGACACCTACCCTACCCCAGGTTAAGATTGAGGGTTTTTCATTTTAAGAAAGCAGCTCTTACTACTAGGCTCAAAGGGGCTGACAAGGGATTATCTTCCTTATATCTCTGGTGTTTGGGAATTGAAACAATGCCTGTACATCATCAATAGGTTTTTGTTCAAAAGCATACAATCGAAAGCTTACGCGTCTTTCGATTTCGTCATCCTCCTCGGACTCCACTTAAACAAGCGTTTGACATAAATGAAAGCATTAGAGTGAACACGAATGGATTGATTCAAAAACATGCATATTTATTTCATTTATCAATATCAATTGAAAAAAAGCAAGTTTATAGACAAGATTTGCATTTAAACAGGAAAGAAATCACAAATGTAAAGAAATGACATGATAAAATGCAGATTGCCAGCTTCTCGGAATTGGGTTTCTTCTATCTTGACTTGTTGGCGAATCAGCCACCTCCAGCTTGTCCGTGGTTTGGCAGAGGATTTTGTATAACGTTGGGAACATCATCGGAGAAGTTGATTGCCTTGCTATCGATCAAGTCATGTACCTTGTGCTTGAATGCTTTGCAATCATCGATAGTATGACCGGGTGCCCCGGAATGGAACTCGCAATGAGCGTTCGCATCGTAGCCGAATGGAAGCACACCTGTTGGCGGAGCTAATGTTCTCTTCTAAATAAGCTGCAGTTCCAGCAAAGCTTGAAGAAGTTGAGAGTACGGCATCGGCGGCACATCAAATACTCTGTTCACCGGGCCCCGCTTCTGGAATCTCCTAGGGGTGTAGTTCTGATCCTGATTCTGATTTTGCGGCTGCTGCTGTTGTTGTTGTACCGGTATTGTAATGCTAGCAACCTGTCGTTAGCGAGTGTAATTCTGACTTTGCTTTCTTCCGCGAGAACTGGACACTGAGTTAGTATCGTCTTCGCGCTTCTTACCACCGAACCCTTTCTTTCCCCTAGCTGAGGAACCTTCACCGGCCTGAATCTTCCCGATTTTTATACCATTTTCCACTCGTTCCCCAGTGATTATCAAGTCAGAGAAGCTCCCTGACATACTGCTAATTATCTTTTCATAGTAAACACCCGGCAGAGTAGCCACGAACATGTCTACCAGTTCACGTTCAACCATAGGCGGTTGAACTCTAGCTGCTAGCTCACGCCACCGCTGGGCGTATTCTTTAAAGCATTCCCCATTCTTTTGTGATAGATTTTACAGCTGGACCCGATTGGGAGCCAGGTCACTATTGTACTGGTAATGTTTAACGAACACTTCTGCAAGATCCTTCCAGCTACGTACACTTACAGGCTCCAAGCCCATGTACCATTCAAGTGAAGGTCCTGACAGACTATCTTGAAAGAAGTGAATCAGCAACTTCTCGTCTTCGGAGTATGTCGACATCTTCCTGTAATAAGATCTCAAGTGGACACGAAGACAGGTGATGCCTTTGTATTTTTCGAAGTCTGGCACTTTGAATTTTGGTGGTACTTTGAGATTGGGGATCAGCCCCAGGTTGGCCATGTCGAGACCCATGGAATTCAGGTTCTCAAGGCTCTTCATCTTATCCTCGAGCATTTTGAATCTCCGGCTGGCCTCAGAAGGTAGATCAGCCTCAGCGCCTCTCATAGAGAATACGTCATCCTGACGATCCTCGTTCCAGGGTTGATGAACATTTCCATGGACGATACCCACAGCTTTAGGTCCATGGAAATTTCCGGTGTTACTAGCATTAACTCCGGCATTGTTACCACTTGTACCAATGTTACCATTAGCAGCTTCGATAGTGCCATTACCAGCCCCAGCATGGCCAGTACCCATTCCAGTGTTCCCATTGCCCACAGTGTTGGGAATGACCACAGTTGGTCCAAAGTTGTCAGCCCGGGGAGTCTCAGCATGAGGCGGGTTGGTAGTTTCACCTCCGTGCAAAACCCCATTGGTGTCAACGCGTGCAATCAAGGGTTGCACGAGGGTTCTGAGTGGCTCTTGCCCAGTGGCAAACACTTGCATGATGTCCATGAACTGGGACATCCTCTCCCTGAATTCTTGCATTTCAGCCTGAACTTGCTCCATTGCTCTGAGTTGGTTAGCTCGGGTGGAGTAACGATGAATTGGTCTGCAATCAATCCTGAAACACAACTCTGTAGAAAACACAAGGGGTTAGATAAATAAGTCCAAGGTACCTGCTATGCAAAATGATATGCAAATGCAAACGTGTGTCTGTGCCTAGGGAGAGATTCCCCCCGATTCTAGTTCTAGAATAACAGTGAGCCAGAATAAGAAGCCAATCACGGAGATGAACATATATATATATATATATATATATATATATATATATATATATATATATATATATATATATATATATATATATATATATATATATATATATATATATATATATATATATATATATATATATATATATATATATATATATATATATATATATATATATATATATATATATATATATATATATATATATATATATATATATATATATATATATATATATATATATGAAGAGCCCACATAGGCAGCATACAGGAGTAATTGAGTACAACAGAATCGATAATAGGGCGACCTCAGCCAACAAGCCTGGTGATGGTCAACAATACAACAGTGAATGAAAGCTACAAAGAAATACAAAAAAGAAATCAAGTGCGTCAGTGGGCACATAAATCTTCTAATAGTTCCTTTGTCTCGGGGTGATCAGGCCTGGTAAGCAATCCTCGAATAAGCAGATCTCTCAGTTTGACGGTGCTCTGGATATCTTTAACAAACACTACAAGAAAATTTCCAAATTGCGACGGTTCATTTTGACATATTACGACAGTTTTAACCGTCGCAATTTGTAAGTTACGACGGTTTCAACCCCGTCGCAGAAACGTGCGTCGGGAGACCGTATTGCGACGGTTGTGAAAACTGTCGTACAAACCGTCGTTATTTTCACGACGGGTAGCTAACTGTCGTATTCTCCATATTGTGACGGTTTTCAACCGTCGTAATTATATTTTCTAATTCTAAATATTATTTATGCTAGTTGCGACGATTTAAACCGTCATAATTTTATCTATAGATTTTTTTTATAATATTCTTTTTTTATTTAAATTACTTTCATCTCTTTTTTTTTTATAATATTAATTTTTTTAATTTAAACATTATTGTTTTTTGGTAATATATCAAATATATAAAGACTCATGTATATCAAATATATAAAGACTCACATATAACAAATATATAAATTTATATAACTTAAAAAACAATTAATATTTCATTATATCACTTTTCTAAATAACTTATTATATTTTCTACTAAATATATACTTATGAATATCTAAATGATCAAATGTCATAATCTATAACTTGATTTATACAATATAATCAATATAATTGTACAACCTATGATGATCCAAGATATTCTGCCCAATTTTCCACACCAAGTGATGATCCAAGATTTTCTACCGATGGTTGAAGAATTCTTTGGTATGATTTTGCCTTAGAGGGTAGACATGAACATCTACAAAAGCTTAAACATTACTTCCAGTTAGCACCAATAAAGAAAATCACTTGTGGTCTTCTAGTATCATCATGAGCCTTTCATAATCAGTTTTGTAGTCTTCTAGTTGCTGCTAATCTTTTGGCTTCACCAACACGCTCTTCTAAAAGCAAAACTTCCTCAGGTTATGTGAAATTATGATGATATGATGACCACCAATGGCTGCAGAAAAAGACTATTCCATTAAAGACTAATGGCGATACCCAAACAGGAAAAGACTATTCCACCAATGGCTGCAGAAACTATGATGACCACCAAATCTGATATTAGCCTACACAAATGTGAAATTACTAAATTATTAACTAAATTTGGTTGGAAAATAAAATAATGCACGGACTTCAAAAACACAAATTTCAAAAATAAAGAGCAACAAGTCAATATCTAACAAGAACATAAACTCATAAATCTTGAATCATCCATCACCATGCGATACCTTCCTTCTCTGTTTTATGCATACAAACCCCAGGAACAAAATAAGAAAACCATAAACCATTTACTTTCCAAATGAAGAAAAGAAAGCAAAATAGAAGGCACTGCAAATACTTGATGGTTTCCAACACTTACAGTTTACACAACATTAGAAAATTAGGCCAGAATTAAAATGCTATCCAAATTTAAAGCAGTTCATAGCACAATTGACTATTGTTCAACAAGTCAACCAAGCAGATAAAGAATTCCCTGAACAGTAACTACAAAGTCAAAAATCAAAATAAATATCAACCTCAAATCCACTTGAAGCACTGGATATTTGGATTTCTTGTTTGACATCACAAAGACATTGTCCTGTCATGCAATAGCATAAATAAGTAAGAAGGTTCAAACATGAAAAGAAGTATTGAGCATCATAACTGATAAGAACCCTGAAGACTTCAGATTACTTTAAGCACACCTTTTAGTCAATCAAAGTTGTCACGTCATCAGAATCTTCACTTTCCAGAGAGAACACATCTTGAAACTGAAATGATCTTGTGCCACTGAGGAAAATAAACATCCAAAAATAATTACAGTTATGGTATACAAATAAAGTAACATCTCAGTGTCCATTGTAAATAGAAACCATGAAACTACATGTGATCATACTTTCCCTCACGCGTATCATTTCTCTTAGGTTCTTTGTAATCAAGAGGTGGGGCAAAATCTACCTCACAGTCTGTTTCAATTATCGAAATTGCGGGAGAAGGTTTCGTTTCAACCACGTCAATGTAATACATATGAGAACGGTGCTGATAAATAATATTTTATTAAAATAATTAAAAATTATATAAGAACGGTGCTAGATAATATTTTACAAATTATGAAACCTCATTGTGATTAACTAACATGTATATTTCTACAATAGCTAAGACATTAATAGTAAAACCAGAAATGCAAGCATGACTTAAAAGACCATTTCAATTATTACCAACTGAAATACTACTAATGAAAACAAACAAATCTCTAACTAAGTAAAAAAGTGGTTTTAAACATGGTAAATGGCTAAACAAATCTAGCAGGAAATATTGTAACAAACTCAAGTGGCCTCTCCTCTAATCCATAATGAAATGTACCGCAGCTTTCCATCATTTTCAAAAGGCTAAATGGACTTTTGAAATTCAAAGGTGAATGGAAAAAAAAACCATCAAACCATACAATACAACCCTACCATAGTGTCAGAATGAAAAACAAGATGCTAACACATTAGCATAACAATACTGTCTTGCAAAATCAGCTTCTCCAAAATAAAGAATGGTAGTAACATCAAGACTATACTGTAACATATATAAAGAGGCAAACTCAAAAAAAAACAAAAAACAACGGAGTTGCAACAACAAATTTACAAACTCTATATAATTTAGCACAAATCTGATTCAATTACCAATAGCAACAACAGAACTTTAACAAAATTAAATTGATAGCATCATAGGAGTTTAATACAAAAGTAAATCTGATTCAGACTGTTATCGAACCTCGAACTGTTGTTGGAAAGTCAATCACAGTAGTAGCACCTATTCGACACGTTCATCAAACCGGTGTCTCTACGGTGTCCCAATCTCTATGGAAACTGAACTTGACCTGCTCGGTAAATAAATAGAAACATAACAGAATAATAAATGTTGTCGATTCAAAACCGACAAAACATAGTATTATTTTTCTAGCACAACCCTGTAAAGTTCAGGCCGTTAGAACCATATACCACATTTAAACAGTTGATTAGACTTCATAAATTGACGCGAGCATTCAAACAGGTGTTGTATATACTACACCTAATTTACCAACAACCTAATTTATTGTAAGCGATAGAAATAAACATCATAATAATAAATCTTACAATTGAGAATACACCAAAAAGCTTAACTAAGAATTTGACCATATCCTCCACTTGAGACAATTGCATGTTGATCATTCTACCTGGAAGAACTTCACATGAAATTCTATCTACCATCACCAATTTTCAACTGAGAGAAAACAGCATCTGGTGCACTATCAGATTCATCTGTAACCCTCCCAATAGACACGTCATCGATTTAACTCAGCGTAGACAGCAAAAGAAAACGGCGAACATTAGGCAATTGAATTGATACAGAAGCACTGCTGGAACTATCCTCATGAGATTCTCTGTGTATTTGCTAACGTTTCGCACTAAATAAAGATTTGTTCAAATTCTGCTACGCAGCATCCGCTATTTGACAACACAGGTTATAAAACAAAGAGGATAACATAATAACTTTCCGATTCCATGTGTACTGAGAGCATCAATATGCTGTTTTTGGTCTCTTCGAGCAAGGATGCCTCCATGTATGTTAGGGTGTAGAGTTTTGACACGGCCATCAAGCTGTGTAGAAAAGTCATTGCATTCATTGTTAGTAATTCTGCTAAAAATCACACAAACCGAATTTAAACGAGATTTCAAAGCCGAATCAAGTTACAAGTACACTCACCATTTCAGGGAAATGAGTAAGTTGCTCAACTTTAGTGACAGCCACTCCAACACGCTCCAATGCAGAAGTTGTTCCTCCAGTTGAAACAATAGTGAACCTAATATTCAAATACATGATAATCATTGTAACAAAAAAAGCACGAACAAAAATCCATTATTTATAATAAAAACTACCCTAATTCTTGAAGTCCATTTCCAACCAATGCAAGTTCCTTCTTGTCTGACAATGATATCAAAGCTTGTTTGCTTCCTGTTTCACAGCAATAGAACAACAATAAATCCTAAAACTTATCAAATAGAAAACATCATTAAAGGGTAAATAAACACATTATTGTCTAAAATCATGTAGAATAAAAATTTAATTTAAGAAAATTTTAATTTTAGGGTAAAAAGAAATATAAATAAACTAAACACCTAGAAAATATACTAGAATTCAAAATATGCAGGACTTTAAAAGCAATTATGCACCTGTTTTTGGCTCAGATATTGCATCTGTTTCAGCCATGGCTTTGATGTGAATGCACCTGAATTGTTGTGAAGAAGAAGAAACCTGGACATATGCATTTGAAATTCAAAACCAGTGAACAAGAATAAAGCAAAAAGTTGTTAAAGGGAAGAAGAAAAGTACCGAAGTTGTGGGAAGAAGAAAAGTGATGTATAGAAGAATGAGGGTAAGGGGTTGCACAGAGAATACGAGTGGAGGCGGCAGTGGAGGCGGCGGCGACGGAGAAAACACAAAAACCAAACATTCTTTGAGGTTTATGCGTGTGAGTGTTTGATTAATGATTCCTGCACTTTAAACACAGTAATGTTGTTTTGCGAGAACGAGAATGAACATGTACAAGAGTTTTGCGATTTGGGGAAAAAAGGTCAATAGAAATTTTGAGCGACTTCAGGCGAAAATGAAAGGGTTTTGGGAGGATTGGATCTTGAAGATACAATTTTGTGAAAATATTAGACAAAATCAAGAGTTTTATTGAAACATATTTTGGGAGGTTTTAACGAAAAATATTTTGGGTGAAAAGAAAAATGAGAAAGCTGGAGATTGAAGATGGTAACCGTGGGATGAAGAACAAATTGTTAGGGTTACAAAATCCATATCGGATTTGGAATGAATGTTTCTTCTCTCTTTGTGAGAGAGAACCAATTTGGGAGGGAACATTGAAATTTTTATGCAGGTTTGAGAGGGACAATGAAAAGGAATACATAAGAGAAGGGTGTTACTAAATAATATTTTATTAAAATAATTAAAAAATTATATAAGAACGGGTCTAACATATAAGAACGGGTCTAACCGTTGGTACGGTTTTGCACCGTTGTATAAAATTTACAAAAAATTATATAAGCTACCGCAACAAATTATATAATTAATTGCCTATTACTCTCTACGAGAACAATTTTTTTACTTCGTGAAAATTAGGCGTTGCTATAGAGTAAAAATGTTGCAGTGAAGGTCTGTTATTATTATCAAAATTAATTTTCATAAAAATTACCTATTTATATAATAAAATAGAAAATATTTTATTATTATTTTAGACAAAAATATTAAACTATATTATTATAAAAATTATAATAATTATAATCATTATTTATTAAATTAATTAATAAAATTGAAAAGGTTAGAAAATAAAAATGAAGAAAAAAGTGGAAAATTAAAGAAATAAAAAAAATAGTGATTATGATTGGCTAAAGTAATTGCGACAGTTCGTCTTAACTGTCGCGGGTGTGGAAAGAGAGTGGTTCTTTGGTAACTCTCGCATTATTTTATACAACATGCCTAAAAAATTTGCGACGGTTGGCTCAAACCGTCGTGAGAACTGTCGTAGTCTAGGAATAAGGACGGTTTTTTGATAACTGTCGCAAAAAATCTATGACAATTGATCCTAACTGTCGCGACAACCGTCGCAATACAGGAATAAGGACGGTTTTGTGATAACTGTCACAACCCAAGTGTCGTAAATTTCCTTTTTTCTTGTAGTGAAAGTCTTCCTAGGCTCCCTTTCCGAAGCAATCCTCCAGTTTGGTTCTCTTGGAACCGTCTCTTAGTTTGCAATCCTTCAGGTTTGCCTTAACTTCTTTCAACTCGCATTCAGCGTTACGCTTGAGTGATGTTTCAGCTTCAATCTTTTCGTGTTGAGCCTCAAGCTGAATCGTCAATTTGGAAATTTGTTGCTTCAGCTTCTCTTCCCGCTCCTTGTGATTGGTCAAAGTAGCATTCCATGTTGCCTCGAATTTGGAGATCTTCATATAGGCTCTGTCCAAGTCTTGCTTCTTGGTGGCGAGAACGCTATTAACATCTTTGAAATCCAACCCCAGACGCTCTCAAGCCTCAGTCTGCTTGGTTACTTCTGCACCCAGATGGTTTATCACTCAGTCTGCTTCTTGCAGGAGTACGTAGCTTCACTCTTCTCGCTACAGAGTTGAGCCATTTCTTCCTCTATCTCTTCGTTGGCTTTCCTTAACTCTTCTTTCTCTTGCAGCACCTGGTTGTATTTCTGAATATCAACAGTGGTTGGTTCTTCGACCACGGAAGGATATAATGGCTCAACTGCATGGAATGGCATCAGAAACTTGGCGGCTCTCTCTCAGATCCAGGCTACATATGGATTAAAGGCTTTGTTGTTGCTCTTTCCTAGCAAAACTTTTCCCTTTCTATGAATTTTGCTCCGAGCTTTCTCTACTTTAACCAAAGTGTCACCTTCAAGCAACCCTGTGAGATACAGAGATTCCTGCATCTCCTCTTCTACAGGAGGACCTCTTAGCGCATATCCAAATTGTCTTACCAGCAAGGACGGATTATAGTTGATACACCCGTTCCTTCCGACCAGGGGGACATTAGGAAACCCACCGCAACTATACACAATTTATTTGCCTAGCAAGTCTCTATCAAACTAAGTGATATTGTTAGCAGACAAACCCATCAAACGCACAGACCATGTTGAAGTCTCAACAGAATCAATAAATGGACCCATTTTAGGAAGATGGCTGGCAAACCATTTGTACAGCAAAGGAGCGCAGCATGCCACATTCTTCCCTTGTCTGTTTTCATTCTTGCTGTGAACTGAATGATAAACGTCTCCGAGAAGAGTGGGCACCGGATTCCCAGAAGCAAATATGTGGCAGGCATCTATACCTATGAAATCCGGGTGACTAGGGAATAGCACGATACCATATATGCAAAGGTCTAAGATGGCATTGAATACAACCCAGCAACCATTTTTGGCAAACCTTTGGGCCTTCTCCACCAGGAAAGGAAAAGGGAAACCAGAAACTCCAATTTTTCTAAACAACTTCCCTTTTAGCTCCGAATCATCTAAATGAAGGGCAGCAGCCAGCTTACCCATGTTAGGTTCAGCATCAACACGGTAATAAGGCATCTGATTCAACAAAGGTACCCCCAACAAGTCAGAATACTCTTCTAGGGTTGGATCTAGGACATAATCTAGAAAAACAAAGCATCTGAAATGCGGGTTATAAAACTGCAGAAGAACGTAAAGGCCATTCAACTCGTACGTAGAAAGCTTACACACAATATTCAGAAGTCTCCCATAGCTTTTCCTGAAGTCCTCCATCACTTTTTTATCAACCAAAGAAATCAAACCCCGTAATTCTCGGATATCAGGTGTTGGTAGCTTGTAAGCCACTATTTTCTTCAAAGACGCCATGTCAGCAATAAGGATCAAGACCACTAGAATCGGGGGAGAAATATGTACCTGCAACACAGACACACGTTAATGAAATGCGGATGAGAATGGAAAAAATTCAAAAATCCAAACATGTGGCAGGAGATCAAGATGGTTGTGCTATTGGTTAAAGGACCGGAGTTCTGCTTCAGCGAGAACATAATACGGCTCTGATAGTTAGGACCCACTGATACCAATGTCACTGATTCAAACTTTCAAGAGAAAACCAGGTTGTCTGAAAGTCAAGGTTTCCTGCATAACCCAATCCCTCTCACAGGTATGGACCTATCCACTGATAAGGTTCGGCGTCCTATGCGTTCATCAGCGTCACAGACTTTCGAGAAATGATGATACGTTCACCATTTCTGGTTTGGCATCATCCTTCCCCGAAGAGGCCTCACTTAGCTGAATCACAAATGATCGGTCCCCAGAGTCGACAATCCTCAGATTCAAAATCCTTTCAAGTCCAAAGCACCGATAGGGAAATCATCAAAGAGAATCTCGTCTGAGTGTGGATTACATGGGAACTGGTGCGAGCAAAGCAAGCAAGCCCACCACTAATCCACTTCTAGTGCTATAATTGTACTCAAGCCTGGGTTTGGCTTATCACTCATCAGAATCAGTCCTCTCCCACAACAACATAATAATGATATAATATAATGCTGAAAAATAAAATGCGGGAAAATAAAGTGCAGAAGTAAATAAAGTACAACAGGTATGTACAAAACCCAAAGATAAACAAACAAGCGCTAGGATTGACTCGCGTAGGGGATGGGAAACTGTTCCAGCATAGGGGATGGGAAGAGTCCCCAGCAGCTATATGTCCCCAGCAGAGTCGCCAACTGTCGCTACTGCAAAAAAAGGGTGCCGGCAAAGACAAAAGAGTCGCCACCTATTGTTATTAATCCCAAAGAAGGGAAAGGAAACAATCAAGAAAAACCTAGCGAAAAAGGGATAAGATTGGTCATTGCAACCAAATCTCTGGGTTCGGGAGTCGGTTACGCAAGGGGAAGGTATTAGCACCCCTCACGTCCGTTGTACTCAACAGGATCCACACTTGTTTGTTTATCTGACGGGTTGTTTAACTATCTACCTATCAAGACTGGCTCAAAATAAAAAGAAAGGAGAAAAATGACTCGACAGAGCGTTGCTGCTCTGGGTCTACGTATTCCCTCGTGCCATGGGAAAGTCAGAGTCAACGTAGTTCGACTAACTATGAGTGAAGGGGGAAGGTTGCTCGCCAAGATATTGCGTCTTGTGCCTACGTACTTTCATCTGGTATGAAAGATCAGAGCGAACGTAGTTCGGGATAAAACGGAACACAGGCTAGTTCACGCGTTTTTACCCAAGTAAGGTTAACAAACAGTTCCAGCAGTTTGGTGTATGCAGCTCGCTCGTTGGAGACTTACGCGTTACCGTTTGCGGTAGAACTGAGAGTTAACAACACTCTTTTTCTGAAAATATTTTTCTGAATTAAGACCCCACACAGCAAAAAGGAGTTTGATGTTTGTTTATGTCTTTTATCGGAGAAGAAGTGTTTTTATGAGTGTTTGTAATTCATACTGCACTAGAGACTATGACTTAGGAGCGAATGCGTTGCATATCGCCCAAAGGACGTATACTAAACACTCTAGACGATTGAGAGGAGACCACTCAATTATCATTTCCCAAGTGGCTTAAGGCTCGTAGCGTACAATATGAACTTGCCTTTATTAGATGTTTTACTGTGGTTTGAAGATGAGAAGAGAGAACAGGACTCTACAGGGGGACTAATCAAAACCCTAATGTTATCATGCAAGATGGTCCTAATGTTGAGTTTGAAAGGGAATCTATCCTATATGTTATCATGCATGGGATTCAACCTAAAGTCTATCATCACTATCCCTATCAAAGGAAGTGAGAGCCCTAAGGGAACATGTTAAAGGGAAACAACAGCAACAGCAAAAATCCTTAAGTTGAAGGAGTAAAGCTATCAAGCAGATAAAATGCATGTAATGCAACAACACAAGCAAGGGAGACAAGTTTAACCTTCAATGCAAACATGGGATGCAAACACAGATGCACAGAGAAAAAGAACACACAAGCAAGGGAGGATCACCTCAACCTTCAATGCAATCAAGCAAGGGCAAGTATGAAAGCAGATAAATAATCAAGCAAAGGGAGGCAAGCTCAACCTTTAATGCAAACATGCACCTAAACAAAAGTATCTACTCATGCAAGTCTATCCTAATGCATCACAGCAAACAGGAAATGAAATCAACCCAATAGGAGAGAGATAAACTAGATGAGCAACAAGGAAATCATCCCAAGGCTACATCAGGTTTAGATGTGTATCAACACAAGAGTCCATCCCAAGTTCAACCTCTTTATGGAATGCAAGAATTCAACCAAAGGAAGAATTAGGCTCTCATAAGAGGGATCCTAAGAATGTAGAACATATGAGAATGGTGGAACCCAGATGTCAACCTAAGGTATCTGGTTAATGTGTATCAACACAGGATGTCCATCAAAGGCTCAAACTTCTCATGGAATGCACAGAATTCAACCAAAGGAAGAATTAGGCTCTCACAAGAAGGACCCTAATCATGTAGGACAGAGAAGGAAGCTATTTTAAACCAAAGGAATACACTATTCCATTGAATGTCCATCCAAGGCTCAACCTCTTGAGGAATGCACATAATTCAACCAAAGGAAGAATTAGGTTCTCACAAGAGGGATCCTAAGAATAGGACTAGGAGAATGAAGATAGTGTAAACCAAAGGAATCACTATGCCATTGAATGTCCATCCAAGGCTCAACCTCTTGAAGAATGCACAGAATTCAACCAAAGGAAGAATTAGGCTCTCACAAGAGGGATCCTAAGAATAGGACTTGGAGAAGGAAGATAGTGTAAACCAAAGGTATACACTATGCCATTGAATGTCCATCCAAGGCTCAACCTCTTGAGGAGTGCACAGAATTCAACCAAAGGAAGAATTAGGCTCTAACAAGAGGGATCCTAAGAATAGGACATGGAGAAGGAAGATAGTGTAAACCAAAGGAATACACTATGCCATTGAATGCCCATCCAAGGCTCAACCTCTTGAGGAATGTACAGAATTCAACCAAAGGAAGAATTAGGCTCTCACAAGAGGGATCCTAAGAATAGGACTAGGAGAATGAAGATAGTGTAAACCAAAGGAATACACTATACCATTGAATGTCCATCCAAGGCTCAACCTCTTGAGGAATGCACAAAATTCAATCAAAGGAAGAATTAGGCTCGCACAAGAGGGATCCTAAGAATAGGACTTGGAGAAGGAAGATAGTGTAAACCAAAGGAATACACTATGCCATTGAATGTCCATCCAAGGCTCAACCTCTTGAGGAATGCACAAAATTCAACCAAAGGAAGAATTAGGCTCTCACAAGAGGGATCCTAAGAATAGGACTAGGAAGTGTTGATATGGAAGGAACAAGGCAAAACCAAGCAAAGGAACCAATAAGGAGGAGCAACCATTCACAAAAAGCTTCTAAAGAAACCCTACAAGCAAAGCTCTAAAGGTCATATCTACTAAGGGAGTTAATGACATGCTAAAGACTTGAAAACTACCCTACAAAGGCCTCAACCTATATACTAAGGGTTCATGTAATGATTGAGTGCTTAAGGTTTGCTAAAAGTTCACTTAAAGGAAAAACTATGAGAAGGTCATGTGTAAGACACACTAAAAACAACCATAAGGTAAAATCTAAGAAAAATAGGAAATCACTCCTAAAAAATCTAAGAAAAATCCTAAAATCAATTAAGGTATTTAGAGGCTAGGGATAAATTCTTGGATCAAAATTCTAATCCTAAGGGCATTAACAGAGAACAACATCCTAAGGTGTCCTATGGAAGGTGTAAATGGGAAGGGTCCTAGAGATATACTTCAAAACCTATTCAAAATGTATCTAAAAAATACAAGAAAAATAATACAATATCACTTGATGTATCAACATTCATCATACAAAAAATCAGGCATTTATTTGGATTATTGAGCAAGAAAGAAAATCACAAATCAAGGCATGTAATTTCACATTTATTAAATGGCTATTTAAATGGAAAATATGCAATTAAATGAAAAATGAATTAAAAATGGAATTAGAAAATAAACAAAATTAAAAGACATCTCAATTCATGTTCATGATTTTTCTCAGCATTTATTGGCATTTTTTACTATTTTTAGTGAATTAAAAATGAAACAAACAATAAAAGAAATAAGGAAAATGAAATAAAGAAATAAAAGACCTGGAAAAAACAATAGCCATTGGATGAAAGGACTGGTCAATGGATCCTAGGGCCCATAGCGTGCCACACATGCACTCAGAGTCATTAAGTGAAACGCATTGTTTCACTAATCCTCTGGTGGTTCACGGTTGACTAATGCACACGGTGCATCTTAATCTAGGCCACACAAATCTAAAGTATGCTGATCTAAGGAACTAAAGGATGCCACGCACGCAGGTCCAAGTCAAACAATCTGAGACTCCCTCAAGACCGTTGGATTGAGAGACTTAGTCAAGAAACTCAACGCATCTAATGGCTCACATTCAAACTGGAGGCTTGGGGGGAAATAAAACCAGACGGAGGCACAGCCGGTGGCGCAAATCTCCGGTCATCCCTAACCTTGGGACGGTGAATAATAGCATCCTCAAAACTCAACCAAAACTCGTGATTTTTTAGCCTAAAGTGATCTACATTTCACGTACATTACGAAGCTATCGTTTATTTTCATTTTTGAAGCCTAAATCACCTAAAACGAAAGCTTACAAGGTTTGGACCTCCGTCAAGAATTGTTGCAAACAGCCATGAAAACTATCCTAAATTCATCCATGAGCCTAAGGGAGTGTAAATCTATAAAAATGGCGCGTGATTGCATAAAGAATAGAGAGTATGGGTGAAAAATAAATTACCTATTGGAGCACCTCCAATGGGCCTTCAAATGAAGCTCAAACTTGTGGAAAATGTGCAGAATCTTTCCCTGATCATCAATGGAGCTTCTGCAATCTTTGATTTGGCTTGAAAGTGGCTCAATCTTCAAATTTGAATTTCAATTTTGCTCCACTTTCTTCTAACTGAATTATGTTATGATTGGCTCCAAAGTCCCTTTTTTCTGTTAGGAATCCTCAAAGATATTATATACAATGGATATTGATCAGTTTCAGGCCCAATAGAAGCCCATGGAGTCCAATTGCAAAATCCAAATTTCCACTTTTAAAGCTTTGTGATATGGATGAAAACAGAGCTTGAATGCCTCTAAATTGATTCATAACACTTGCTGGTGATGTAATGAATATGGATGGCTGAGATTGAAGCCTTGGAAATGCATCAAGGGTTGATTTGTGTTATGTTACTTCAAAGTGAAGTAACCTTGAATTTGGCCATGGAAATGAATTCAAACTTGATTTGTAATGTTGCCATTGTTCTTAAAACATTATTTGAACTCAAAAAAAGCACAAATATGACATGAATTGGTTTAATTGGCATCAAAATCCAAACTAGCCCTTTTCAAGCTTCCTTTTATGAAGTTTTCTTCACCCATTCTCCAATCCAAGCCATGTCAATGGTCTCTTGAGGTTTGGTTGAGCAAATGATTCAATTTTGAGCAAATTTCAAGTTGGAAAGATTTTCATTTGAATTATGCAAGGTGGTGAAATTGACCTATAATGAAAATGACCTGTAATCTTACTTTCCCAAAATACCCTTGCCTTGCAAGCTTCATATCTTGAGTTCTACAAATCCAAATGAGGACTTCTAGTACTATTTGGAAAGCTATGATCATGAGGAACAACATTCATGGTTGGGTCAAGATGAGGAGAGACATCCTTCTAGCTCAAAAATGTCTTGGAAGTTGGTTGATTTTCAAGTACCAAAATCACATTCATCTGATGACCTGTAACTTGTCTACTTCATAACTTGAGTTCTATAAATCCAATCAAGGATTTCTAGTACTCAAAAGAAATCTAAGAACATGCTCTACAAGTCTCATGTTGATGTCAAGATGAGATGAAACTTGTATCTTGAGTTATGTGGTCTTGAAGTTAGACACTGAAATAGGGGATTTTACACTATCAAAGCTTAGAAACCCTAGCTCAATAACTTCTCACACTCTTGAATGTTGATGAATTGATATTGAAATGATATCTTAGGTGTCTCAACATAAAATTCCATGATCATAGTTGCTTGGAATTGAGTCTTAATCTCCTCAAGACTCACAGTTACTCAGGGTTGACCAGGTGAAAACCCTAGTTGCACCAACTTTGACTGTGGCCTCTTACACTTTGCATGATGGCTTATCCAAACTCCATAGTGACTCTCAAGACATCCCATGAGCTTTCTTAATGCTTTACACCCACATCCATGGATTCAAAATCATCTGCTGAGCTCTTCATGGCCTCCAAGATAGGAGATACAACCACATACATTCATCTGCTTTTTGACTTTTTTCTGATGGTGGTGATAAGCCATTGAATAGCTTGAATACAACCTCTTGATTAGGCTTGGGCTTTTGATAACTTCCTCTTGATGAGCATATCCCTCTCAATCCCCTGCAAATGGGATATGATATGCAAATGTTGATGATAATGTTAATGCTATGAATGCAATGAAACAAAATCCAGTTAAAGAAAAAGGTTGGGCAAATTTTAGGGTGCAACAGGTTAGTCATAAGTTTACTCGCCAAGACTCGCATCTTGTGCCTATGTATCCGAGGTAGGGGATGAAATCAGAGTAATCGTAGTTCCCCTCACAGAGGGAGGAAGAGGAACTTCTTGACTATGGTTAAGGTTCTAGGGGGAAGTAAACGTTCATAGGGAAGGGCTTACTTTGGAGTGCAGTGACTCCGATTTCTATGTTATAAAGTTGAATTAATAAGGTGTAAGTAGGTATTCCACGGCGGGAGCCTACATGGAGTGCGACGACTCCTAATCCTAAGGCTAGGATAAAGGGTAAATGTCCACGGCGGGACGCCTAAGCACGAGTACGGCGACTCGGATCCTAAGGCTAGGATGGGGTGAAGGTGAGGTATTGATTCAACGGTCAAATATGTGAACCTTGCCTTCGGAGGATTAACGGTAAAGCGAAAATAATAATGGTAAATGCAAGCAATGGATAGCATGAAATACGGTTAGAGATGATTTGCGAGGAATCTTAAATGGAAATGGTGAAATTGTTTTTAGTTTTAGAAATTATGGTTAATTGCTTTTGAAAATTATGATTGAGTTAATTGTTTATGGTTTATTTTTATTTTTATTTGTGAAATTATATTAATTAACTTAAGTAAAAAAAGCAAATGTTAAAGATTAGTTATTTTTATTCATCTTTGAGAAATTTTATCTCTAAGTTGAAAAGTTGTTTAAAAATTAAATTTAATCGAATAGAAAAATTAGGTTGATCTATGAAAATGTTACTCAAATGATAAGTTTTTTTATAAGAAAAAAAAGAATTAAAAGTGAATTAAGAAAGTGCTAAGTTATTTTAGAAAATAAAGTGCTTTTGTTAAATAAATATTAAAACTAAATCTAATATATATTTTTATTTTTGTTATTGAATTACATTGAAAAATTAAATTCAATCTAATTATATTTTTCTTATTTTTTATTTAACATTAAAAGAGCTAAATTAAACCTAAAATTAAATTCTTTTATTTGTTTTTAATTATTTATCATTTTTATGTTTTTAAATAAATTAAATCTGATTTTTAATAAAAGTTAATTTCAAATTTTTATTTTTTTTATGTTAGTTGTCAATTAGTTAGTGTTAGTGGTTTTTATTAATAATAAATAATTACAATAATAAAACAGAAAATTAAAAAGAAAGTAAAACATAAAAACATAAAACAAAGAAAGATGGGTCGGGTTGGGTGATGAATCCCCATACCCGGCCCGATCAGCACAAAAGAAAGGGGATGGGTTTCAAAATTGAAACCCTAAATCGAAGTGTTCCGACGGCGCCTATCCCCTCTTCTCCTTCCATTTCTCTCCTCTTTCACTTTGTCTCCTCGTTTCTCTTCTCCCTCTTCGACATTCTTCTTCTCCGTCTTCTTCTCCAATTCCTTTTCTAACCTGTTAAACACAATAAAGATCACCAGATTGACATTAATAGACAACAAGAGTTTTACCAAAATGGGGTTCAATGCGACGAGGGGTGATTTTGAGCGAAAACTTTCACGGCGGCGACAGCGTTGATTTGTCGGTCAAATGTGATTCACGGTTGGTGTTGGTCGGCGGGAAGACTATGAGGGTTTCGACGGCTTGATGGCAAAGAAGGTGATTCGCGATGGTGTGCGTGTTTCCGGCGATGCTGGCTTCGCGGACGGAAATGTTGAAGGGGTTCGCGGAGATGGCTTGCGGCGACGGCTCGCGGAAAAAACCAGATGAGTTTCTCTCTTATTCTCTTAATTTAGTTTGAGGGTTTTGTGCAATTTCTGAGACGTTGTGTTAAAAACTGTTGTTCTCTGCTTGTTCTGTCTATTCCCCCTTTTTTATACACGAATTTCTCAAAACCGAATTGAGGCAAAGAAATAAAGACTTTCCTTCTTAAATCAAACATGTCTGAAACATGTTTATGAGCTTTCAAATTCTGTTTTTTTTTTGGAAACAAAGTTATTCTATCTGGTTGTGTTTTAATCTTGTTTCCTTTCGGGGTATTCACACTTGATGGTTGTTAACTTCGTCTGAATCTTGCTTCCTTGTATTTGCAGCAGGTGGATCGTGAGAAGATCCGCACGGTATCTGTCTTCTTTGCGGAGGTCCACAAAGGTATTTGACATGGGCTCTATATTGAACATAGCAGGTAATCACCTGATGAACCCCATTCTTCAAGTCATCCCTTTTTGGAAGTATTCACGGCAAAATGTCGATCCACATATTGTCTTATTCTCAATCTTTTTTTTCTTCTTCGCAGTCAAAGTGAGACTATTGTTACCACAAAGATAACTTAAAACCAAGATACCTCAACTACTGGAAAAACAAGCTTGCTTGGAGAAGATTTGTTTCCAGTTGAAACGCAACGGCTTCAAGTCTGAAAAACGTATGCGGTGCCCTTTTGCTTTATCCGGTAGGTGAATGATATGCTGAGTCTTTTAAGGTCTCGATGATGCCGACAGCTCTTGTAATCACTTCTACTTGAAACACTTACTTCCTCTTTTTTCATAAATTTCTAGGACTGGCTCTACACAAATCAACACATATCCAAATCCTGCGATACCCCAACAATGGAGTTTTAGAGAAGACTTGGATCCCTTTGCTTCGGTCTCTTGGATAGATTTCACTACGCACCTTCTTCAAAGTTTACTGCTGTGAGGTTTGGTTTCCGTTTCGTATGGACATGTTCAAAACATCTTCATTTATTATGTTCGACTATGCTTTGGAGAATTGATGGTATGGATTCTTGTGTCTTTAACAGATGTATTGCGGTCTTTTGTTGCAGATGGGATGAAGCTTCATGTATTAGCAATGATGAATGATACTTTGATATAAAGCAGCAATGCATTCTTGTGTTAGTTTACGGGGAAATTTCCGTCACGGAGAGCATTGTCGGTAATAGAGGTAAACGACACTCTCCTTAGCGCATTTCGTTGTTTGTTTTGTACTCCAATTGGGGATTAAGGATCATTATTGATGCGCTTTGATATATGGTTCCACAAATCGTATTTGTATCTTTTATGTTGAATTCTGCTTGCTGTTTAGTAAGAGTATTGTGTTATTGGTATTTCTTTAAGGTCTGTTACTCACTAATAACTTCCTGGTTTTTTTTGAATTAACTCATTGAACCTTATACTGAAAACAAAATTGAAGATTTATTCCAATTGGCCTGTTTAATGTTTCACGCTGTTATTGCAGGTCCAGAAATTCACCGGCGGCTTCTTCATCGCAGGGGCTTACTGCGGATTCTGATGGCTGAATTTACCTCCACCTTTCAAAACAGGATTCCTTGCAGCATATGCATTCACCTTTTTCCGTGTAAACAAGTCTTGTTCGTGTAGTTGTAAATCTTTAGGAAAGTTCTTGCAGAAAAGTTTGTTGGATTTGGCTTTTTTAGAACTTCAGCTAGTATTTTAAACTCTAGTGCCTGACCTAGGCCTGAGTAACTTGGAGATTTGTAAAAAAAATGAGATATTTATTTGTATGTACTCCTCTTGTATCAAGTATAATTCATAGTGAAATGTATCAAACAACTTTGATATTTGCAAATCTTGACTCTCCCTTGTAAGCTTTGCGGGAACAGAAGCTACACTTTGATGAAATTAGGATGAAACCAAAAATGGTCCCTATGAACTTTGGGCTTGAAAATATGATACTTTCCTTTCAAGAAACTTAACAATAGATGTCTTCTTGTTTGAGTTCTATGCACCCAACATGATTCTAGGAGTTGATTAGTGCACCTCTAAAATTAGACATAGATTCCATAAGGAACTCTTTGTGGCGATTTATGGTACAATCTTGATTGGATCCCAACTTAAAAGTATAAAACCTCCGTGAAATTATAGCCACGTATGTAAGTCTTAGAAAAGGGGTAATGTATCGGTTTACTTCGTATTAAAATGATTCTCGCTTACACTTAAATTCATGCTTCTTCATCTAAATTTGATGCGTCCAATCATATGGTTCCAAAATCTTATATTTGACAAACTAAAAAAACCGCTTTATGAATAAAATCTAATCATGCTAGGAGAAATCTAAATCCATCTTCCATATAACTCCAACCAGTTCTCAATACTTCTGAAACTTAGGGACAGGAAAATCTGGTCCTCTTAGGGGAATATTGATCTGAGCCTGAGGGTATAAGCTTCTACAAAGGTTCAACTCAGTTTGCGGGATACAACAAGTACACACACAGTCTTCATGTCCTCTGGATCCCCTGTAGCAATCCTAGCTTCACAAATATAACAAACAACGTCTAGTAAAATTGGTTAGCTATGCAGGAATGATTAACCTAAGATGATATCCGATGGATCAAGGAATCTAAGGGTAAAAATAGGGGTATAACAATAAGTCGTGTTCAAGATCCTCAACAAAGTATTTCTATGTGCCTCAGAGCACACCAACAATGACAAGATTGAGATCTTAAAAGGTGTTTACTGTAAGTGATCCACAATTTTATAATCACTTTTGCGAATGAGTCACATGAATTCTTCAGCATCTTTGGCCAAGGAGTCTTTCTCCCCCTGTTGCTGACTTTCTTCCACTACAGCTTTACCCTTACCTTTGTCGTTTCTTCCCACATTAGCATCCGGCGGAGAAAACACTCTGCCACTCCTAGTCAAATCTCCTGCTCCAACAATATTGTCAACAGATGATTCCCCAATTGGCTTCTCTACCAACTCTTGTTTGTAACCATTGCAGAATACCTCTGCCCCATAATTCCAAGGGATGGCCTTAGTGCTCTCATAAGGTATTGGTCCATGCGTAGTGATGATAACAGGTGTCGGCCTTGGCGGTGCTGAAATATTGATTGTTTGGTATGGGATTGAAATCGTTGCGATTTTACCCTGCTCATTATCAACTTCCTTCACATTTTCCTCTCCTTCTACTCTACCAAACTGCAAAATGGCCTCGTCCATCAAACCTTGAAGATGATTTCTCAACTCAGCACATCCTTCGGGGTGCACAACACATCCCTCACAGCCTTCCAACACAACCTGGGAAAACACCACCCTTCAACAATCTGCTTTTTACATAGCTCAACAAAGTCTTCAACTCTTCCATATTCGTTATCAGATTCAACTTTTCCCCCTCGATAACGGCATTAGCTCCAGCCACCCCATGATTCGGCATAGGATTTTGATTCACATTCAGGGTCTCGTTGGTTAAATTAATTGCTTGGGTGTTAAGCAGATCTTGCACCTTATGCTTAAAAGCTTTGCAATTGTCAATGTTATGACTCGGAGTGCCATAATTAAAATCACATCAAGCATTTGTGTCATAGTCTGGTGGAGGCGCGCCAGTAAGCGGTGCTAGAGTCCTTTTCTGAACAAGCTGTAATTGTAGAAAATGTTGCAATAATTGAGAGTAAGGCATGGGAGGCGTATCAAATTTCTTGTTGACCATCCTTCCTATGTCTTGAAATCAGCGCGGTGCAATAGTTGGTTGCTGAGGTACCGCTGGAATGGTTATGCTAGCAATTTGTTGCTGCTGAGGCTGGTATTGTTGTTGATGTTGTGCTCTGTTCCTGTTTCTATTTCTATAAGCTGTTATGGCATTTGTGTCCCCCTCTCTTTTCTTTGAATTTCCAAACGTCTTTCTCGCCCCCCTGAGGTAAACCCTTCTCCGCATTGTATTTTCCCCAACTTTATTCCGTTTTCTACCCTTTCACCTGTTATGGTCAAATCAGAAAAACTTTCAGACATATTCCCAAGCAACTTCTCATAGTATATTCCTGGCAAGGATGCCACGAACATATAAATAAATTCTCATTCCACCATTGGGGGTTGAACTCTAGCTGCTAGTTCTCACCACCTCTGGGCGTATTCCTTAAATCCTTCATTGTTTTTCTGTGATAAGTTCTATAACTGAACTCTGTTTGGTGCCAGATCACTGTTATATTGATAGTGACAAACGAAAGCTTCCCCTAAATCCCTCCAACTCCTGATATGAGTCCCTTCCAGACCCATGTACCACTCTAGAAAAGGACCTGACAAGCTATCCTGAAAAAAGTGCATCAACAATTTTTCATCGTCCGAATAAGCAGACATCTTCTGATAATAGGCCCTGAGATGTACTATGGGACAGGTTGTCCCTTTGTACTTGTCGAAATCCGGAACCTTGAATTTGGGGAGAATCTTGACCCCTGGTACCAACCCCAGATTTGACATCTTCTCTTTAATCATCTTAAACCTTTTGTCATCCTCTGTCTAAAGGCCCACGCCGAAGTCTCCCACTGAGAATACGTCATCTTGCTCGTCTTCTTCCCATTGAGGGCCTGTAGCCCATGTGCAACACCCGCTGCACCGGTTACATGAACTCCTGGTTGGTGACCTCCGCCCGGAGGTTAACAACAGTAGGGATTACATTGGCCTGTGGAATGCTACCGTGAGCTGGGGGAGGAATAGCAGTAGATCCTCCATGTAAGATGCCACTGCCATCCACCCTAGCAATCAGTGGCTGGACTAGAGTTCTGATTGTTCTTACCCATTGGAAACTCCCTGCATCATGTCCATAAATTGTGTCATCCAATCTCTGAATTCTTGTAACTCTTGTTGTATATGATCCATGACTCTTTGCTGATTCCCCCTTGTAGAGTATCTATGAAACGTCTGGTCTGCTATCCTGAAAACTGCTGGAAGAAAACCATACAGAGATAAGATTAACGGCCCCAAGAACACCTGTTATGCAAAAATGATAATGATAATGCAAAATGCAAGCATGTATATATGATTCAAGGAGATCCTCCCCTTGATTCTAGTTCCAAGAACAAAAGGCAAACAGGAGAACAACAGATGAAATCACAAATCACTTCTCATAAATAAAATGAGGACAGGAGTCTGTGTTCACAACATAATATCAGGGGATAGAATAGAAAATGATCAGACGACCCCATCCAACAAAATTGGTGATGGTCTTAATACAAGATAATAACAACAGAGATGAAAACTAAAGAGAAGACTGCATCAGATAACTCTCTCTTCAGCCATGGTAATGAGTCTGAAACTCCTCTAACAGCTTCCTTGTATCCGGGTGTTCAGGCTTTGCAACCAATGCATGTATGAGCAAATCACTTTTGTTGATAACATCCCTCTGTCATACCCTAAATTTGTCCTACCCATTTTCAATTATTTTCACTTTTCGATTTTATTTTCTATTTTACGTTGTCTGCTTATTTCTTGTTATTTAGACACGTGTCCGCTCGCAATTGGTCGATTTTTTAGAAATTTATCTTTATGACCCATTAAGGCGTGACACGTGGCCTAACAACCTTTTTGTGAATATTATTTTTCTTAAACTTTTTCTTTTTTTAAAGTATTACTAATAATATTTTTTAGTAATTATTTTTCGTTTTTTAAAATTTCAATATATTTTTATATTTCTTTTAATACTTATTTAATTGTTATTATTAATATTTATTTTATTATTTAGTTATGTTAATATATTAGTTTTCTCTATAGTTATGTTAATTAATGTTAAGAAAATAAAAAAAATTAACAGAATTAAAAAAAGAGAAGGGAAAAACGGAGTGGGCTAGACCCGTGATTGAGGCCCATTGGAGAAGAAGGAAGACAGGGTCAGATGGTCACAAGATACAGATAAAAGGGGGAGGAATTGATTGTGAGAGGGAACCCTAAGGGACTGTTCACCATCTCCAATCAAACCCTAGCGGCGCCCCAAAACCCTAGCTCCCTCAAAACACAAAACGGAGCCGCCACCCCCTAAAACCGTCCGTCTTCCCTCATCACCATCATCATCTCTGAAAACCTTCCTCCCAATCTCGTGAAACCCTAATAACCACCTTCCATCCCAAACCCTAACGGCGCCGTAATCCTCCACCTTCACGAATCCCTCACATTATCATCACCACCATCACACGAAATCCTCATCTCCATCACTATCATCATCACTGAACTCATCTGCATCACCACTAAAAAAAATCGCCTTCCTTCTTACTTCTCCGCCATCGACTTCACCTTCGCCTCAAAGAAACCGTCACTTTTTTTTCTTTCTCCGAAGACCATCTCACTGCCTCCAAAACCGACGCTACAGCTACGAAAGACGCCACCCTCAAAACTCCTTTCAATTCATCATTGCAACATCAGCTTGTGGTTCTCAAACTTCTCAGCAATTCACCGTCGCGGCTAGAAGAGGACGGGATGTGAACTGGAAGCTTTGATTCGTCATCTTGGCGGGTCTTAATACTCAACGGCATCGGCAGTATGCGCACGAAGGAGGCTCAACGTTCTTCAAATTCCCGTTTCGACATCAACTCGCTGCTACAAATTTTGCAACACCACACGGTAACCTAGCGATGGCTCATCAAGATTCCTACAGATGTTTGTGGTTTGGTATTAGTTTTTTTATCTCTGTTATGGCTGATGAGAAACTGATAACCAGAAAAGAACTCTGATTCTGGTTTCAACCGTTTGGCCCTATCGTCCGTGCAACGATACAAAGGTCACCACGATGGCCGTCTAATACGAAGATAGGAGTGCTTGTAGTCACGTTTTGAGACAAGACTGTGACAAGTTTGAGGACAGAAAGAAGTGCAAGGAGTTTAGGTTGCGAATATGGTTCAAACACCACAAAATCACAGTTGAGCACTACCTAGCAATAACTGCAGCTAACCATGTGTTGAAGGCTATGTTTACGCAAGAGAGAACAAGACTTCATTTTGGAGACTTCAAAGCCATGAGCCAGAGTTATATACGGATAACAATCAACAACACACGTTGGCTTTCACGGTTTTTTTTATGTATTCAAGAGTTTCGATTATACGTGGTTTAATCTTCGACAAATTTATGAAGACAGTGGCGAAGCAAGAAGAGTGAATGGATGTATATGCTTAGCTCTTTCTTCTTCGTTTTCAACTTTTGTATTGTTTTGTTGTTCTGTTTGTTTGTGATTATTTATGTGCAGGTTGAGAGGTGATTAGCGATAGTGGTTCGATTCAATTTCAACACGAAAACACCGGAGCATAAAACTCAGTAGTTCTACAACAGCAAGAGCGTGCCGGCATGAGCAACAATGGCTGCGACAACGGCCACGATTTGCTCTTCAACAACCGCAGCTGATGGTACGAGAATGAAGGGGAAGATGAGGAATGGTTTTCAGTAGCAACAATTTGACTTTGCGGCAATGCGGTCCATTCTCAGGTTCCGACTTCGACAAGCTTAAGTCGCAAACGATGCACATACATTTTCGGTTGGTCTTCTTTTTTATTTTATTTTAACTATGTTTCAGTAATTGGAGTTGTGGTGGTATTGAATCTTAATTGTGCTTTTCTTCTTGAAGTTGGTTTTGTTTTAATTGGAAAACCTTGTTCAAATTCAATGTTGTTGTTGTCATTATGTTGTTGTGAATATGAGATATTGCTGTGTGTTGTTGTGAATATGAAAGGCACTTGATTAAGTGTTTTGTTTTAATATTGCTATTGTAAATATTATGTGAAAATGGTGGATCTGGCGTTGTTTTTTTCTGTTTTGCTTTACTGATGCATTGTTTATGAATTCAAGTTTATTATTTTTGCTGTAGTATAACTTTGGTGTCGATTTAAAGCTTGCTGCATCACTCTATTTTCATTTGCGTTATATAGTTGGTTTGAGTTGATGTCGGTTGCGTTGCGTAAGCATGAGGTAGGATCGTTGTTGTTCTGTTTTGCTTGCTCCGTTGTGATTACGAATACGTTTTTCGGGTTTACTGCTAAATGTGATTTTTTTAAGTGTGTTCGACGATGGTAGCGGTAATGACTTCACCATGTTAACCTTGTTGTTTGAAGCTTCTGCAATATTGTGAATATGTAGTTTCTGTTTGTGGTATTTTCATTGTAATTTGGTTTCGTTTTCTTTTTCTGTATTTTAAATTGTACGAGTAAAAACTTGCTTAGTTTAATGTTAAAAGTTTGGAACATGAGGTGGTTCTAATAAATTTTACTCCAAACGGTCATGTGTTTTTTTACGGCAAGAGACAAACTTCAAATATTTTTTTTATGTTGATTGGTTCGTAAGCTCGCCGTGACTATAAGTTTTTGCTGCGGTATCAATTTTGAATCTGTGTTGGATTTACAATTTTACGGTAGTAGCTTTAAATATGGATTCAAATTAGGATTTTTGCCATAAAAGTGGGATCTTTTTGTTGAACAGACTTTTGTTGGCTTCATCACTATTATCATTGTTATAATTGCTGAACCAATTTTACCATGAGCTTTCACTGTGTTAAAAATTAAATAATTTGCTTTGTCTTGACGTTTAATAGTTTTATATAATTTTTTTTTAATTAATTAGTTTTTATGTAAAACAATTCTAAAGTATTTTCTAAAATATACCTTAGATCATTTTCAAACTTACTTTTAAATTTTGATTAATTATTTTTCTTATTACTAAATCAATTTATTTTACTAAAATTGATATCATTTTTCTAATCCTATTTCAATATATTTTTCAACATTAAAATTATTTTTCAATCAGGTCACGAAAAAACTAAATCTTTGAAGTCTAGCACTTCTTGGATTTTTTGAACTATCATTATTGAGGTGTACACTGTAAATAATGTATAGTTCAATTTTTCATTTTAGCACTCCTTTGGACAAAGAAATATCATAGGAATCTAGCATTCTGTGTGATATTTCCGTTGTTCATCCAAATATTTTCAAATGAAAAAGGTGTCGTCGAGATCTAGCATTTCGATAATACCCCAATTAATTGGTTGTGAGGCCTACGTCTCATTTATCAAATAATTGTCATTTCTCTTATTTTAAAAATCCAATATCATATTCTCACCTCTCGTACCACAATCATTTTTCATACCCTCGATTCAATTCTTCAAAATATCTTTCTCGACCGAAAGAAGAAGGTTCTTGGAATCTAGCATTTCTTGAATTTTCGAGTGAATAGCTCTCGAGGCACGCTCTTGAGTTGTTATTCACTCAACCTTTTGACTTTTTCTAACTCAAACATTTTCAAATGTATCCTAAGTCAAGTGTTCATACGCATTCGCAACCATCGATATTTCGCACACACTTCACAATTCCTCGTGGTTTCGATATTAGGGGCACCCTTAGGGACTAATATCGTTTCTCACCATCTAACCCTTGACACGTCGTCAAGTCGGTTCTATCTTCTAATCAATTCCGCGACTCGTCATCGAACCCTTTCTTCAAACCAACCTTTTGTTTGCCTCACATTCCGTTTTTGTTTCAATCTTTCTACAAACGTTTTTTTAAACTTACGAAAGAGGGATATTCTTAGAATCTAGCATTCTTTGAATATTCGAATGAGTAACTCTCGAGGCGCGCCCTTGAGTTGTTATTAGTTCATTCTTTCGATTTCAAAACATCAAATTCTTTATCTTCAACTTATTCAGTCAATTTCTGAAAGAACTGAGTTCTTGGAATCTCGCATTCCTTGAATTCTTGAGTGACAAGCTCTTGAGGCACGCTCTTGGGTTGCTTGTCAGTCACTCTTTCGTCTCTTTCTCAAACTTCTAACTTATTCAACCTTATATTTTCGTGGTTGTTACCACGAACTACGGACGCTCTGATTCTTTATTCATTCTTGAATATAAGATACGTAGGCACAAGATTGCGATGATCTTGGCGAGCACACTTCTATCTTCCTCCATCTTCTGTTTCCCAATATTTCCCGTAGTCGAACTACGACGCTCTGATTTCTCATTCTCGTCCGAATGAGCATACGTGGGCACAAGGGCCCCAATCCTTGGCGAGCACTCTATCCTCTAACCACCCATCTCTCCTTTGCGTCTTTAACCTTTTACCCTACCAATTCTACCATTAGCACCGAGAAGAAAACAACCAAACCTAGATAACACTCTCCACAAATACCTTACGAGGTTCCGTTGAGTACAACAGACGTGAGGGGTGCTAATACCTTCCCCTCGTGTAACCGACTCCCGAATCCGGAACATGGTTGCGACAACCCTGTTCCTATCCTTTCGTTTTAAGAGGTTTTCTCGATATTTTCCTCTTCCGTTTATTCGGGAAAATAAAGTTCGGTGGCGACTCTGTCGAACCGCATTTCCGCGCCTTTCACGCGAGGGTCGTTTCTCCGAAATGTCTCCATGACTTTTCGAGGTGCGACAGCTGGCGACTCTGCTGGGGATATTTTGCTCCATGCAAAGAGAGAGTCGAGCCTATCTTTTGGTTTGTGAGGAGTGTTTGTTTTATTTGTTTTCTTCTTGTTTATGTATTTGTTCTCTTGTGGATTTTATTTGTGCTTGTTACCTTGGTTGCTTGTTGGTTCTTGGGATGATATCATGAGTAAAGCTCTACGCCCGAGCTTTGGTAATGTTGCACCCCAAAATTTGCCCAACACTTCTTTACCTAGCTTATGTTTCATTTCATTCACATTAGCATTATCATTTGCATTTCATTGACACGTATGCAGGAGATCAAGAGGTATGATTACCAATCAAGATCTATACAAGACTATAAAGCTAGTTAAGAAGGTTATTCTAGTGTTCAAGGATCGATATCCTTGTCAGAGAAGTTAAAAGATCCTTAGAGAGAGTGATTGATGCCAAGAGGGTCTGTCTCCTAACTTGAGAGTTGTGGGAAGTCATCAGATGATTCTGAAGCCATGGAGATGGACTTGAGGTCTTTAGAGATCTCATGAGAAGTGTTGAAGATCACTTTGAGGCCTAGACAGGTCATTGTGCAAGATTAAGAAGACTCGACCATGAGTGGTGCAATTAGGGTTTGACTGGGTCAACCCTAAGTCAGCTGATGATTTGAAGAAGGTTGAGACCTAATCCAAGAGCCATGTGATCATGGGTTGATGCATTGAGATGTTATAAGGATGATTCCAAGGTTAACTCATCATGATTGAAGAGTTTGAAAAGTTTCAAGCTAGGGTTTCTAAGACTTGACAGTGTAAAATCCCCTAGTTTGACCCCTATCTTCAAGGCAGATTAGCTCAAGATGTGATTGTCATATCATCTTACCCCCAACATGAATGTTGTAGAACATGATCTTAGCTTTAATTTGAGTGCTAGAAGTCCTTGATAGGATTTGTAGAACTCAAGTTATGACTTTGACAAGTTACAGGTCATCTGAGGTATGTGAATTTGGAGCTTGAAAGTTGTCCAACTTGCATGAGACTTTTGCCCTATAAGGATGATTCCTATGAACTTTTGGTCAACATGAATGTTGTTCCTTATCCTCTTAGCTTTCTAGAGAGTACTAGAAGTCCTTGATAGGATTTGCAGAACTCATGTTATGGCTTTGACAAGTCAAGGGTATTTTGGTCATTTGAAGATTACAGGTCATTTCAATCATAAGGCCATAACTCCTATTTGCAAGCTTCAAATGGGAAAATGTCCAACATCAAACTTGTTCAAAATGATGCTTTAAGGCTAACCAAGTGGTCATGAGAGGTTGGAATTTCTTGTAACTCAAGATTGCAAAATTGGCTTAAAAAGGAAGATTTAAAGTTCATTAAAAGGACCAAATTTGGGATTTTTCATTTCAAGGCCAGGACAAGGCATGTAATATGTCATTTTGATCAGAAATGACATTTTAAAGACAATGGCAATGGCACTTTTCTCATTTGAGGTCAAAATCATGGAGTTGTATGTTGTTACTTAAAGCTTAAGTTACATAACCCAAACTATGCATAAGTGCAAGACCAATGCTCCAATCCATCAAAACACTTTCAAAATCTCATGTGGAGAGAATTTGGATGAGAATGAGGGCAAGTGCAAGCTGCTAGCAGAATTGGTATGAGAATGGCATGAGATTGAATTTTCCATGACATGAGATATTGAAATACTCATTGGATTGATCTAGAACTTTCTAGATCATTCATTCATGTCCTATATATGATTATGAATTGGTTCAGAGTGAAGGTTGGTGAGAATTGAGAGAGGAGAGTGAGATTGTATTGTGAACTTTCTTCTTGCAAATCAAAATCTGTTACAAGGTTTGAAGCCATTTCAGTCTAAGAAATTGATCTCAATAGCATGCTCTGAGGTTGGTGATTGATCCCAGATCAAATTCAAGGCCAAATTGTGGAGGAATCATGAGTTAGCCATTGGAGTTGGAAGCTTGCAACTCAGAATCGGGTTCAAGAATCCAAGGCATTTCAACTCTTTTCTTTGCATACAGAAGGTTGATTGGAGGCTAGTGAAGGAGTCTGCAAGCTCTTGAGGGTTGATTTGAAGATTCAACCACTCTGTTCACACGATTTTACCAGGTATGCAATTCTTATTCCATGGATTAATTTAGGTAGAATCAAGAGGAATTATTATGTTAGAAGCATTGTAGATTGATGTAGGAGGGTTTCTGGATCATTAATTTGGAGATTAGTGACCAATTAGGGTTGTTGCAATTTTCGGTTGAGATTGTGTTCTTGCAAATCTTGAGCTTTTAGAATGAATTAGTGGCATGAATGAATTCCTAAGGAAATTTGAGACAAGATTCATCAAGGAATCGTGGCCAATGGTAGATTCTAGAGAGAGTTAGGGTTGTGGAAGGTTGATCGGAGAAGTCACCAGCGGTGACTCTAGCGCGCGCAGGTGAACTGAACTCAGAAATTTGAAATGAGGAAGATGATCCCAGAGCCATTGGATTAGGGGAGGACCTTTGACCAGATGAGGATCCAACGGCCACGCGTGAAGGAAATGTTGTGAAGGATTTCTGAGTTGAGATGAAACGCAGCGTTTCATTTATTTGTTGGTTTTGGGCTTAGTCAATAGTTGATACTCCCACCCCCCTTTTGGGCTCAAACACTAAAATGAACTGAATTGTTATGCTATCTGCACCACGTGCCTATTATTTTCTGTTGATTTTTCATTTTATTTTTCATTTCATTCATGGTTATTGGAAAATTCATAAATAATGGAAAAATAACTCAATTAATCCCATTCTTTTTGCCATGGATTCATGATTGAATCCAGTATTTTTTAGAGAAAAAATATTAATATTCCATGCATTTTTTGATTTTACGTGCATTTTTACATTTTAATTGATATTAAAATAGTCATGGTTGATGCTTGATCTTGTTGAATTTGGTTTGATCATGTGATGATGATTCTTGCCCTGATTTTTTGTGTGTAGCTAGCATAGATATGCATGCTCACCCTAGATTTTTCTCACATTTTTGTGATGAATATAAGTGGTAGTTTTAGGTTGAAACTTTAGGAACTCCATTTTTAGGGTTTATGGTTGATACCTTATGATTTAGGGTTTATTTCTAGAACTTGGTGGATGATTCAACCTCTGATTTTTGTATGGTAGATTCATGATTGAATTAGGATCCCTTAGGAATTTTTGTAGGAATTTTCAATGTAGTTTTCTATTTTTGTTTGATTTTATTTTAGGTGCTAACTTTAGGTGATTCTAATGCCCTGATTCAACTAGAATGACTTCTTTAGTTCCCTTAGATTAGGGTTTTGTCTCTTTTGCTCTTGGATGATGATGAAGGCAAGTTGAAGATGCAATGGAGTGCTTGAAGAAGCTTGGATGTGAAGATCTCCCCTTCTTTTGGGTGTAGTGTTGATTAGGTGTTAAGATTAGGGTTTGAAGGCAGAGCTTCTAGATAGATTCTCTTCCTTCATAAACATGGAAGAGGTTGATTGTAACATCCATTTTAATTATTTAGTCATTTTATTATTATTTTAAATATTATATGTTGATGTGCCCTTTGGTAGGGTGTATTTGATGATGTTTGGTGGGTGTCCCTGAGATGGGAGGATCATTGGTGGTAATTTGGTGAGTTTATAATAATATAAGAAATAATAGTAATATTGGTGGTGGTATTATTATTATTATTATTATTATTATTATTATTATTATTATTATTATTATATTTATGATTATTATTAATATTTGTAGTAATATTGTTAATATGGAGAATATAATATTATTATTAATATAGTTATTATATTATTATGATTTTTGGTGTGAATATGATAATATAATGAATAATAGTAATATTGGTGGGGGTATTATTATTATTATATATTATTATATTTATTAGTATTATTAATATTATTATTATTTTGGTGAGATAATAATATTATTACTATTATTATTATTATTATTATTATTATTATTATTTTGGTGAGATAATAATAATATTATTATTATTATTATTATTATTATTATTAATAGTATTATTATGATTAGTATTATTAATATTAGTAATATTATATTAGTATTATTAATATTAAGATTATTATTATTAATATTATTTTATTATTAGTATTAATATAATTGTTATTATTATCATTAGTATTATTAATATTATTATAATTATAATTATTGTTGGGTGTATTACTATTATTATTATTATGTTGAATATTACTATAATATTACAATAGTATTATATTATTATTATTATTATTATTATTATTATTATTATTATGATTATTATAATTATTATTATTAGAATTATTATTGGGAATATTAGTGGTTGGAATAAGTAAAATAAGAAGTGGAAGGGTTATGGGGAAGTTAGAATGGAAATATGAAAAGGCACGATAGAAACCGTGAGAAGGGAAATTGGGAGAATAGAGAAGAGCGAAGAAAAAAGAGAAAGGGAAAAGGTTAGGGATGAAGAATCTTGGAGGAATTTATCACCGATCAGAATAATTATCCAGGTAAGGGGGGAGAAACTTGATTGGGATGGTATATATACATGTATAGGGTAGAGGGGATTCCTTAACCCCGTAGGAAAATGTCGATCTATGAAGTTTTATATTGGCATGCTTGTTATTGTTGTTGCTAATGATAAATTGATGCTTGATATCGATGAATTGTTGATTGGTATTGGTGAATTTGGTATATATATATTATGGTGATATTAGTGAGATTATATGTTGTTACTGCAGTGTTGATAGTAACTATGAATAGAGTTTTGGTGAGATTTTGTGTTGTTATTGTAGCGTTGGTAATGACCATGATTATAAATTTGGGAAAATTATGTGTTGTTCCCTGTGATGTTGTTAGTGACTCTGGTTAGGACCTTGGTGAGATTCAGAGTAACTCTGAAGTGTAGGTAATGTACCGTAATGTTGGTTCTAGAGTAGGAAGTATATGATAATTGGTAAGTATAATGGTGTGTTTGTGTTTGATGATAACTAGTAATTGATAGCGATGGAGTATAGTTCAATGTTGATGAATTGTTGTTTTTGGTTAATTTGGCGTATAGGCTGGGTTTATGGTTTTTAGGGAGATTCTGTGTGACCTTTTAAGGCATCGGTAGAATGTTTAAGCGATGACTTTGGGAATAAGATTTAGGAACCGATTTAGTTACGGTAATGTACAAGGTTGGTACTAGAGTAGGCTGAGAATTTGAGTTGAGATGATAAGTTTGATTTGGCCTAGGATAGTACTGCAGAACTGTGGGGAAGTTGGTGAATCGCAGCATTCGCTGGGCTTCGCCTGGCGAGTGTTGGCGAAGCTTCACCTAGCGAATGCCAGCGAGCGTAGCAGAACCAGAATGTGACTTTGGTGATGTTTGGCCTTGAGCATTGGTCTGGGGTGATCTTTCTGGCCTTGATGCATTGTAAGGATGATGAGTGTGGGATCTAACCTGTGTACTGGGTGATAGTACTCATTTCCCTTAATATTGTTGGTGGACAATTAGTTAACGTATATGTACGTAGTGATCAGTAGGATCGTGTGTTCCCGGGTGTTGGGATGTGGTTATATATGGTGTTATAGTATGAATTTGTTTACTATCTGATTGATTTATATGGTGTTGGTGTAATATATCTACACATATATGCATTGATGTATGATGATATGATCAGGAGGATCGTGTGCACTTAGTGTGCCTAAATATGATAGTTATGCATTGGTGTGTGCATATCATGGTGTTTTGGTGGGATGAATCATGTCTCAGGAGGAGCGTAAGTGATTCATCCGTACTCCTTTGTGGAGAATTGTGGGGGATAGATCATGTCTCAGGAGGAGCGTAAGTGATCTATCCAGGTTCGATTGAATGAACCAATGAGTCGGTACCGCATGCATGGTGTTGAGTTGCATATTTGCATTATAATATGTTATATTGTAATTTGAACAGTAGGTTCGTTATATGGAGTTGTTGGGGTGAATATTGGTGTGTTGGTGTGTTTTACTACCTTGTTTACATGTATTACATTACCAATATATTTTTGATCATGTTTTCTCACCCCTTGGTTGTTGTTGTGTCTGTGCTTCTCCGGAAGTACAGATAATCCAGGTACTTAGATAGCTTGGATGGTGGTGTGCCAGTCGAGTCTAGGATGCTCTGATACGTAACACGGGATATGGGTGTTTTAATTGTTTTATGTCAAACTTGTTGTAATCCTGTGACGTATCACTTTTTTTGTGAATTATAATAATAAAGATTTTATGAAATTTGGCGGATGGCCGAGAATGTTGGAATAATGTTTTCCGCAGTATTATTTTTGAGAATAATTAATAAAGTATTTTTATAAAAATTTGGTGATGTGATATCCCACTATTTTGGTGAAAACTCTGATGTTTATTTATAATGTTTATATTTTATTTAATTTGGGAAGTGGGGTGTTACAATTGGTATCAGAGCAGGTCGGTCCGTCCGGCCAATGTTGTCTAGTGTTGTTGTTCCCTGGTATGCGACATGTGCGTAAAAACACTGTCGATACATGTTGTTGGTTAAGTTTGTCGGTAGAAGTGGAATGATTCCAGTGGGGGAGAAGTTGTATTTCTCCGGAAAGCTACAATTTGGTGGCTTATGGTGTTGAGGAATGATATAATAGTTGGTAAAGATGGTTTGTACCCCATCATGATTTCGGCTGTCTATTAACAAATTGAGGAACTGATCACCCTTAATCTCTTGTTAATACTGGACGAGATTGTGTTGGATGGGATAGACGCGTCTTGCAAGCTTGGGTGGCGTGAGCAGTGAATAGTCTTGAGTTAAGCTAAGTGCTTAAGGGATTATTTTGAGGAATTTGGCGTAAGACGGTGTTGAAGTGTCTATTTTGACTGAAACTTGGAATGAGAAGGAAAGTGAGAAAAATTGGGATTTGTCAATTATTTGCGATTGCCGGAGGTTTCCGGATGAGGTAGGTGATTTACTATCGGAGTGTGAAGTAAAGCTCACACGTTGACTTTATTGTTGGAACGAGTCCGATATTAGTGACTCCATATGGTGTATTTTCGTTGGGATTGGAGAAGTTGAAGAGTCAACTTGAAGACCTTCTAGGAGAGAGGTTCTTTTGTTTGAGTGTGCTACCGTAATGTGCACCAATTTTGTTGGTTAGACAGATAGAAGGTTTTGTGAAGCTTTGGGTGAACTATAGATAAGTGAACAGGGTGACTATCAAGGATAGGTGTTCGCTTCCAAGAGTTAATGATTTGATGGAACAATTGATCGAGGGATGTGAGTCCCTTGGTCATGTGATCTCGAGTAGAGTTCTTGTGGTGGATGGGACGAAGGTCAAAAGTTCTATCGTATTAGGAGGCTCAAAGATCTGCTGTTGAGATTGGAAGTAATTGAGTTTTAAATTATCCATAGATTTAAAATGTGTTGGATGGCTTCCTAAGTATAAAAATGTTGTTGTACGTTAAATTCCGAGATCTTAGCTTTTTACGGAATCGAAATTGGACACTCGAAAGTCGGGTAACGGTCGAAAAGAGGATTTTGGGACTGTCATGTTCGCCTGGTGAGCATACTGGCGAACATCCATATTCGCTGCGGTGTTCGCCTGGCGAAGGGGTCCTGGGCAGAAAATGTTATTCTGGTGTTTTTGCTGTAACGGGAGAACCGTAACTTGGAATGACGCGCGGTTCGAAGCGTTGGAAAGCTATTCAAATTATCTATGAGATGGTGAAGTATTGACATAGATTTAAGCTATTTATTGATGAAGTGTGTTTGAATGTTGTGGTAAGGACGGGCGGTACAGTATGTGTTCCCGCTATAACTCACAACTTGTTTGTCCACTTGGCATGGGATCTTCTTTAATTATTTATATAAGGCAATGGTTGTGTTAATAAATGATATTTTAAGGTATTAGAAGAGTATAGAGGATTATGTTGAGCATAAGGAACTGGAGTTATCAGTGTTGGAAAAAGAGCGGTGATATACTTCCGTAAGGAAAGTTCTGCCGAATCCGATAGAACTAATTGTGGTGTTTGTGATGTTTGTTGATATAATTAGGGGATTTGCTAAAGACAACTTCAGCGAGTTTCAATTATGCAAAAGGCAACCAGAAGTGTATAAGAGAAATCATCCGACCAGTGATTTAGAGTTGGTTACTATTGTGATTGTACCGGAGTCGGAGTCTTCAAAAGTTCAGACTGAGATCGGAGATGTTTGGTGATCTTAAGAGTTTAAGGTGTTTGTTTAATTTGAATAAGACGAATATGAGGCATAGGAAATAATTGGGACTTCGAAAAGAGTACGACTTCGAGTTGAATTACCATTCGGGTAAAGCGGACATGGTAGATGATGCAGTGAGTTAGAAATATTTGCATATACCGAAGATGATGGTGAAAAGAGTTAGAACTAATTGAGAAATTTCATAATATGAGTTTTGTGAGTAAGGAGACTTCTTATGGAGTTAAGCTTTTATTATTAAGATCTGACTAGTGATATCCTTGAGCAGAATCGAGAAAGTCAAAAACCTGGGTTGAGTAGTGAATTAGTTGAAATTGATAAATTAGAGTCGAAGAGTGGATTGTCGGGTTTGTGGAAATAGTACCATGATGTGTTATGATAGGGTATGTGTACCAGATGTTGTTGAGGGGAGTAGGAGTACTCGTGAAGAAATACATTGAGGTAGATGGAGTATCCATCCCGGTGCTATGAAGAAGTAACCGAATTTGAGTAGATTGTTTTGGAGACCATGGATAAGGGGAGGAGTAGTAGAGATGGAATATGCTGGTTAGAATTGTAGGAATTCGAAGAGTGAACATCAGAGACTGTTGAGTCTGATGCAATCGTTAAATATTCCAGAGTGGAAATCAGGTAGTATTTTCACAAAATTGGTGTTGAGATTTCCAAAGAATTTGTAAAGACATAATTTTAATTTGAATTGTTAGGAGTGGATTAACTATTCTGTGTTGAGGATATACGAGATGCATATTGAGAAAGTGGTGAAGTTGAATGAGATACTAACGAATATTGTGTCAGATGGAAATTTGAGGTTTATATTGAGATTTTGGAGGGGCTTACAGGAAGCTTCGGGTACTAAGTTGAAGCTGAGTTCGACCTACCATCCGCAAACTGATGGTCAGTCAGAGAGGACTATTAAGTCTGTAGAGAATTGGTGAGAGCTTGGGTGTCGGATCAAGGTGGAGCGTGGGATGATTAATTATCGTTGATTGAGTTACCTATAATAACGGTTACCATCCTAGTGTCGGAATGGCACTATATGTGGCTTGGTGAGATAGGGAGTGTAGGACTCTCCTGTGTTGAAATAAATCGAGTGAGAGTGTTGTACTCAGACTTGAAAATTATGCTTGAGATGGCTGAGAAGATCGAGAGGATCCGAGGCAATATGTGTTTTGAGAGTCACGCCGGTGACTGGTGTTGGTCGAGCTTCAAAATCTCAGAAGTTCGCACCGTGTTCTGTAGTTGTATCAGAGTGGCGCAGCGGAGGCATGGGAGGAGTAACATGTTAGACTGTTTTTCCGTTGTCGCTATGAATTGGTATGATATGTTTCATGTGTCTTAGTCGAGAAAGTACATTGAACCAAGTGGATGATGTACAAGTGAAAAATATTCCGATTGTTGAGGCATTGCTAGTTCGTTTTGGCGAGCGAGGAACAACTCCGAAGGGAGGAGATATCTTTGGTGAAAGTAGTATGGGGAGGTGCTGCAGAAGGCAGTGTGACCTGAGAATTGGAATAAAGGATGCGGGGAGCGTATCCGGAATTATTTCCATCAGGTAATTTTCGAGGACGAAAATAATTAAAGTGGGGGAGAGTTGTAACATCCATTTTAATTATTTAGTCATTTTATTATTATTTTAAATATTATATGTTGATGTGCCCTTTGGTAGGGTGTATTTGATGATGTTTGGTGGGTGTCCCTGAGATGGGAGGATCATTGGTGGTAATTTGGTGAGTTTATAATAATATAAGAAATAATAGTAATATTGGTGGTGGTATTATTATTATTATTATTATTATTATTATTATTATTATTATTATTATTATTATTATTATTATTATTATTATTATTATTATTATTATTATTATTATATTTATGATTATTATTAATATTTGTAGTAATATTATTAATATGGAGAATATAATATTATTATTAATATAGTTATTATATTATTATGATTTTTGGTGTGAATATGATAATATAATGAATAACAGTAATATTGGTGGGGGTATTATTATTATTATTAAATATTATTATATTTATTAGTATTATTAATATTATTATTATTTTGGTGAGATAATAATATTATTACTATTATTATTATTATTATTATTATTTTGGTGAGATAATAATAATATTATTATTATTATTATTATTATTATTATTATTATTATTAATAGTATTATTATGATTAGTATTATTAATATTAGTAATATTATATTAGTATTATTAATATTAAGATTATTATTATTAATATTATTTTATTATTAGTATTAATATAATTGTTATTATTATCATTAGTATTATTATTATTATAATTATAATTATTGTTGGGTGTATTACTATTATTATTATTATGTTGAATATTACTATAATATTACAATAGTATTATATTATTATTATTATTATTATTATTATTATTATTATTATTATTATTATTATTATTATAATGATTATTATAATTATTATTATTAGAATTATTATTGGGAATATTAGTGGTTGGAATAAGTAAAATAAGAAGTGGAAGGGTTATGGGGAAGTTAGAATGAAAATATGAAAAGGCACGATAGAAACCGTGAGAAGGGAAATTGGGAGAATAGAGAAGAGCGAAGAACAAAGAGAAAGGGAAAAGGCTAGAGATGAAGAATCTTGGAGGAATTTATCACCGATCAGAATAATTATCCAGGTAAGGGGGAGAAACTTGATTGGGATGGTATATATACATGTATAGGGTAGAGGGGATTCCTTAACCCCGTAGGAAAATGTCGATCTATGAAGTTTTATATTGGCATGCTTGTTATTGTTGTTACTAATGATAAATTGATGCTTGATATCGATGAATTGTTGATTGGTATTGGTGAATTTGGTATATATATATTATGGTGATATTAGTGAGATTATATGTTGTTACTGCAGTGTTGATAGTAACTATGAATAGAGTTTTGGTGAGATTTTGTGTTGTTATTGTAGCGTTGGTAATGACCATGATTATAAATTTGGGAAAATTATGTGTTGTTCCCTGTGATGTTGTTAGTGACTCTGGTTAGGACCTTGGTGAGATTCAGAGTAACTCTGAAGTGTAGGTAATGTACCGTAATGTTGGTTCTAGAGTAGGAAATATATGATAATTGGTAAGTATAATGGTGTGTTTGTCTTTGATGATAACTAGTAATTGATAGCGGTGGAGTATAGGTCAATGTTGATGAATTGTTGTTTTTGGTTAATTTGGCGTATAGGCTGGGTTTAAGGTTTTTAGGGATATTCTGTGTGACCTTTTAAGGCATCGGTAGAATGTTTAAGCGATGACTTTGGGAATAAGATTTAGGAACCGATTTAGTTACGGTAATGTACAAGGTTGGTACTAGAGTAGGCTGAGAATTTGAGTTGAGATGATAAGTTTGATTTGGCCTAGGATAGTACTGCAGAACTATGGGGAAGTTGGTGAATCGCAGCATTCGCTGGGCTTCGCCTGGCGAGTGTTGGCGAAGTTTCGCCTAGCGAATTCCAGCGAGCGTAGCAGAACCAGAATGTGACTTTGGTGATGTTTGGCCTTGAGCATTGGTCTGGGGTGATCTTTCTGGCCTTGATGCATTGTAAGGATGATGAGTGTGGGATCTAACCTGTGTACTGGGTGATAGTACTCATTTCCCTTAATATTGTTGGTGGACAATTAGTTAACGTATATGTACGTAGTGATCAGTAGGATCGTGTGTTCCCGGGTGTTGGGATGTGGTTATATATGGTGTTATAGTATGAATTTGTTTACTATCTGATTGATTTATATGGTGTTGGTGTAATATATCTACACATATATGCATTGATGTATGATGATATGATCAGGAGGATCGTGTGCACTTAGTGTGCCTAAATATGATAGTTATGCATTGGTGTGTGCATATCATGGTGTTTTGGTGGGATGAATCATGTCTCAGGAGGAGCGTAAGTGATTCATCCGTACTCCTTTGTGGAGAATGGTGGGGGATATATCATGCCTCAGGAGGAGCGTAAGTGATCTATCAAGGTTCGATAGAATGAACCAATGAGTCGGTACCGCATGCATGGTGTTGAGTTGCATATTTGCATTATAATATGTTATATTGTAATTTGAACAGTAGGTTCGTTATATGGAGTTGTTGGGGTGAATATTGGTGTGTTGGTGTGTTTTACTACCTTGTTTACATGTATTACATTACCAATATATTTTTGATCATGTTTTCTCACCCCTTGGTTGTTGTTGTGTCTGTGCTTCTCCGGAAGTACAGATAATCCAGGTACTTAGATAGCTTGGATGGTGGTGTGCCAGTCGAGTCTAGGATGCTCTGATACGTAACACGGGATATGGGTGTTTTAATTGTTTTATGTCAAACTTGTTGTAATCCTGTGACGTATCACTTTTTTTGTGAATTATAATAATAAAGATTTTATGAAATTTGGCGGATGGCCGAGAATGTTGGAATAATGTTTTCCGCAGTATTATTTTTGAGAATAACTAATAAAGTATTTTTATAAAAATTTGATGATGTGATATCCCACTATTTTGGTGAAAACTCTGATGTTTATTTATAATGTTTATATTTTATTTAATTTGGGAAGTGGGGTGTTACATTGATCACTTCCATTCTTCCCTATGATGTAAGGTCCCCTTGTAAAGGCCCCATCCCTCCTTTGGTAGGATGTGTGGCTCTTTACAAGTTGGTAGAACCTTGAGGGTCCCTTTCTCTGATGATAGGATGCTTAGTGGTGACCTTTGGTCTTCACTCTGCTACCAATCATCCAAACTTTGCTCTTGTTAGATGAATCTTTCTCCCTTGCTAGAGGATGGAGTTCCTTGCTTGAAGAGATTGAAGGATAGGAGTTGATACTTCCCAGTATCTGAAGACTACTCTTAGGAACTGAAGCTTGAAGGTCCAGAAGAACAAGGTGACATTTGTGAAGAAGATCAAATTGAAATTGAGTGAAGAGCTGAGGCTTGAAGAAGAAAGAATGAGTTGATATTTATGTTGATACATTGAGAGCCTGAAGGAGCCAAGTTGATACTTGATATGAGAAGTGAAGCCTGAAGGTGGAAATTACTGAAGAGCCGAGGCTCGAGGAAGAGGGAATAAGTTGATACTTATGTTGGGTGTGTTGAAAGATTGAGGAGGCAAGTTGATACTTGTTGTTGAACATGGTAGCCTTGAAGGGCAGTTGAGGACTGATGACTGAATTGTTGTCAGAAGATTGCTTTGCTGTAGGAAGCTGTGGACCTGCTTTCCTGTCTGTTTGCTTTCTGTGCAACTGTATTGATGTGACTTGTTTGATTTGCTTGATGCATTAGAATAAGTTCATGTTTAGATTGTGTTAAGCTAGGAGCATGATTGCACTAGAGGTTGAGTTGCTCCCTCTGCTTGTATTTTACTGTATGGCTTTGCTTGCGGGTATTCGGTAGATCCCTGCTCCCTTGCCTATGTGGTTTGTGTTTGCTTGATAGCATGTTACTTCTTCTGTATGATTGCAGTTACTCCTATTTTGCTTGATAGCATTTTATTTCTTCTGTATGATTGCAGTTATTCATATCTGGCTTGAGGTTGAGATGAGTTTGTGGAGGCTGATGCCCCACACACATTTCCTCCCTCACTTGCATTGCATGCATTTTACAGCCGTTTACTGTTTACTGTTTAAGCTGATGCTTTATCTGTTTCTGTTTATCATTGACCTGATCCCCTAGGAATCTCACTTCCTTTGATAAGGAAGTAATGATTAGAACTTTAGGTTGAAACCTATGCATGATAACTTCTAGGAGTTCCCTGTTTCAAACTTCAACCATAGGATGAATTCTTGGCATGACAACATTAGGACTTGATAGTCTTCCCTTTAGTTGAACCTGTTCGTTCTCTCTTCTCATCTTCAAACAAATCAAAATACAGTAATAAAGGTTAACTGACGTCGTACGTTACGAGCCTTAAGCTATCTGAGAAAGGATTGTCTAAGAGTTTCTTTTCGACAGCTTGGATGTTTAGTATGGCACCCTTTGGGTGACATGCGACACATTCGCTCTTAGGTCATAGTCTCTAGTGCGATATTGGTTGCAAACATCCATAAAAACAATTCTTCCGTAAAAGACAGAAAACGAACTTCAAACCTTTTTTGCCCCGTGGGCCTATAATTCAAAGGAAAGTTTTTCCAAAGAAAAGAGTGTCGTTAACTCCCAGTTCTGCTGCAAACGGTAACGCCTAAGTCTCCAAGGGTCGAGCTGCGTACACCAAACTGCTGGAACTGTTTGTTAACCCTACTCGATAAAACAGATGAATCTGAATTCCCGTAATCCGTATTATCCCGAACTACGTAAGCTCTGATCTCTCAGGCCTGTTGAGAGTACGTAGGCACAATACTGACGTATTGGCGAGCCACCTTCCCCGTAACCCGTAGTTAGGCGAACTACGTTGACTCTGATTTCTCGTTCTCTGATGAGAATACGTAGGCATAAAGTGCGACGCTTTGCCGAGTCATTTTCTTTTCTTTTCAGACCAGCCTTGATAGGTAGATAGATAAAACCAACCTGTCAGATAAACACAACAAGTGTGGATCCCATCGAGTACGATGGACGCGAGGGGTGCTAATACCTTCCCCTTGCGTAACCGACTCCCGAACCCAGACAACGGTTATGATGACCTTGTCTTATACCTTTTCGTCAGGTTTTTCCGATCGTTTCCTTTCCCGTTCTGAGGGATAAATAACGAAAGGTGGCGACTCTTCTGTTTTGCCGGCACCTTATTTTCGCGGTAGCGACAGCTGGCGACTCTGCTGGGGACTTGATAGTTTCCTGGGATCCAACGTCCCGTATACGAGTCAATTTGGGGATCCAACGTCCCCTGCGAGAGTCAATCCTAGCGCTTGTATGATTACTTGTTGGGTTGTGTTTGTTTATCGCATTTTATTTCCCCGCACTTTATTTTCAGTATGATATGATTATCTGTGCTGTTGTGGGAGGGGCATTCTGATGAGTGAGAAGCCAGACCCAGGCTTGAGTGTACTTAGCATTAGTTGTGGAAATTAGTGGGCGCGTGCTTGCTTTGCAGGCACTACTGTCTCATGAAATCCACGCTCAGACGAGGTTCTCCCGGTTGACTTCTTTTCCGGCCCTTTGGGCCTGAGGGGTTGTTGGTTTGGAGGATTGTCGACTCTGGGGACCAATCATTTGGGATTCAGCTGAGTGAGGCCGCTTCAGGAGATGGTGATGCCACACCTTCTGGGTATCGTATCACCCCTCTTGAATGTCTGTGATGCTGATGAACGCATAGGATGCCGAACTTGTGTCAGTTTAGGTCCATACCTGTGAGCAGGGCTGGGTTTGTTGCAGGACACCTTAACCTTCAGACTACCTGGTTTTCTTGATAGTGAATCAGTTTTGTTGGTATCAGAGGATCTCATCATCAGATGTGTGTTTGTTCTTGATAGAGCAGATTTATGGTCCTGTATCAGAGGTCCTTATTATCAGATGAGTGTTCGTTCTTGACAGAGCAGATTTATGGTCCTGTATCAGAGGTCCTTATCTTCAGATATGTGTGTTCTTGAAAGAGCAGATTTATGGTCCGATATCAGGGTTTTCTTCTCATCAGAGATATGGTTGTTCTCGACAGAGCAGTATTATGGTTTTGTTGATACAGAATCTTCACCTTCATCTCCTCAACAACACAGTTGTCTTGATCTCCTGCTGCATGATTGCATTTTACATTGCTTGGCATACTCATTTGCATTTCATTAACGTGTGTCTGTGTTGCAGGTACCGTTTCCCCTGATTCAGGTGTTCTTGCCTTCTATTGTGCTATTATGGGTTCTCTGAGGAAGACTGTGGCTTACAAGCTCCCCACTCCTGATGTTGTTTAGCTGACTGGTTTGATTGCCCTGGCAGATGATTCTGTGAGAGATGAATTCAGAAAGTCTTACGGTAGACTGCTCAGTTTGGTTCGTAAACCCTCTGTGTTTGAGTTGAATGGGTTGCACGCCCTGCTACAGTTCTACGATCCTCCGTTGAGATGCTTTACTTTCCAGGACTTTATTCTCGCACCCACACTAGAGGAGTATGCTGATTTGTTAGGTGTGCCTATCAGGAGGCAGATGCCCTTTGTTCATATGGATGTTGAGCCTGACCTAGCTAGTCTAGCTCCCTCACTTCACCTGGATGCCTTCGAGTTGGTCTTGTCTAGTTGGAACAAGGTTCCCGATTTCTCCTTGCAGTTCTTAGTGGGAAAGGCTCAGCAGTGCGCCAAAGATGGTTGTTGGATCGTGTTCAACGCCATTCTTGCTCTGTGCATATATGGCATCATTCTGTTCCCCAATATGCCTGACTTTGTAGACTTCGACGCCTTTCACATCTTTGCATCAGGGAATCCAGTCCCTACATTGATTGGAGATGTCTACCATTCCGTCCACTACACAAACAAGAACAGAAGGGGTAAGAATGTCTCATGATGTGTACCCCTTCTCTATAGATGGCTTGATAACCTCCTACCCAAGAAGGGCCCCTTTGCTTCGTCTGCAGCCACAGCTGAGTGGTCCGAGCGTTTGATGAGTTTGTCAGCGGAGGATATTACCTGGTTTGACAGAGATAGATTGGGTACTGAGATCATCTTCAGCTGCAGTGGGTTTCCGAATGTGCCTTTGATAGGCAGGAAGGGTTGTATCAACTATAATCCATCTCTGCTGGTCCGACAGTTTGCTTATGCTTTGAGAGCTCCGCCGAAGGATGAAGAGGTGCAGGAATCTCTGTACCTCACGGGTCTTCTAGAGGGGGATATGTTATCTAAGCTTCAGCACGCTTGGAATGGTATCAGTAAGCGGGGAAAACCATTGTTGGGAAAAAGTAATAGCCAAGCCTACGCTCCGTATGTAACCTGGATCAGAGCCCGCACAGATATGATAGGGATGTCGTTTCCTCCTGCCAAGCCAGAAAGCCCTCCAGTGATTGAAGAACCTACCACCGTGCCTATTCAGCAGCACAATCAGGTGTTAGCTGAGAGAGATGAGCTGAAAAAGGCAAATGAAGAACTGGAAAAAGAATTGGCTCAACTCAGAAGCGAGAGAAGCGAAGCCGTTCATTCCTTCAAGAGGCAGACAGAGCTGGTGAACCAGTTGGGGACAGATTTGACTAAGCAGATAGCTGAGCGCGAGCGCATGGGTCGAGACTTCAAAGCTGTCAATGATGTACTGGCCACTAAGAAGTAGCATTTGGATGAAGCGTATCGGAGAATATCCAAGTTTAATCAGCATTGGAAGGCTACCCTAGCCAACGGCAAAGAACGGGAGGATAAGCTGAAGCAACAGATCTCCAAGCTGAAAGCCCAGGTGAAGGCTAGTGAGAAGAGGTTTGATGAAGAAACCGCTCGCAGATATGCCGCTGAATGCTAGCTCAACAAGGCTCTTGCTAACCTGAAGGAGCGCAAACTGACGTTTGAATCCAAGAAGCGGAAGCTAGAAGATTGTTTCGGCGAAGGAGCATGGGAAGATTCGGTTGAAGGTCTTCAATACACCATTATGCAGAGAGAGTTACTCGTCGAAGGGTTACTCACTCGGCCTGATCATCCAGAAACGAAGGGGTTGTTAGAAGAGTTTCGCGCCCGTGGCCGTGCTTGACTATTTGTAATCCTTTTGTTTTGATCATCGTTGTATGCTGACCATCACCAGGCTTGTTGGTTGAGGTCATGCTATTGATTCAGCTTGTACCCAGTGACGTTGTGTACCGCCTTGATGGGCTTTCTTTATATATATGAGATGTTATTTCCATGACTGGACTCAGACTTCTTATTATCAGCACTGGCACTCAGGCACTAGGATCGGGGGGGATATCTCCCTAACGCACAGACACACGTTTGCATTTGCATGAAGCATCTGCATAACGAGCACTTTGTCGTTTTTTCTAACCCTTTTGTGTATCTAGGTTGTTTCAGGTTGTTCCAGGATTGATCAGAGACCAGTCCACCGCTACCCGACCAAAGCAAATCGAGCCAGAGTTATGGAGCAAGTGCAGAATGACGTTCAAGAACTCCGAGAGAGGATGGACCGCTTCATGGAACTCATGCAAGTGGTCGCCAACGGCCAGGATCAGCTCATAACATTGGTCCAGCCTCTGATTTCAAGGGTTGACAGCAATGGTGTACTCCATGGTGGGACTGTTCCAACCCCTCCACCTGTTGAAACTCCGCAGAATGGCGTCCTCGTGACCAGGGGGAACGATAGTGCCAACGGCAACGTGATCGCTAACATGGGGCTCAATGGTAATACGACTGGCGTCGGTAATGGGAATTTCGAAGCTAATGTCAATGTTGGGCTGGGCAACGGCAACACAGGTGTTGGAAATCTGTATGGGCCTCAGCCATGGTTAGAAGACCGTCAAGACGATGTGTTCTCACAGAGAGGTGCTGAGGGAGAGCTGGCTGCTGAAGCACGTCTGAGGTTTAAGGCACTCAAGGACAATATGAGGAATTCGGGAACCAGAACACCATGGGTGTTGACATGTCCAAGTTGGGACTGATTGCTGATTTCAAGGTGCCTCCCAAGTTCAAGGTACCCGACTTTGAAAAGTACAAGGACACCACTTTCCCTCGCGTCCATCTGAGATCATACTACCGGAAAATGTCAGCTCACTCTGAAGACGAGAAGTTGCTGATGCACTTCTTTCAGGACAGTCTGTCCGGGCCCTCCCTGGAATGGTACATGAGTCTGGAACCCACCAGTGTGCGCACGTGGAAGGAACTTGCTGAAGCATTTGTGCACCATTACCAATATAACAGTGACTTGGCACCGAACCGGGTTCAGCTGCAGAATTTGTCGCAGAGGAACAACAAAGGGTTCAAGGAATACGCCCAGCGGTGGCGTGAATTGGCAGCTAGAGTTCAACCGCCGATGGTTGAACGGGAGCTTGTGGAAATGTTTGTAGCCACCCTCCCAGGGGTTTACTACGAGAAATTGGTCAGCAGTATGTCTGGAAGCTTCTCAGATCTCATTATCACGGGGGAGCACGTTGAAACTGGGATCAAACTAGGGAAAATTCAAGGTGATCTATCCTCAGCTGGAGGGGGAAAGAAACCATATGGTGGCAAAAGGCGGGAAGGAGAGACGAGTGCCGTGTCCAACGCTCGAAGGAAAGGCAAGGGCCAGCACCAGCAGGTGGCCAGTATAACCATCCCCATGGTCCAACAGCCACAGCAGCAGCAGCAGCCGAATCAGCAGGGGTACAGAAAGTATCAGAACAGGGCACCGCTGTCGAGTCGTCACCCTGAGACTCCGCCCATGTCTTACGCTCAGTTGTTACAGACTCTGCTTCAGTTACAGCTGATCCAGAAGAGAACCCCGGCTCCCTTGACAGGGCCACCTCCGCCGGGTTACGATGCGAATGCAACTTGCGAGTTTCACTTAGGGGCACCAGGCCACACGATAGAAAATTGCAAAGCCTTCAAGCACAAGGTACAGGATATGGTGGACGCTAAGATCATCAATTTCTCAGATAATGTGCCAAACGTCACGAAGAACCCTATGCCGAATCATAGGGGAGGTGGAGTAAATGCCATTATTGAAGACGAGGGCTTGGATTTGTTGACTAATGTCAAAGATCTGAAGACGCCGCTTAGCTTTGTTAAAGCCAAGCTGATGAAAAGAGGTTTCTTCCCGGGCTGCGGAGAACTGTGTATGGGCTGTGCAATTTGTCCTGATGGATGTGAACAGTTGATAGAAGGGATTCAGAGTCTGATGACTAAAGGAATCCTGCAGTTTAGCCGAAGGGCCGAAAGCGGATCGGGAGAGATAATGCTGAAGCAAGGTGATGAGGTTGCTACCATCACCATCCCTCGTCGGACGATAACTATTTCTGCACCCAGGCCACCCACGATTACCATCACCAAAGCTGGGCCGATACCTTTCGAAAGCACCAATATTGTCCCATGGCATTATGGGGCAGACGTCTACTGCAACAGACAGAAGCTGGAATTAGAACCATCAGGGTCGTGTGTGGATAACCTAGTGGGAATTGGCGGAATCACTCGCAGCGGAAGAATATTTTCTCCACCTGGGATCGTGACAGACAAAGCGGACAAAGTTGATGCAACTGATAAAGGAAAGAGTAAAGTCGTTGAGGAAATCCCTCGTGGGGTAGAGAAGGACTTACTTGTTAAAGACGCTGAAGAGTTTATGAGGTTGATCAAGAAGAGTGACTACAAGATCGTGGATCACCTCCATCAAACACCCTCGAAAATTTCCATCCTGAATTTGTTGCTGTGTTCAGAGTCACATCGCAACGCATTGTTAAAGGTTTTGAATGCCACGTATGTACCGCAGGAAATATCGGTCAACCAGTTAGAAGGGGTCGTAGCCCACGTGAATGCTGGAAACGGGTTAGGGTTCACTGACCTGGAGCTGACGCCGAAGGGAAGGAGTCACAACAGCGCCCTGCACATCTCGATAGAGTGTAGGGGAACGATTATGTCTCACGTGTTGGTGGACACGGGGTCGTCACTCAATGTTCTTCCGAAGAAAGCATTGATGAAGTTAGATACTCGAGGATTGATTTGCACACCCAGTGATCTGGTTGTGAAAGCGTTCGATGGAACCAAACGTCATGTTTTCGGGGAGGTGACGCTACCAATCCAAGTCGGGCCGGAAACGTTCGACGCGGTCTTCTACATTATGGACATCATGCCCGCCTACAGCTGTCTCTTAGGCCAGCCATGGATCCACTCTGCTGGTGCCGTGACCTCCACGTTGCACTAGAAGCTCAAGTATGCTGTTGGAGGTAGTGTCGTGACTGTTTGTGGCGAGGAAGATATAATGGTGAGCCATTTGTCGTCCTTCAAATATGTTGAGATGGATGGGGAAATCCACGAAACCCTATGTCAGGCGTTCAAAGCTGTTAAAGTCAAGAACGTAGCTCCTGTAATCACTGAGAATCTAGAGATGACTCTCTCTTCCTTCAAGGAAGCCCGGGCCGTTGTTCAAGCCGGATCTACCTCAGGCTGGGGGCAGATTCTAGAGATACCCAACAAGCAGGACAAGTTTGGGTTGGGATATTCTCCTGCGGTTGAAGCCTCATCTTCTCACAGTGCGTCGCGAGGTAAAGGGCCGATCCAGTTTACCAGTGGCGGAGTAATATTCGAAAGTGTCAACGCGGTGTCTGAAGACGGAGAAGACAATGATTGCGACCTAGACTCTTGGATCCAGCCAAGGAAACCAGGCGGGAGCCTCAATAACTGGTCCATCAGGGACATCGTCCAAGTGACAGGTAAAGAGTAATGATTTACTTGTTTTCAATCATTGTACAACCCTATGTCCTACCCGGGGCATAGTGGTTTTATTGTCAGGACCTTGTTTGATTATGTACATGCATTTTACCAATAAATCAAAAGGCGGTTTTCGTATTCAAATGTTGTGATCTCTGTTATTCTTGTTTTATATTTGTTTTGAAAAACAACAAAATGGCAATGGGGTTTGTGTTAACCTGCATATCCTTGTCTTAAGCTTAACCCTTGTTATTGCAGGATCCACATAGCAGATGACATCGACTCTGGACCTTCTACGACTCACTTCGACTTCGATTGCCCGATCTATCAAGCCGAAGAAGAGATTGATGAAGACGAAGACCTTCCCGAAGAGTTGGCCCGCTTGTTGAAACAAGAAGAGAAAGTTATTCTGCCTCACGAGGAAGAGATTGAGATTGTGAATCTGGGATCTGAAGAACTTGTCAGGAACGTCAGGATAGGGGCCGCATTGCAAAGTTATGTCAAGCAGAGATTGGTCGGGATGCTAAGAGAGTATAGTGACATCTTCGCTTGGTCATACGAAGATATGCCCGGACTTGATACTGACATCGTGGTCCATCACTTGCCGCTGCGAGAAGATTGTCCTCCCGTTAAGCAGAAGCTTAGGAGGACACGACCAGATATGGCCGTTAAGATCAAAGAAGAGGTGCAAAAGCAGCTTGATGCTGGCTTCTTAGCGGTCACCACTTACCCTCCGTGGGTCGCCAACATAGTGCATGTACCGAAGAAGGACGGTAAGGTGCGAATGTGCGTCGATTATCGGGATTTGAATAGGGCGAGCCCTAAAGATGATTTCCCGCTCCCCCATATTGATGTGTTGGTCGACAATACAGCTCAGTTCTCCATATTTTCGTTCATGGATGGCTTCTCCGGCTACAATCAGATTAAGATGGCGCCGGAGGACATGGAGAAGACTACGTTTATTACGCCCTGGGGAACATTTTACTATAAGGTAATGCCTTTCGGTCTGAAGAACGCAGGGGACACTTACCAACGAGCAATGGTTACTTTGTTTCATGATATGATTCATCATGAGATTGAAGTCTATGTTGATGACATGATTGCGAAGTCCCAAACGGAGGAGGGACATCTGGTCAATTTGCTGAAGCTTTTTGAGAGGCTTAGGAAGTTCAGGTTGAGGCTGAATCCTAACAAGTGTACTTTCGGAGTACGGTCTGGAAAACTACTGGGGTTTATCGTGAGTGAAAGAGGCATTGAGGTTGATCCTGCGAAAATTAAAGCAATACAAGAAATGCCAGCGCCAAAAACTGAAAAAGAAGTTCGTGGTTTCTTGGGCAGAATAAACTACATTGCAAGGTTTATTTCTCAGCTCACCGCCACGTGTGAATCGATGTTCAAACTGTTAAAGAAAAATCAGGCGATTATCTGGAACGAGGATTTCCAGAAGGCATTTGATAAGATAAAACATTATCTACAGGAACCTCCGATCTTGATACCCCCAGTAGCCGGACGACCCTTAATCATGTACATGACAGTTCTTGAGAATAGTATGGGGTGTGTTCTCGGTCAGCACAACGAGACGGGCAGAAAGGAGCATGCCATTTACTACTTGAGTAAAAAATTCATAGACTGTGAATCTCGTTACTCGATGCTGGAGAACACGTGTTGTGCACTAGCCTGGGCTGCCAAACGTTTACGACAGTACATGCTCAATCACACAACCATGCTAATTTCGAAGATGGATCCGATCAAGTACGTCTTCGAGAAGCAAGCGCTTTCGGGCAGGATTTCCAGATGGAAAATGGTGTTGACAGAATATGACATTCAATACGTTTCCCAGAAGGCCGTCAAGGGAAGCGTATTGTCTGAATACCTTGCCGAACAGCCGATCGAAGATTATCAGCCGATGAAATTTGAATTCCCTGATGAGGATATCATGTTTCTCAAAGCGAAGGATTATGATGAACCGTTTCCCGACGAGGGTCCAGATAGGAACTCCCAATGGAAATTGATATTTGACGGGGCGGTTAATTCTTATGGAAGTGGCATTGGGGCGATCATCACAAATCCCTACGGATCCCATATCACGTTCACTGCGAGACTGACGTTTCCAGTCACCAATAATGAAGCGGAGTACGAAGCATGCATCATGGGTCTAGAAGAGGCAATTGATTTGAGAATCAAGAACCTAGATGTATATGGTGACTCGGCGCTTATGATTAACCAGATTAAAGGGGAGTGGGAGACTCGTCAATCGAATTTGGTGTCGTACATGAACTATGCCAGAAGGCTACTTCCGTTCTTTGATCGAGTGGAACTCCATCATGTGCCCCGAGCTGAAAACCAGATGGTTGATGCCTTAGCCACGTTGGCTTCGATGTATAAAGTCAATTTTTGGAATGAAGCTCCAAGGATTGTCCTTTCTCGTCTTGATAGACCCGCATTTGTCTTTGCGATCGAAGAAGCCTCCGACGGCAAGCCATGGTTCCATGATATCCAGACTTTCCTTATGACTAAGGAGTATCCTGCTAGAGCGTCAACCCAGGATAAGAAGACTCTGAGGAGGCTGTCTGGAAACTTTTATCTCAATCCTGATGGAGTTTTGTATAAAAGAAACCATGATCTCGTGCTACTCAGATGTGTAGATGAGAAAGAAGCGAGTATGCTCATGGAAGAAGTCCATGAGGGCACATTTGGTACGCACGCCGGCGGGCATGCTATGACGAGAAAGATCCTGAGAGCAGGATACTACTGGCTGACAATGGAGTCGGATTGCTTTAAATTCGCGAAGAGATGTCATAAATGTCAGATTTATGCTGATAAGATTCATGTGATGCCGTGCCCGTTGAATGTCATGTCCTCCCCGTGGCCGTTCTCCATGTGGGGCATCGACATGATAGGAAAGATCGAGCCCACTGCATCTAACGGTCATCGCTTCATTCTAGTAGCTATCGACTACTTCACCAAGTGGGTGGAGGCAGCCTCATATGCTAATGTGACCAAGCAGGTGGTGGCTAAATTCATAAAGAGGGACATCATCTGTCGATACGGAATTCCCGAGCGGATCATTACTGATAATGGTTCGAATCTGAATAACAAGATGATGAAGGAGTTGTGCCAGAGTTTCAAGATTGAACACCACAACTCATCTCCTTACCGGCCGAAGATGAATGGCGCCGTTGAAGTGGCTAATAAGAACATCAAGAAGATTGTACAGAAGATGGTTGTGACCTATAAGGACTGGCACGAGATATTGCCATTTGCACTGCACGGTTATCGTACAACGGTACGTACATCAACCGGGGAAACTCCTTTCTCACTGGTGTACGGTATGGAAGCTGTCCTACCGTTAGAAGTTGAGATTCCTTCTTTACGAGTTTTGGTCGAAGTGAAACTCGATGAGGCAGAATGGATTAAGAACCGACTAAACCAACTCAGCCTGATGGACGAGAAGAGGTTAGCATCGATTGCATATGGTCGTCTGTACCAAAGTCGAATGAAGAAAGCTTATGATAAGAAGGTGCATCCTAGAATCTTTCAGACGGGTGATCTCGTCCTGAAGAAGATTCTTCCTCCACACTCCAATCACCGGGGCAAGTGGACTCCCAATTACGAAGGTCCGTACGTTGTCAGCAAGGTCTTCTCGGGAGGAGCCTTGTTGTTATCCACGATGGATGGCGGAGATTTTGCATCCCCATTGAACGCGGACGCAGTTAAAAAATACTTTGCTTAAAAAATGACCCGCTGGGAAGAAAAAGAATATCCAGGCAAAAATGGGGCGTCCCGGCGAACCATAAAAAAGGGAAAAAGGTTCGGGCAAAAATTAGGGATATAAAAGAAAAGAATGTACATCCGCAAAGTCGAAAACCCGGAAGGCCAGCTTTAGCAAAAAAGGGTATCCCGGTGAATCGAAAACCTGAAAGGGCGATTCAGGCAAAAGTTAGGGATTTGAAAAAGCAAATGACTGCGTTCCGCGTGTGGACTTCATTGTTTAGTAGTTTGGAAGACCTGAGGGCCGTTTATCTGAATCAATCTCATCTGAAGCTGAAGCGTCGCAGAAGTATCAAAGTCGAGTGGGTCATAGAGGGATCAACTCATGGTGTTCGTCTACGCCTCATTGCCGACATTTGTGTATATACTGATGTATATTTATGTTTGTATATTTGCGCAGCTTCCTCATTCCAGGAGCTTGCATCGGTTGTAAAACATTTTTTCCCATTCAGGGGTCCGTTATCAATAAAATGTATACTATTCAGCAATTTTGTTTGCTTGTTTAGCATTTACCTGTTTTATTTGTGAAAAAGAACGCCGATGTTTTTGATAAAATGCGCATACATAAACTTACTGGCCTAGGCCACTGATTGTTGAAACAATGAATTACTTGAACATTGTCACAAGATGATAACCTTGATAGGTCCCTTTGAGAAGGGTATCTTGTCTGTGTGTTTGTGTTGTTGCAGGTATAGCCTATTCCGGGCAGTACGCCGTATGTTTCCCAAGCAGGATGATTCCTTCTTCTCCAGCAATGTAGCAGCATCTCCCCGTAGAGTCTGAACGAGATCGTAAGCATTGATATGTCTCTCCAAGCAGAGAAGGGTCTCTCCCCCAATCAGACGTATCCCGAAGGACCATCATTTCCTCAGCTGAGTCATATACTGAAGTGTACAACACTCGATAGTACATACTGAAGTCTCCAGGAGAATTGAGATTCCCCACAGAGTCGTGCTCTCCCCAGTAAGCAGGATGATTTCTTCTTCCCCAGCCGAATAAGCAAACCCCCAAGAGAGCCGAGTCCTTGGAAGCCGGGGGGCCATGATTGGTTTTGCCCAGTAGAGTGTTGAATAGCTGATGCTGTATTTCCCCACCGGAGTCGTTATCTCTAGGAAAGTTTTGCTGCGAAGGCCGTGCAGTTTATTTCTGCGATTGACATCGTTTTCCTCAGCAGTTTGTGGTTTGAATACCCGGTTGAGCAGGTTCAGGTTCTCGTAGCGCTTTATTCCCCTGCAGCAGTCGACCGAAGTTCGTTTCCCCAGGCGGAGCCCAATTGAGATTGGTGTGACTTCTTCTCCTCGGCAGGATGAGTCCTCCTCTCCACCAGAGTGGTTCCTTCTCCTTGACAGGAGGATTCTCCCTTCAGCATTTATTTTGCTGATGGGGTCGTAGCATTTTGCATGATTGCATAACATTTACCCTAAAAACGCGTAGCATTTCCACCGTGTGGAGCATCGCGCCATTGCCAAGCATATGCATACGAAACATGAGCTAGGTCGTTATCGTTCTTGTTTTGCAGGTATTCCCCGGCAGGGTGTATGCTTAGGATGATCCCTGAAAGCTCAGAAGAGTTGCGTGGCTCAGGAGGATTCTTGAATTCCCCAGCAAAGTCGTTTGTCCAAGATGATTCTTGAATTCCTCAGCGAAGTTGATTGTTTAAGATGATTCTTAAAATCCCCAGTGAAGTCGCCAGAGTTGGTTGCTCAAGTTGATGCTTAGAGTCCTCGGCAGAGTGTTTGCTCAGGATGATTCCTGAAATCTCCAGCAGAGTTTGCTCAGGATGATTCCTGAAATCTCCAGCACAGTTATTGGTTCAGGGTGATTCTTGAAGTCCCCAGCGGAGTTATTTATCCAAGATGATTCTTGAAGTCCTCAACAGAGTTGATTCACCCAGAATGATTTTTGGATCCCCGAAGCAGAGTTACTTGATAGTTCTCCAGAATCCCCAGCGGAGATGTGTCATCCCCAGCATGTTTTCAACAGAGAAGTTGAAATTCCCTTGAAGACTTGATGATTGAAGTCCGACAGTGGTGCCAAAACCCCAGACTTACTGATGAAGTCTAACTGCGATGTCAAAGCAGTTCTCCTAGCTGACGCAGGGTGCCTGATGGAAAAAAGATTGCATATCCTTATTGGTCCGTGATGGATTAAGGATTCTATTTGAAGACTTACTGACGAAGTCCAACTGTGATATCGAAGCAGTTATCCCAGCTGACGCGGAGCGCCCGACGGTGAAAGAATAGATATCCCTATTGGGTTCATGATTGACCGAGGAGTCTATTTCAGACTTGCTAACAAAGTCCGGCTGACGCCCGAGATGTTCTTTGAATGCCCGACGGTATAATTAACTTGGTTGTCAAAAGTTCCTAAATGACCTGATGAGTCCCGAGGAATTCTTCTGCCGCAGTGTCGCAGAATGCCTGACGACAATACCAGCTATGTATCACCGGTTACCGAGTGACCAGCGATCCCTTAATGACTTGAGGAAGAAGCTGCAGCGAAATCTGATGATCATCCTGACGGAGATTTGAAAGTATCCATTCACCAGTTCCCGAATAATCGGTGATCCCTTATTGACTTACTGATGAAGTCCAACGAAGATGTTGTCGACGTGCCTAGTGACATGATGAATCCATAGGCGGCGATAAGGAATTCTTCTGCTACGACGCAGAACGCCTGACGACGTGATCAACCATCCATTACCCGTTACTGTGTAACCGGTGATCCCTTGATGACTTGAGGACGAAGATATACAGCAAAATCAGATGATCATCCTGACGGAGATTTGATATTAGACCTTTCACCGGTTACCGTGTGACCAATTCCCCAGCAGATTTGTCGTGCAACTATCATGCTCAGTTTCGAAGATGTTACTACCAATCGGAGTACCGTTTATCCGTACGGTTGACAAATCACCAGTTACCGCGTAATCAGTGACCCCTTGATGATTTGAGGATGCAATGATATCAGATAAATCAGAGAATCGTCCTGACGGAGATTCAGATCAGTATTTCTCCAGCTAGTTGCCGTGCAACTATCATTTCGGTTTCCGAAGATTTGTCCCCATCAGAGTACCGTGTACTTGTGCAGTTGGCAAATTTCCGGGTTTATTGATATTCAACCGTCTTTTACCTAGATTGTCTGAGAGCCATTCACTTCTCACCCAGTCAGGTCCAAGCTGTTTTAATAGGGGCAGCTGTTGCACCCCAAAATTTGCCCAACACTTCTTTACCTAGCTTATGTTTCATTTCATTCACATTAGCATTATCATTTGCATTTCATTGACATGTATGCAGGAGATCAAGAGGTATGATTACCAATCAAGATCTATACAAGACTATGAAGCTAGCTAAGAAGGTTATTCAAGTGTTCAAGGGTCGATATCCTTGTCAAAAAAGTTAAAAGATCCTTAGAGAGAGTGATTGATGCCAGGAGGGTGTGTCTCCTAACTTGAGAGTTATGGGAAGTCATCAGATGATTCTGAAGCCATGGAGATGGATTTGAGGTCTTGAGAGAGCTCATGAGAAGTGTTGAAGATCACTTTGAGGCCTAGACAGGTCATTGTGCAAGATTAAGAAGACTCAGCCATGAGTGGTGCAATTAGGGTTTGACTGGGTCAACCCTAAGTCAGCTGATGATTTGAAGAAGGTTGAGACCTAATCCAAGAGCCATGTGATCATGGGTTGATGCATTGAGATGTTATAAGGATGATTCCAAGTTTAACTCATCATGATTGAAGAGTTTGAAAAGTTTCAAGCTAGGGTTTCTAAGACTTGACGGTGTAAAATCCCCTAGTTTGACCCCTATCTTCAAGGCAGTTTAGCTCAAGATGTGATTGTCATCTCATCTTACCCCCAACATGAATGTTGTAGAACATGATCTTAGCTTTAATTTTAGTGCTAGAAGTCCTTGATAGGATTTGTAGAACTCAAGTTATGACTTTGACAAGTTACAGGTCATCTGAGGTATGTGAATTTGGAGCTTGAAAGTTGTCCAACTTGCATGAGACGTTTGTCCTAGAAGGATGATTCCTATGAACTTTTGGTCAATGTGAATGTTGTTCCTTATCCTCTTAGCTTTTTATAGATTACTAGAAGTCCTTGATAGGATTTGTAGAACTCAAGTTATGGCTTTGACAAGTCAAGGGTATTTTGGTCATTTGAAGATTACAGGTCATTTCAATCATAAGGCCATAACTCCTATTTGCAAGCTTCAAATGGGAAAATGTCCAACATCAAACTTGTTCAAAATGATGTTTTAAGGCTAACCAAGTGGTCATGAGAGGTTGGAATTTCTTGTAACTCAAGATTTCAAAATTGGCTTAAAAAGGAAGATTTAAAGTTCATTAAAAGGACCAAATCTGGGATTTTTCATTTCAAGGCCAGGACAAGGCATTTAATATGTCATTTTGATCAGAAATGACATTTTAAAGACAATGGCAATGGAACTTTTCTCATTTGAGGTCAAAATCATGGAGTTGTATGTTGTTACTTAAAGATTAAGTTACATAACCCAAACTATGCATAAGTGCAAGACCAATGCTCCAATCCATCAAAACACTTTCAAAATCTCATGTGGAGAGAATTTGGATGAGAATGAGGGCAAGTGCAAGTTGCTAGCAGAATTGGTATGAGAATGGCATGAGATTGAATTTTCCATGACATGAGATATTGAAATACTCATTGGATTGATCTAGAACTTTCTAGATCATTCATTCATGTCCTATATATGATTATGAATTGGTTCAGAGTGAAGGTTGGTGAGAATTGAGAGAGGAGAGTGAGATTGCATTGTGAACTTTCTTCTTGCAAATCAAAATATGTTACAAGGTTTGAAGCCATTTCAGTCCAAGAAATTGATCTCAATAGCATGCTCTGAGGTTGGTGATTGATCCCGGATCAAATTCAAGGCCAAATTGTGGAGGAATCGTGAGTTAGCCATTGGAGTTGGAAGCTTGCAACTCAGAATCGGGTTCAAGAATCCAAGGCATTTCAACTCTTTTCTTTGCATACAGAAGGTTGATTGGAGGCTAGTGAAGGAGTCTGCAAGCTCTTGAGGGTTGATTTGAAGATTCAACCACTCTGTTCACACGATTTTACCAGGTATGCAATTCTTATTCCATGGCTTAATTTAGGTAGAATCAAGAGGAATTATTATGTTAGAAGCATTGTAGATTGATGTAGGAGGGTTTCTGGATCATTAATTTGGAGATTAGTGACCAATTAGGGTTGTTGCAATTTTTGGTTGAGATTGTGTTCTTGCAAATCTTGAGCTTTTAGAATGAATTAGTGGCATGAATGAATTCCTGAGGAAATTTGGGACAAGATTCATCAAGGAATCGTGGCCAATGGTGGATTCTAGAGAGAGTTAGGGTTGTGGAAGGTTGATCGGAGAAGTCACCGGCGGTGTCTCTAGCGCGCGCAGGTGAACTGAACTCAGAAATTTGAAATGAGGAAGATGATCCCAGAGCCATTGGATTAGGGGAGGACCTTTGACCAGATGAGGATCCAACGGCCACGCGTGAAGGAAATGTTGTGAAGGATTTCTGAGTTGAGATGAAACGCAGCGTTTCATTTATTTGTTGGTTTTGGGCTTAGTCAATAGTTGATACTCCCACCCCCCTTTGGGGCCCAAACACTAAAATGAACTGAATTGTTATGCTATCTGCACCACGCGCCTATTATTTTCTTTTGATTTTTCATTTTATTTTTCATTTCATTCATGGTTATTGGAAAATTCATAAATAATGGAAAAATAACTCAATTAATCCCATTCTTTTTGCCATTGATTCATGATTGAATCCAGTATTGTTTAGAGAAAAAATATTAATATTCCATGCATTTTTTGATTTTATGTGCATTTTTACATTTTAATTGATATTAAAATAGTCATGGTTGATGCTTGATCTTGTTGAATTTGGTTTGATCATGTGATGATGATTCTTGCCCTGATTTTTTGTGTGTAGCTAGCATAGATATGAATGCTCCCCCTAGATTTTTCTCACATTTTTGTGATGAATATAAGTGGTATTTTTAGGTTGAAACTTTAGGAACTCCATTTTTAGGGTTTATGGTTGATACCTTATGATTTAGGGTTTATTTCTAGAACTTGGTGGATGATTCAACCTCTGATTTTTGTATGGTAGATTCATGATTGAATTAGGATCCCTTAGGAATTTTTGTAGGAATTTTCAATGTAGTTTTCTATTTTTGTTTGATTTTAGTTTAGGTGCTAACTTTAGGTGATTCTAATGCCCTGATTCAACTAGAATGACTTCTTTAGTTCCCTTAGATTAGGGTTTTGTCTCTTTTGCTCTTGGATTATGATGAAGGCAAGTTGAATATGCAATGGAGTGCTTGAAGAAGCTTGGATGTGAAGATCTCCCCTTCTTTTGGGTGTAGTGTTGATTAGGTGTTAAGATTAGGGTTTGTAGGCAGAGCTTCTAGATACATTCTCTTCCTTCATAAACATGGAAGAGGTTGATCACTTCCGTTCTTCCCTATGATGTAAGGTCCCCTTGTAAAGGCCTCATCCCTCCTTTGGTAGGATCTGTGGCTCTTTACAAGTTGGTAGAACCTTTGAGGGTCCCTTTCTCTGATGATAGGATGCTTAGTGGTGACCTTTGGTCTTCACTCTGCTACCAATCATCCAAACTTTGCTCTTGTTAGATGAATCTTTCTCCCTTTCTAGAGGATGGAGTTCCTTGCTTGAAGAGATTGAAGGATAGGAGTTGATACTTCCCAGTATATGAAGACTACTCTTAGGAACTGAAGCTTGAAGGTCCAGAAGAACAGGGTGACATTTGTGAAGAAGATCAAATTGAAATTGAGTGAAGAGCTGAGGCTTGAAGAAGAAAGAATGAGTTGATATTTATGTTGATACATTGAGAGCCTGAAGGAGCCAAGTTGATACTTGATATGAGAAGTGAAGCCTGAAGGTGGAAATTACTGAAGAGCTGAGGCTCGAGGAAGAGGGAATAAGTTGATACTTATGTTGGGTGTGTTGAAAGATTGAGGAAGCAAGTTGATACTTGTTGTTGAAGATGGTAGCCTTGAAGGGCAGTTGAGGACTGATGACTGAATTGATGTCAGAAGATTGCTTTGTTGTAGGAAGCTGTGGACCTGCTTTCCTGTCTGTTTGCTTTCTGTGCAACTGTATTGATGTGACTTGTTTGATTTGCTTGATGCATTAGAATAAGTTCATGTTTATATTGTGTTAAGCTAGGAGCATGATTGCACTAGAGGTTGAGTTGCTCCCTCTACTTGTATTTTACTGTATGACTTTGCTTACGGGTATTCGGTAGAGCCCTGCTCCCTTGCCTATGTGGTTTGTGTTTGCTTGATAGCATGTTACTTCTTCTGTATGATTGCAGTTACTCCTATTTTGCTTGATAGCATTTTATTTCTTCTGTATGATTGCAGTTATTCATATCTGGCTTGAGGTTGAGATGAGCTTGTGGAGGCTGATGCCCCACACACATTTCCTCCCTCACTTGCATTGCATGCATTTTACAGTCGTTTATTGTTTACTGTTTAAGCTGATGCTTTATCTGTTTCTGTTTATCATTGACCTGATCCCCTAGCAATCTCACTTCCTTTGATAAGGAAGTAAAGATTAGAACTTTAGGTTGAAACCTATGCATGATAACTTCTAGGAGTTCCCTGTTTCAAACTTCAACCATAGGATGAATTCTTGGCATGACAACATTAGGACTTGATAGTCTTCCCTTTAGTTGAACATGTTCGTTCTCTCTTCTCATCTTCAAACAGATCAAAATACAGTAATAAAGGTTAACTGACGTCGTACGTTACGAACATTAAGCTATCTGAGCAAGGATTGTCGAAGAGTTTCTTTTCGACAGCTTGGATGTTTAGTATGGCACCCTTTGGGTGACATGCGACACATTCACTCTCAGGTCATAGTCTCTAGTGCGATATTGGTTGCAAACATCCATAAAAAACAATTCTTCCGTAAAAGACATAAAACGAACTTCAAACCTTTTTTGCCCCGTGGGCCTATAATTCAAAGGAAATCTTTTCCAAAGAAAAGAGTGTCGTTAACTCCCAGTTCTGCTGCAAACGGTAACGCCTAAGTCTCCAAGGGTCGAGCTGCGTACACCCAACTGCTGGAACTGTTTGTTAACCCTACTCGATAAAACAGATGAATCTAAATTCCCGTAATCCGTATTATCCCGAACTACGTAAGCTCTGATCTCTCAGGCCTGTTGAGAGTACGTAGGCACAATACTGACGTATTGGCGAGCCACCTTCCCCGTAACCCGTAGTTAGGCGAACTACGTTGACTCTGATTTCTCGTTCTCTGATAAGAATACATAGGCATAAAGTGCAACGCTTTGCCGAGTCATTTTCTTTTCTTTTCAGACCAGCCTTGATAGGTAGATAGATAAAACCAACCCGTCAGATAAACACAACAAGCGTGGATCCCATCGAGTACGATGGACGCGAGGGGTGCTAATACCTTCCCCATGCGTAACCGACTCCCGAACCCAGACAATAGTTGCGATGACCTTGTCTTATACCTTTTCGTCAGGTTTTTCCGATCGTTTCCTTTCCCGTTCTGAGGGATAAATAACGAAAGGTGGTGACTCTTCTATTTTGCCGGCACCTTATTTTCGCGGTAGCGACAGGTAAAAGCATGAGAGAACACATAATTTAGAATTGGTAGTCGAGTAGTGTTAGTCTCTGAGGACTTGCTCCTTGTGGGCCTAGCATGAAAGCTCCTCCAGAGGAGACTTATTCGTAGATCTTGTTGTAACACAGCTAGCCTGTTGCACGACTTGATTAATGAAGGGTCCATGATTCTGGGAACCTTCTCTTAGCACCAGTTCCAATAATGGTGGTCGTGTAGTGTTAGTCTCCAAGGACTCGCTCCTTATGGGCCTAGCATGAGGACTCCGCTCAGGAGAGATCTTATCATCATTATCGTTGTAATACAGCCAGCCTGTTGCGTGACGCTAATACGACTAGTGTCCGTGATCCTGGGAACCAAATGTAGAAACCATCCCGTGAGTGGATTTATGGGTAGAGTGTCTAGATCTTCCCGTATAGGACTTACCTGTCAGGTTTCTTTAGTCAGAAATTATGGTTACTTATCTGTTACAGTTACCAGCTCTAGGAGCTGTTTGAACTGTGATCCTGTGATCCTGGATCTTGTATCTTGCATTGCATCTTGCATATCATTTGCATTGCATTTCATATGTTGTGCATTTTGCATTTTCAATCCCTCGGCAGAATCTCATGTCTCTGTTCCTTCCTCTCTAGTAAATCAAGCTGATTCCTCGACACTAGTACGCAACTAGAGTCAATACAAGACGAACGATGGAGCAAATTCAGCAAGAACAAGTGGCCATCAGAAAGGAGCTGGAATCCCTCAACAGAAAGATGGATCAGATCTTCGAAGCCCTCTCCATAACTAGAAAGGAATCAGAACAGCGAACCGCTCAACGACCGCGTCAGCAAAATCAACACAGAACGTGGAAGCCAGATAGAGTAATTGATAGTCTCCCAATGACATATGCAGATATCTTTGCTTAACTGATGGAGAAAAGGCTATCGTTCCGAGAGATCTAGCTCCCCCAACTGTCCTTCCTGATGATTACAACGCGAATGCTCATTGTGAGTTTCATAAGGGCGCTCCAGGTCACAACATTGAGAACTGTAGGTTTTTCAAGCACAAAATTCAAGACCTGGTTGACAAGGAAGCTCTCACCTTTGATGGGAAGTATCCCACTGCCATCAACGACCCGATGCCGCCAGCCAACTAGTGCTAACATCAGATCAATTCCAGTCAAGTCCATTCTCTGAAGAAGGTCGTCATGCTGCCATTTAATCTTTCGCATTTCTTATATTTTTGTCTTTGTGTGTTTAAGTATTGTATGCTTTGAACAATTGCCATTCGTATTTGGTTTCATTAATGTATCGTTTATGCATGTTTTGAATTAGTTATGTCGTATTCACTCATTTTTCACTTATCACCGACATGTTTATTCACTCCACTTTATTAACTGTTGTTTAGCATGATTTGAGGGAGGATGATGAAAACGAGATACCCATAATTGCAAACTGTATGCTTTCAGACAAAATCTCATCAATGATGTACAGGCATTGTTTCAATTCCCCCAAACACTGGAGATATAAGGAGTTAATCCCTAGTAAACCACTTCGAACCTAGAAGTAGTAGTTTCCTTCGGATATTCAAACCTTTTACACTCAACCTGGGGCAGGGTAGTGTTCAGTTAATTCGACCCCGCACTCGAATCACAACGCAAAATCTTGAAGACAACTGTTCATCAATGACCCATGCTATGGCAGTCACAACCTTTCAACAAAATTCAAAAAAATCAAAAGCCTGCTAAGTCACACACCTCAGAGGGGACTTAGGCAAAATCAAGGCAATCCCGATGGATCTAACAAGCAAAATCAATTCATGCAAAAGTTAGGGATCAAAAACAAAAGCAAAAGAGGCCCCCGAAACCCTCAACAAAAACAAAATAAGATTCAGTGGCCATTCAAATAGGGTCACTGATATCCATTAAAATAAGGTGACTGCCACGTCGAGCAAACCTTAAATCATCAAGTTTACACCGTCAAGACAAGTGCAGAATTAACCGAATGTAGGAATGGAGATCCTTAAGAAGAAGGGGTGGGTACAAATCATATTTTGAGCCTAATATCCTTTGTTTCATAACCGCGAACCAGGCCATGTTACAACCCTTGAAAGACCTAATTGAGTCGAGGTTTATTCTGAAAGCATAACATCGCAAGGTTGCGTAACCTAACTCCTCACATGATTTCTAATCATCAGCATTGATGTCATTTCTCTTGATATATCTTTCACAGCAATCAAAAATCAGCACAACGTTTGAGCTAATTGTCCATTCATCTCACTACCACGACACTTCAATAAAACGACACTTTTTTGAAACTTACATTGAATTGTGCATTAATATTACCATTCATGAATGTACAATTTTAATTGCAAATCAGTGCTAGGTATTCAAGGACATCTCAACGAGGGGCAATCGAGGAGGAACTTGACTTTCAGTGGCGTACACGAAGCAAGATTATTTCAAAGCCCACAGGCTGGGCAAATCATTCAAGAGCTCGAGCAGGGGCAAGTCCAAGTCATCCCAATTATCAAGTAGAGTTACAACCTTCTCTGAAGCAAATTCACAATTATCAAGTACCCGGACTTGGGGCATTCAGAGTATCTTCGCCTACTCCAATCATGACATCTTCAGCAAACTGCGTGTCGAGGCATTCAATCCCTCCCACCACCCGAAGTCCAATTCGCATTGGCAACTACCAAAAGTCCACCACGCTGGCGTCTCCACCTACATTTCCAATCACCTGTCTGCATCATATGCATCATAAGCATCACATTCAACATAATAAGCATCTTGCATCATATGCATACCCAATCATATCATACTTCCCCAGCTCTTACATCTCCGCGCGTCAAGATTTGCATTTGCACTTCCATTCATTATAGAACATCATTATCATTTAGCATTCGTATATGCAAGTCAAGGTCCAGGATCAATCTCGAAGATTTCCAAGACCGTCATCAGCCTAGTCAGGGGAATCCTCCGCAAGACTGTGGGTTTCTCCTCACAAAATTCAAGAGCTTCAAAGTAATTACCAGCCCAGTCAGGGGCATCCTCCGTAAAACGGTGGGTTTCTCCCACGAGATTCAAAGAAATTCAAAGCGAGATTCAGCCCAGTCAGGGGCATTTTTTTAGACCATGGGTGTTTCCCATGACGTATTTCAACCTCGTGGTTGGTCAGATTTTCAAATCAATTATCAGCCCAGTCAGGGGCATGTCATTCAAGACCATGGGCGTCCCCCACGAATTTGGTCAACCTTTTGTTGGGCAAATCCAAAGACCTTAAGTGCAAGATTCGGCCCAGTCAAGGGCATCTTCAGCAAAACCGTGAGCGTTCCTCACGAAGTTATTCAACCTTTTGTTGACCAAAATAAGACATTTCAAGGAAAATTCAGCCTAGCCAGGGGCACCCTTCTCAGAGTTCATGAGCGTAACCATGAAATCATTTCAACAAACCTGTAACACCCAAGCACGACGGTGGGCATACCCTGTTGAGTTACCTATAATTACCGTCGATTGAGTTACCTATAATAACGATTACCGTCCTAGTGTCGGAATGACACTATATATGGCTTGGTGAGATAGGGAGTGTAGGACTCTTCTGTGTTAAAATAAGTCGAGTGGGAGTGTTGTGCTCAGACCGAGAATTATGCTTGAGATGGCTGAGAAGATCAAGAGGATATAAGGAAATATGTGTTCTGAGAGTCACGTCGGTGACTGGTGCTGGTCGGGCTTCGAAATCTCGGAAGTTCGCACCGGGTTCTGTGGTTGTATCAGAGTAGCGCAGCGGAGGCATGGGAGGAGTAACATGTTAGATCGTTTTGCCGATGTCGCTGTGAATTGGCATGACGTGTTTCATGTGTCTTCGTTGAGGAATTACATTGAATCAGGTGGATGATGTACCAATGAAAAATAATTTGATTGTGGAGGCATTGCTAGTTCGTTTGACGAACGAGAAACAACTCCGAGGGGAGGAGATAACTTTGGTAAAAGTGGCTTGAGGGGGGTGCTGCAGAAAGCAGTGTGACCTGAGAATTGGAATGAAGGATGCGGGAAGCGTATTCGGAACTATTTCCATCAGGTAATTTTCGAGGACGAAAGTAATTAAAGTGGGGGAGAGTTGTAACACCCATTTTAATTATTTAGTCATTTTATTATTATTTTAATTATTATATGTTAGTGTGCCCTTTGGTGGGGGTGTGTTTGATGATGATTGGTGGGTGTCCCTGATATGGGAGGATTATTGGTGTGAATATAATAATAAAATAAATAGTAGTAATATGGTGGTATTATTATTATTATTATTATTATTATTATTATTATTATTATTATTATTATTATTATTATTATTATTATTATTATTATTATTATTATTATTATTATTAATTATAGTAATATTATTAATATTGGAGAATATTATTATTATTAATATTATTACTATTATTATAACTATTAGTGGGAGAATATTATTATGATTATTATTATTATTATTAATAATAATATTATTGGTGGAGTATTATTACTATTATTATTAATATTATTATTATGGGTGAAATAATATTATTAATATTGCTATGTGTATTATTATTATTATGATTATTATAATTATTATTATTAGTAATATTATTGTTATTATTATTATTGGGATTAGAATTAAAAGAAAATAGAAGTGGAAGGAGTTATTAGGGATAGGAAGGAAGTAAGTTGAGAAGTCACAATAGATAGAACGTGAGAAGAGGAAATTGAGAGAAGAGCGAAGAAAGGAGCGAAGAACGGAGAAGAAGAGGAAAGGTCAGAATTGGCCAATCTTGGAGGAATTTGTCACCGATCAGAACAATTATCCAGGTAAGGGGGGAGAAACTGATTGGGATTGGTATAATGAATGAAATTGGCTAGAGGGGATTCCTTAACCCCGTAGGAATTTGATGATTATGATTGATATATGATATTATGTCTGTGTTTATGAATGTTGCTGTGATTGAAGAGTTTTGTGCATACATTTTATGATGATTGTGGGATTCTGTGTAATTCCTGTAATATTAGTGATGAACACGAATTTATGACATTATGCCTGTTGTTGTTGTTGTTGATGGTGATGAAATTCGTACATTGTTACGATGTTGGTGAGTTCCTGTATAACCTCTGTGGTTTGGATAATGACCATGAGTATTGGTGAGATTTTGTGTAACCTCTGTGGCTTGGGTAATGACCATGATATAGGTTCTGAGATATAGTTTAAGGAACAATTGATTAGAGTAGAGTGTGATGATTGTTGCTGATACTGATAGAGTGGTGTATTTGCTGTTATGAGATTGGTGAAATCCGGTATAATTTCCGTAGTAATAGCGATGAGTATGAAATAGGTTCCGAGAGGACAAGAGATAGAAGTGGAGAAATAGGCTTGAATTTGAGCAAGATAATAGTTCCGGGCAGTAAGGGTGGGTTTTCGTATGATCATGGGGATTGTGTGATAGTGTATGATGGGTAGGATCACATTTAGGATAGAAACCCCTAAATTCCATGGTGTTGAAAAGTATGGTTATATGATATATTATGATATGATCTTTAAAAATATGTTGTTGGCTGTTATAATTGTCATATTATGGTAGGATTTCGAATTCTGAAACCGGGGCTTTTTACGGAATTGAAATCGGAGGTCCGGAAGGCTTCCAACGATGGAAAATACAGAATTTTCTGCATTCTGCGCTGTTTGCGTCGACTCAAAGCTGTATATTGGTGAATTTTCTGTTTTGACGATTTTGGCCATAACTTTTGATTCGTAAGTCGGATTTAGTCCCCGTTCGAAGCGTTGGAAAGCTCTTGAATAGATATATAACATGGTATAAATAATATAGTTATTTTACAAATATTTTTATATCCAATATTTTTGGGGAGTCATTGTTTAATTAAATAGTAACTAAACCATGAATCGATTGAAATGATTTATTGATTATTTACTTGAGTTTAATTGTTGTGCACTTAGTGTGCTTGTGTTTATTGGTGGTGTAATATATATAATGTATGGTGATGTGATCAGGAGGATCGTGTGCACTTAGTGTGCTTGAGTTTGTTTGTCGTGCATTGTTGTCGTGCATTGGTGTCGTACATATCATGGTGTTTGGTGGGATGAATCATTGCTCAGGAGGAGTGTATGTGATTCATCCGTACTCCTTTGTGGGGAATGGTGGGGATAGATCATATCTCAGTAGGAGCGTAAGTGATCTGTCGGGGATAGATCATATCTCAGTAGGAGCGTAAGTGATCTGTCCAGGGTTCGATTGAATGAACCAATGAGTCGGTACCGCATGCTTGGTGTTGAGTTGCATATTTGCATTATAATATGTTATATTGTAATTTGAACAGTAGGTTCGATTATTGGTGTTATGGGGTGAATATTGGTGTGTTTTACTACCTTTATTGCATGTATTAAATTACCGATATATTTTGATCATGTTTTCTCACCCCTTTGTTGTTGTTGTGGTCTGTGCTTCCTCGGAAGTACAGATAATCCAGGTACATAGATAGCTTGGATAGCGGTGTGCAAGTCGAGTCTTAGGATGCTCTGATACGTAACACAGGATATGGGTGTTTTATTTGTTTATGTTAAACTTGTTGAAAATCCTGTGACGTATCACATTTTGGTGAATTATAATAATAAAGATTTTATGTAAATCTGGCAGATCGCCGAGAATGTTGGAATAATAATTTCCGCTGTATTATTTTGAAAATAATGAATAAAGTATTTTTGATAACTATTGGTGATGTGATATCCCACTGTTTTTGTGAAAACTCTGATGTTTATTTATAATGTTTATATTTTATTTAATTTGGGAAGTGGGGTGTTACACCCTCCCTAGCTCTTATTTCTTGTCTTTAAGAATATTACCTGTGCTCTTCAAATCTTGACCAACTTGTTCTCATACACGAATCTCTTTAGTCAACTTTTTTCCTAACTTGTCCAAAGCTTTTGTCTTCACCTTGGCCAGGTAGACTGCTTCATTCTTGTTGCTCTTTAATTGACTAACCTCCTTTTTCAGCTCTTCATTCTCGTTACGTAACTCTTCTTTTTCAGCCCACAACTTATTATATCTCTGAATGTCAACTGTCGTAGGTTCTTCAATAACCAGAGGATACAGAGGCTCTCTAACAGGAAACGGTAACAACATTCTCTCCACTCTCTCCTGGATCCAATCCACATATGTTCCATAAGCTCTTTAGTCGCTCTTACCCAAAGAAAATTTCCCTCTCCGATGAATTCTTCCCCAAGCCTTCTTTAACCTGGCTAGAGTGTCACAGTCGGCTGCTCCTGTGAAATATAGAGATTCCTGTATTTCCTCCTCCTTCGGGGACCCTTTCAAAGCGTAACCAAATTGTCTAATAGCAAGAGAAGGATTGTAGTTGATACCATATTTCCTTCCTATCAGAGGAACATTAGGAAAGTTTCCACAATAATAGATGATCTCCATGCCGAGCAGATCTCGATTAAACCAAACAATTTTCTCAGATGTCAAACCCAAGAGTCTCTATGACCAATCCAATGTATCTGACATATCAACAAAAGCTCCATCTCGAGGAAGATACTCCATAAACCATTTGTAGACAAGTGGCGCACAACAAGAAACATTCTTTCCTCTTCTCTTCTCATTCTTGTAATGTACTGAATGGTATACGTCTCCCAAAAGAGTAGGTACATGATTCTTAGAATCGAAAATATGGAAAGCATCCATATCAACGAAATTTGGTATATTAGGAAACAAAACTATGTCGTATATGCATAAGGCCAGAATAGCATTGAAAACCAACCAACAACCTTCTTTAGCAAAATGCTGAGCCTTGTCCACTAAGAAAGAAAATGGAAAACTAGAGACTCCATTTCTCCATACCACCTTACCATCTAACTCAGACTTGCTCAGATGAAGAGTGTTGGCCAACTTTGTCAGGTCAGGTTCCTTCTCATAATGAAAGAAAGGCACCTCCTCTAAGACCGGGACTCCCACCAGAAAAGCAAACTCCTCCAAGGTAGGAACTAAGACATATCCAGGGAAAGTGAAACAGCGTAACTGAGGGTCATAGAACTGCAGCAAAGTATGGATGGCTCCTAATTCATATCTTGAGGTTTTACGGACAAAACTCAAAATCTTCCCATTATCTTTTCTGAAGTCTTCCATGACACCATTATCAACCACAAAAACAAGACTAAATAAAGGTCCTAAATCCGTCGTCGGGAACTTGTAGGTAATAGTCCTTTTCAAACCAGGCTCCAAATTGACACCAGGCCAGATTACTAGAATCAAAGAGAAAATGAACACCTGAAACCATAAATACATACAAATGTTAGTGAAGGTGAGAAAATACATAGAAGGGGGGTTGAATAAGTATGAAGATAAAACTTAGAAGTAAAAACTCAAGTATTTTTATCCTGATTCGTTGAACTCAACTACTCCAGTCCACCCTATCTAGAGTGATTTGCCTTTCTCAAACAAGGACTTAATCCACTATTTAATCAACTGATTACAATAGTAAGCACTAAGAACAACTGTTCAAAGTCTTCTCAAGAACTACTGATCCCAACTGGATCTTCTCAAGGAACTATTACAATGAAATGTAAGATTAATACAAGTGTTTGAATGCTTCTAACAAGCTTTATCACAACAATTATTTTTCACTTAATGTTAAGAACAGAAAAATAAACTCAGCAAAGAGAATAAGAATAATTTACGAGAGCTTGTAAGAGTTTCTATCAAAGATTCGTTAGTTGTAAAATCTATTGAAGAAGATGAGGAATACTTGCTTTTATATGCACAGTAGTCCACAAAGTCTTGACGTTGGAGGCTGTGTACTGAAAAGGCATGAACCTTTTTGTTATTACATGACCTTTCCTGGAAGTAGAATGCACAGAGAAATGCTTTTGGTCTGTGTTCTAGTGTTAAGCATGAAAGAGGAAAGAGTCGTTGAGCCAAATCAAAAGATATCACTTTGAATTCTTCTTCAACAAGTATTTCATTTCAGCAAAGTAAACATCAGAGTCTGCATGATCAGAGTCTTGGATGCCCATCAGATTTTGCTGAATCAGAGTAATGCAGCAAGTGTGCTTTAGCGTGTAGTTCTATCAGAGCAAAGTTTTATGAATCAGATCCTCAGTACATGCAGCGTGTAGTACTCTCAGAGTCTTCTGAAAAACTGTGCTTCTTAACTCTCATACAGAGTTCTTCAATGCTTCAGAGTCTTCAGATCTATTAGAGTCTTCTGCTTCAGATCCTTCTGCAGCTTCTGCTTCAGATTCTTCTGTAGCTTCTGCTTCAGATCCTTCTGCAGACAACACTCAGATTCTTCTATAAGATGATTCTGACTCTTCAGAGCCTTCCATTGTTCTATGTTCAGATTAATTTGCTCTTAGATATATATATATATATATATATATATATATATATATATATATATATATATATATATATATATATATATATATATATATATATATATATATATATATATATATATATATATATATATATATATATATATATATATATATATATATATATATATATATATATATATATATATATATATATATATATATATATATATATATATATATATATATATATATATATATATATATTTTTTAATCATCTGCAGCAAATATTTATGAACAAATTTTAGAGTATATAATTCTTTAATACAAAATTTCATTAGAGTTATCATCAAAACATAGAGATATTACTAAGAAACAATCTATGTTCTTACAATCTCCCCTTTTTTGATGATGACAAAACATGAGAAATTTTGTTCAATAAAAAACAATAATTATAACTCCCCCTGAGATTAAGAATCTCCCCCTGAAATGAATACTCTAAAGGAAAAGAATACTTCCCTTTTTGCTTGAGTTTATTTCAGAGTCAGAGTCTGATGACTTCTTTCAAACACAGAGTCTGGTTTTGCGTTTAGACTCAGAGTACAATTTGCTTCAAGAATCAGAGTCTGGTTGGGTAATTCTCAGGATAACTTCAATGAATTTATTTTGTTAGATGAAACAATAGAATCTGAAAGACTTAAATTCAAAGATAGTTAATAATATGTCTGAATTTTGTTTTAGTATTTGCTTATGGATTGAACAATCAGATTCTTTTTCTCCCCCTTTTTGTCATAATCAAAAAGATGTGTAAAGACAGAAAAGATATCAGAAGAAAAGAAGAACAAACATTATCATTCAATCAGATGGTTCACATAACAGATGATAAAAGCATAAGCAAAATAAGACAGATGCAAACAATAGTGCACAAAAAAATGAAAAGAAACTAAGGTTGGCGAGATGCAATCAGGGTCAGAAGATCTGTGATCTTTGTAGTAGACTCGTCTTGCTTGGCCATCCAAGTCTTAATCTCTTCAGTTGTTTGTTCTTGTTTGATCATCCATGACTTGATTTCCTTAACCTCTTTCACAAGTTCTGAATTGTCAGCCTTCACTTCAGATGCAGACGCCTCAATGTCCATATCAGATGAAACATCTTCAGATGGAGAGTCTTCAGCAGGAGCAGCTTCCAGAAGCAGCACTGGTGGTTTGGGAATGCTCATCAGAGTCTGTCTTACCAACTCAGCAAACTTTGCCTTAGCATCTTCAGCACAGACTGCTTTGAGATGAGAAGCCACAATGTTAAACTTAGAGATAAATTTATCCCAAGCAGCTTCAGACTTAACAGGATCTATACTGAACAGACACTCTTCTTCCACACGTGCAATCCCCATACGAACTTCCTTTTTGAAATTTTCAAACAGTTTATCAACATCTGATCTAGGGTTGGGGTAAATAAATTCCTCAAGAGTCACTTTCTCAGTAGATTCAGAGTTTGGATGAGGTTGTTCACAAGTGGTATTAGGAGGTGTTGGATCAGATGGTGGTTGTTTAGATGGTTGAGATGCAGATGGTTGAGGTTCAGATGGTTGAGGTTCAGATGGTTGTGGTATTGTGAGTTGAGGTGTAGGGGTTGGTGAAATTTCAGCTTCAGATGATGAAGGTTGAAAATCTGAGAGGTTGAATTTTGAGTGAAGTGAAAGTCTACGATTTATTTGGTCAGGTGCTGATAGATCAGAAAATGCAGGTTTGAATGGATCAGGAATGTGTAAACAAGAGGGTGAGTGAACTTCTGATTCAGAATCAGATGATTCAGTGGAGTGGCATGAGGTGGATGACAAGACAACCATGGTTACAAGTGGTTCCAAATCAAGAATGTCATTTGAGGGTTCTGGAACAGGTAACGGTTTTTCTATTATTGAGGGATGTTTAGATGGAGTTGGTTGGGGAGGTTCAGATGAAATGGGTTGAGATTGATGTTCTAGTGGTTGTTGTTGTTGTTCTGGTTGTAGTTGTTGTTGTTGTTGAGGTTCTGGCTGAGGTGGTTCTTGTTGTTGATGTTCTGGTTGTGTTTCTGTTTGAGGTGGTTCAAATGGAGTTTGTACAGAAGATGGTTGAGAAGGTGTAGTTTGAGATGGAGAGGGTTCAGATGTATGAATCTCATATGATGGTGGTACAGATGATTGTGTTCTAGAAGGTGATGGAGGAGGTGAAGGTAATGGAGAGTGAATGGTTGGTGTTGGATCAGATGTTAATACCTGTTTGATAGTTTCTCTTATGTCTTCCAGACTTGCTTCTGGAGGAGTGGGTTTCACTTTCTTTACCTTCAGAGGCTTAGCAGCAGCTTCAGAGGCTTTTCTCTTAGGCTGAGCCTCAGATCCTTCTTCAGCAATCTTCTTTGAACGCCTTTCTCTAACAAGATTAGGCAGAACTTCTCCTTCCTTCTGGACGATGTTCACAGGCAGAGGAACACCATTTAACAGACAATCAGCTATGTAGGATAAGATGATCTCCCTTGGTTCGTTAGCGCTGAACATTGGAAAATCTTCAACAGGAATCCTTTTGTTGCTGACATCCTCAGTAGCAATTTTCTTAGGTTTGCTGGCAAGCTCTGTGATGACCTTCATCCTCTTTAGAGTATTGCCATTGATTACAGAACCTATGACATAGGACAGATCCTCTATCAATCCAGTATCATACAGATATTTCACAAGACCATTCTCTGTTAGAATGTCTGATATCAGTCTACCCATAGGAATCCAATTCCTAACTTTTCCAGTTTTGACTCTTACTTCTTCTCTTATTTCCTTTATATGATTCAGAATGTGACTAAACAGAAGATAAGGCAAGTCCACCTTCTTTCCCTTGCTCATACAGAACATGAAGTAGAGTTGTTCAGCACTGACATAATCTGGGGAATTTGATGATTTTCTGTGAAAGATGGAACTCATGAAAATCTTGGCCCAGATCCTATAGACTGGCTTCAGTTCCCTTACTTTGCTAGTTGGTTCCCCAGAAATAGTAACTTCTTCAAACACATCAGCAAGATCCACACGAGCAGATTGTAGACTGGTTTCACCATCAGTTTCAGAGTACCCAATGAGTTGTCTAATCAGCTTCTCAGTAATCACAATCTCCTTTCCATGGACAGAAGAATGGATAAATTTAGGGCACACCTGAGCATGTATCCAGAATTCTTTCACCAAAGTTGGATAAACAGGACCCATAAGCCTGTCAAAATACTTTGTCCAACTCTGAGTTTGAATGGTTGAAGAAAGATTAAACCCATTTTCTTCAATGGATTCGAAATCTATGAAGCATTCACTCAAAACTTCCAGTTCTATAGTTGGAGTGAGAAGAGTTCTCACAGGTTCCTTGTAAGCTTCAGCATTGGTTGATTGCATCTGAGCAGATGTTGATGAAGAAGATGCCATTGTTGTTCTTGAGAGAGAGGTTTTAGGTTTAGGGTTTAGGTGAAGAGCAAAGAGAAGACAGAAATGCATAAAAGGTTCGTGAGGTGAAAAGTGTGAAATGGTGTGATTTGTGGTATTTATAGATAAAATCAGGCACACAAACAATCACATAAGCACGCTTCACATAGCATTAAATGAAAAAGTAAGAACATCATTGCACAGCAATTATGATTCTGACAAATGGGGGAAAATCAAGAAAAATCAGATTTTCAAAGCAGTACTTCAAGCGTTAATTCATTAAAGTGCACTCTACCTTTTCAGTTTCTGAGCTACACATGTTTGCTTGCTTGTGCTTCTGAAATCTCTTGAGAAATGAAACGTTAACCAACGTTCAGATCCTCTGAGCATTGTTAGTTCAGATTTACACAAGTAAAATAATTCAAGAAAATGAATAAATTAACAGATGAAATACTTCAAAGCATTAAACATTTTGCATCTGAGAAGTTTGCCTCTGATAAATATTATTCTGGACAAAAATCCATACCAATATTTTTCAGAATAAACTTGAACCTATCTTCAGCAAGGGGTTTTGTAAAAATATCAGCCCATTGATGATCTGAATCAATAAAAGCTAAGTTTATAATACCCTTCTGAACATAGTCTCTGATGAAATGATGCTTAATTTCTATATGTTTTGCCTTAGAGTGTAAAATTGGATTTTTAGACAAACATATAGCAGAAGTATTATCACAGAAGATAGATACATTACTCTCAAAGATCTGATAGTCCTCTAACTGACTCTTCATCCAGAGCATCTGCGTGCTACATCCAGCAGCAACAATGTATTCTGCCTCTGTTGTAGATAGTGCAGTTGTGGGTTGCTTCTTGCTGTACCATGAGATCAGATGACTTCCAAGGAACTGACAGCTTGCAGATGTACTTTTACGCTCTACTCTGTCTCCAGCATAATCAGCATCACAGAATCCAACTAATGTATATTTATCAGATCTTCTGTAACACAGGCCCACGTTAGTAGTACCTTTCAGATACCTTAGAATCCTCTTAACAGCAGTTAAGTGAGATTCTCTAGGATCTGATTGGAATCTTGCACATAAGCATACACTGAACAGAATGTTAGGTCTAGAAGCAGTTAAGTAGAGAAGAGATCCTATCATACCTCTGTAGAGTTTCTGATCTACTTTCTTACTTACCTCTTCCTTGCCTAGTGTACTAGTTGGATGCATGGGAGTCTTTGCCATCTTACTATCAGTCATGTTAAATTTCTTCAGAAGTTCTTTAACATATTTGGTCTGATGAATGTAAGTGCACTCTGGAGTTTGGTTGACTTGAATTCCCAGAAAGAATCTCAATTCTCCCATCGTGCTCATTTCAAATTCTGCCTGCATACATTGAGCAAACTCCTTTCCCAGCATAGCATTGGTAGATCCAAATATAATATCATCCACATATATTTGACAAATTAGAAGATCTTTCTTAAATGTTTTACAAAAGAGTGTTGTGTCCACTTTGCCTCTGATGAAATTTTTCTCCAGAAGAAAATTACTTAATCTCTCATACCAAGCTCTAGGAGCTTGTTTTAAACCATACAGAGATTTCTTTAGTTTAAAAACATGTTCTGGAAATTTTTCACTCTCAAAACCAGGAGGCTGGTGAACATAAACTTCTTCTTCTATAATACCATTTAGAAAGGCACTTTTAACATCCATCTGATATAGAGTGATGTTATATTGTGCAGCAAATGAAATAAGAAGGCGTATAGATTCTAACCTTGCCACTGGAGCATAAGTTTCAGTGTAATCAATACCTTCTTGTTGACTGTACCCTTGAGCAACAAGCCTTTCCTTATTTCTTTCAACTTCTCCTTTCTCATTAAGCTTGTTTCTGAAGACCCATTTAGTTCCAATTATGTTGAATCCTTTTGGTCTTGGAACTAAGTCCCACACATCATTTCTAGTGAACTGATTTAGCTCTTCTTGTATGGCAATAATCCAGTCATTGTCTTGCAGAGCTTCATCCATAGTGGTTGGTTCAATTACTGACACCAACCAAATAATGATGCTTCGGAGGATCTGAGGAAGGATCTTGTTCTGATAGGGTCATCCTTCTTTCCAATGATCACATTCTCTGGATGAGAAGCTTTGATTCTGGAATATAATCCTCTAACAGTTGATTCTTCAGAAATGTTTAAGTTGTTCATCTGAGAAGTCAAAGGAATTGCATCTGGCATTGCTTCTGGTTCCTTCAATTGAGCTTTGTCTGCCTCTGAGCCTTCAGAGTCTGTGAAGACTACTTCTCTATCTGCAGAACTTTCAAACTGCTTTGGCTTTTCAATGCCAAGCTTATCATCAAATCTAACATGAATAGATTCTTCCGCAATCTGTGTTTCAGTATTGTATACTCTGTAGCCTTTAGAGCATTCATAATACCCAAGCATGAAACACTTTTGTGCTTTAGAATCAAACTTATTCAGATTCTCTTTAGTATTTAACATATAGCAAATACATCCAAAAGGATGAAATTAAGCAATGTTGGGCTTTCTGTTCCTCCACAATTCATAGGGAGTCTTTTCCAGAAGAGGTCTTACAGACACTCTGTTCTGAATGTAACAGGCTGTGTTGATTGCTTCTGCCCAAAAGTGCTTTGCCAGATTAGTCTCATTGATCATGGTTCTGGCCATTTCTTGCAGAGTTCTATTTTTCCTCTCTACAACTCCATTCTGTTGTGGAGTTCTAGGACAGGAAAAATCATGAGCAATGCCATTTTCATTAAAATATTTTTCAAAATATTTGTTTTCAAATTCACCACCATGATCACTTCTGACTTTTATAATTTTGAAATCTTTTTCATTCTGGACTTGTTTGCAGAAGTCAAAGAACACAGAATGTGACTCATCCTTGTGTTTTAAGAACTTTACCCATGTCCGTCTACTATAGTCATCAACAATGACTAATCCATACTTCTTGCCTCTGATGGATGCAGTTTTCACTGGTCCAAACAGATCAATATGAAGTAATTCTAATGGTCTGGAGGTAGAAACAACATTTTTTGATTTAAAAGAGGATTTTGAAAATTTCCCTTTTTGACATGCTTCACAAAGAGCATCTGAGGTGAACTTCAACTTAGGAAGTCCTCTGACAAGATTAAGTTTATTAATCTGAGATATACGTCTCATATTAATATGCCCTAATCTTCTGTGCAAGACCCATTGCTCCTCATTAACAGACAAGAGGCATTTAACATTCTGAACCTTAAGTTCTGAAAGATTTATTTTATAAATGTTGTTTTTCCTCTTTCCACTAAATAGGATTGAGCCATCCTTTTGACTAATAGCTTTACAACATTTTTGATTAAAGACTATGTCATAACCATTGTCACTTAATTGACTTATGGACAATAAATTATGCTTTAATCCTTCTACAAGTAAAACATTAGTAATAGAGGGAAGGTTACCATTTCCAATAGTGCCAGATCCAATGATCTTGCCCTTCTGATTCCCTCCAAATTTCACGTCACCTCCAGATCTAAGCTCCAGACTTTGGAACATAGACCTTTCTCCCGTCATATGTCGCGAGCATCCAGAGTCCAAGTACCATGACTGGCATCCTGACCTTGCTGCTAAGAACATCTGCAACAGGAATTATTTTACTCTTAGGTACCCAGATCTTCTTGGGTCCTTTTGGGTTAGTTGTTCTGAAGGTTCGTCTAAACTTTTGTTTTTCAACATAAGGTTTATTCTGACTAGCCTTAGATTTAAACACATGACTGTTCTTTTCAGAACGAGTGTGTTTAATATCATTCAAGTGACCAAATTTAAAATGGAAATATAAAGGAGTCTTCTTGATGATAATTTTATCAACAGGTTTTGGATTTAAATCAGAGGAAGATTTATATCCAATTCCTTTTCTGTTATTTCTGCTAACTCCATAGATCATAGAAGCCATTTTGCTTCTGTCTATGCTTTTAGCAAGAAACTTCTGAAAGATGTAGTCATATTTTTCCAAAATATTTTTGCATTCAGACTCAGTTTCAGAATCAGAGTCTTGTTGAGCTAATTCAAAATCATTTTTCATTTTTAAGTTCTTTTCATTTAGCTCAGCCACTTCTGATTTGAGAATATTATTCTCAGATACAAGATTGCTTTGACGCTCCTTGTATTTGAGCTTAATATTATTATAGCTCTTCAGAACCTCTGATAACACTTTGGTAAGTTCATCTTTAGTGAGTTTAACCATTACCTCTTCAGCGTCAGATTCAGAGTCAGATTCAGAACTTGAAATTCCTTCCTCCTAATCTTCTATGTCTGCCATCAATGCTACGTTGGCACATTCTTCTTCTGCCTCAGATTCAGATGTATCTGAATCATCCCAGGTTGCCATTAGAACCTTCTTCTTCTTATAAAATTTTCTTTTAGGCTTTTCTTTCAGAAGCTTTGGACATTAATTTTTGTAATGCCCATGTTCTTTACATTTGTAGCAGACAACCTCCTTTTTGCCAGATCTTCTGTGTCCAGAAGATTCCTTTCTTTGGTCAGACTTCCTGAAGTTTTTAAACTTCTTTCCTTTATGCTTCCAGAGTTTGTTTATTCTTCTGGACAGCATGGATAATTCATCTTCATCTTCAGATGAGGATTCTTCAGAGCTTTCCTCTATTACCTGTAACGCTTTAGCAGATTTATTAGATTTTAAGGCAATTGACTTACCTTTCTTTTGAGGCTCATCTTCCTCAAGTTCAATTTCATGGCTCCTTAGTGAGCTAATTAGTTCCTCCAAGGAAATCTGGTTCAAATCTTTAGCCATTTTCAGCGCAGTCACCATAGGTCTCCATCTGGTAGGTAAGCTTCTGATGATCTTCTTCACGTGATCAGCAGTAGAGTAACCTTTATCCAGAACCTTTAGTCCAGCTGTAAGTATTTGAAATCTGGAGAACATGACTTCAACAGATTCAGCTTCTTCCATCTTGAAAGCTTCATACTTGTGAATTAGAGCCAGAGCCTTTGTTTCCTTGACTTGAGAGTTTCCCTCATGAGTCATCTTTAGAGATTCAAAAATATCACATGCAGTTTCTCTATTTGTGATCTTCTCATACTCACTATGAGATATTGCATTTAACAATATAGTTCTAGCCTTGTGATGATTTCTGAATTCCTTCTTTTGGACTTCAGTCATGGATTTTCTTTCTATTTTCTTGCCATTTCCATCAATGGGATGAACATATCCATCTATGACCAAATCCCATAAATCAACATCATAACCAAGATAAAAACTTTCAATCCTGTCTTTCCAATAATCAAATTTCTCCCCATCAAACATAGGGGGTTTTATACTGATTCTGTCTCTTTCTTCATACTTGTTGGATGTTGAAACATCAACCATTATAAACAACCAAATATAAGTATCAAAGTTTTTCTCACTGGATCTTTTCTGTCACTATGAAGTGGTAGCACACACAGAACCAGGCTCTGATACCAACTGAAGGTGAGAAAATACTTAGAAGGGGGGGGGTTGAATAAGTATGAAGATAAAACTCAAGTATTTTTATCCTGGTTCGTTGAACTCAACTACTCAATTCCACCCTATCTAGAGTGATTTGCCTTTCTCAAATAAGGACTCAATCCATTATTTAATCAACTGATTACAATAGTAAGCACTAAGAACAACTGTTCAAAGTCTTCTCAAGAACTACTGATCCCAACTAGATCTTCTCAAGGAAATATTACAATGAAATGTAAGATTAATACAAGTGTTTGAATGCTCCTAACAAGCTTTATCACAACAGTGATTTTTCACTTAATGTTAAGAACAGAAGAATAAACTCAGCAAAGAGAATAAGAATAATTTATGAGAGCTTGTAAGAGTTTCTATCAAAGATTCGTTAGTTGTAAAATCTATTGAAGAGGATGAGGAAGACTTGCTTTTATATGCACAGTAGTCCACAAAGTCTTGACGTTGGAGGCTGTGTACTGAAAAGGCCTGAACCTTTTTTTCATTACATGACCTTTCCTGGAAGTAGAATGCACAGAGTCAAAATTTGAGCCAAATCAAAAGATATCACTTTGAATTCTTCTTCAACAAGTATTTCATTTCAGCAAAGTAAACATCAGAGTCTGCATGATCAAAGTCTTGGATGCCCATTAGATTTTGCTGAATCAGAGTAATGCAGGAAGTGTGCTTTAACGTGTAGTTCTATCAGAGCAAAGGTTTATGAATCAGATCCTCAGTACATGCAGCGTGTAGTACTCTCAGAGTCTTCTGAAAAACTATGCTTCTTAACTCTCATACAGAGTTCTTCAATGCTTCAGAGTCTTCAGATCTATTAGAGTCTTCTGCTTCAGATCCTTCTGCAGCTTCTACTTCAGATTCTTCTGTAGCTTCTGCTTCAGATCCTTCTGCAGACAACGCTCAGATTCTTCTATAAGATGATTCTGACTCTTCAGAGCCTTCCATTGTTCTATGTTCAGATTAATTTGCTCTTAGATATATATATATATATATATATATATATATATATATATATATATATATATATATATATATATATATATATATATATATATATATATATATATATATATATATATATATATATATATATATATATATATATATATATATATATATATATATATATATATATATATATTAATCATTTGCAGCAAATATTCATGAACAAATTTTAGAGTATATAATTCTTTAATACAAAATTTCATAAGAGTTATCATCAAAACATAGAGATATTACTAAGAAAAAATCTGTGTTCTTACAGTTAGTATGCAGATGAAAATGCAGATGCAAACAAGGGATCAAGATTGTTGTGCTGCTGACTGAGTTGAACCAGAATTCCACCTCGGCAAGAAAATACCAGAACATCAGAATACCCAAGTATAGAAAGCCACAGTATCAAAGATTAAAGATCTGCACTAACGAGAAAACCAGAAAATCGGGTTGGTTGAATGTCAAGTTTTCCTGCATAACCCTTCCCACTCATAGGTAGGACCTAATCTCTGACAAGGTATGGTATCCTATGCAGTTCGTCAATATCACGGACTCTCTAGTCAAGAAATGATGATACGTTTACCATTTCTAGTTTGGCATCATGGTCAAACAAGGAGGCCTCAACTGACTTCCCAATGATCGGTCTCTAGAGTCGTTAATTTCCAAATCCAAAATCCTTTCAACTGTCTGAGACGTACAGGACAGGATGTCTTCAAAGAAAACCTCGTCTGAGCGCAAATTTCATGAGGACTATTGCATTCCAAACATGCAAATCCTCACTACTTTCCACACTAATGCTAGATATGTACTCAAGCCTGGTGTCGCATCGCTGCGAAGAGAGGCTGTCAAGGACAGAAGAGTCGCCACCATTCGTTATTTATCCCAAAAGAGGGAAATGAAACGATCAGAGAAAACCTAACGAAAACGGGAAAAGACAGGTCATCGCAACCATATCTCGGGTTTGAGAGTCGGTTACGCAAGGGGAAGGTATTAGCACCCCTCACGTCTGTCGTACTCGACGGGATCCATGCTTTGTTGTCTATCTAAAAGGGTGTATACTATCTAAGCTACGACTCAGGGACAAAAGAAAAGAAAAGAGACTCGATAGATCATTGCCGCTCTATGCCTACGTATTCCCTCGTGCAATGGGAAAGTCAGAGTCAACGTAGTTCGGCTAACTACGGGTGAAAGGTGGGGAACGTTGCTCGCCAAGACATCGTTGTCTTGTGCCTACGTATTCTCATCTGGTATCGGAAATCAGAGCAAACATAGTTCGGGCTAACAAAAACACTGGTTGGTTCAAAATGTTTTAGGCCCGAGTAGGGTTAAAACTTAGTTCTAGCAGTTCGGTGTATGTAACTCGGCCATTGAAGACTTAGGCGTTACCCGTTTGCGGTAGAACCAAGAGTTAACAAAACTCTCCTTATGAAAAAGGTTTTACAAATTGAAATCCCGAAGGATAAAAAGATTTAAAGTTTATTTTGTGTTTTTTAGAGAAGATGTGCATTAATTATTTTTTATTAATTCATGTTGCACTAAAGACTATGACCTAGGAGCGAGTGCATCACATATCGTCCAAAGGACATACGCTAAACACTCTAGATAGCTGAGAGGAGTCCCCACAATCACCATTTCCCAAGTACTTAAGGCTCGTAACATACAACAATCCTTAACCTTTATTAAGTGTTTTAAGAGAATTTGACGGTGATAAGAGAGAGAGACTCTAAAGGGAGACTAAGACTCAACCTAATGTTATCATACAGAGTGTACCTATGATTAGGATGAAAGGGAATGCTACCTAATGTTATCATGCATGGGTTCAAGCCTAAGGTCTATCATAATAAATCTTGATCAAGAGAGATTAGAGGTCCTAAGGGATCATGGAAAAGAAAGACAAAAGAAGTAGAAGAAAGAAGCATGAAATAAGGAAGATGTAAGTATGCAAACATGTAATGCACAATTAAAATGAAAGTGAGGGAGGAAAAAGATGTGGGGTAGTAGCCTCCACAAGCACATCTCAACCTCAAGCATGCATATGAGAGATGCAAAGAAGAAGGAAGAAAGAATGCACACAAAAGAGATCAAACAAGTGCACAAAAGTGGGATGAAATGGGAGAACAAGTCCTACAACCATTCAAGCATCAACCATAAGCCCTAAAGCAAACCAAAATGAAAGAGATAAAGCATCAAAGCAAAGTGAAGAGGGGAGATGATATGAGAACAACAAGGAACTCATATGGAACACTCAACCATAAGCATCACCAAAGATGTGCAAAGGAATGCACAAAAGAGTCCTCAAAGATTCACCATTCAAGACATGTTCCAAGTACCTCTTAAGGAGAGACCAAACCATCTTGAATGGGATTCTAAGGTCATGGGACAGAGGCAAATATGAGAGGAGAATATGCATAAACCAAAGAAGTAAAATCACAAAAGAGAATGCAAGCATAGGCATGGAGAAAGACCTAAGTCTTAAGCACATTCAACACTTGAACTTCAAGTGGAAAGCCTAAAAGAAATGCACATCTCAACAAGCAATGAACAAGTTTATGACCTAAAAATGAGCATTAAAATACCTCAACATGTTATAAGTATGAATCAAAAAGAATTGAGAGCTCAAGGGGTCCATAGAAGTCATTTCCCATTCAAACTAGGTCAAGTGTTTGTATGAACCTCCCTTAGAAGTAACTTGACTTGCAAGTCACCTCGAAAATAGGAAAAAGGCTAAAAAATAACCAACAAAAATCTCAAATGAACATCAAAGAGTTGGCAACCAGAGGCCAAAAGATCTCAACCAAAGTCACTTCAAAGCATCATCAAAGAATTTGATTCACGAGGATGCTCCACTTTGAAGGAGGGTTGTCGAGGGTCAACAAAAATGAAGTCAAAGTCAAACCAAAAATGGTCAAACTAGGGGAAAAATGGTCCTCAAAAATCATTCAACTCATTATTGAAATTAGGAATGATTTTCATTCATTGGACCAAAAGAAAAGATCAAGAACAAAGCATGAAACCAAAAGAACAATTAAAAGATCATTTAAAAACACCTTCAAACATTAATTCCCATTTTAATTGAAAAATAAAACAAAAATAAAAATAAAAATTTCCAAAAATTAAATGACACATTAAAGTGTCTAAAAATATTTTTTAAGGGAATTTATCATGTTTGGAGCTATTTTTAAATATAAAAAATAAAAATAGAAAATAAAATAAAATGAAAATAAAGAAATAAAACAGGCGTGGTGAATAGCAATTTCCACAGTTGAAAACATTGGGCCACCAACGAGAGGTGGTGCAAAAAGCACCCTGGGCCCAAGCTAAAACATAAAGCCTGAAACACCAAAACACAGCGTGTAATTAAATGAGCTGGCAGGTCAAAAAGCCACACATGCAAGTCAGATCAGATTACAACCGTTGATCCAAGCGAGTTAAAGAGTCCACGCACACACATGGCATGCACGTAGGCAAAACGGAGGACCAAACCAGACGATGGAGCTACAGTCTCCGGTCACACAGCTGGAGCAACAGATCCAAAACTCAACCAAATCACATCAAAATGTAACACTAAAATGATCTCTAAGTTGCGTAGATTACAAATCCATGATCCGATTTCATTGATCAAGCATAAACAGAGAGAAATGAGCGATCAAAGATTTGAGCACATAAATGAAATCATCACAAACACAATAAATAATGATCCGGAATTTTCCTACACATGTAGGTCTTCAGTTTGAAACAACAATGGAGTGAAATGGATGCATATTATGAGAGAAAAATTGATTTGAGGATTACCTAACGGAGCCTCTCTGTTGGAGCTTCACACTTGTTTAAGCTTGCTCAAAATTGTGCAGAAACACTCAATACAACTCAAGGAAGATGATTTTGATGTTGAATTGCTTTGAATTTGCCTCAATTCCAATTCACGATTTCCACTTCTCTCTTGAGTTTTCCAACTGTAATTGAGCTCTCTCTCCATGAAAATGCTTGAATGAGAGCTCCAATTCAATCTGAAGCTTTTATATGATGAATATGGAATGGTTTGGAGGCCCAATTGTGGCTGATTAGAGTGTAATTTTGAAATGCCCAATTTGGAAATTCAAGCTTCATGCACACGTAAATTGGCACCAATTCCCTTGGAAAATCATTCAAATCATCTGTTGAGAGTGTGTTTTGATCATGTGGATGTAAATACTCCCTTGATTTGATCTAATGATGGAGATTGAATGTGAAACTTCTAATTGAAGTAACATGAATTTTCACGTGTTCTAGCTTTCATAACTCAAATCCAATTTGTGCATTCTCCTTGTTGTGATATTGTGACTCAAAATATGCACAAACATGACATGAAAATGAATTAAAACCAATTATATTTAATTCATGATTTAAGTTCAAATTTCCATTGAATTTCTTCACTAATCTTCATATCCATGCCAAATCCATGATAGTTTGATGTTCCATGATGGAATTGAGATCATTTGAAGCAACTTTAATATTGGGAAAAGTTTCATTTGAAATGCATAAGATCATGAACAAGACCTATAATCAAAATGACCTACAATTTCACTTTCCTAAAATACCCTGCCTTGCAAGCTTCATAACTTGAGTTCTACAAATGAGATGAAGGACTTCTAGGAAATTTTGGAAAGCTAAGATCATGAGGAACAACTTTCATGTTCACCAAAAGTTGAGGAGAAACATTATTCTAGGTCAAAAGTTCCTTGGAAGTTGGTTGACTTTTGTTGACTAAAAATATGATTCATCTGAGACCTCTAACTTGCCAACATAATAACTTGAGTTCTAGAAACCCAATGGATGAGTTCTTTTACTCAAAAGAAAGCTAGGAACATGCTCTGCAAGTTTCATGTTTATGTCAAAGTGAGATTACACTTGTATCTTGAGATATGTGGTCTTGAAGTTAGGCACTAAACAAGGGATTTTACACTGACAAACCTCTGAAACCCTAATTTAGTAACTTCTCACACTCTTGATTCTTCTTGAATTGATTTTGAAATAACATCCTAGATGCCTCAACATAACTTTCCATGACTCCAAAGACTTAGAACTAAGTTTTAATCTCCTTCAAATCCACAATGGGTCTTGCATTAGGCAGATGAAACCCTAGGTGTACAATGCTTTGACTGCAACCTCTTGCACATGATATAACAATTTGCATAAGCTCTACAATGGCTCTCAAAGCACTCAATGAGCTTCACAACATCTCATATTCATATCCATGAACTTTTGATCTTCAGATGATCCTCAGTTGGCCTCCAATATAGGAGATAAGCAACACATCCATTCACTTTCCCAAGGAGTTCTGACCAGCTTCTGATGACTTGATGAGCACTTAAACTTGCTTGGAACCCTTGACCAACCTTCTCTTGCTATGTACACCTCTTGATCCCCTGCAAATGAACAATGATATGCAAATGTCAATGCTAGAACAATGAAATGAAAACATAAGCCAAGTAAAGAAAAGGTTGGGCAAATTTTGGGGTACAACAACTGCCCCTATTCAAGCGACTTGGACCTGACTGAGCGTAAAGCGAATGGCTTTCATACAATCCAGGTAAAAGACGGTTGAATACCAAAGAACCCGGAAATTTGCCAACCGCAAAAATAAACTGCAAACTTTGATTGGGGATAAAAATCTCCAGAAATAACTTAACTGATAGTTGCAATGGCAACATGCTGATTGATTAACAACCTTCAACACGCAGTCGCAAGAGACATCTGCTAACACGCAGGAATTTGCTAAATAAAAGTGAGCATCGAACCCTAAGGCTGGATCAACCGAAGCTTATAAACATCTTGAAAATGCTCCACTGAGGAAGAGAGAAACTTAACCAAGCAACCCTAGCAGGGACAAAGAGAGAAATTTAACCGAATAACTCTGCTTTGGGAGCGCGAAGAAACTTAACCAAGTAACTCTGCTGAGGAACAGATAGAAACTTAACCAAGTAACTCTTTTGAGGAACAAAAATAAGATGAACGCGTCCATCAAAGATTGCACCGTGGTCTGGATACCATACAAGCTTAAAACATACTACTTCAAATGGCCGGAATCTAGATATTCGACGAACAAAATGAGTCAACGGGCTATGCCGGGGTATTAATACTCGATGTAATAACCGGAGTCTAGATACTCAACGAAAATAACTGGAGCCTGAGCGCTCAACGAAATAACCGGAGTCTGGATACTCAACGAAAATGACCGGAGTCTGAACACTTAACGTAATAACCAGAGCCTGAACGCTCAACAAAATAACCGGAGTCTGGATACTCAATGAAACAACCGGAGTATGGATACTCAACGAAAATGACCAGAGCCTGAACGCTCGACGAAATAACCGGAGCCTGAACGCTTGATGAAATAACTGGAGTCTGGATACTCAACGAAAATGACCGAAGTCTGAACACTCAACGTAACAACCAGAGCCTAAACGCTCAACAAAAATGACCAGAGTCTGAACACTCAACATAATAACCGGAGCCTAAACGCTCAACAAAATAACCGGAGTTTGGATACTCAACGAAATAACCGGAGTCTGGATACTCAACAAAAATGACCGGAGTCTGAACACTCAACGAAATAATCGGAGTCTGGAACTCAACGAAAATGACCGGAGTCTGAACACTCAACGTAATAACCAGAGCCTGAACGCTCAACAAAAATGTCCGGAGTCTGAATACTCAACAAAATAACCGGAGTCTGGATACTCAACGAAAATGACCGGAGTCTAGATACTCAGCGGACGAAGGGATACACCACAAATGGACTCATCAGGGTCTGAATACCACATGGGTTTGTAACAACAGCTGAGGTCCGGCGACACCGCTGGGGAAAATGTAAGCCAGGGTCTGGATACCACACGGGCTAACGGAAACAGCCATGGTCTGGATACCATACGGGCAGAAGAATCAACCTTTCAAATGGTCAGAGTCTGAATACTCAACGAAAATAGACTGGAGCCTGAATACTCAACGAAATAGCCGGAGTTTGGATACTCAATGGAAATAAGTCAGAGTCTGGATACTCAACGGACGGAACAAATCTAAAATCATCGTGGTCTAGATACCATTTGGGTAGAAGCAACCTTTGTTGGGGTCTGGATACCACGCGAGCAAATTAAACCACTGTTATACTCATCAAGGTTTGGATACCACATGAGCTTATGACAACACCATCGATCGAAGTCAGGCGACGTTGTTGGAAAAAGCGTAAGCCGGGGTCTGGATACCACGCGGGCTAACGGAAACAGCCATGGTCTGGATACCATACGGGCAACAAGATATCATTCAAAACTTACCAGGTCTGAACACCAAGCGAGCAAAGTAAATCAGCCATCTGTTGGAAATACACCTGAAAATAGAGAGGCAATAACCTGGCTTATGTTTCACATGCGTATGTTTGAATATGGCATAATGTTCCATACGAAATGGAAATGCTACGCGTTTGGAGGATGCTATGCACAAAATGCAAAATGCAACAGAACCAAACTAGCAAAATAAATGCTGAGAAGAAACCCAAGATCCACCCTGCCGGGGAAAAGGTTAACACATGCCAATCACAATTGGACTTTAGCTGGGACAAAAGCCCTGGACGAATGCTTTACTGGGGAGCGATGTTCTTACGAGAATAAGAAATCCAAACTCAGCTGGGGATCAAAACCTGCTGAGGAAAACGCCCTGAACGGCCTTCCAAAATACAACTCTTTTGGAGAACAAAAGACGGCTCTACCGAGGATAGACAGCCAGACGTTGAAAACAAATTCACACTATTAGGGAACCAACAACTTTTCGGGGGATACGGAATCAACCACCGAGATTTACAACACGCCCTGCTGAAGAAAATAGCCCTGAAAGGCTCACCAATACTCACCTAAAAGTGACGACTTACCGGGGGAAAAGTCAAAATTCAACCTGCCAGGAATTGCTCACCTGAGGAACAATCTATCTCTACTATAGATCCACTTTGTTAGGGAATCACAAACTTACCGACTTTGCTGGGACATAGTTTATCTCTGGGGGGAAATAGAACCACTTCATGATGATTTTGCCGAGGATAAAGACAACTCTACGATCCTGCAAGGGAGAAAAGCTAACTCTACTGAGATCGCCCAACGAGGGAACAACATCGACCTCTGCTTGGTGATGATTCAACAAACTGAACTCCGAGGGGATACAAAATCACCTATTCAGACTCTGTGGGGAGAAACCCCGTCTCGACTCACTGGGGAGTATAGGCGCACCTGCAAGGGAACAAAGGTACATACCTGACTTGCGAGGGGGATATCAATTTGCCAGAGACCTTGGTCTAAACTGCTAAAGAATGAGTGCATACAGACTTAATCTGATCTGCATGAGGGATATCAAACTCGACCCTCTGAGAATAGCCTTACTCTGCTGGAGACTTTGGTCTCGAACTATGAAGAGTTAAATGAGTACTGACCAACTTCTGGGGATAAGCGTACACACTTAACTGCTTGGCCCACATGCATACAGCTCTACCGAGGGTAGAGATGTTCAAACTTTAATAACTAGGGGGAAAATGTTGATCATACCGAAGATACACCTCTGACGAACTGCCCCAAGGGTAACGACCCTGCAAAAATGAACAAATAGACAAGATATCCTGTACAAAGGAACTATCTCAGTCATCATCCATGACGTTATTCAAATAACTTAAAGTTTTAATGATTATTGGCAAAGCCTGCAAATTTATGTATGCACAGTTTATCAAAAACATTGGGTTTTTTTTTGCAAACAAAACAGTAAGGCTAAAGCAAAACAAACAATTTCTGAATAGTATATGTTTTATTGATAGGTGGGCCTGTAAATAGGCAAGATTTTACAACAGATGCAACCCCTGAAAAGAGGAAGCAACGCAAAAATATACACAAATGCACATAAAATATAAAGAATGTCGGCAATGTGGCACATACGAACACCATAAGTTGATCCATCTATGACCCACATGACTCTGATGCTTCACCGACGCTTCGTCTTCAGAAGAGATTGGTTTAGATAAATGGCCCTCAGGTCCTCCCTCAATCCACTGAGCTCTGAAGATCACACGCAGACCGCAGTCATTTGCTTTTTTTAAAATCCCTAACTTTTGCCTGAATCGCCTTTGCGGATTTTCAATTCACCGGGATACCCATTTTTGCCAAAGTCGCCTTTTCATGTTTTCAACTTTGCGGGTTTACATATTGTCTTTATATCCCTAACTTTTGCCCGAACCCATTCTTTTTATGGTTCTTCGGGATGCCCCATTTTTGTCTGGATATTCTTTTTTTCAGCGGGTCTCTTTAAGCAAAGTATTTTTTAACTGCGTCTGCGTTCACAGGGGATGTAAAATCCTCACCATCCATGGTGGATAACAGGAAGGCTCCTCCGGAGAAGACCTTTTGCATGATGTATGGACCTTCATAGTTAGGAGTCCATTTGCCCTTGTGATCTGTTCGTGGAGGGAGAATCTTTTTCAGCACCAGATCGCCCGTCTGAAAGCTTTGAGGGCACACCTTCTTGTTGAAAGCTTTGTTCATTCGACTCTGATACAACCGACCGTATGCAATAGATGCTAGCCTTTTCTCGTCCATCAGGCTAAGCTGATTCAATCTATTCTTTATCCATTCTGCCTCATCGAGCTTGATGTCGACCAGAACTCTCGGAGAAGGAATCTCGACTTCTAATGGTAGGGCAACTTCCATACCATACACCAGCGAGAAAGGAGTTTCCCTAGTTGAAGTGCGTACCATAGTAAGATATCCATGCAAAGCAAAGTGCAACATCTCATGCCAATATTTATAGGTTACAACCATCTTCTGCACTATCTTTTTGATATTTTTATTGGCCGCTTCAACAGCGCCGTTCATCTTCGGACGATAGGGCGATGAGTTGTGATGCTCGATTTTGAAACTCTGGCACAGTTCCTTCATCATCTTGTTGTTCAAGTTTGAACCATTATCAGTAATGATTCTTTCAAGCACTCCGTATCTACAGATGATGTCCTTTTTGATAAATCCGGCTACAACTTGCTTCGTGACATTCGCATAGGAGGCTGCTTCCACCCACTTGGTAAAGTAATCAATGGAAACCAAAATGAAACGATGTCCATTGGATGCGGCTGGCTCAATCTTGCCAATCATGTCGATGCCCCACATGGAAAAGGGCCAAGGAGATGCCATGACGTTCAGAGGACACGGCGGCACATGAATCTTGTCTGCATAAATCTGGCATTTATGGCATTTCTTCGCATATTTGAAACAATCAGATTCCATCGTCAGCCAATAATACCCTACTCGCAACAACTTTTGAGACATGGCGTGCCCGCCGGCATGCGTACCAAAGGCTCCTTCGTGGACCTCTTCCATAAGCAAGCTTGCTTCTTTCTCGCCCACGCATCTGAGTAACACCAAGTCAAAATTCCTCCTATAGAGGACACCATCTTGGTTCAGATAAAAATTTCCAGACAACCTTCTCAGAGTCTTCTTATCCCGGGCCTACGCCCCTGGCGGATACTCTTTCTTCTTAAGAAAGTTCTGAATATCATAAAACCATGGCTTGCCATTAGAGGCTACCTCAATGGCAAATACAAACGTTGGCCTATCAAGGCGTGAGATGACTATTCTTGGAGCATCATTCCAATAGTTCACCTTGTACATTGAGGATAACGTCGCCAGAGCGTCTGCCATCTGGTTCTCCACTCTCGGCACGTGATGTAACTCTACACGATCAAAGAATGGCAACAGCCTCTTTGCATAGTTCATGTAAGGAATCAAATTGGGTTTTCTGGTCTCCCATTCTCTTTTGATTTGATTTACAACTAGCGTTGAATCGTCGTACACATCTATGTTCTTGATCTTCAGATCAATAGCTTCTTCCAACCCCATGATGCACGCTTCATATTCTGCTTTGTTGTTGGTGCAGGGAAATGTCAACCTGGAAGTGAATGGTATATGAGACCCATGGGGAGTCGTAATGATTGCCCCAATTCTGCTTCCATACGAGTTAACAACACCATCAAATATCATCTGCCATTGGGAGCCACGCTCAGGACCTTCGTTAGGCAACGGTTCATCATAATCTTTCGTCTTCAGAAACATGATGTCTTCGTCAGCAAATTCAAATTTCATAGGTTGATAGTCTTCAATCAGTTGTGCGGCGAGATACTCTGACAGAACACTCCCATTGATAGCCTTTTGGGAAATGTATTGGATATCGTACTCTGTCAGTACCATCTGCCACCTGGCAATTCTCCCCGAAAATGCTTGCTTTTCGAAGACGTATTTAATTGGATCCATCTTCGAAATCAGCATGGTTGTATGATTAAGCATATACTGTCTCAAACGTTTGGCAGGCCATGGGAGTGCGCAACACGTTTTCTCCAACATCGAGTACCGAGACTCACAATCTGTGAACTTTTTACTCAAATAGTATATTGCATGCTCTTTTCTTCTGGTCTCGTCGTGTTGACCGAGAACACAACCCATACTGTTCTGAAGAACCATTAGATACATTATCAAAGGTCTTCCAGCAACTGGGGGCATCAGTATCGGAGGTTCCTGCAAATATTCTTTTATTTTATCAAATGCCCCTTTGGCAATTTTCGTTCCAGAAAACCACCTGATCTTTCTTTAGCAATTTGAACAATGGTTTGCACATGGTTGTGAGATGAGATATGAACCGAGCAATGCAATTCAATCTCCCTAAGAAACCACGAATCTCTTTTCCGTTTTCGGCGCTGGCATATCTTGTATAGCTTTTATTTTTGCAGGATCGACCTCGATTCCTTTTTCCCTGACAAAGAACCCCAACAACTTTCCTGACCTGACCCCGAAAGTACACTTGTTAGGGTTTAACCTCAATCTGAATTTTCTGAGCCTCTCAAACAACTTCAACAAATTGACCAAATGTTCCTCCTCCGTTTGCGACTTTGCTATCATGTCATCAACATAGACCACGACCTCATGATGAATCATATCATGAAACAAAGTGACCATAGCCCGCTGATAGGTTGCCCCTGCTTTTTCAACCCAAAAGGCATTACCTTATAACAGAAGGTCCCCCACAGCGTGATAAACGTTGTTTTCTCCATATCCTCCGGTGCAATCTTGATCTGGTTATAACCGGAAAAACCGTCCATGAAGGAAAACACATAATATTGAGCAGTATTATCAACCAATGCGTCAATGTGGGGGAGCGGGAAATCATCCTTCAGGATTTCCTTACTCAAATCTCTGTAATCAACATACATCCGTACCTTGCCATCCTTCTTAGGCACGGGTATGATGTTAGCGACCCACGGAAGGTAAGTTGTAACGGCTAAAAATCATGTGTCCAATTGCTTCTGGACTTCTTCCTTGATTTTCACAACCATATCTGGTCTTGTACGCATGAACTTCTGCTTGACTGGTGGACACTCTCCATGCAACGGCAAGCGGTGAACTATGATGTCTGTGTCCAACCCGGACATGTCTTCGTACGACCAAGCAAAGATATCACTATACTCACGGAGCATCTCGACCAATCTTTTCTCGATGCCACTCTGCAGCGCAGTCCCTATCCAAACATTCCTCATAACTTCCTTAGAACCCAAGTTAATAACCTCGATTTCCTCCTGATGAGGCAGAACAACCTTTTCTTCCTGTTTCAAGAATCTATCCAGCTCTTTTGGTAAGTCTTCATCTTCATCAATCTCTTCTTCGGCTTGAAATATCGGACTGTCGAAGTCGAAGCGAGTCATAGATGTCTCTGGCACGGTGTCATCTGTAATGTGAATCCTGCAATGATAATGGTTAAATGCTTAAAATGATATGAAAAACAAGCACAAAGCCACATTTCCATTTTATTGTTAAACATAAAACATGAAAAACAAGGATCACAATATTTGAATGCAGAAAAAGCGCCCTTTGATTAATTGAAAAGATTGTGCAAGCATAAACAATAAGGCCCTGAAGACAAAAACCACTTTGCTCCGGGTAGAACATAGGGTTGTACCATAATCAGAAAGACAAAGTATTACTCTTCCGTTGTCACTTGAATGACTTCCTCGATAGACCAGTTGTTGAGGCTTTGTCCTGGAATGCATGGCCGAATCCATGAGTCCATATCGCAGTCGCTATCCCCGTCCTCCTCTGAAACAGTGTTGACCCTCTCGAAGATAACCCCGCCTTTGGTAAACTGTACCGGCTCTTTGTAGCACGACGCGCTCTGTGAGGATGACGAAGAAGATGGGCGGTATCCCAAACCAAACTTATCCTGCTTATGGGGTATATCCAACACTTAACCCCAACCTGGTGCTGCCCCAGCCTACAGTGTTGCTTGGGCCTCCTTAAAGGATGACATGGCCACTTCGGGCGCTTTGCTCACAGCAGACACTTTCTCTTTAATCTGTACCGTCTCAAAAGCTTGACAAAAACTCTCATGGATTTCACCATCCACCTTAACATATTTCAACAAAGACAAATGACTGATCATTATATCTTCCTCTCCGCATACAATGACAACGCTGCCACCCACCATGTACTTAAGCTTCTGGTGCAGTGTTGAAGTTACGGCTCCCGCCGAGTGAATCCATGAACGTCCCAACAAACAGCTATAGGTAGGCTGAATGTCCATAACATAGAATACCACATCGAATAATTCGGGACCCACCTGAATAGGCAACGTCAGCTCTCCAAATACAGATCTTCTGGTATCGTCAAAAGCACGTACTACAAGATCACTTGGCGTACACGTTATACCACGAGTGTCCAATTTCATCAGTGCCTTCTTTGGAAGCACATTCAAAGACGATCCTGTATCTACCAGCACATGAGACAGGACGGCTCCATGACATTCAATTGAAATGTGCAACGCACAATTATGATTCCTACCCCTCGGGGTCAAGTCCAAATCCGTGAAACCTAGCCCATTTCCTGCGTTGATGTGCGCTACAACCCCTTTGAGTTGGTTTACAGAAATCTCTTGCAGCACGTAAGCAATATTTAATATCCTTAACAGAGCATTCTAGTGTGCTTTCAAACATAGCAACAGTGACAGAATAGAGATTTTAGAGGGAGTCTGTTGCAAGTGATCAATTATCTTGTAGTCACTTTTCCTTATCAATCTCATGAACTCCTCCGCTTCCTTCTCCAAAGAACTCTTCTCACCAGCTTGAGAAGTTTCTTCCACCGTAGCTTTCTTTCCCTTATCAACTTTGTCAGCAACCACTTCAGGTGATGAGAACACTCTTCCGCTTCGAGTGATTCCCCCAGCTCTAACTAGCTTATCCACATAATCAGTCGGCAAGCTCTTCAATTCCTGTTTCTGCCCATTACAATATACCTCCGCTCCGTAGTTCCACGGAATTGCTTTGGTACTCTCATACGGCACAGGACCAACTTTGGTGATGATAATGGTTGGCAGCCTCGGTGCAGAAATAGTTATAGTTTTGTATGGAACCGAGATCGTTGCAACCTCATTCCTTTCTTCAACCATTACCTCTTCAGACTTCTTCTAAGCAATCCGGTCAATCTGCAACATTCCATCGTTCATCATACCCTAAAGACAGTTCTTTAGCTTTGCACATCCCTCGGGATGACTCAAACATTCAGCACATGATTCATTACGGCCCGGGAATATCCCTCCCTTAAATAAATTTTCCTTTACAAAGCCCAGCGGTGTCTTCAAATCATTGACATCAATTATCAGATCTAAACTCTCGTCTTCAATGATTGCACTGACTCCGGCTGCCCCATGGTTGGGCATGGGGTTCTGTACGACATTGGGAGCATCGTGAGAAATGTTTATTGCCTTGCTATCCACCGAATCTTGAACTTTGTGTTTAAAGGCCTTGCTGTTATCAATGTTGTTCCAAGGTGCCCCAGAATGGAACTCACAACGAGCATTTGCATCATACCCAGGTGGAGGCGCACCTGTCAAAGGAGCTAAAGTTCTCTTCTGGATTAACTGCAACTGTAACAAGTGCTGGAGCAATTGGGAAGAAGGCATCGGACGTGCGTCAAATTGTCTATTTGATGTTCGACTCGATCTTAAAACCTTCTATAACCCTGTTGATTATGTTGTTGTTGTTGTTGCTGTGGTTGTTGTTGATGTTGAGGAACGGCTGGGATTGTGATACTAGTAACCTGCTGCTGCTAACGGTTTTGCACTGATCCTTGGTATCTATTCCTTAGGGAACTAGACACTGAATTAGTCTCGCCTTCACGCTTCTTATTACCAAACACCTTTTTACCTCCTCCTCCAGATGAAGACACTTCACTAGAGTGGATCTTTCCCAACTTTATACCATTCTCTACCCTCTCCCTAGTGATAATCAAATCGGAAAAGCTACCAGACATACTACTGATAAGCTTCTCATAATAGACACCAGGCAATGTGGCCACGAACATATCAATCAACTCACGCTCCACTATCGGAGGTTGCACTCTCGCTGCAAGTTTGCGCCACCTCTAGGCGTATTCCTTAAAGCATTCACCAGTCTTTTGAGACAAATTCTGGAGTTGGACCCTGTTAGGAGCAAGGTCGTTATTATACTGATAGTGCTTCACGAAGGCTTCCGCTAAGTCTCTCCAACTGCGGATATTAACAGGCTTCAGTCTCATATACCACTCAAGCGAGGGTCCTAACAAGCTGTCTTGAAAAAAGTGCATGAGCAATTTCTCGTCATCCGAGTAAGAATACATCTTGTGGTAATAAGAACGCAAGTGGACCCTCGGGCAAGTAGTTCCCTTATACTTGTCAAAGTCAGGGACTTTGAACTTCAACGGAACTTTCAGATCTGGGATCAGCCCCAGATTGGCCATGTCTAGTCCCATGGAATTATGATTTTCAAATGATCTCATCTTTTCTTCAATCAGCCTAAACCTTTTATCAGCCTCAGATGGTAGTCCAGCACCGATATCTCGCATAGAAAATGCGTCTTCCTGCTGGTCCTCATCCCATTGAGGAACATTGTTGCCATGCATATCACACACCACTTTAGGGATTCCACCTACGTTGCCTTCACCCAGAGGGATAGCTGTTGTAGGAATAGCATGAGCATGTGGTGTACCATCACCACGAGGAGGATTAGAAGAAGTTCCTCCATGAAGCACACCATTATTGTCAACACGAGCAACCAATGGCTGGACCAGAGTCCTCAGTTACTCCTGACCATGTGCCACCCCCTGCATCAGCTCCATAAACTGAGCCATCATGTCCCTCATCTCTTGCATCTTAGCTTGCACTTGTTCCATAACTCTGTGTTGATTCCCTCTTGTGGCGTACCGGTGAGTAGTCTGGCCGTCTATCCTGAAACAATCTAAAAAACCAACATGGGTAAGAAAAATGGTTCCGCTGCACCTGCTATGCAAAATGCAGACATGTATATATGCATTAGGGACGTTTCCCCTCGATTCTAGTTCCTGCGTGAACAACGAGCCATAGGTAAACCAAAACTAAGCCAAACACCTCATCAATACAAGAAAAGGCCAACAAGCAATGTATAACCATACAACTGAGTACAATGAATCCACAAAACGACCTCAGCCAACAGGTCTGGTGATGGTCACTACAAACAGGCTACAAAGGAAAAGAAAGACATCAGGTATGGCAACGAGTACGAAACTCCTCCAACAGCTCCTGTGTCTCAGGATGGTCTGTCTAACGAGTAACCCCTGAATGAGCGCCTCTCGCTGTTTGATAGTGGTCTATAACCCCTCAGCATAATCTTCCCAGGCTCCCTCACCAAAGACTTCCTCTAGCTTGCACCTCTTTGAATCAGCCCTCTGCTTGTAATCCTCCAAGGTTGCCAAAGCTTCGTTCAATCTGCAATTACTGTCACGCCTAAGTGAGGCTTCATCTACAATCCTCTCATCCTTCGCTCTGAGCTGGGTCTTCAGTCTAGCAATCTTCTGCTTCAGCTTATCCTCACACTCCTTGTTGTTAGAAAGAGTAGCATTCTACTGATCATTGAACTTAGAGATCTCCAAATAAGCCCTATCTAAGTCCTTCTTCTTAGAAGCGAGAACATCACCGACAACTTTCAGATTTAAACCCAAACGTTCACGGGAACGAGTCTCCTTGGTCAAATTAGTACCCAACATGTTCACAAGCTTAGTCTGCCTCTTAGAAGAGTGTACAGCTTCAATCTTCTCACTCGGAGCTGAATGATTTCTTTCTCTAACTCTTCATTATCCTTCCAAAGCTCCTCTTTCTCATGCCACAACTGGTTGTACTTCTGAACGTCCATAATGGTGGATTCCTCAATCATGAGAGGATACAAAGGCTCTACAGACAGGAAAAGCATCAGTAACCTCTTCGCTCTATCCCGGATCCAAGTCAAATAAGGGTCGTAAGCTCGACTGTTACTCTTCCCCAAAGAAACTTTCCCTTTCCTATAGATTCTGCTCCAAGCATCTTCAACTCTAAGAAAAGTATCACCTTCCAACAATCCAGTGAGATACAGAGATTCCTGTATCTCCTCTTCCTTAGGAGGATCTCTCAAGGCATACCCAAACTGTCTGATCATCAAGGATGGGTTATAGTTGATGCATCCTTTCCTTCCGACCAACGGGACGTTAGGAAAACCTCTGCAACTATAAATGATCTTAGTACCAAGCGTATCCCTGTCAAACCAAATAATGTTCTCAGTAGACAACCCCATCAACCTCTCAGACCATTCTGAAGTACCTACAGTAGTAATGAAGGGACCATACTTGGGAAGATGGTTAGCAAACCACATATACAACAAAGGCACACAACAAGATATGTTTTTCCGTCTTCTGTTTTCATTCTTGTTGTGAACAAAATGATAGACGTCACCTAGCAGCGTAGGTATAGGATTCCCTAAGGCAAAGATATGGAACACATCCAAATCTACAAAATCCGGAATGTTAGAAATAACATGATACCATAGATACATAACGCTAAGATAGCATTAAACACCACCCAACAATCTTTGGCAAACTGCTGAGCTTTCTCAATCAGAAAAGATAAAGGGAAACCAGGCATTCCACTCCTCTTAGCCAAATGCCCCTTTAGCTCAGAAACATCCAGATGCAAACCAGCAACAAGCTTACCTAGATCAGGCTCAACTTCGGTGTGATAGAATGGCATCTGATCAAGAATAGGCACTCCCAATAACACAGAGAACTCCTCTAAGGTAGGTGCTAGAATATAATCAGGAAAAGTAAAGCACCTCAGATGTGGGTCATAAAACTGGCATAAAAACCATTCAACTCATACACTGATGGCTTGCAGACAAAACTCATAAGCTTCCTGTCACACCCTCATTTTCACCTTTAGCCTTTATACCCTACATTCACCATATCATACATCGTTCTATTGCATATTGAGCATGTGGGTTCACAAGGTACGGATTGGATCGGTTTGTTATTTTCCATTTTTAAATGAGACAATTTGTCTATCTTGGACTACATGGAAGAAAAGGTTCATCACCTAAGGTTTGATTTAAGTTGGAAAGTCTATTCATGTAGATTACTTAAAGAAGAAGTTACTTTAAAAATATTGGGTTATTCAAGATAAATGTCCCTAATGAACATGAAATGCAAGGCCAAATCCAAGATTGCTTCATCCAACTTTGTTTCAAATTCTTGATCAAGTGGAGTTCAAATTTGCAAAGCATGAGTCAAGATCACAAGTCCATAATTCAAGACTTCATCCATCTCAAGTTTAATGGTGTTAGGGAAACCCATAATGAATTCATGAATTAGAGGCAAGAATATTACAAAGAGAAATTTTATGACATTATAAGAATGTCATTTGTTGCAAGATTTCCAACTCTAAGTAATGTTTAGAAATTAATTTACTTCTAATCTTCATTCAAGTCTCTAATCAAATTCATGTTATGGTAATGCCACACCAAGTCCACATTGTTCTTACAAACATCCAAGAAATATGCAAGAATTAAATCAACATTGGAATGTTTTAAGACCAAGAATATGCATGTTTGATCTTGGGCAAAACAGCCCCATGCAAGAGATGGCAAATTACCTCATGTCACAAAATCAAGAGAATAGCATGATAATACATCTAAATGTCAGATTTTCAAAATGTTGTCAAAAAGGTTAACATTGACCAAGAGGGTAGTCCAAGCATAAGCCAACAAAGAGGTGAAAGGATTGAGGGCAATGTAGAGGGCTGTAGAAAAAGACAGCATGAGAAAGTAGTGCAGAAAAATGCAGCATAGCCATATACATGGAAATGGAAAGAAAGAGAGTGACATGAGAAAAGGGGGTAAGAGACATTACCCCATGAAAAATTTGATGTTTGGGGAGAAGGGAAAACCCTAGAGGGGAGAGATAAGAAGGAGGGGGCTGTAAACAAAAATCATTCACTCTTTACACATTCAACATCCACACACATTGAAAAAAACCAGAAAAAGATAGAGAGAGATAGCAAGAAACTTTAGAGAGAAAAACCAGAAAAAGTGAGGAAGGGAAAACCAAAAAAAAAAGAGTGACATAGAAGCACAAGAGGACCATTGAGAAGCAGAACCTTCACAACATAAAGTGAAGAGTGGAGAGCATATCCAACAAAAATCAGTGGAGGACTTGCAAGAAGGATAGAAAGCTCTTGGGTATCCATTTCATCAAACCTTTCTCTCTTTACTTTTTGCCTTTATATTTATTTTGTTCCTCTTTTATGTGTTGTTGTACTGAGTATATCATGTAAGATTCTAAGGGGACCAACAAACCATTTTTGAGAACCAATAGAAAGGAAAGAAAACCATAAAAGACAACAAAAAAACAGCAAATATTACATTTTTCGCTTCAGGTCGCGGTGCGAACATGCAAAAATCAGAATGAAACTTTCCCAGTTCGCGGCGCGAACATGCAAAAAACAGATTGTTCACTTTTCTCAGTTCGCGGCGCGAACTGATCAGTTTGTTTACTTTTTTGCTGTTTTTACCCGTTTTTTTTTTTGCATGTCTCGATTTTTTTAGCCAACTAACCCCATATGTTTGTATGATTTTAGTATGTGAATATTGCTATTGTCCTTGTTGACCTTTGATTTCAAAAACCATTTTCAAAAACAAACTCTCGATTTTATCGAGCCATTTTTAACCTTGTAAGTCGGTTGCCTTGTGCACCGCCATCGACCTTGATCGCATTACTTCAAACATCTTTACAAACAATAAACCTTGATCCAACGTCAAATGATTCTCTTTTCTCATAAAAATCCAAAACACAATAAAATATACGATTAGAATCATGCACCATGAACTTTAAAGTGGTGGAGAAGGAAGGAGAATGGAATCCTCCTACACTCGTTCCGAATGTTTTGAATACAAGGCGCTCGACTTGGTTATTCGAGACATTCATCTCTATCCAAAGTCTTTTGTATAATCCTAGTCAAGAATAAATTCTTCTCTTAAAAAACCTAAAAACAATATCAACTCATCAAACTTCTTTTGCCTTAGGGCGTCAATCCGAAAACCCTTTTTCAAGGTATAAAATCAACCAATACACAATTATTCCTTAAGTGGTCGAACTACGGCTGCTCTGATTTCTCACACATGTTGAGAATATGTAGCCATAGGATTGCGATGATCCTAGTGTTGCGGTGAAATTTGGATGTCAAGCTATTGATTAACTTAAATCTTAATTCATTTACAACCGGTCTTTGATTTATCCGAAGGAAAGGTTAAAGAAAGGAAAAACCTAAAAGGGAGAGATCTAAAGTTCGGGGGTTGGTTAAATTTAGGGAAGGTATTAGCACCCTAAACTTCCGTAGTACTCTACGGGAACCTTTTGTTTATTTTTTTTATTTATTTCATTAATTATTTTGCTTAAGGGTATATACAAAGGATTGAAAATTAAAAAAGACCTAGGGGTTAACTCTAAGTTTACTCGGCAAGACATCGCATCTTGTGCCTACATATCCTTACGGGAATGGAATCAGAGTAATTGTAGTTCCCCTCAAAAGGGAGGTTAGAAACGTCTTGACTGTGGCCAAGGTTTCAATGGGGAATAAACGTATCTTAGGGACACGCTTACGCGGAGTGTAGAAACTCCAATATCTACGTTGTAAATTGTTAAGTGAATTAGGGTTAGGTTAGGGATTCCACGGCGGGAAACCCTAAAATGAGTGCGGCGACTCTTTGACCTAAAGGTAGGGGTAGTTTTGTAATTTTTGTCCACGGCGAGACATTCGTGAAAAGTTAGGGTTTGTAAAGGGTTTGAAGTTTTGAGGACTATTGGCGCGGCGGCCAAACGGCTAGACCTAATCCTTCGGAGGAATGCAATGGGACAAATTAACGATGCAGATGCGAGAATTTAAACCATACAAACAGCAGAAATTAAAGTGCGGAAAGGTAAACGCAATAATTTGTTCGCGAAGTTACAAATGAGAAACAGATACAATTATAATACAACTTGAATTGAAAAACACATTAAAATAGCTAATAGCAACGTAACAAGCTGCACATTGAATATACAAAGTTAGTAGACAGAGTCAGACAGTAATCAGACGAGTTATGAAACGAAAGTGCGAAAGTTATAGATATTCTTTGTTGTTTATTCGTGATATATAAAAAAGCTTTTGATTTAAGTTAAAAAAGAGGTTTTAATATTATTAAAAAAAATTTTCAAAAATAGTCTTAATTTAATTATCTAACAAAAAGGTTTTATTTAAAAAAAAAAGGTTTAATGTTATTATTATAAAAAAGATTTTAGTTATTATTTTAAATTTATCTAAAAAAAAGTTTTTCTTAAAAATAATAGGTTTTCATATTAATTTGGAAAAGATGTTAATGTTATATATTTTAAAAAAACAGATTTTTATATTATAACAAGTTTTAATAAATTAATAATAATAATAATAATAATAATGATAATAATAATAAATAATGATAATAATAATAAATAATGATAATAATAATAAATAATGATAATAATAATGATACTAATAATAATAATAATAATAAATAATGATAATAATAATACTAATAATAATAATAATAAAGCAATAATGAATTTTAAATGTGCCAAATAACCCAACAATGTTGCTAACGCAGAAATGCGCTCAGCGCAACCAGATCTAAATCGGACGAAACAAAATTTATCGCAAAGAAAAAGAAATTAAGCAAAAAAACATATTATTGCTCACACAAAAATGCGATCATCGCAACCAGATCGAACTAACACAAATGTCACGCGTCATGCACACAAATGTGCAAACATCGTATCGATATAATTCGATCAAAAATTAATCTTATATATATATATATATATATATATATATATATATATATATATATAAACTCTAACAATTTAAAAATTATAAATATATAAACGTAACAGTAATAGATAAAGAAAAATAAATAACGGTAATAGATGAAGAAAAAGAAATAACGGTAAAAGATGAAGAAAACGAAACAACAGTAATATATGAAGGAAAAGAAATAACGGTAAACGATGAAGAAAAAGAAACAACGGTAAACGGCACTCACTCCTCTTAGGTTTTTTTCATTCTCCCCTTTTTCAACAAAGCAACACATGTATATATAGGGAACAAATTAGGGTTAACACCAAATTGTCAATAATGTCCCTAAAGTCCATTTTAAGCCCAAACTAAATAATTAGTTAAGAAAAAAAAATAAAATTTAAATAATTTAAAATAATTAAAATAAACTTAAAATAAAAACTAATAATCCTATTGATTCCTAAAATCAAAAATATTATAAAAAGAACAAAATTTTTTTCAATATTTTTTATTTTATGATTTTTTTGGATATTTTTATGAATAATTTAGAAAAAAGTGAAAAAAATAATATTTTAAAAAATGATTTAATTAAAATACGAAAATAATAATTAAATAATAATAAAAAACTATTTTTGTTATTTTTTAATGAAAGATAGAAAAATTTAGAGTAAAAATAATAAAAAAACAAAAAGTGACAAAGGTGAGATTCGAACTCTCAACCTCTCACACTCACAACTCCTTACACATGTCCTCTTGCCAATTGTGCCATTTTTACTTTTTAGAAAAAAAAATGCATGCCATATGATATTTACCTGCAAAAAGTCAAACGACTACACAAATTTGTTAGTAATTGATTAAATGCAATAAAAATGCAATGAAATGCGACGACAAATCTTAGGGCAAAATTTGGGGTATTACAGTTGCCCCTATTTAAATAACTTCACCGGGTGATTTGAGCAACGGAGACTCGAGAAATCGTGGTGGAGGGATTTAAATACAGATAACCGAAAATTTTGCCTTTAGACGCAGTGCTATGCAATGATATGGACAAAACAAAACGAACTATAATGCTAAATATGATATGAATCTGATATGATGCGTATGATGAAAATGACAAATGCACGGATACAGACGAAACAACGTCACAGGGGACGACCCATCGAGGAATTGCACTAGGGAAGAAGACATGTCATATCTGGAAGAACGTCGGGTAGACACGACACAGAATTGTTGATAGGTGCCAAGTAAATTAGAAATTGTCCGCAAGGTAAGACGCGGGTAAAACACGAGCTCAGGATAAAAACGCAAATGGGGATAAAACACCCATGATGCCAAGTAAATAAATTTTGCCCACAAGGTAAGACGCGAGTAAAACACGACCTCAGGGAGAAAAAAAAGTAAATGGGGGTAAAACACCATGATGTTAGGTAAACCCAGGAATATCTGGTAAACGGGGAATAAAACACCCGGGATAAAAGGTACATGGGGGATAAAACACCCAAGGATAGAAGGTAAATGGGGAGTAAAGCACCCAAGATAGACATGTAAATGGGGAGTAAAGCACCCAGGATAGAAATGTAAATGGGGAGTAAAGCACCCAAGATAAAAATGTAAATGGGGAGTAAAGCACCCAAGATAAAAATGTAAATGGGGAGTAAAGCACCCAAGATAAAAATGTAAATGGGGAGTAAAGCACCCAAGATAGAAATGTAAATGGGGAGTAAAGCACCCAAGCTAGAAATGTAAATGGGGAGTAAAGCACCCAAGATAGAGAGGTAAATGGGGAATAAAGCACCCAAGATAGAAATGTAAATGGGGAGTAAAGCACCCAAGATAGAAATGTAAATGGGGAATAAAGCACCCAAGATATGCACATGTATAGGAATTATGCTATGAGATATGATCAAATGCAAATGCAGACATCGACGACAAGGCTCGACTCTTTCGGTGAGATGACAAAACTGGAGGACTGATTCCTCAACACGGAGATCACTGTCATTCTGTTAAACTGTATCAAGTTGATAGTCACTGTAGGAATGATGAATAACTGCTTAGGGATTATGCAAGTAAACTGCCCCAGGTCAAATGAACTGATAATTGCTTCAGCTGTCTAATTCATGGAATCGACTGTTTTGTTGTATCCTCGGAGGGCTTGCCCCAGTCTGGGTCTTGAACAATTCTCTGGATAAACCAAATCTGAGAAGATATTGCCTTGAACAAATCTTGAACTAATTCTTTGACAGGACGTAAAAGGAACTTGCCCCTGATAAGATCACTTGACCAAGTTTCTCATTGTTTGAAAATTCCTTAGAGGAAAGCCAGTTTGCAAACAAAAATATTCATACAAACAAGGTAATGCAAAGTTCATGCGATTTTTGAAAAATTATTTTTGAAAGATGGAAAATACATGAGTCGTTAGTCAGAACAAGGCGGTTCAAGACACTCAAAGTTTAAAATAAAAGTGTATTGCCAAAATAAATGATTCGCAAGGATCTTTTGGAGTCAGGTTACGCAACCTTGCTGTAGTATACTTTCAAAATAACCTTGCTTCAATTAGGTCTTTTGAGGGTTGTAATGTGGTCTGGTTCACGGTTTATGAAACAAAAGATAAAGGCTCAAAATTTATTTGTACCCACCCAATCCACGTGATGATCTCCAGTCCTATGCTCAGTTAACTCATACTATGCATTCAGGTTCCCATAAGTTAGGGATTTCATTGATCGTAGCAATGATGACTCAGAAGTCAAAGGGACCTATGAAAAGGCAGCCACTACTCCCCTATAACATTTGATTGTTTTGACATTGTGTTGCACCCTAAAATTTGCTCAACCTTATTCACAGGGTTTATGTTTCAATATCATTAGCATTTGCATATAGAGTCATGTACATAGACTAATCATCTGCATAACATAGCATGGCAAGTCATTCAACAGGGGATCAGGCATTATTCTCATCTCTAGAGGCCTATCAAGAGGTTATTATCCTAATTCAATCTCATTCAAGTCATCAGAAAAGAATTTGAAAGCAAAGAGTTCAGCAGATCAAGCCTTGAGTCTATCTCCTATCTGAGGGTATCTGAGGGTCAACAAAGGGGTTGTGAGCTGTGAATTGAAGGCATGGAGAGTATATAGACATCATGAGAGACTTAGAAAGTCATTTGGAGAAGGAGACAAGTCATTGATGTGAGCACAAGAGCTACAGTTGAAGACAGTCACCTAGGGTTTCATCTGGGTCAACCCTAGGTCAACCCTAAGTCAATTGATTGATTGAGAGGCATTGAGGTCTATTGGAGAGATGTGGGGTTCATCATTTGACATGTAAAGGAGGATATGGTGATATGCTAAGAAGAAATCAAGAGAAATCAAGGAGAAGAGGAGTTTCTAAATTAGGGTTTCTGTGTAAAATCCCCTAGTTTAGGTCAAATTTCCAAGCAAGATAAGTCAAAATGCAAGCTTCAAATGGATCCTTGGCCAACATGGAACTTGTAGAGGATCTCAATACCTTTAATTTTAGTGGTGGAAGACATCAAGGAGATTTATATAACTCAAGTTATGGTCCTTGCAAGTTACAGGTCATCTGAGGTATCTGAAATTTTGTTTGTGAAAGTGACTTGACTTCCAAGCTATTTTTACCCCTCAAGGAGATTTCAAATGAATTTCTGGTCAACATAAGAATTGTTCCTCATTGTCTTATCTTTCTAGAATGGTATGGTATGCCTTCATATGATGTGTGGAACTCTATTTATGGTCCTGGCAAGCAAAGGGTATTTTGGTCATTTGTCAGTTATAGGTCATTTTTAAGCAAAGGCCATATCTCCTATTTCCAAGCCTCAAATGGAAAAATTCAAAACATGAAAGTTGTTCAAAAGGTGATTTTAAGTCAAGAGAGGAGGCCATGTAAGTTTGGAAATGCTTGTAGCTCATGCTTGTAAAAATGACCTAAAAAAGGCATAAATTTAATACATGAAATGTCCATTTTTGGGAATTTTATGCTACATGATCAAAATGAGGCAAGTGACATATCATTTTGACTAGAAAACATATTTTGGGATCATTGGCATTGTTAGATTTTGGATTTGAGGTCATAATTTGGGACTTGTCATAGATTGCTTATAATTCAAGTTACACATCCAACTCACATAAGGGATTAATACACAAGCTTGCAAGGCCTTTCAACATGTTCAAAATACCATTTGGGGAGATTTTCAATTGATAATCATGGGCTGTAACAAGGAGAACTTAGACTGAACTATGCATAGCATGAAATGAAAAAAGTCATGACATGAGAAACTCAATTTCTCATAGGAAGGTTCCAGCTGGTTCTAGATGATTCTAACATCATCTATATATGGATTGGAGTGTGCTCAGATGCAGGGTTAGAGAAGATTGGTGCAGAGAAGGGAGATTGAATTTCCATTTTCTTCCATTACAAGTCAAGATCCATTTCTGAATTCCATCCCATTTCAATCAATTTTCTCTATTGGAACACATTCCATATGGATCACTGAGTGTGTGCAGATCAGTCAGAGAGCAAGATCATTGAGGAATCGTGTTCTTGATCTTCAAATTTCACACCTTCCACTTGAAATCGGTTTCCAAGATTCAGAGCTTTTCAACCTTTCTTTTTGCATACAGAAGCTAGAAGATGGATCACTGAATGATTTTGGAGAGACTCAGGCATTGATTTGAAGAATTCTACCATCTGTTCATCTCATTTCACCAGGTTTGTAAATTTCTTCGTGCACTTTAATTTAAGTAGAATTGATTAGAATTAGTAGGTTAGAATGGTTAGAAATCATTAGGGGAAGCTTTCTGGAAAGTTAGAGGTGATTTAGTGATGATTTTGTTAGAGGCACCATTTCTTTGTGGACCAAGAACTCCCTCAATATTGAATGATAATCTTAGTTCTTTAGTTAGAATTGACCAGTGATAGGAGAGGAGCATGTTAGTGCAGTTAATTTCAAGATTGGTTAGAAGTGATTCGGGACCATAATTAGAGGTTGCTATCGGGTTCCAAGATTGAGCAAGATTCAGTAGAATTCGAGACCATGGTTGAATTTAGGGGTGAATTTAGAGGGAGTTAGGGTTTTATTTGATGGGAATTGATCAAGATTTGATGGAGTTCGAAGGAGGAGAAGATGAGCTCATGAGGTCTGTTCATCCATGGAACTCCCTCCAAAATTTGAACCAAGGAAGAAGACGACTTGAGAGCCCTTAGATCAGAAGGGAGACTTTGACTGAGAGTGAGATCGTGAGGCCAGGATTCGTTTTCAAATGTGAAGGGAGTCTGAGACAACCAAACGCTGCGTTTCATTAAGTTAGCAGCTTTGGGCTTGGATTCAGTATTACTAATGGCACCCTCCCCCAAGCTAAGCCCAACATGTCAACACGAATTAGATGCTATTCACACCGAGACTTTATTAATTTTTCTGGCATTTTTCCAAGTGTTTTCTGAACGCATATGGGCCTGGTAGACTTGATATTCGCACCCCACCTTCCTCAGCCCAACTGAATATGAACTGCGCGCCTATACTATTTACACCCCTCTGGCTATTTCTTTCCATTTTCTTTTTATTTTCTTTATATTTTTCATGCATCTTATAAAATTCATAATAAATAGAAAAATCATCATTTTTAATTCATTCTTTTTGCATATTTTTCTTTAGGATGTCTAGAAAATTATAAAAAATAAAAATTGCATTTTATTTTTTATTTGATATTTTTCCCATATTTTCTAAATAAATAACATTTTAATAGTTTCATTTCATGCATGATTTTGTTAATTTTTGTTCTACTAGATGCTTTAATATTTTTTGTCCATTCTTTTTAGGTTGTTTAGTTTAGACATTAAAATTGTAGATTCAATTTAGTACCCATTTTTAGAAATCAAATTTAGGTGCTTAGTGTAATTGTGAATAACATGAACAAATTAGGGTTTTTAGGGGATGACTTAGGAGACTTAATTCTTTTCCCTTAGGACTTAGGGTTTGATTAGTTTAGTTATGGGACTATAGGGGCTATGGGTAGTTATTAGATCCCTTAGAAGAAGTCAGGATTCCCCTACTGCTATTACTCTACTGTATATCTGATTGACTGGTGTGGTATGCCCTCTGGGGATTGTTGCTTGCTTGTTTGGGTATTGGGTTTGTCTGGGGACCTGGAAGAGCTGAAGACTTGAGGAGATGAAGACCATTGGAGATCCAGAGATTGAAGATCAACTGCCAGAGTTGAATAGGAGGTTATTGCTAGCAGCTGCTGAGGAGACTAGGGTTTAGGAGCTAGGCAGAGCTCTAGATTAGAAAGCTTGTTTCTCAAACATAGATGGCTTTGTTTGCCTCTATCCTTTCTCTATGATTCAAAGTCTCTTTCAAATATCCACCTCCTTCCTTTGGAAGGATCAGTGAATATATTTGAAAGATAGAACTTTTGAGAGGAAACTTTCTGTTTAATGTTAACAGTTGATGAACCACCCTTGGTAGGTAATTAACTGTCTAACATTCATTCACCTCATCTGGTTGACTGATGTTCATCCTAGCCTGAGACATGAAGAAAAGATGGAAGACAGATGATCAAAGCCCTTGCCTGAAGGTCATGAAGATGGAGATTAATACTTGTTGAAGCCTGTAGCTGAGTGGAGATTACTTGGAGCTAGATGTTGATTCAGACCTGCTGATGCTGTTTCTTTTGCTGTTGTATTTCATTGCTGATGTATTGTTTGGATTTCCTGGTTGTATTGTTTGCTGTTTACCCTGTTAGGTTGAAAGTGAAGCCTGTTCACTTTCGCCTATTGTTTTCTAGGTTCGAGGTTGAGTGGGACTCCCTTGCCTCGCTTGTACTGTTGCATCCATGCATTTTACCGCTTTATTATATCTGTTATTGTTTCTGTTTCTGCCTATCCCGTAGGATCTCTGTTTCTCTCTGTGCAAGAGAGGAACATGATAGACACTAGGTCTTAACCCATGCATGATAACATTAGGTTAGTTTGATTCCCTTCGCAACCGTAGGTTAGAGTTCTGTCTCTTCTCTCTCAAAACAAACAGAAAAACACATAAAGATTTCAAACACAATAAAAGACACTTCTTCCGTAAAAGAATGTGAACTCATCAAGACGTCATTTTTGTCCGCCGGGACTGCTAATCAAGAAACCCTTTTTCAGAAGGAGTAAAATCAACCAAGACAGACTTGTGTCGTACGTGGCCCGAACTACGTTTGCTCTGATCTTTCATGCTGTGTGAAAGTACGTAGGCATAGGATGCGATATCCTAGCGAGCAACCTTCCCCTCCTTTCCCGTAGGTAGGCGAACTACGTTGACTCTGATTTCTCGTTCCAGGCGGGAATACGTAGGCATAAAGTGCGATACTTTGCCGAGTCATTTTTTATTTTCATTTTCTTTTCTTTTAACCCCAGACCTTTAGCGTAGATAGAATAACAATCCATACCCGAAAACAAGCGTGGATCCCGTCGAGTACGACGGACGTGAGGGGTGCTAATACCTTCCCCTTGCGTAACCGACTCCCGAATCCAGGTTTTGGTTGCGACGACCATACCTTTCCCGTGTTGTGCGAGGTTTACTCTGAGCGTTTCCTTTCCCTCCCGTGGGATAAATAACGCACGGTGGCGACCCTTCTGTTCAGCCAGCGCCGATTTTCGCAGTAGCGACAGCTGGCGACTCTGCTGGGGATCCAACGTCCCCTGGCTGCTAAGGACTGCGATGGTTCTTATGCATTTGGGATCCAACGTCCCTTAAGAGAGTCAATCCTAACGTTTGTTTTCCCGTCGAGGATTTTGTATGGATTTATATTTCTGACCTTGTACTTTCAGCTTTGTATATATTGTTTATTATTGCTGTATTGGGGTGTGACGGGTGTTCTGATATTGAGAGATAAGCCGGACCTGGGCTTGAGTGCACCTAGAATTAGAGTAGAAAGTAGTGGGCGCGTGCCGGCTTTGCTTGCATTAGTGTCTCATGAAATCTACACTCGGACGAGGTTCTTCTGGTTGGCTTCTTTTTCTACCCTTTGGGTCGAAGGGGTTGTTGGTCAGCTGAATTGTCGACTCCGGGAACCGATCATTGGGAAGTTGGCTAAGTGAGGCCTCTTCAGGATTTGATGATGCCACTCCTTCTGGGAATCGTATCATCAACCCTGAAAGTCTGTGACGCCGACGACCGCATAGGATGCCATACCTTTGTCAGTTACTAGGACATCCACCTGTGAGAGGGTTTGGGGTTATGCAGGTAACTAGACCTTCAGATACCGGTTATTTCTTGATCAGAGATCCTGGGTATTTATAGAAAGTTAGGAGGTCTGTCAGAGACCATTTGGAGAGGTGTTCTGAGGTCTGTCAGAGACCAGTTGGAGAGTTCTGAGGTCTGTCAGAGACCAATTGAAGATGTGATTTGAGGTCTACCAGAGACCAGTTGGAGTTATGGTTTGAGGTCTGTGTTGGAGCTTTGTTTTAGGTCTATCTGAGACCAGGGTTTAATGACTTCTGGATGGTCTATCTGAGACCTTTCTTGATTGGGTTCAGGCTATTCAGCTACAGCTTTGGTCCCTGTTGCATGTTACCTGCATTGCATTGCCTGCATATCCATTACCACTTGCATTCCACTAACGTGTGTCTGTGCTGCAGGTGCATTTGCATATTCCCCGGTTCTAGTGCCCAGACTTCTGAGTATTGATTATGGCTGGTTTGAGGAAAACAGTTGCGTATAAGCTGCCTTCACCTGATATTACTTCTTTGCTTGGTCTGATATCTCTTGCCGATGAGGAGGTTAGGAGAAGCTTCAGAATGAGTCATGGGAGATTACTGAGATTGGTCTGTAAGCCCACTGCTGATGAGATGAACGGGCTATACACCTTGATGCAGTTCTATGACCCCGCATTGAGATGCTTTACTTTTGCTGACTTCATTCTAGGACCTACCATTGAGGAGTATGTGGAGTTTACTGAGCTTCCCGTGCAGAACAAGGTTCCCTTTATTCACTCTACTGCTGAGCCCAAGTTGGAGGACTTAGCCAAAGCCTTGCACATGAACGCTGCTGAGTTGTTAGTGACTTCTTGGCTCGGGGTTCCCGGTTTCTCTCTCGATTTCTTGGTTGGCAAAGCTCAAGAGTACGCCAAGAGCGGTTGTTGGGTGGTTTTCAACGCTATTTTGGCTCTATGCATTTATGGAATTGTGTTGTTTCCTAACCTGCCCAATTTTGTGGACTTGGATGCTTTCTATCTGTTCGCTGCCGGCAATCCAGTGCCAACGTTGATCGGAGACTTCTACCACTCATTGCACTACAAGAACGAAAACCGAAGGGGAAAAGTTGTTTACTGCTGTACTCCTCTATTGAATATGTGGTTCAAAAGTCATCTCCCCATGAAGGGACCATTTGTAGACAGTGCAACCTCAGCCAGTTGGTCAGAGCGCCTGATGAGGCTATATTCCGAAGATGTTGTGTGGTTTGATCGAGACCTGTTGGGATCTGAGCTCATCTTCAGTTGTTCTGGGTACCCTAATGTGCCGCTGATAGGAAGAAAAGGGTGTATCAATTACAACCCTTCTCTATTCATTCGTCAGTTTGGATATGCGCTGAAGAATCCACCGCAGGAGGAAGAAGTACAGGAATCTCTGTACTTCACAGGTGATGTGAAGGGAGAGTTATTAGCCAAGTTGCAACATGCCTGGACGCGTATTAACCGCAGAGGGAAGCCGTTGTTAGGAAAGAATGACTGTCAGGCCTATGCACCTTATAGAGTTTGGATTCAGGAGAGGGCTAGTCAGTTGAGAATGCCGTTTCCAGATGCACCAATTCTTGTTCCTATTCCGGCAGAAGAGCCAACTACTGTTTCTAGGGAGGCCTACGAGCAAGTTGTGAAGGAAAAAGAAGCCTTGATGAAGGTCAACGAAGGGTTAGAGCAGGAGCTAGCTCAGATACGCAGTGAGAAAAACAAGGTTGTGTATGCTTTCCAACAGCAGATCGAGCTAGTAAACAGACTAGGGGCTGAGTTGACTGAGGAGAAAAAGAAGCGCGAACGTCTGGGGCAAGAGTTCAGAAGCTCCCATGACATGCTGGAAGCCAAAAAGAAGGCGCTCGACGCAGCACACCGAGAAATCTCCTCTTGCAATAAGACTTGGAATGCTACACTCACCAACAATAAGAAGAGGGAAGATAAGCTGAAGCAGCAAATTTACGACCTCGAAGAGAAGTTGAAGTCTAGCATCAAGAAGTGTGAGGAAGAAGTGATGACCCGGTATAGTGTCCAGCATGCACTGAACAAGGCAATCAAATCCAGAGATGAAGCAGTGTCTCAGAAGCGAAAGCTAGAAGATTGCTTCGGGGAAGCCACATGGGAAGAAACTACTGAAGACGTGCGCCGTGTTCTTAAGAAAAGAAACCAACTTGTTGAAGGGCTGCTTGATCGACCAAGCCATCCGGAGACCAAGAAGTTGATAGAAGAGTACCAGACTTTTGGGAGGATTTGATCATTTCATATAGTAACCTGTATGCTTTATTTGCATAGTGCTGACCATCACCAGGATTGTTGGTTGAGGTCATGCCTTCTTATTGTACTCTCAGTAATATTGTACTCCGGGCTTATTAATTTTCCCTGCAATATATGAGGCTTTCTATGATTCAGCTCCGATATTCTTGTTGCCAACACTGTCACTGCACAGGCACCTTCCCACTAGAACTGGGGGAATGAATTTCCCTAATGCACAGACACATTGCATTGCATTCATATTCATATTGCATTACAGGTAATCTTTGAATAGTGTCTTATTTTCTGCTCTATACCAGGTACTTTCCAGGATTGCAGATCAACACCCGCACCGCTATTCTACCCGCACCAATTGTCGAAGAATCATGGATCAAATGCAGAACGAGATGCAAGATGTGCGCGAGAAGCTCGCTCTCTTCATGCAGACCATGGAAGCTATAGCAAAAGGGCAGGAGAATTTGCAGGCCATGGTCCAGCCTCTTTTGGCTCGAAACGCTGGTCATGGTAATGAAGATCATCAGTCTGTACGGGTCGATACTGTTCATGGAGACGGTACTCCCACACCAGTGGCTCCGCCTGTGATCAACACACCTGCTGCTAATGTTAACAACGCTACCGCTGCTGTAAATGGTAACGTCGGAGTTGGAAATGAGACTGCTGTCCATAACGTTGGGCTGGGTGATGTCAATTTGGGAGATAATATGGGAGGCAACGACTTTGTCAATACTGGATTCGGGTTCAACGATCAGGGATTCGATAACGCTGGCAAGTACGGCTTTAATGCTCAAGGCTTTGGGCAAGATGGTTATGGTGCGACCAATCAGGGTTACGGGGGTTTTGGAAATGGAGAGGGTGCTGGATTTATGGCTTTTGGTCCTGCTGGAGGTGTTCAAGGGTACGGCAACAGAGGCCGAGGTCCGGGGATGAATCAGATCAGAGCTGGGCGTAATAATAGATATGATGGGTACGGAGCTGGAAATGGTATGTGGCAAGAAGATCAGCAGGAGGACGCCTTCTCCGGAGGAGGTTTTGAAGGACCGATGGATGACTCCCAGAAGATTAGAATGCTGGAAGAGCAGATGAGGGGAGTCCTAAACCAAAGTGCTGTGGGTTTGGACATGGCAACAATGGGGCTGGTACCTGGCTTGAGGGTGCCGATTAAATTCAAAGCTCCTGCGTTCGATAAGTATAAGGGGGACACATGTCCAAAAGTGCATGTACGAGCTTATTACAGAAAGATGTCTGCATACTCAACTGATGAAAGAATGCTAATGCATTTCTTTCAGGATAGTCTGTCGGGTCCTTCCCTAGAATGGTACATGGGGTTGGAGCCAACTGATATCAAGACATGGAAGCAATTAGCAGAGGCATTTGTAGATCACTACAAGTATAATAGCGATTTGGCACCCAATCGGGTCCAGTTGGCAGGACTGTCGCAGAAGAAGGGGGAGAGCTTTAAAGAGTACGCGCAAAGGTGGCGCGATATGGCTGCCAGGGTCCGTCCTCCTGTGGAAGATAAGGAAATGAATGACATGTTTGTCGGCACATTCACCGGTCTGTTTCATGATATGCTGTTTCACACGTCTCTGGCCAGTTTTTCAGACCTAATTCTGATGGGAGAAAAGATTGAACGTAACATTAAGCAAGGAAAGTTCCAAGTCGAGGAATCAACTGCATCTGGCAGTAATAGGAAAGCTTATGGTGGGCGCCGTCAGGGCGAGGCAAGTGCAGTATTTGGAGGCCGAGGCCGAGGCCGAGGCAGGGGACGAAACCAATATCATCAGTCGCAGCAGGTGGCGAGTGTTACTATTCCATATCAGCAACAACCGCTTCAACAACAACAACCACTCCAGCAACAACAACCGGTTCAGCAACAGCCAATGCAACAGCAGCAGCAACCTCAGCAAGGGGCACAGCAGGCTCAGCGAAGATTCTAGGGTAGTAAACCGAGAAGAGTATTTGAGAAGCCTCCCTCGACCTATGCGGATTTGTTGCAGACATTGCTAGGATTAAACCTGGTAGAGAAGAGAACTCTGGCACCGATAACGGGGGCTCCCCCGTTTGGTTATGATGCAAGCAGGCACTGTGAGTTTCATTCTGGAGCCCCGGGTCACGATATAGAAGGTTGCCATGCTTTTAAGCATGTTGTGCAGGATCTTTTGGACAATAAGACTATCAATTTCGGAACGGTAGGTCCGAATATAGTGCAGAAACCCATGCCTAATCATGGGGTAAACGCCGTTCTGACTGAGGAAGGTTTGAACCTGATTATGAATGTCGATGATTTGAAGACGCCGCTGAGTGAGATAAAGAGCCGACTGTTACAAGGAGGTGTTTACCCAGGATGTAACGAGTATTGCTTAGACTGTTGGACCCTAGCTGGGGGGTGTGAGGATTTGAAGAAAGGCATTCAGGCTTTAATTGATGAGGGCATATTGCAGTTTGACCAAGCGGCAACTGAAGAACCCGCAGGGGCGGTAGCAGATAATCAGAATGATGTGGCCACTGTGACAATTCCTCGGAAGACGATCACTATCGTGGCACCAGCTCAACGACCACCGATTACCATAACTAAGGCCGGGCCGATCCCGTATGAGAGCACGAAAGCAGTCCCATGGTCATATGGGTTGGAAGTATATTGTGATGGAATAAAAATTGATGTTAATAAACAACCAGCCGAGACGGTGGATAATGTTGTCGGCTCAGGAGGCATGACAAGGAGTGGCCGGATCTTTATATCTCCTGAAGTGGAGGCTGAAAGACTAGCGAAAGGAAAAGGGAAAGCAGTTGAGAATGTTCCAGTGCAAGCGAGTGAAAAAGAAGCAGCATCGAAGGATGTAGAAGAGTTCATGCGCTTAATTCGAAAAAGTGATTATAAGATTGTGGAGCATCTGCAGCAGACGCCGTCCAAAATATCTATCCTGTCACTGCTGTTGTGTTCGGAAGCTCACAGAAATGCGTTGCTGAAAGTCCTGGATACTTCTTTTGTACCCCAAGACGTCTCCGTGAACCAGCTAGAAGGAGTATTGGCACATGTGAATGCAGGCCACAGCTTGGGCTTTACCGATTTTGACTTGACTCCGAAAGGAAGAGATCACAATATGGCGCTGCACGTATCTGTCGAGTGTAGAGGATCAGTAATGTCACACGTCTTGGTTGACACCGGGTCATCTTTGAATGTGCTGCCCAAGAAGGCGATGATGAAGTTGGATGTTAGAGGAATCTTGTGCACACCTAGCGACTTGGTAGTCAGAGCGTTTGACGGCACGCGGAGGACAGTCTTTGGATCGATTACCTTGCCTCTACAGGTGGGGCCGGAAGTGTTTGCAACGGAGTTTTATATCATGGATATACAGCCTGCGTACAGCTGCTTGCTTGGAAGACCCTGGATTCATGGAGCAGGGGCAGTCACGTCCACCCTGCATCAGAAGTTGAAATATATGGTCGGAGACAGCGTAGTCACCGTATGCGGAGAAGAGGACATCCTGGTCAGCCATCTATCTTCATTTAAATATGTGGAAGTAGACGGAGAGATCCACGAAACGCCCTGCCAGGCATTCGAAGGTTTGCGCATCAAGGACAAGGGTCCCGGGCCGAGCAAAGCGCCAGAAATAGCCGTCTCATCGTATAAAGAAGCTCAAGCTCTAGTGGAAACAGGAGAAGCCAAAGGCTGGGGCAAGGTGCTGGACATTCCTGTGAAGATGGACCGGTTCGGGTTGGGGTACCAACCGTCGTCATCAACTCCTTCCGTGGGGGCACCCCGTTTCAGAAAGCCAATCACCATCTCTGCCAGTGGAGTATGTCATGAAACTGTCAATGCTGCTTCGGAGTCTGATGAAGGAGACAGCGACTGTGACATGGATGCCTGGATTCAGCCAAGCACGCCAGGACAAGGACTGTGCAACTGGTCTATTCAGGAGCTTGTTCCTGTGACTTTTAAACAGTAATGCTTTGCTTTATTAATTGTTGAACAATCTGATGCCTTGCCTGGGGCATCATGATTTGCTTAGGGCTGTGTTGTTATAAACATTGCGTGTTAATCATTAAATAAATGGCGTTTTTTCATGTGCAAATACTGTAATCCCTGTCTTTCTTGTTTTATATTTTTCAATAAAATGGCAACGTGGTTATTCGCTTTATACGCATTTTGAAGCACTTAACCATTCCTTTTGCAGGATAACATTTTCAGATGACATCCTTGAACCACCTATGACTCGTCCCGACTTTGAGCACCCGGTGTTTCAGGCCGAAGAAGAGGTTGTCGAAGATAGCGACGTTCCTGAAGAACTGTCTTGGTTAGTAAAGCAAGAGGAAAGAGCCATTCTGCCTCACGACGAGGTCATCGAAATTATCAATTTGGGGTCGGAAGGGGTTGAGAAAAACATTCGTATCGGAGCCGCGCTGCAGGTTGATATCAAGCGGAGACTGGTTGAAATGCTCCAAGAGTATAGTGATGTATTCGCTTGGTCGTATAAAGATATGCCAGGGCTCGATACAGATATGGTCGTGCATCGCCTGCCACTGAAAGAAGATTGCCCGCCGGTCAAACAAAAGCTTCGCAGAACTCGACCAGATATGGCAATGAAGATCAAAGAGGAGGTTCAGAAACAGTGGGACGCTGGTTTCCTGGCTGTGACGAAGTATCCTTCATGGGTTGCCAACATCGTACCAGTGCCCAAGAAGGATGGCAAGGTTCGAATGTGCGTAGATTATAGAGATTTGAATAAAGCAAGCCCAAAAGACGATTTTCCACTTCCTCACATTGACGTGTTAGTTGATAATACTGCTCAGTACTCCGTATTCTCCTTCATGGATGGCTTTTCAGGCTATAACCAGATTAAAATGGAGCCAGAGGATATGGAGAAGACTACTTTCATAACGCCTTGGGGAACATTTTGTTACAAAGTGATGCCCTTCGGTTTGAAAAATGCTGGGGCAACATATCAGCGTGCGATGACGACTCTTTTTCATGACATGATACATAAAGAGATCGAAGTTTATGTTGACGATATGATTGCCAAATCCCAGACGGAGGAAGAGCACCTGGTGAATCTGTTGAAGCTATTTAAAAGGCTTAGGAAGTTCAGGCTAAGGCTAAACCCTAATAAATGCACCTTCGGGGTGAGATCGGGTAAACTGCTGGGGTTTATCGTAAGCGAAAGAGGAATAGAGGTCGATCCTGCTAAAATAAAAGCAATTCAAGAAATGCCGACGCCTAAAACAGAGAAAGAGGTGCGCGGGTTTTTAGGGAGGTTGAACTACATTGCCCGGTTCATATCTCACCTAACGGCCACGTGTGAACCGTTATTCAAGCTGTTGAAGAAAGATCAAGCTGTGACGTGGAACGAAAATTGTCAAAGGGCGTTCGATAAAATAAAGCAGTATTTGCAGGAGCCTCCTATTCTAATACCCCCAGTGGCAGGTAGACCCTTGATAATGTATTTGACGGTCCTTGAGGGAAGCATGGGTTGTGTTCTTGGTCAACATGACGAGACGGGGAGAAAAGAGCATGCGATCTATTACCTGAGTAAGAAATTTACAGATTGTGAATCTCGATACTCAATGCTTGAGAAAACTTGTTGCGCGCTAGCCTGGGCCGCCAAGCGTTTGAGGCAGTACATGCTGAATCATACAACCATGCTCATCTCGAAGATGGATCCTATCAAATATGTGTTTGAAAAGCAGGCGTTGTCAGGTAGAATTGCCCGTTGGCAGATGGTCTTGACTGAATATGATATTCAATACGTCTCGCAGAAGGCTATCAAGGGGAGTGTGCTGTCTGAGTATCTGGCGGAGCAGCCTATTGAAGAGTACCAATCGATGAGGTTTGATTTTCCTGACGAGGATATCATGTACCTAAAGATGAAAGATTGTGAAGAGCCGTTGCCAGACGAGGGACCGGAGTTGGGTTCCAAATGGAAGATGATATTTGACGGAGCTGTGAATGCTTACGGTAGCGGAATAGGGGCAATCATCACTACGCCACACGGGTCGCACATCCCGTTTACTGCCCGATTGACCTTTGCCGCTACTAATAATGAGGCCGAATACGAAGCTTGTATAATGGGGCTTGAAGAAGCCATTGATTTGCGAATCAAGAATTTAGACGTATACGGAGACTCAGCTCTGGTGGTGAATCAGATCAAAGGGGAATGGGAGACGCGTCAGCCCAACTTGATACATTACATGAATTATGCAAGGAGATTGTTGCCTTTCTTCGACAAGGTTGAATTGCATCATGTACTGCGGGCAGAGAACCAAATGGCTGACGCCCTGGCCACTTTGTCTTCCATGTACAAAGTCAACTTCTGGAACGAGGCTCCCCGAATTGTTATCTCTCGGCTTGACAGGCCAGCTTATGTATTTGCTATTGATGAAGCATCTGATGACAAACCATGGTATTTCGATATCCTTAATTTCCTGAAGAATAAAGAGTATCCAGCTGGGGCATCCAGTCAAGATCAGAAGACTCTCAGGAGATTAGCGGGTAATTTCTATTTGAATCCGGATGGCGTCTTATACAGAAAAAACCACGATTCGGTGCTGTTGCGTTGTGTAGACGAAAGAGAGGCAAAGCTGCTCATGGAGGAAATACACGAGGGTACCTTTGGTACGCATGCTGGTGGGCATGCTATGACGAGAAAACTGCTACGGGCAGGTTATTTTTGGCTGACTATGGAAACTGACTGTTTCAAGTTCGCAAGAAAGTGCCACAAGTGCCAAATCTATGCTGATAAGATCCACGTGCCTCCAAGTCCTCTAAATGTGATGTCATCGCCATGGCCATTCTTGATGTGGGGAATCGATATGATTGGAAAGATCGAGCCGACAGCTTCTAATGGGCATCGGTTCATTCTAGTGGCAATCGATTATTTCACCAAGTGGGTGGAAGCGGCGTCCTACGCCAATGTAACGAAGCAAGTGGTGGCCAGATTCATTAAAAGAGATATCATTTGCCGATATGGGATTCCCGAGCGGATAATCACGGACAACGGTTCAAACTTGAACAACAAAATGATGAAGGAGCTCTGTCAGAATTTCAAGATTGAACATCACAACTCCTCCCCTTACCGACCCAAGATGAATGGCGCTGTCGAGGCGGCCAATAAGAATATCAAAAAGATCGTTCAGAAAATGGTGGTGACCTATAAGGATTGGCATGAGATGCTACCTTTTGCTTTGCACGGTTATCGTACGATGGTACGCACATCAACCGGGGCAACTCCGTTCTCGTTAGTATACGGAATGGAAGCGGTGCTACCATTAGAAGTTGAGATCCCTTCTCTGAGGGTATTGCGAGATGTTCAGCTGGACGAGGCAGAATGGGTGAAAGACAGGTTGAATCAATTGAGTTTGATGGATGAGAAGAGGCTAGCTTCTCTAGCATACGGTCGTTTGTACCAGAGCCGAATGAAGAAAGCGTACGATAAGAAGATACATCCGCGAAGCTTTCAGACGGGCGACCTTGTGCTGAAAAGGATTCTCCCGCCGCAAGCAGATCACAGGGGCAAGTGGACCCCCAACTACGAAGGGCCATACGTTGTCAGTAAAGTCTTTTCAGGAGGAGCGTTGTTGTTGTCCACCATGGACGGAGAAGACTTCACGTCGCCTGTGAATTCAGACGCAGTTAAAAAAATACTTTGCTTGAAATAGACCCGCTGGACAGAAAAAAGAGAGTCCAGGCAAAAATGGGGCATCCTGGCGAACCAAAAACAGAATGAAAGGTTCGGGCAAAAATTAGGGATAAAATTGAAAAATGTACACCCGCGAGGTTGAAAACCTACACTGGGCGGCTTCGGCAAAAAAGGGTATCCCGGTGAACTGAAAACCCGTAAAGGGCGGTTCACGCAAAAGTTAGGGATTTGAAAAGCAAATGACTGCAGTCCGAATTTGATAATTGCAATAAGTATCAATGCGGGAGAATACATTTGAGGAGCCAGTTAGCGGATACAATCTCTTCAGAAGTGGGGATACCGGGAAAGTATTAGAGTCAGATGAGTCATAAGAGGATCAGTTTGTGGTGTTCATCTGCATCCCGTTGCCGACATGTGTACAAATTTAAGTTGTCAATATTTATGCTCCTTGTGCATACTTGTGTACGTGTATATTTGCTTTGTGTAGCTTCCTCATTTCAGGAGTTACATCCCGTGTACAAAACTCCGCCCATTCAGGGGCCCGATCAATAAAACACGTTATTCAGTACTTGACACTGTTCTTTACTGTTTTGTGCATGATTAACGCCTAAGTTTGATGAAACTAGCATGAGTATAACGTCGCTGGCCCTTGCCAACAGTTGCTAAAGCTTTGAATTAACTGAAAATAACGTCACTAACCTGAGTTGATTTGGTTGCATAGGCTTGTCTTGTCTTGTTTGTGTTGCTACAGGTTTCATAACCGTACGAGGAAGATGATCGAAAGATTGCAATAACAAAAGACTCAGCCTTCACGCAGGTCATGCAGGTTCTTCCTGGAGAAGGATCGAACTCTCTAGCTAGTCGTAGCTTGTGCAAAAAAAAAAAAAAAAAAAAAAAAAAGAGAGAAAGGATCGACGATTACAAGATCGTAAGGCTGTATTCAGACAGGTTCATCTTTCCCCGCAGGGTCATTCACTCTCCCCCAGCGGAGTCAGTGGATTCCCCCGAGAGAGTAGTCCCACCAGCGGAGTTCTCTCCTTGCAGCAAATGTTCTTTCCTCCCAGTGGAACCCGGAGATCAAGACTCTCCCCAGCAGAGTTGGTGGTGGGTCCTGTCGTTTATTTTGTCAGGGACACTGTGTAATATCAGTTCACTCTCCAGCAGAGAAGTCCAATCATACTTGGCATACTTGCTATTCCTCAGCAAAGTCATTTTCCCCAGCAGGGGTTTACCTCAACGGGGTATTTGGTTCAAGCTCCCAACTTCCCAGCATGGTTGACTTCACTCTTACAGCATTTATTTTGCTGGAATAATTCTGTAGCATCTGGCTATTCCCAGCGAAGTTGGCATTATCTTCAGCATTTATTTTGCTGAAGCGGTTCCTGTATCCCAGCAGGTGGGGAGAGCACTTGCTCAAATGAACTACCAAACACTCAAGATCTCGGCATGAGATATTCAATGATAATGTCAGTTTCGGCAGTATTCCCTACAGAGTTACCAGGATAAGTCTCTCTTTATTCCCAAGCAGAGTTATTTGTCATCAAAAGGGCTTCATGAATCGGAATTTCAGAAGTTGCCCCCGGTTACCAGAGCAGGCATCCGGTAGTTTGGTTCCCAGATATCCCCAATAGAGTACGCCCCAAAGTCGCTGTCACGTTGGTGCTAAGAAGTTTGTGGGTGGGAATCAATGGAGAACTAAGTCCTGACGTGGACAACTTATTCCTATATTGACGGAATTTCTTCAGAAGTGGGCGTCCTGACGTGGACAGATTTATTTCCCCGGATTGATGAGATGTGTTAGTCCTAACGTGGACAGATTCGGGTTCTCGGAATTGGTGAAATGGGAAGTCATGACGTTGACAAAAGTGAGTGCTCTTTGTGTTGGTGTCCTGACGCGGACCAGTTACTCTCAGCAGTTATCTTTTTTCGTGTTGGCAAAGCATGGGTCCTGACGTGGACAGATCAGACAAAGGTGTGAGTCCTGACGTGGACAAGTCTTATTTCCTCAGCAGGTCGAAGGTGCCTGAGTCCTGACGTGGACAAATCAAGACGAAAGATGGGTCCTGGCGTGGACGAGTCAGTTCCTTACGTGGAAAGACGAGTTTATTCCTAACGTGGAAAGACGAGATTCCTTACGTGGAAAAAAATGGGTTTCCTTACGTGGAAAGATTGAGTCCTCACGCGGACATATCGAGATAGATTCCTTACGTGGAAAATTTAGTCCTGACGTGGACGGATTCAGAAGAAGAAGTATTCCTAACATGGAAAGAAAGCGTGTTCCTTACGTGGAAGAGAAAGAGAAGTTTCAGTTCCTTACGTGGAAAGATAGAGATTCCTTACGTGGAAAAATTGGGGTCCTTACGTGGACAGATTCAAGAAAAGTTGATTCCTGACGTGGAAGAATGATGTACTCCTTACGTGGAAAGTTGAGTCCTGACGTGGACAGGTTCAGAACCAAAGTTGAATTCCTTACGTGGAAAGATTGGAGTCCTGACGCGGACATGTCAAGTGGTATTGGAGTCCTTACGTGGACAGATTGATATAGTTCTCCTTATGTGGAAAGAAGATTGCTTCCTGACGGGGAAATATGAAAGGTTTAGTCCTGACGTGGACAGATACAGAAGAGATGATTCCTAACGTGGACAAGTGTTACCCCTAACGTGGAAGGGTTTTATTCCTAACGTGGACGATTCAGTTTATGGAAATGCAGACGAATTATCCCCAGCGGAGTTGCCGAGATTTTTCTGGGTTAACAGCAAGTGGAGTCCTAACGTGGACAGGTTTTAGTTGAGATTTCTTCGTATTGATGACGGACAGAGTCCTAACGGGGACAAGCAAGCAATCTGTTATGACAGAATCCTTTTCAGAACGGTGAAGACAATCCCCAGCGTGGTCGTTACGAGATCAGTGGGTTGCTGTAACAGTCATATTCAGCTGATGAATATCGTTCCCCAAGCAGGAGCGCGGGTTATGTCTGCGGTTGGCAAATTTCTGGGTTCCTAGTATTCAACCGTCTCGTACCTCGAATGTCTGAAGGCTCCGGGCTCTTCACCCAATCGGGTCCAAGTCGCTTGAATAGGGGCAGCTGTTGCACCCTAAAATTTGCTCAACCTTATTCACAGGGTTTATGTTTCAATATCATTAGCATTTGCATATAGAGTCATGTACATAGACTAATCATCTGCATAGCATAGCATGGCAAGTCATTCAACAGGGGATCAGGCATTATTCTCATCTCTAGAGGCCTATCAAGAGGTTATTATCCTAATTCAATCTCATTCAAGTCATCAGAAAAGAATTTGAAAGCAAAGAGTTCAGCAGATCAAGCCTTGAGTCTATCTCCTATCTGAGGGTATCTGAGGGTCAACAAAGGGGTTGTGAGCTGTGAATTGAAGGCATGGAGAGTATATAGACATCATGAGAGACTTAGAAAGTCATTTGGAGAAGGAGAAAAGTCATTGATGTGAGCACAAGAGCTACAGTTGAAGACAGTCACCTAGGGTTTCATCTGGGTCAACCCTAGGTCAACCCTAAGTCAATTGATTGATTGAGAGGCATTGAGGTCTATTGGAGAGATGTGGGGTTCATAATTTGACGTGTAAAGGAGGATATGGTGATATGATAAGAAGAAATCAAGAGAAATCAAGGAGAAGAGGAGTTTCTAAATTAGGGTTTCTGTGTAAAATCCCCTAGTTTAGGTCAAATTTCCAAGCAAGATAAGTCAAAATGCAAGCTTCAAATGGATCCTTGGCCAACATGGAACTTGTATAGGATCTCAAGACCTTTAATTTGAGTGGTGGAAGACATCAAGGAGATTTATAGAACTCAAGTTATGGTCCTTGCAAGTTACAGGTCATCTGAGGTATCTGAAATTTTGTTTGTGAAAGTGACTTGACTTCCAAGCTATTTTTACCCCTCAAGGAGATTTCAAATGAATTTCTGGTCAACATAAGAATTGTTCCTCATTGTCTTATCTTTCTAGAATGGTATGGTATGCCTTCATATGATGTGTGGAACTCTATTTATGGTCCTGGCAAGCAAAGGGTATTTTGGTCATTTGTCAGTTATAGGTCATTTTTAAGCAAAGGCCATATCTCCTATTTCCAAGCCTCAAATGGAAAAATTCAAAACATGAAAGTTGTTCAAAAGGTGATTTTAAGTCAAGAGAGGAGGCCATGTAAGTTTGGAAATGCTTGTAGCTCATGCTTGTAAAAATGACCTAAAAAAGGCATAAATTTAATACATGAAATGTCCATTTTTGGGAATTTTATGCTACATGATCAAAATGAGGCAAGTGACATATCATTTTGACTAGAAAACATATTTTGGGATCATTGGCATTGTTAGATTTTGGATTTGAGGTCATAATTTGGGACTTGTCATAGATTGCTTATAATTCAAGTTACACATCCAACTCACATAAGGGATTAATACACAAGCTTGCAAGGCCTTTCAACATGTTCAAAATACCATTTGGGGAGATTTTCAATTGATAATCATGGGCTGTAACAAGGAGAACTTAGACTGAACTATGCATAGCATGAAATGAAAAAAGTCATGACATGAGAAACTCAATTTCTCATAGGAAGGTTCCAGCTGGTTCTAGATGATTCTAACATCATCTATATATGGATTGGAGTGTGCTCAGATGCAGGGTTAGAGAAGATTGGTGCAGAGAAGGGAGATTGAATTTCCATTTTCTTCCATTACAAGTCAAGATCCATTTCTGAATTCCATCCCATTTCAATCAATTTTCTCTATTGGAACACATTCCATATGGATCACTGAGTGTGTGCAGATCAGTCAGAGAGCAAGATCATTGAGGAATCGTGTTCTTGATCTTCAAATTTCACACCTTCCGCTTGAAATCGGTTTCCAAGATTCAGAGCTTTTCAACCTTTCTTTTTGCATACAGAAGCTAGAAGATGGATCACTGAATGATTTTGGAGAGACTCAGGCATTGATTTGAAGAATTCTACCATCTGTTCATCTCATTTCACCAGGTTTGTAAATTTCTTCGTGCACTTTAATTTAAGTATAATTGATTAGAATTAGTAGGTTAGAATGGTTAGAAATCATTAGGGGAAGCTTTCTGGAAAGTTAGAGGTGATTTAGTGATGATTTTGTTAGAGGCACCATTTCTTTGTGGACCAAGAACTCCCTCAATATTGAATGATAATCTTAGTTCTTTAGTTAGAATTGACCAGTGATAGGAGAGGAGCATGTTAGTGCAGTTAATTTCAAGATTGGTTAGAAGTGATTCGGGACCATAATTAGAGGTTGCTATCGGGTTCCAAGATTGAGCAAGATTCAGTAGAATTCGAGACCATGGTTGAATTTAGGGGTGAATTTAGAGGGAGTTAGGGTTTTATTTGATGGGAATTGATCAAGATTTGATGGAGTTCGAAGGAGGAGAAGATGAGCTCATGAGGTCTGTTCATCCATGGAACTCCCTCCAAAATTTGAACCAAGGAAGAAGACGACTTGAGAGCCCTTAGATCAGAAGGGAGACTTTGACTGAGAGTGAGATCGTGAGGCCAGGATTCGTTTTCAAATGTGAAGGGAGTCTGAGACAACCAAACGCTGCGTTTCATTAAGTTAGCAGCTTTGGGCTTGGATTCAGTATTACTAATGGCACCCTCCCCCAAGCTAAGCCCAACATGTCAACACGAATTAGATGCTATTCACACCGAGACTTTATTAATTTTTCTGGCATTTTTCCAAGTGTTTTCTGAACGCATATGGGCCTGGTAGACTTGATATTCGCACCCCACCTTCCTCAGCCCAACTGAATATGAACTGCGCGCCTATACTATTTACACCCCTCTGGCTATTTCTTTCCATTTTCTTTTTATTTTCTTTATATTTTTCATGCATCTTATAAAATTCATAATAAATAGAAAAATCATCATTTTTAATTCATTCTTTTTGCATATTTTTCTTTAGGATGTCTAGAAAATTATAAAAAATAAAAATTGCATTTTATTTTTTATTTGATATTTTTCCCATATTTTCTAAATAAATAACATTTTAATAGTTTCATTTCATGCATGATTTTGTTAATTTTTGTTCTACTAGATGCTTTAATATTTTTTTGTCCATTCTTTTTAGGTTGTTTAGTTTAGACATTAAACTTGTAGATTCAATTTAGTACCCATTTTTAGAAATCAAATTTAGGTGCTTAGTGTAATTGTGAATAACATGAACAAATTAGGGTTTTTAGGGGATGACTTAGGAGACTTAATTCTTTTCCCTTAGGACTTAGGGTTTGATTAGTTTAGTTATGGGACTATAGGGGCTATGGGTAGTTATTAGATCCCTTAGAAGAAGTCAGGATTCCCCTACTGCTATTACTCTACTGTATATCTGATTGACTGGTGTGGTATGCCCTCTGGGGATTGTTGCTTGCTTGTTTGGGTATTGGGTTTGTCTGGGGACCTGGAAGAGCTGAAGACTTGAGGAGATGAAGACCATTGGAGATCCAGAGATTGAAGATCAACTGCCAGAGTTGAATAGGAGGTTATTGCTAGCAGCTGCTGAGGAGACTAGGGTTTAGGAGCTAGGCAGAGCTCTAGATTAGAAAGCTTGTTTCTCAAACATAGATGGCTTTGTTTGCCTCTATCCTTTCTCTATGATTCAAAGTCTCTTTCAAATATCCACCTCCTTCCTTTGGAAGGATCAGTGAATATATTTGAAAGATAGAACTTTTGAGAGGAAACTTTCTGTTTAATGTTAACAGTTGATGAACCACCCTTGGTAGGTAATTAACTGTCTAACATTCATTCACCTCATCTGGTTGACTGATGTTCATCCTAGCCTGAGACATGAAGAAAATATGGAAGACAGATGATCAAAGCCCTTGCCTGAAGGTCATGAAGATGGAGATTAATACTTGTTGAAGCCTGTAGCTGAGTGGAGATTACTTGGAGCTAGATGTTGATTCAGACCTGCTGATGCTGTTTCTTTTGCTGTTGTATTTCATTGCTGATGTATTGTTTGGATTTCCTGGTTGTATTGTTTGCTGTTTACCCTGTTAGGTTGAAAGTGAAGCCTGTTCACTTTCGCCTATTGTTTTCTAGGTTCGAGGTTGAGTGGGACTCCCTTGCCTCGCTTGTACTGTTGCATCCATGCATTTTACCGCTTTATTATATCTGTTATTGTTTCTGTTTCTGCCTATCCCGTAGGATCTCTGTTTCTCTCTGTGCAAGAGAGGAACATGATAGACACTAGGTCTTAACCCATGCATGATAACATTAGGTTAGTTTGATTCCCTTCGCAACCGTAGGTTAGAGTTCTGTCTCTTCTCTCTCAAAACAAACAGAAAAACACATAAAGATTTCAAACACAATAAAAGACACTTCTTCCGTAAAAGAATGTGAACTCATCAAGACGTCATTTTTGTCCGCCGGGACTGCTAATCAAGAAACCCTTTTTCAGAAGGAGTAAAATCAACCAAGACAGACTTGTGTCGTACGTGGCCCGAACTACGTTTGCTCTGATCTTTCATGCTGTGTGAAAGTACGTAGGCATAGGATGCGATATCCTAGCGAGAAACCTTCCCCTCCTTTCCCGTAGGTAGGCGAACTACGTTGACTCTGATTTCTCGTTCCAGGCGGGAATACGTAGGCATAAAGTGCGATACTTTGCCGAGTCATTTTTTATTTTCATTTTCTTTTCTTTTAACCCCAGACCTTTAGCGTAGATAGAATAATAATCCATACCCGAAAACAAGCGTGGATCCCGTCGAGTACGACGGACGTGAGGGGTGCTAATACCTTCCCCTTGCGTAACCGACTCCCAAATCCAGGTTTTGGTTGCGACGACCATACCTTTCCCGTGTTGTGTGAGGTTTACTCTAAGCGTTTCCTTTCCCTCCCGTGGGATAAATAACGCACGGTGGCGACCCTTCTGTTCAGCCGGCGCCGATTTTCGCAGTAGCGACAGCTGGCGACTCTGCTGGGGATCCAACGTCCCCTGGCTGCTAAGGACTGCGATGGTTCTTATGCATTTGGGATCCAACGTCCCTTAAGAGAGTCAATCCTAACGTTTGTTTTCCCGTCGAGGATTTTGTATGGATTTATATTTCTGACCTTGTATTTTCAGCTTTGTATATATTGTTTATTATTGTTGTATTGGGGTGTGACGGGTGTTCTGATATTGAGAGATAAGCCGGACCTGGGCTTGAGTGCACCTAGAATTAGAGTAGAAAGTAGTGGGCGCGTGCCGGCTTTGCTTGCATTAGTGTCTCATGAAATCTACACTCGGACGAGGTTCTTCTGGTTGGCTTCTTTTTCTACCCTTTGGGTCGAAGGGGTTGTTGGTCAGCTGAATTGTCGACTCCGGGAACCGATCATTGGGAAGTTGGCTAAGTGAGGCCTCTTCAGGATTTGATGATGCCACTCCTTCTGGGAATCGTATCATCAACCCTGAAAGTCTGTGACGCCGACGACCGCATAGAATGCCATACCTTTGTCAGTTACTAGGACATCCACCTGTGAGAGGGTTTGGGGTTATGCAGGTAACTAGACCTTCAGATACCGGTTATTTCTTGATCAGAGATCCTGGGTATTTATAGAGAGTTAGGAGGTCTGTCAGAGACCATTTGGAGAGGTGTTCTGAGGTCTGTCAGAGACCAGTTGGAGAGTTCTGAGGTCTGTCAGAGACCAATTGAAGATGTGATTTGAGGTCTACCAGAGACCAGTTGGAGTTATGGTTTGAGGTCTGTGTTGGAGCTTTGTTTTAGGTCTATCTGAGACCAGGGTTTGATGACTTCTGGATGGTCTATCTGAGACCTTTCTTGATTGGGTTCAGGCTATTCAGCTACAGCTTTGGTCCCTGTTGCATGTTACCTGCATTGCATTGCCTGCATATCCATTACCACTTGCATTCCACTAACGTGTGTCTGTGCTGCAGGTGCATTTGCATATTCCCCGGTTCTAGTGCCCAGACTTCTGAGTATTGATTATGGCTGGTTTGAGGAAAACAATTGCGTATAAGCTGCCTTCACCTGATATTACTTCTTTGCTTGGTCTGATATCTCTTGCCGATGAGGAGGTTAGGAGAAGCTTCAGAATGAGTCATGGGAGATTACTGAGATTGGTCTGTAAGCCCACTGCTGATGAGATGAACGGGCTATACACCTTGATGCAGTTCTATGACCCCGCATTGAGATGCTTTACTTTTGCTGACTTCATTCTAGGACCTACCATTGAGGAGTATGTGGAGTTTACTGAGCTTCCCGTGCAGAACAAGGTTCCCTTTATTCACTCTGCTGCTGAGCCCAAGTTGGAGGACTTAGCCAAAGCCTTGCACATGAACGCTGCTGAGTTGTTAGTGACTTCTTGGCTCGGGGTTCCCGGTTTCTCTCTCGATTTCTTGGTTGGCAAAGCTCAAGAGTACGCCAAGAGCGGTTGTTGGGTGGTTTTCAACGCTATTTTGGCTCTATGCATTTATGGAATTGTGCTGTTTCCTAACCTGCCCAATTTTGTGGACTTGGATGCTTTCTATCTGTTCGCTGCCGGCAATCCAGTGCCAACGTTGATCGGAGACTTCTACCACTCATTGCACTACAAGAACGAAAACCGAAGGGGAAAAGTTGTTTACTGCTGTACTCCTCTATTGAATATGTGGTTCAAAAGTCATCTCCCCATGAAGGGACCATTTGTAGACAGTGCAACCTCAGCCAGTTGGTCAGAGCGCCTGATGAGGCTATATTCCGAAGATGTTGTGTGGTTTGATCGAGACCTGTTGGGATCTGAGCTCATCTTCAGTTGTTCTGGGTACCCTAATGTGTCGCTGATAGGAAGAAAAGGGTGTATCAATTACAACCCTTCTCTATTCATTCGTCAGTTTGGATATGCGCTGAAGAATCCACCGCAGGAGGAAGAAGTACAGGAATCTCTGTACTTCACAGGTGATGTGAAGGGAGAGTTATTAGCCAAGTTGCAACATGCCTGGACGCGTATTAACCGCAGAGGGAAGCCGTTGTTAGGAAAGAATGACTGTCAGGCCTATGCACCTTATAGAGTTTGGATTCAGGAGAGGGCTAGTCAGTTGAGATTGCCGTTTCCAGATGCACCAATTCTTGTTCCTATTCCGGCAGAAGAGCCAACTACTGTTTCTAGGGAGGCCTACGAGCAAGTTGTGAAGGAAAAAGAAGCCTTGATGAAGGTCAACGAAGGGTTAGAGCAGGAGCTAGCTCAGATACGCAGTGAGAAAAACAAGGCTGTGTATGCTTTCCAACAGCAGATCGAGCTAGTAAACAGACTAGGGGCTGAGTTGACTGAGGAGAAAAAGAAGCGCGAACGTCTGGGGCAAGAGTTCAGAAGCTCCCATGACATGCTGGAAGCCAAAAAGAAGGCGCTCGACGCAGCACACCGAGAAATCTCCTCTTGCAATAAGACTTGGAATGCTACACTCACCAACAATAAGAAGAGGGAAGATAAGCTGAAGCAGCAAATTTCCGACCTCGAAGAGAAGTTGAAGTCTAGCATCAAGAAGTGTGAGGAAGAAGTGATGACCCGGTATAGTGTCCAGCATGCACTGAACAAGGCAATCAAATCCAGAGATGAAGCAGTGTCTCAGAAGCGAAAGCTAGAAGATTGCTTCGGGGAAGCCACATGGGAAGAAACTACTGAAGACGTGCGCCGTGTTCTTAAGAAAAGAAACCAACTTGTTGAAGGGCTGCTTGATCGACCAAGCCATCCGGAGACCAAGAAGTTGATAGAAGAGTACCAGACTTTTGGGAGGATTTGATCATTTCATATAGTAACCTGTATGCTTTATTTGCATAGTGCTGACCATCACCAGGATTGTTGGTTGAGGTCATGCCTTCTTATTGTACTCTCAGTAATATTGTACTCCGGGCTTATTAATTTTCCCTGCAATATATGAGGCTTTCTATGATTCAGCTCCGATATTCTTGTTGCCAACACTGTCACTGCACAGGCACCTTCCCACTAGAACTGGGGGAATGAATTTCCCTAATGCACAGACACATTGCATTGCATTCATATTCATATTGCATTACAGGTAATCTTTGAATAGTGTCTTATTTTCTGCTCTATACCAGGTACTTTCCAGGATTGCAGATCAACACTCGCACCGCTATTCTACCCGCACCAATTGTCGAAGAATCATGGATCAAATGCAGAACGAGATGCAAGATGTGCGCGAGAAGCTCGCTCTCTTCATGCAGACCATGGAAGCTATAGCAAAAGGGCAGGAGAATTTGCAGGCCATGGTCCAGCCTCTTTTGGCCCGAAACGCTGGTCATGGTAATGAAGATCATCAGTCTGTACGGGTCGATACTGTTCATGGAGACGGTACTCCCACGCCAGTGGCTCCGCCTGTGATCAACACACCTGCTGCTAATGTTAACAACGCTACCGCTGCTGTAAATGGTAACGTCGGAGTTGGAAATGGGACTGCTGTCCATAACGTTGGGCTGGGTGATGTCAATTTGGGAGATAATATGGGAGGCAACGGCTTTGTCAATACTGGATTCGGGTTCAACGATCAGGGATTCGATAACGCTGGCAAGTACGGCTTTAATGCTCAAGGCTTTGGGCAAGATGGTTATGGTGCGACCAATCAGGGTTACAGGGGTTTTGGAAATGGAAACGGTGCTGGATTTATGGCTTTTGGTCCTGCTGGAGGTGTTCAAGGGTACGGCAACAGAGGCCGAGGTCCGGGGATGAATCAGATCAGAGCTGGGCGTAATAATAGATATGATGGGTACGGAGCTGGAAATGGTATGTGGCAAGAAGATCAGCAGGAGGACGCCTTCTCCGGAGGAGGTTTTGAAGGACCGATGGATGACTCCCAGAAGATTAGAATGCTGGAAGAGCAGATGAGGGGAGTCCTAAACCAAAGTGCTGTGGGTTTGGACATGGCAACAATGGGGCTGGTACCTGGCTTGAGGGTGCCGATTAAATTCAAAGCTCCTGCGTTCGATAAGTATAAGGGGGACACATGTCCAAAAGTGCATGTACGAGCTTATTACAGAAAGATGTCTGCATACTCAACTGATGAAAGAATGCTAATGCATTTCTTTCAGGATAGTCTGTCGGGTCCTTCCCTAGAATGGTACATGGGGTTGGAGCCAACTGATATCAAGACATGGAAGCAATTAGCAGAGGCATTTGTAGCTCACTACAAGTATAATAGCGATTTGGCACCCAATCGGGTCCAGTTGGCAGGACTGTCGCAGAAGAAGGGGGAGAGCTTTAAAGAGTACGCGCAAAGGTGGCGCGATATGGCTGCCAGGGTCCGTCCTCCTGTGGAAGATAAGGAAATGAATGACATGTTTGTCGGCACATTCACCGGTCTGTTTCATGATATGCTGTTTCACACGTCTCTGGCCAGTTTTTCAGACCTAATTCTGATGGGAGAAAAGATTGAACGTAACATTAAGCAAGGAAAGTTCCAAGTCGAGGAATCAACTGCATCTGGCAGTAATAGGAAAGCTTATGGTGGGCGCCGTCAGGGCGAGGCAAGTGCAGTATTTGGAGGCCGAGGCCGAGGCCGAGGCAGGGGACGAAACCAATATCATCAGTCGCAGCAGGTGGCGAGTGTTACTATTCCATATCAGCAACAACCGCTTCAACAACAACAACCACTCCAGCAACAACAACCGGTTCAGCAACAGCCAATGCAACAGCAGCAGCAACCTCAGCAAGGGGCACAGCAGGCTCAGCAAAGATTCCAGGGTAGTAAACCGAGAAGAGTATTTGAGAAGCCTCCCTCGACCTATGCGGATTTGTTGCAGACATTGCTAGGATTAAACCTGGTAGAGAAGAGAACTCTGGCACCGATAACGGGGGCTCCCCCGTTTGGTTATGATGCAAGCAGGCACTGTGAGTTTCATTCTGGAGCCCCGGGTCACGATATAGAAGGTTGCCATGCTTTTAAGCATGTTGTGCAGGATCTTTTGGACAATAAGACTATCAATTTCGGAACGGCAGGTCCGAATATAGTGCAGAAACCCATGCCTAATCATGGGGTAAACGCCGTTCTGACTGAGGAAGGTTTGAACCTGATTATGAATGTCGATGATTTGAAGACGCCGCTGAGTGAGATAAAGAGCCGACTGTTACAAGGAGGTGTTTACCCAGGATGTAACGAGTATTGCTTAGACTGTTGGACCCTAGCTGGGGGGTGTGAGGATTTGAAGAAAGGCATTCAGGCTTTAATTGATGAGGGCATATTGCAGTTTGACCAAGCGGCAACTGAAGAACCCGCAGGGGCGGTAGCAGATAATCAGAATGATGTGGCCACTGTGACAATTCCTCGGAAGACGATCACTATCGTGGCACCAGCTCAACGACCACCGATTACCATAACTAAGGCCGGGCCGATCCCGTATGAGAGCACGAAAGCAGTCCCATGGTCATATGGGTTGGAAGTATATTGTGACGGAATAAAAATTGATGTTAATAAACAACCAGCCGAGACGGTGGATAATGTTGTCGGCTCAGGAGGCATGACAAGGAGTGGCCGGATCTTTATATCTCCTGAAGTGGAGGCTGAAAGACTAGCGAAAGGAAAAGGGAAAGCAGTTGAGAATGTTCCAGTGCAAGCGAGTGAAAAAGAAGCAGCATCGAAGGATGTAGAAGAGTTCATGCGCTTAATTCGAAAAAGTGATTATAAGATTGTGGAGCATCTGCAGCAGACGCCGTCCAAAATATCTATCCTGTCACTGCTGTTGTGTTCGGAAGCTCACAGAAATGCGTTGCTGAAAGTCCTGGATACTTCTTTTGTACCCCAAGACGTCTCCGTGAACCAGCTAGATGGAGTATTGGCACATGTGAATGCAGGCCACAGCTTGGGCTTTACCGATTTTGACTTGACTCCGAAAGGAAGAGATCACAATATGGCGCTGCACGTATCTGTCGAGTGTAGAGGATCAGTAATGTCACACGTCTTGGTTGACACTGGGTCATCTTTGAATGTGCTGCCCAAGAAGGCGATGATGAAGTTGGATGTTAGAGGAATCTTGTGCACACCTAGCGACTTGGTAGTCAGAGCGTTTGACGGCACGCGGAGGACAGTCTTTGGATCGATTACCTTGCCTCTACAGGTGGGGCCGGAAGTGTTTGCAACGGAGTTTTATATCATGGATATACAGCCTGCGTACAGCTGCTTGCTTGGAAGACCCTGGATTCATGGAGCAGGGGCAGTCACGTCCACCCTGCATCAGAAGTTGAAATATATGGTCGGAGACAGCGTAGTCACCGTATGCGGAGAAGAGGACATCCTGGTCAGCCATCTATCTTCATTTAAATATGTGGAAGTAGACGGAGAGATCCACGAAACGCCCTGCCAGGCATTCGAAGGTTTGCGCATCAAGGACAAGGGTCCCGGGCCGAGCAAAGCGCCAGAAATAGCCGTCTCATCGTATAAAGAAGCTCAAGCTCTAGTGGAAACAGGAGAAGCCAAAGGCTGGGGCAAGGTGCTGGACATTCCTGTGAAGATGGACCGGTTCGGGTTGGGGTACCAACCGTCGTCATCAACTCCTTCCGTGGGGGCACCCCGTTTCAGAAAGCCAATCACCATCTCTGCCAGTGGAGTATGTCATGAAACTGTCAATGCTGCTTCGGAGTCTGATGAAGGAGACAGCGACTGTGACATGGATGCCTGGATTCAGCCAAGCACGCCAGGACAAGGACTGTGCAACTGGTCTATTCAGGAGCTTGTTCCTGTGACTTTTAAACAGTAATGCTTTGCTTTATTAATTGTTGAATAATCTGATGCCTTGCCCGGGGCATCATGATTTGCTTAGGGCTGTGTTGTTATAAACATTGCGTGTTAATCATTAAATAAATGGCGTTTTTCATGTGCAAATACTGTAATCCCTGTCTTTCTTGTTTTATATTTTTCAATAAAATGGCAACGTGGTTATTCGCTTTATACGCATTTTGAAGCACTTAACCATTCCTTTTGCAGGATAACATTTTCAGATGACATCCTTGAACCACCTATGACTCGTCCCGACTTTGAGCACCCGGTGTTTCAGGCCGAAGAAGAGGTTGTCGAAGATAACGACGTTCCTGAAGAACTGTCTTGGTTAGTAAAGCAAGAGGAAAGAGCCATTCTGCCTCACGACGAGGTCATCGAAATTATCAATTTGGGGTCGGAAGGGGTTGAGAAAAACATTCGTATCGGAGCCGCGCTGCAGGTTGATATCAAGCGGAGACTGGTTGAAATGCTCCAAGAGTATAGTGATGTATTCGCTTGGTCGTATAAAGATATGCCAGGGCTCGATACAGATATGGTCGTGCATCGCCTGCCACTGAAAGAAGATTGCCCGCCGGTCAAACAAAAGCTTCGCAGAACTCGACCAGATATGGCAATGAAGATCAAAGAGGAGGTTCAGAAACAGTGGGACGCTGGTTTCCTGGCTGTGACGAAGTATCCTTCATGGGTTGCCAACATCGTACCAGTGCCCAAGAAGGATGGCAAGGTTCGAATGTGCGTAGATTATAGAGATTTGAATAAAGCAAGCCCAAAAGACGATTTTCCACTTCCTCACATTGACGTGTTAGTTGATAATACTGCTCAGTACTCCGTATTCTCCTTCATGGATGGCTTTTCAGGCTATAACCAGATTAAAATGGCGCCAGAGGATATGGAGAAGACTACTTTCATAACGCCTTGGGGAACATTTTGTTACAAAGTGATGCCCTTCGGTTTGAAAAATGCTGGGGCAACATATCAGCGTGCGATGACGACTCTTTTTCATGACATGATACATAAAGAGATCGAAGTTTATGTTGACGATATGATTGCCAAATCCCAGACGGAGGAAGAGCACCTGGTGAATCTGTTGAAGCTATTTAAAAGGCTTAGGAAGTTCAGGCTAAGGCTAAACCCTAATAAATGCACCTTCGGGGTGAGATCGGGTAAACTGCTGGGGTTTATCGTAAGCGAAAGAGGAATAGAGGTCGATCCTGCTAAAATAAAAGCAATTCAAGAAATGCCGACGCCTAAAACAGAGAAAGAGGTGCGCGGGTTTTTAGGGAGGTTGAACTACATTGCCCGGTTCATATCTCACCTAACGGCCACGTGTGAACCGTTATTCAAGCTGTTGAAGAAAGATCAAGCTGTGACGTGGAACGAAAATTGTCAAAGGGCGTTCGATAAAATAAAGCAGTATTTGCAGGAGCCTCCTATTCTAATACCCCCAGTGGCAGGTAGACCCTTGATAATGTATTTGACGGTCCTTGAGGGAAGCATGGGTTGTGTTCTTGGTCAACATGACGAGACGGGGAGAAAAGAGCATGCGATCTATTACCTGAGTAAGAAATTTACAGATTGTGAATCTCGATACTCAATGCTTGAGAAAACTTGTTGCGCGCTAGCCTGGGCCGCCAAGCGTTTGAGGCAGTACATGCTGAATCATACAACCATGCTCATCTCGAAGATGGATCCTATCAAATATGTGTTTGAAAAGCAGGCGTTGTCAGGTAGAATTGCCCGTTGGCAGATGGTCTTGACTGAATATGATATTCAATACGTCTCGCAGAAGGCTATCAAGGGGAGTGTGCTGTCTGAGTATCTGGCGGAGCAGCCTATTGAAGAGTACCAATCGATGAGGTTTGATTTTCCTGACGAGGATATCATGTACCTAAAGATGAAAGATTGTGAAGAGCCGTTGCCAGACGAGGGACCGGAGTTGGGTTCCAAATGGAAGATGATATTTGACGGAGCTGTGAATGCTTACGGTAGCGGAATAGGGGCAATCATCACTACGCCACACGGGTCGCACATCCCGTTTACTGCCCGATTGACCTTTGCCGCTACTAATAATGAGGCCGAATACGAAGCTTGTATAATGGGGCTTGAAGAAGCCATTGATTTGCGAATCAAGAATTTAGACGTATACGGAGACTCAGCTCTGGTGGTGAATCAGATCAAAGGGGAATGGGAGACGCGTCAGCCCAACTTGATACATTACATGAATTATGCAAGGAGATTGTTGCCTTTCTTCGACAAGGTTGAATTGCATCATGTACCGCGGGCAGAGAACCAAATGGCTGACGCCCTGGCCACTTTGTCTTCCATGTACAAAGTCAACTTCTGGAACGAGGCTCCCTGAATTGTTATCTCTCGGCTTGACAGGCCAGCTTATGTATTTGCTATTGATGAAGCATCTGATGACAAACCATGGTATTTCGATATCCTTAATTTCCTGAAGAATAAAGAGTATCCGGCTGGGGCATCCAGTCAAGATCAGAAGACTCTCAGGAGATTAGCGGGTAATTTCTATTTGAATCCGGATGGCGTCTTATACAGAAAAAACCACGATTCGGTGCTGTTGCGTTGTGTAGACGAAAGAGAGGCAAAGCTGCTCATGGAGGAAATACACGAGGGTACCTTTGGTACGCATGCTGGTGGGCATGCTATGACGAGAAAACTGCTACGGGCAGGTTATTTTTGGCTGACTATGGAAACTGACTGTTTCAAGTTCGCAAGAAAGTGCCACAAGTGCCAAATCTATGCTGATAAGATCCACGTGCCTCCAAGTCCTCTAAATGTGATGTCATCGCCATGGCCATTCTCGATGTGGGGAATCGATATGATTGGAAAGATCGAGCCGACAGCTTCTAATGGGCATCGGTTCATTCTAGTGGCAATCGATTATTTCACCAAGTGGGTGGAAGCGGCGTCCTACGCCAATGTAACGAAGCAAGTGGTGGCCAGATTCATTAAAAGAGATATCATTTGCCGATATGGGATTCCCGAGCGGATAATCACGGACAACGGTTCAAACTTGAACAACAAAATGATGAAGGAGCTCTGTCAGAATTTCAAGATTGAACATCACAACTCCTCCCCTTACCGACCCAAGATGAATGGCGCTGTCGAGGCGGCCAATAAGAATATCAAAAAGATCATTCAGAAAATGGTGGTGACCTATAAGGATTGGCATGAGATGCTACCTTTTGCTTTGCACGGTTATCGTACGACGGTACGCACATCAACCGGGGCAACTCCGTTCTCGTTAGTATACGGAATGGAAGCGGTGCTACCATTAGAAGTTGAGATCCCTTCTCTGAGGGTATTGCGAGATGTTCAGCTGGACGAGGCAGAATGGGTGAAAGACAGGTTGAATCAATTGAGTTTGATGGATGAGAAGAGGCTAGATTCTCTAGCATACGGTCGTTTGTACCAGAGCCGAATGAAGAAAGCGTACGATAAGAAGATACATCCGCGAAGCTTTCAGACGGGCGACCTTGTGCTGAAAAGGATTCTCCCGCCGCAAGCAGATCACAGGGGCAAGTGGACCCCCAACTACGAAGGGCCATACGTTGTCAGTAAAGTCTTTTCAGGAGGAGCGTTGTTGTTGTCCACCATGGACGGAGAAGACTTCACGTCGCCTGTGAATTCGGACGCAGTTAAAAAAATACTTTGCTTGAAATAGACCCGCTGGACAGAAAAAAGAGAGTCCAGGCAAAAATGGGGCATCCTGGCGAACCAAAAACAGAATGAAAGGTTCGGGCAAAAATTAGGGATAAAATTGAAAAATGTACACCCGCGAGGTTGAAAACCTACACTGGGCGGCTTCGGCAAAAAAGGGTATCCCGGTGAACTGAAAACCCGTAAAGGGCGGTTCACGCAAAAGTTAGGGATTTGAAAAGCAAATGACTGCAGTCCGAATTTGATAATTGCAATAAGTATCAATGCGGGAGAATACATTTGAGGAGCCAGTTAGCGGATACAATCTCTTCAGAAGTGGGGATACCGGGAAAGTATTAGAGTCAGATGAGTCATAAGAGGATCAGTTCGTGGTGTTCATCTGCATCCCGTTGCCGACATGTGTACAAATTTAAGTTGTCAATATTTATGCTCCTTGTGCATACTTGTGTACGTGTATATTTGCTTTGTGTAGCTTCCTCATTTCAGGAGTTACATCCCGTGTACAAAACTCCGCCCATTCAGGGGCCCGATCAATAAAACACGTTATTCAGTACTTGACACTGTTCTTTACTGTTTTGTGCATGATTAACGCCTAAGTTTGATGAAACTAGCATGAGTATAACGTCGCTGGCCCTTGCCAACAGTTGCTAAAGCTTTGAATTAACTGAAAATAACGTCACTAACCTGAGTTGATTTGGTTGCATAGGCTTGTCTTGTCTTGTTTGTGTTGCTGCAGGTTTCATAACCGTACGAGGAAGATGATCGAAAGATTGCAATAACAAAAGACTCAGCCTTCACGCAGGTCATGCAGGTTCTTCCTGGAGAAGGATCGAACTCTCTAGCTAGTCGTAGCTTGTGCAAAAAAAAAAAAAAAAAAAAAAAAAGAGAGAAAGGATCGACGATTACAAGATCGTAAGGCTGTATTCAGACAGGTTCATCTTTCCCCGCAGGGTCATTCACTCTCCCCCAGCGGAGTCAGTGGATTCCCCCGAGAGAGTAGTCCCACCAGCGGAGTTCTCTCCTTGCAGCAAATGTTCTTTCCTCCCAGTGGAACCCGGAGATCAAGACTCTCCCCAGCAGAGTTGGTGGTGGGTCCTGTCGTTTATTTTGTCAGGGACACTGTGTAATATCAGTTCACTCTCCAGCAGAGAAGTCCAATCATACTTGGCATACTTGCTATTCCTCAGCAAAGTCATTTTCCCCAGCAGGGGTTTACCTCAACGGGGTATTTGGTTCAAGCTCCCAACTTCCCAGCATGGTTGACTTCACTCTTACAGCATTTATTTTGCTGGAATAATTCTGTAGCATCTGGCTATTCCCAGCGAAGTTGGCATTATCTTCAGCATTTATTTTGCTGAAGCGGTTCCTGTATCCCAGCAGGTGGGGAGAGCACTTGCTCAAATGAACTACCAAACACTCAAGATCTCGGCATGAGATATTCAATGATAATGTCAGTTTCGGCAGTATTCCCTACAGAGTTACCAGGATAAGTCTCTCTTTATTCCCAAGCAGAGTTATTTGTCATCAAAAGGGCTTCATGAATCGGAATTTCAGAAGTTGCCCCCGGTTACCAGAGCAGGCATCCGGTAGTTTGGTTCCCAGATATCCCCAATAGAGTCCGCCCCAAAGTCGCTGTCACGTTGGTGCTAAGAAGTTTGTGGGTGGGAATCAATGAAGAACTAAGTCCTGACGTGGACAACTTATTCCTATATTGACGGAATTTCTTCAGAAGTGGGCGTCCTGACGTGGACAGATTTATTTCCCCGGATTGATGAGATGTGTTAGTCCTAACGTGGACAGATTCGGGTTCTCGGAATTGGTGAAATGGGAAGTTATGACGTTGACAAAAGTGAGTGCTCTTTGTGTTGGTGTCCTGACGCGGACCAGTTACTCTCAGCAGTTATCTTTTTTCGTGTTGGCAAAGCATGGGTCCTGACGTGGACAGATCAGACAAAGGTGTGAGTCCTGACGTGGACAAGTCTTATTTCCTCAGCAGGTCGAAGGTGCCTGAGTCCTGACATGGACAAATCAAGACGAAAGATGGGTCCTGGCGTGGACGAGTCAGTTCCTTACGTGGAAAGACGAGTTTATTCCTAACGTGGAAAGACGAGATTCCTTACGTGGAAAAAAATGGGTTTCCTTACGTGGAAAGATTGAGTCCTCACGCGGACATATCGAGATAGATTCCTTACGTGGAAAATTTAGTCCTGACATGGACGGATTCAGAAGAAGAAGTATTCCTAACATGGAAAGAAAGCGTGTTCCTTACGTGGAAGAGAAAGAGAAGTTTCAGTTCCTTACGTGGAAAGATAGAGATTCCTTACGTGGAAAAATTAGGGTCCTTACGTGGACAGATTCAAGAAAAGTTGATTCCTGACGTGGAAGAATGATGTACTCCTTACGTGGAAAGTTGAGTCCTGACGTGGACAGGTTCAGAACCAAAGTTGAATTCCTTACGTGGAAAGATTGGAGTCCTGACGCGGACATGTCAAGTGGTATTGGAGTCCTTACGTGGACAGATTGATATAGTTCTCCTTATGTGGAAAGAAGATTGCTTCCTGACGGGGAAATATGAAAGGTTTAGTCCTGACGTGGACAGATACAGAAGAGATGATTCCTAACGTGGACAAGTGTTACCCCTAACGTGGAAGGGTTTTATTCCTAACGTGGACGATTCAGTTTATGGAAATGCAGACGAATTATCCCCAGCGGAGTTGCCGAGATTTTTCTGGGTTAACAGCAAGTGGAGTCCTAACGTGGACAGGTTTTAGTTGAGATTTCTTTGTATTGATGACGGACAGAGTCCTAACGGGGACAAGCAAGCAATCTGTTATGACAGAATCCTTTTCAGAACGGTGAAGACAATCCCCAGCGTGGTCGTTACGAGATCAGTGGGTTGCTGTAACAGTCATATTCAGCTGATGAATATCGTTCCCCAAGCAGGAGCGCGGGTTATGTCTGCGGTTGGCAAATTTCTGGGTTCCTAGTATTCAACCGTCTCGTACCTCGAATGTCTGAAGGCTCCGGGCTCTTCACCCAATCGGGTCCAAGTCGCTTGAATAGGGGCAGCTGTTGCACCCTAAAATTTGCTCAACCTTATTCACAGGGTTTATGTTTCAATATCATTAGCATTTGCATATAGAGTCATGTACATAGACTAATCATCTGCATAGCATAGCATGGCAAGTCATTCAACAGGGGATCAGGCATTATTCTCATCTCTAGAGGCCTATCAAGAGGTTATTATCCTAATTCAATCTCATTCAAGTCATCAGAAAAGAATTTGAAAGCAAAGAGTTCAGCAGATCAAGCCTTGAGTCTATCTCCTATCTGAGGGTATCTGAGGGTCAACAAAGGGGTTGTGAGCTGTGAATTGAAGGCATGGAGAGTATATAGACATCATGAGAGACTTAGAAAGTCATTTGAAGAAGGAGACAAGTCATTGATGTGAGCACAAGAGCTACAGTTGAAGACAGTCACCTAGGGTTTCATCTGGGTCAACCCTAGGTCAACCCTAAGTCAATTGATTGATTGAGAGGCATTGAGGTCTATTGGAGAGATGTGGGGTTCATCATTTGACATGTAAAGGAGGATATGGTGATATGCTAAGAAGAAATCAAGAGAAATCAAGGAGAAGAGGAGTTTCTAAATTAGGGTTTCTGTGTAAAATCCCCTAGTTTAGGTCAAATTTCCAAGCAAGATAAGTCAAAATGCAAGCTTCAAATGGATCCTTGGACAACATGGAACTTGTAGAGGATCTCAAGACCTTTAATTTGAGTGGTGGAAGACATCAAGGAGATTTATAGAACTCAAGTTATGGTCCTTGCAAGTTACAGGTCATCTGAGGTATCTGAAATTTTGTTTGTGAAAGTGACTTGACTTCCAAGCTATTTTTACCCCTCAAGGAGATTTCAAATGAATTTCTGGTCAACATAAGAATTGTTCCTCATTGTCTTATCTTTCTAGAATGGTATGGTATGCCTTCATATGATGTGTGGAACTCTATTTATGGTCCTGGCAAGCAAAGGGTATTTTGGTCATTTGTCAGTTATAGGTCATTTTTAAGCAAAGGCCATATCTCCTATTTCCAAGCCTCAAATGGAAAAATTCAAAACATGAAAGTTGTTCAAAAGGTGATTTTAAGTCAAGAGAGGAGGCCATGTAAGTTTGGAAATGCTTGTAGCTCATGCTTGTAAAAATGACCTAAAAAAGGCATAAATTTAATACATGAAATGTCCATTTTTGGGAATTTTATGCTACATGATCAAAATGAGGCAAGTGACATATCATTTTGACTAGAAAACATATTTTGGGATCATTGGCATTGTTAGATTTTGGATTTGAGGTCATAATTTGGGACTTGTCATAGATTGCTTATAATTCAAGTTACACATCCAACTCACATAAGGGATTAATACACAAGCTTGCAAGGCCTTTCAACATGTTCAAAATACCATTTGGGGAGATTTTCAATTGATAATCATGGGCTGTAACAAGGAGAACTTAGACTGAACTATGCATAGCATGAAATGAAAAAAGTCATGACATGAGAAACTCAATTTCTCATAGGAAGGTTCCAGCTGGTTCTAGATGATTCTAACATCATCTATATATGGATTGGAGTGTGCTCAGATGCAGGGTTAGAGAAGATTGGTGCAGAGAAGAGAGATTGAATTTCCATTTTCTTCCATTACAAGTCAAGATCCATTTCTGAATTCCATCCCATTTCAATCAATTTTCTCTATTGGAACACATTCCATATGGATCACTGAGTGTGTGCAGATCAGTCAGAGAGCAAGATCATTGAGGAATCGTGTTCTTGATCTTCAAATTTCACACCTTCCACTTGAAATCGATTTCCAAGATTCAGAGCTTTTCAACCTTTCTTTTTGCATACAGAAGCTAGAAGATGGATCACTGAATGATTTTGGAGAGACTCAGGCATTGATTTGAAGAATTCTACCATCTGTTCATCTCATTTCACCAGGTTTGTAAATTTCTTCGTGCACTTTAATTTAAGTAGAATTGATTAGAATTAGTAGGTTAGAATGGTTAGAAATCATTAGGGGAAGCTTTCTGGAAAGTTAGAGGTGATTTAGTGATGATTTTGTTAGAGGCACCATTTCTTTGTGGACCAAGAACTCCCTCAATATTGAATGATAATCTTAGTTCTTTAGTTAGAATTGACCAGTGATAGGAGAGGAGCATGTTAGTGCAGTTAATTTCAAGATTGGTTAGAAGTGATTCGGGACCATAATTAGAGGTTGCTATCGGGTTCCAAGATTGAGCAAGATTCAGTAGAATTCGAGACCATGGTTGAATTTAGGGGTGAATTTAGAGGGAGTTAGGGTTTTATTTGATGGGAATTGATCAAGATTTGATGGAGTTCGAAGGAGGAGAAGATGAGCTCATGAGGTCTGTTCATCCATGGAACTCCCTCCAAAATTTGAACCAAGGAAGAAGACGACTTGAGAGCCCTTAGATCAGAAGGGAGACTTTGACTGAGAGTGAGATCGTGAGGCCAGGATTCGTTTTCAAATGTGAAGGGAGTCTGAGACAACCAAACGCTGCGTTTCATTAAGTTAGCAGCTTTAGGCTTGGATTCAGTATTACTAATGGCACCCTCCCCCAAGCTAAGCCCAACATGTCAACACGAATTAGATGCTATTCACACCGAGACTTTATTAATTTTTCTGGCATTTTTCCAAGTGTTTTCTGAACGCATATGGGCCTGGTAGACTTGATATTCGCACCCCACCTTCCTCAGCCCAACTGAATATGAACTGCGCGCCTATACTATTTACACCCCTCTGGCTATTTCTTTCCATTTTCTTTTTATTTTCTTTATATTTTTCATGCATCTTATAAAATTCATAATAAATAGAAAAATCATCATTTTTAATTCATTCTTTTTGCATATTTTTCTTTAGGATGTCTAGAAAATTATAAAAAATAAAAATTGCATTTTATTTTTTATTTGATATTTTTCCCATATTTTCTAAATAAATAACATTTTAATAGTTTCATTTCATGCATGATTTTGTTAATTTTTGTTCTACTAGATGCTTTAATATTTTTTTGTCCATTCTTTTTAGGTTGTTTAGTTTAGACATTAAACTTGTAGATTCAATTTAGTACCCATTTTTAGAAATCAAATTTAGGTGCTTAGTGTAATTGTGAATAACATGAACAAATTAGGGTTTTTAGGGGATGACTTAGGAGACTTAATTCTTTTCCCTTAGGACTTAAGGTTTGATTAGTTTAGTTATGGGACTATAGGGGCTATGGGTAGTTATTAGATCCCTTAGAAGAAGTCAGGATTCCCCTACTGCTATTACTCTACTGTATATCTGATTGACTGGTGTGGTATGCCCTCTGGGGATTGTTGCTTGCTTGTTTGGGTATTGGGTTTGTCTGGGGACCTGGAAGAGCTGAAGACTTGAGGAGATGAAGACCATTGGAGATCCAGAGATTGAAGATCAACTGCCAGAGTTGAATAGGAGGTTATTGCTAGCAGCTGCTGAGGAGACTAGGGTTTAGGAGCTAGGCAGAGCTCTAGATTAGAAAGCTTGTTTCTCAAACATAGATGGCTTTGTTTGCCTCTATCCTTTCTCTATGATTCAAAGTCTCTTTCAAATATCCACCTCCTTCCTTTGGAAGGATCAGTGAATATATTTGAAAGATAGAACTTTTGAGAGGAAACTTTCTGTTTAATGTTAACAGTTGATGAACCACCCTTGGTAGGTAATTAACTGTCTAACATTCATTCACCTCATCTGGTTGACTGATGTTCATCCTAGCCTGAGACATGAAGAAAAGATGGAAGACAGATGATCAAAGCCCTTGCCTGAAGGTCATGAAGATGGAGATTAATACTTGTTGAAGCCTGTAGCTGAGTGGAGATTACTTGGAGCTAGATGTTGATTCAGACCTGCTGATGCTGTTTCTTTTGCTGTTGTATTTCATTGCTGATGTATTGTTTGGATTTCCTGGTTGTATTGTTTGCTGTTTACCCTGTTAGGTTGAAAGTGAAGCCTGTTCACTTTCGCCTATTGTTTTCTAGGTTCGAGGTTGAGTGGGACTCCCTTGCCTCGCTTGTACTGTTGCATCCATGCATTTTACCGCTTTATTATATCTGTTATTGTTTCTGTTTCTGCCTATCCCGTAGGATCTCTGTTTCTCTCTGTGCAAGAGAGGAACATGATAGACACTAGGTCTTAACCCATGCATGATAACATTAGGTTAGTTTGATTCCCTTCGCAACCGTAGGTTAGAGTTCTGTCTCTTCTCTCTCAAAACAAACAGAAAAACACATAAAGATTTCAAACACAATAAAAGACACTTCTTCCGTAAAAGAATGTGAACTCATCAAGACGTCATTTTTGTCCGTCGGGACTGCTAATCAAGAAACCCTTTTTCAGAAGGAGTAAAATCAACCAAGACAGACTTGTGTCGTACGTGGCCCGAACTACGTTTGCTCTGATCTTTCATGCTGTGTGAAAGTACGTAGGCATATGATGCGATATCCTAGCGAGCAACCTTCCCCTCCTTTCCCGTAGGTAGGCGAACTACGTTGACTCTGATTTCTCGTTCCAGGCGGGAATACGTAGGCATAAAGTGCGATACTTTGCCGAGTCATTTTTTATTTTCATTTTCTTTTCTTTTAACCCCAGACCTTTAGCGTAGATAGAATAACAATCCATACCCGAAAACAAGCGTGGATCCCGTCGAGTACGACGGACGTGAGGGGTGCTAATACCTTCCCCTTGCGTAACCGACTCCCGAATCCAGGTTTTGGTTGCGACGACCATACCTTTCCCGTGTTGTGCGAGGTTTACTCTGAGCGTTTCCTTTCCCTCCCGTGGGATAAATAACGCACGGTGGCGACCCTTCTGTTCAGCCGGCGCCGATTTTCGCAGTAGCGACACATTGAGGATTTTCAAGATAAGGATTTAAAAATCTCTTTGTATTATCCCTAAATTTTGCCTGAACTGTTTATTTTAGAGTTTACAGTCAGCGGGATGCCCCAGTTTTGCCTAAGTCTCCTTCATAGGTTTTGACTTAGCGGGCTTCTTTTGATTTTTTTATATTATTTTTTTGTGTGAAGGAAAGTGACTGTTTGATTTTAATGATTACGGTGAACCATCATCGACCTTTGATTAGAAAACATCTTCGACACTTATTTGACGTGTGCGAAGGAAAATTTGTTAATGAAAGGTGTATCGTATGAACACACAACCAAGTTAACTGAAAACTACCCATCCCAAGGTTAAAATTGTGGGTTTTTTGTAACGAAAGAAACTCCAACTTCTAGGCCCGAAGGGGGTGACGAGGGATTAACTTCCTTATTTCTCCAGTGTTTAGGAATTGAAACAATGCCTTACATCGTCAACAAGGTTTGATTGAAAGCATACTGACAGCAATTATGGGTATAACGTTTTCGTCATCCTCCCTCCGATCTTAGCATATCAAAATTTTGGACAAGAAGTAAACATTTGAAAAATAAAGCATAAAGATGCAAATAAATGGACGGAAATGAATTGAATCAAAAGTCGCAATGCTTATTTCATTAATGAAAGTACAAACATAATTGAAAGCAAACAACTTAAACAAAATAAGGAAAATGCAAACAACGAGAAAAAAAAGGCCCAATGACAAAGCTTCAATTCTGATGTGTTGGCAAGGGATTTTTCTGAACATCCGGATGACTGTCTGTAAAATCAAGTATTCCAGTTCTAACCAATTCACATACTCTAGCCTTCAATGCAAAACAATGCTCCAAGTCATGGCCTGGGGCACCCTCATGGGAAGCACAATGGAGATCAGCCTTAAATCCAGCCGGAGGATTAAGAGGAGGTGGTAAAGCCTTTGTAGTAATCAGTCCTTGCCGGACTAAGTCAGGATATAGCTCTGTGTAAGTCATGAGAATAGGATCAAAGTGACTCCTGTTCCGTTTCTAGTCTGATATCTGTGTCGAGGAATCAGCTTGACGACTCAAAGGTACACTAGAAGACGATAGGACCAAGAAGGAGAAACTGGGGGATAAATGCAATGCAAAAATGTGATGCTAATGCCATGCAATGGTCTCAAGAATTTCAACGGTCGATTGCAAACATTCCCTTTTAGGAAAGCGAGAAAAGCTGTTAGACTTTAAAATGTAGGACTTCTTGAATTTGCAAAGGACTGTTGAATTCCTTGAAACTAGAAATGATACGATGCTTTATGGATGCAAAGCACAAATACACACACAAAGGTCCTAGGTTAGAGGACAATGTATGGAGTTAAGGTCTACCCTTCCCAAAAGGTAAGTACTATAGGTTAATTGTACCTGCAGAACAAGGGTTCTAAATCAGTGCCCAAAGTCATCAACCCATCTTTCGGATATTATCAACTTCTCGACTGACTCGAGGGTCGATAATATTCTCAAGAGAACCTCGTTCGAGCGTAGTATCGCGTAGCAACCATTGTAGGACTACTCCCACATAGTTCCCGCACTACGTCCTATATAAGGTCAAGATGGTGTAAAGGTACTACGGTTCCCAGTATCACAGACTCCAATCGATAACGGTAAAAGTTTTCACGACTACACTCGATCAACCGAACCATTTTTGAAAGTGTCTCAACTGAGTGGTGATTCTCGATTTAGCTTAGTCGGGACTCACTCCCTATAAGCCTCGTCGAATATATCAGTCATCCTATCATAAGGTCGCTCAAGTCCGGGTGTAGGACTTATCTCACAACACAGTAACTCCAAGTAAGGTACCCCAATATATACATACAAGTGAGCAAAATATATAATAAAACAAATATATAAAGAAAAATAAACAAAATAGGGATAACCCTCAATAGTTAGGACTCCCCAGTGAAGTCGCCATCTTCTGTTGCGGTGAAATTTGGATGTCAAGCTATTGATTAACTTGAATCTTAATTCATTTACAACCGGTCTTTGATTTATCCGAAGGAAAGGTTAAAGAAAGGAAAAACCTAAAAGGGAGAGATCTAAAGTTCGGGGGTTGGTTAAATTTAGGGAAGGTATTAGCACCCTAAACTTCCGTAGTACTCTACGGGAACCTTTTGTTTATTTTTTTTATTTATTTCATTAATTATTTTGCTTAAGGGTATATACAAAGGATTGAAAATTAAAAAAGACCTAGGGGTTAACTCTAAGTTTACTCGGCAAGACATCGCATCTTGTGCCTACATATCCTTACGGGAATGGAATCAGAGTAACTGTAGTTCCCCTCAAAAGGGAGGTTAGAAACGTCTTGACTGTGGCCAAGGTTTCAATGGGGAATAAACGTATCTTAGGGACACGCTTACGCGGAGTGTAGAAACTCCAATATCTACGTTGTAAATTGTTAAGTGAATTAGGGTTAGGTTAGGGATTCCACGACGGGAAACCCTAAAATGAGTGCGGCGACTCTTTGACCTAAAGGTAGGGGTAGTTTTGTAATTTTTGTCCACGGCGAGACATTTGTGAAAAGTTAGGGTTTGTAAAGGGTTTGAAGTTTTGAGGACTATTGGCGCGGCGGCCAAACGGCTAGACCTAATCCTTCGGAGGAATGCAATGGGACAAATTAACGATGCAGATGCGAGAATTTAAACCATACAAACAGCAGAAATTAAAGTGCGGAAAGGTAAACGCAATAATTTGTTCGCGAAGTTACAAATGAGAAACAGATACAATTATAATACAACTTGAATTGAAAAACACATTAAAATAGCTAATAGCAACGTAACAAGCTGCACATTGAATACACAAAGTTAGTAGACAGAGTCAGACAGTAATCAGACGAGTTATGAAACGAAAGTGCGAAAGTTATAGATATTCTTTGTTGTTTATTTGTGATATATAAAAAAGCTTTTGATTTAAGTTAAAAAAGAGGTTTCAATATTATTAAAAAAAATTTCAAAAATAGTCTTAATTTAATTATCTAACAAAAAGGTTTTATTTAAAAAAAAAAGGTTTAATGTTATTATTATAAAAAAGATTTTAGTTATTATTTTAAATTTATCTAAAAAAAAAGTTTTTCTTAAAAATAATAGGTTTTCATATTAATTTGGAAAAGATGTTAATGTTATTTATTTTAAAAAAACAGATTTTTATATTATAACAAGTTTTAATAAATTAATAATAATAATAATAATAATAATAATGATAATAATAATAAATAATGATAATAATAATAAATAATGATAATAATAATGATACTAATAATAATAATAATAATAATAATAAATAATGATAATAATAATAATACTAATAATAATAATAATAAAGCAATAATGAATTTTAAATGTGCCAAATAACCCAACAATGTTGCTAACGCAGAAATGCGCTCAGCGCAACCGGATCTAAATCGGACGAAACAAAATTTATCGCAAAGAAAAAGAAATTAAGCAAAAAAACAGTATTATTGCTCACACAAAAATGCGATCATCGCAACCAGATCGAACTAACACAAATGTCACGTGTCATGCACACAAATGTGCAAACATCGTATCGATATAATTCGATCAAAAATTAATCTTATATATATATATATATATATATATATATATATATATATATATATATATATATATATATATATATATATATATATATATATATATATATATATATATATATATATATATATATATATATATATATATATATATATATATATATATATATATATATATATATAAACTCTAACAATTTAAAAATTATAAATATATAAACGTAACAGTAATAGATAAAGAAAAAGAAATAACGGTAATAGATGAAGAAAAAGAAATAACGGTAAAAGATGAAGAAAACGAAACAACAGTAATAGATGAAAGAAAAGAAATAACGGTAAACGATGAAGAAAAAGAAACAACGGTAAACGGCACTCACTCCTCTTAGGTTTTTTTCATTCTCCCCTTTTTCAACAAAGCAACACATGTATATATAGGGAACAAATTAGGGTTAACACCAAATTGTCAATAATGTCCCTAAAGCCCATTTTAAGCCCAAACTAAATAATTAGTTAAGAAAAAAAATAAAATTTAAATAATTTAAAATAATTAAAATAAACTTAAAATAAAAACTAATAATCCTATTGATTCCTAAAATCAAAAATATTATAAAAAGAACAAAATTTTTTTCAATATTTTTTATTTTATGATTTTTTTGGATATTTTTATGAATAATTTAGAAAAAAGTGAAAAAAATAATATTTTAAAAAATGATTTAATTAAAATACGAAAATAATAATTAAATAATAATAAAAAACTATTTTTGTTATTTTTTAATGAAAGATAGAAAAATTTAGAGTAAAAATAATAAAAAAACAAAAAGTGACAAAGGTGAGATTCGAACTCTCAACCTCTCACACTCACAACTCCTTACACATGTCCTCTTGCCAATTGTGCAATTTTTACTTTTTAGAAAAAAAATGCATGTCATATGATATTTACCTGCAAAAAGTCAAACGACTACACAAATTTGTTAGTAATTGATTAAATGCAATAAAAATGCAATGAAATGCGACGACAAATCTTAGGGCAAAATTTGGGGTATTACACCTAGCAAGCACAATTTTCTTTCTTTCCCATCTTTAATCATCCATACCCTTTTACCCAAGGACATGTTACGTCCGTTCTACCGCAAACAGGTAACGCATAAGACTCCAAGAGCGAGCCGCAATACACCTAACTGCTAGAATACGCACGATAGCATCGTCCACCCAACATCTCATTTTCCACCGTAGTCCCATGAACTACGAATGCTCTGATTCTTGACTTCATACAAGTGAATATACGTAGGCACAAGGGCCCCAATCCTTGGCGAGCACTCTAATAAATAAACCAAACCCTCTTTCCTTAAGCAAGCAAACTTTTAAGTAAAAATACCCATTCACGCGAAATAACCTAGGAGGTCCCCATCGAGTACGATGGATGCGAGGGGGTGCTAACACCTTCCCCTCGCATAACCGACTCCCGAACCCTAAGACTTGGTTGCAATGACCATGCTCTTTTACCAAAGGTTTTATCGCTATTTCCCTTTCCCTCCTTGGGATAAATAAAATCCGGTGGCGACTCTGTGTCATTTTTCGCGTAGCGACACTTCCCATAGGATTCCTGGAAGTCTTCGATCACTTTCCTGTCAGCTACAGAAATCAAACCCAGCAGAGATCAGATGTAGGTGTTGTAAACATGTATACCACTGTCTTCCTCAGGCCAGGCTCCATGTCAGAGAAATAAGAACACTAGAATCAAAGGGAAATGTACACCTGCAGCATAAATACATGTTAATGAATATGCAATATGAAAATGCAAATGCAAACAAGAGATCAAGACTGCTGTGCTGTTGATGGAGAAGAACCAGGGCTCCGCTTTGACTAGAACATAACACTGATAATTAGGACCCACTGTGTCAAGATCAAAAGTTCGCACCGACGAGAAAACTGGGTAGGTTGGAAGTAAAGGTTTCCTGCATGACCCTCCCAACTCACAGGTATGAACCTATCACTGACAAGGTACGACATCCTATGCGGTCATCAGCGTCACAGACTTTCGAGAAACGATGATACGTTCACCATTTCTGGTTTGGCATCATAATCTCCCGAAGCGGCCTCACTTAGCTGAATCACAAATGATCGGTTCCCAGAGTCGACAATCCTCATATCAAAAATCCCCTCGAGCCCAAAGGGCCAGAAGAGAAGTCATCAAAGAGAATCTCGTCTGAGCGTGAATTTCATGGAAACTAGTGCATGCCAAACATACAAGTTCACCACTACTTTCCACTTCTAATGCTATGTTTTTACTCAAGCCCGGGTCTGACTTATCTCTCAATGGAACATTCCCCCCCAACAGAACAGCAAAACTGATATATACGATGCTGAAAGTAAATGCGGGAAAATAAAGATAAAGTACAACACATAAACACACACCCAAAAGATAAACAACCAAGCACTAGGATTGACTCGCATAGGGGATGTTCTTGTCCCTAGCAGAGTCGCCAGCTGTCGCATCGCTGTGAAGAGGGGCCGACAAGGATAGAAGAGTCGCCATCGTTCGTTATTTATCCCAAAAGAGGGAAAGGAAACGATCAGAGAAAACCTAACAAAAATGGGAAAAGACAGGTCATCACAACTATATCTCGGGTTCGGGAGTCGGTTACGCAAGGGGAAGGTATTAGCACCCCTCACGTTTGTCGTACTTGACGGGATCCACGCTTTGTTGTCTATCTAAAAGGGTGTTTACTATCTAAGCTACGGCTCAGGGATAAAAGAAAAGAAAAGAGACTCGATAGAGCATCGCCGCTCTATGCCTATGTATTCCCTCGTGCAATGAGAAAGTCAGAGTCAACATAATTCGGCTAACTACGGGTGAAAGGTAGGGAAGGTTGCTCGCCAAGACATCGCCGTCTTGTGCCTACGTATTCTCGTCTGGTACGGGAAATCAGAGCAAGCGTAATTTGGGCTAACAAAAACACTAGTTGGTTCAAAATGTTTTAGGCCCGAGTAGGGTTAAAACTTAGTTCTAGTAGTTAGGTGTATGCAGCTCGACCATTAAAGACTTAGGCGTTACCCGTTTGCGGTAGAACAAAGAGTTAACAAAACTCTCCTTATGAAAAAGGTTTTCCAAATTAAGATCCCGAAGGATAAAAAGATTTGAAGTTTTTTTTTTGTGTTTTTTAGAGAAGAAGTGCATTGATTATTGTTTGTAATTCATGTTGCACTAAAGACTATAACCTAGGAGTGAATGCGTCACATATCGTCCAAAGGACATACGCTAAACACTCTAGAGAATTGAGAGGAGGCCCCTTAATAACCATTTCCAAAGTACTTAAGGCTCGTAAAGTACAACAATCCTTAACCTTTATTAAGTGTTTTAAGAGAATTTGACGGTGAGAAGAAAGAGACACTCTAAATGGAGACTAAGACTCAACCTAATGTTATCATACAAAGTGTACCTATGATTGGGATGAAAGGGAATGCTACCTAATGTTATCATGAATGGGTTCAAGCCTAAGGTCTATCATAATAAATCTTGATCAAGAGAGATTATAGGTCCTAAGGGATCATGGCAAAGAAAGACAAAAGAAGAAGAAGAAAGAAGCATGAAATAAGGAAGATGCAAGTATGCAAACATGTAATGCACAATTAGAATGAAAGTGAGGGGGGAAAAAAGGTGTGGGGAAGTAGCCTCCACAAGCATATATCAACCTCAAGCATGCATATGAGAGATGCAAAGAAGAAGGAAGAAATAATGCACACAAAAGAGATCAAACAAGTCCACAAAAGTGGGATGAAATGGGAGAACAAGTCCTACAACCATTCAAGCATCAACCATAAGCCCTAAGGCAAACCAAAAAGAAAGAGATAAAGACTCAAAGAAAAGTGAGGATGGGAGATGAGATGAGAACAACAAGGAACTCATATGGAACACTCAACCATAAGCATCACCAAAGATGTGCAAAGGAATGCACAAAAGAGTCCTCAAAGATTCACCATTCAAGACATGTTCCAAGTACCTCTTAAAAAGAGACCAAACCATCTTGAATGGGATTTTAAGGTCATGGGACAGAGGCAAAGATGAGAGGAGAAGAAGCATAAACCAAAGAAGGAAAAGCACAAAGGAGAATGCAAGCATAGGCATGGAGAAAGACCTAAGTCTTAAGCACATTCAACACTTGAACTTCAAGTGGAAAGCCTAAAAGAAATGCACATCTCAACAAGCAATGAACAAGTTTATGACCTAAAAATGAGCATTCAAATACCTCAACATGTTAGAAGTATGAATCAACAAGAATTGAGAGCTCAAGGGATCCATAGAAGTCATTTCCCATTCAAACTAGGTCAAGTGTTTGTATGAACCTCCCTTAGAAGTAACTTGACTTGCAAGTCACCTCAAAAATAGGAAAAAGACTAAAAAATAACCAAATAAAATCTCAAATGAACATCAAAGAGTTGGCAACCAGAGGCCAAAAGATCTCAACCAACGTCACTTCAAAGAATCATCAAAGAATTTGCTTCACAAGGATGCTCCACTTTGAAGAAGGGTTGTCGAGGGTCAACAAAAATGAAGTCAAAGTCAAACCAAAAATGGTCAAACCAGGGGAAAAATGGTCCTAAAAAATCATTCAACTCATTATTGAAATGAGGAATGATTTTCATTCATTGTACCAAAAGAAAAGATCAAGAACAAATCATGAAATCAAAAGAACAATTAAAAGATCATTTAAAAACACCTTCCAACATTAATTCCCATTTTAATTGAAAAATAAAACAAAAATGAAAATAAAAATTTCCAAAAATTAAATGACACATTAAAGTGTATAAAAATATTTTTTAGGGGAATTTATCATGTTTGGAGCTATTTTGAAATATAAAAAATGAAAACAGAAAATAAAATGAAATGAAAATAAAGAAATAAAACAAGCGTGGTGAATAGCAATTTCCACGGTTGAAAACATTGGGCCACCAACGAGAGGGGGTGTGTTGCACCCCAAAATTTGCCCAACCTTCCTAACCTAGGTTTATGTTTCAATTGCATTGTCATTTGCATTGTCATCATGTACATAGTGCATTCATCTGCATTGCATAGCATAGGCAAGCCATTTTAATCAGGGGATCAAGTGCCATTCTTGTCTCAAGAGGCATATTCAGAGGGTTTCATTCATATTCAAGACTACTCAGGTCATCATAGAAGAATTTGAACTTTAAAGAGTTGACAGGTTGATCAGTGGGTTCTCTCCTATCTTGAGAATGTTTGGGGGTCATCAGAGGGTGTATGAGCTATGAGTCAAGAGCATGGAGTGTGCATGGATATCATGGAAAGTCTAGAGGATCATTTTAAATATGAGCCAAGTCATTGGAATGATTACAAGAGCCTCAGTTGAAGACAGTCAACTAGGGTTTTATCTAGGTCAATCCTAGGTCAAAGGCTTGATTTGAAAGGTATCAAGGCTCATTTGAAGAAGGTGGGATTCATTATTTGATACATGGATATGGATGTGGTGTTGTGCCAAATAAAAATCAACAGGAGTCAAGGAGAAGAGGAGTTACCAAATTAGGGTTTCAGTGTAAAATCCCCTGATTTAGGTCAAACTTCCAAGCAGTGTAATTCAAAATTCAAGCTTCATATGAACTTTTGGTCCGCATGAGACTTGTAGAGCATCTTCATAGCTTTAATTTGAGTGGTGGAAGTCATCAAGATGATTTATAGAACTCAAGTTATAGCTCTTGCAAGTTACAGGTCATCTGAGGACACTGAAATTTTGTCTGTGAAAGTTGCCTGTCTTCCAAGCAACTTTTGACCTTCAAGGAAGCTTCAAATGAAAAACTTCACAACATCAAAGTTGCTCAAAATGGCATTTTGAGTCTAGAAAAGAGGTCATGGAAGTTTGGAAATGCATAGAACTCAGATTGATAAAAGTTGGTAAAAAATGACTTAAAAATGGACATAAGTTGAAAAAGTTCAAGTTGGAAATTGGTTTGGGCAATCTATAAATCCAAAATGGGTCATGTAATATATCAAATTGAGTCTAAGGAACATTTTAAAGACTTTGGTTCAGCCACAATTTTGTTTTGAGGGTTTAAAAATGGACTTGCTTTGTAATTCTATTGCTTGCATAATAAGGCAACTATGGGAAACTCAACACAAAGCAAGGGATCAGCATGTAAGCACTCATACACTTCCATATTGTCATGTAATGAGATTTTCAAGGGGCTGCAAAGTGTTTGAGGGGAGATATCATGAGATGGGGATTATGTCATATCATGAGAAATTCATGAAGTTTCTAGAATCATCCTAGACTGATCCAGAAGTCTCTAGATCTTTCCATGGTTCCCTATATATTGAATTGAGATCATTAAGAGAAAAGGTTGGTTAAAAGAGAGAGAGGAAAGTGAGGACTCCATTGTTACTTCAATTGCAAGCAAGAGTGAATTCACACAATCAACATCAATTATGTTCATTCTTCTCCTTCATTCACAATCCATTGAATCTCTTGAGTGCATACATGCTGATTCAGAGGCTCATCCATGGAAGTTTGAAGATCTAAGGTTGAAGTTGCAAGAATCAAAGTCACCTTCGAACCCCATATTACAAGCTCTCTCCATTCAATTTGTTGCAAACAGAAACAAGATCATCATCTGAGGAGCATTTGTGAAGGATTGCAGGGCTTGAAGTGTGCATTATCTCATCTGTTTCATCAAGGATAACAGGTTTGCATTTTGATCTCTACACCATTAATTAGGCACTGTTAGCTTAGTTTGTTAGGTTAGAGTTGTTAGGGATAGGTAGAAGATGATCTCCAGAAAGTTAGGGCTCCATTGATGAAGGTTTACTTTAGGGCAGTAGAACTTTTATGACCTAGAACTCTTAGTTTAGGAGGTGTTAATATAAGCTAGATAGCATGTTAGACTTAGGGCAACATGAAGAACATTTTAGTACAAGAAGATTCAAGAATTATGAAGGTGCATCATGAGTGCAGTTTGTGTACCATGGAGGTTATAGCTATCGGGTTTCACATTAGGAGAGGTTTCAATTAAAACTAAAGGCATGGCTGTGTTCAGGGGAGAGAGGAGAGTGATTTTGCTTTTTATATCATTGAATTTCATGGCCAATTGAGAGAGAACGAGAGGGAACAAGATTCATGCATGGATGTTCATAAACCTGAAACCCTAGCTGCATTTGGGGAAGACGATCTCTTGATCGTTGGATTGAGTCCAAGATGTTGACTCTGAAGCTCAATCTCACGGCCCAGGTTCAAAACAAAAACGGAGGGAATTCTGAAGCTATGGAACGCAGCGTTCCATTAAAACATAACCCTGGGCCTATCCATAACTTGCTATACACACACCCCTAATGAAGCCCAATGAAAATTACACTTAAAACTAATGCTATCCATACCGCGCATCCAATCTTTTTCTTTTTATTTTTTGATTGAATTTCTGACATAAATGGGCCTGCGCTTTTACTTTTCACACCCCCAGCTTCCTGGCCCATCAACCATAATACCCTTAGCGCATCTACTGAATACACCCCCCTCCCTTTTCATTCTAATTTCTTTTATTCTTTAATTTTCTTTTGATTTTGAAAAAATCATAACTAAATGAAAAACTAATGTTTTTAATTTCTTCTTTTTGTGCTAGGTTTATAATGCTGATAAGAAAATTAGAAAATATTAAAAGTCCATTTTATTTTGTTTTAGTATTTTTTGTGCATTTTTCTTTTAAATAGCTTTTTAATGAGTTTAGGTTAATACATGATTTTGTTGATTTTAATTCTAATAGTTCCCTTTAGATTTAGGACCCATTCTTTTTAGGGTATTTCACTTAGGACCTTAATTTGCATAGAGGATTTAATTCATAATTTTAGGATTAATTTTTAGATGGTTTGATTAGGTGAGATTAGAGTGATTAAAATTAGGGTTTTAGGTGTGACATAGGTGAAGTAAATCATTTCTTTTAGGAGTTTTAGTTTGATTTTGGGTATGGGACTATAGGGATATTATGGGTAAGTATAATGGACCCTTGTGAATAAACATTAGATTTTTTCCCCTTCCTTTAGCATTTTCAGTGTATTTTCTGAATTGACTGTTTGTGTGACATGTTTTATGATTGATTGTCTATCTTGTGGGGTTTATCTTTGGGGATTTGTTGTGGGGATTGTTTTGCTTTGGAGACCTTGTTGAAGGAGCATGATGAGGAGAAGATTGAAGATCAAAGATCCAGAGGTTGTTGAGTCTTTTGCTTGCCTGTAGTTGTTGAAGACCATAGGGTTTAGGAGTTAGGTAGAGCTCTAGATTAGAGATTTGATTCATGAAACATGGAATGTTTCCTGTGCTTCCATTCTTCCTAGTGACTAAAAGTCCCTCTAAGAACTCACCTCCCTCCTTTGGAGGGATAAGTGATTGGTCTTAGAGGTAGAACTTTGAGGGAACCTGTCCCACTATGCTAATCCCTTGTGAGCTTCCTTTGGTTGTTCATAAGCTGATTGGCATGCCATATTATCTCTCTTGATCCTATTCTGTTATCCTGGAGTGCTTGCCCTTGAAGATGGAGATCATTGAAGATGAAGACTGTCAAAGAAGCAGCTAGTTAGAGCTTGGGGATCTAATGATGAGAAAGAGCTTGGAGGTTCATTTAGAGGATGTGTTGTGCATCACCTTGGGAGTTTGCTGTCAGAACTTGGGGCTTTTGCTGTATTGTGTGTATTAATTCCCCTAGGTTTAAAGTGAAAGGTGCTTCACTTTTACCTATTGTGTTCAGGTTCGAGGAAGAGTTTGGCTCCCTTGCCTATCTTGTTTGCTGCATTCATGCATTATTTTACTGTTTACTGTATTTGTTTTTGCTTTCCGTTTATTCCCTTAGGAGCTCTGTTTCTCTCTGTGCAAGAGAGTAACATGACAGACATTAGGAGCTAACCCATGTATGATAACATTAGGGTAGATTTTATTCCCTTTTTAACCCTAGGATTTTAGAGTGTCATCTTTTCTTTCTTCAAAACAACAGAGAAACATTAATAAAGGTTATAACAAAATCAATTCATTTCTTCCGTCAAAAGATTTGAACAAACACAAACCTTTTTGCAATAAGAAAACCCTTATTTAAGGTGAGATTTTTCATAAAAGACACTTGAACAGCTTGTGTCGTGCGTAGCCCGAACTACGTTTTCTCTGATCTTCCATGAAGTGTGGAAGTACGTAGGCATAGGATGCGATATCCTAGCGAGCAACCTTCCCCACCTTCCCCCGTAGTTAGGCGAACTACGTTGACTCTGATTTCTCGTTCCAGACGGGAATACGTAGGCATAAAGTGCGATGCTTTGCCGAGTCATGTTTTCTTTTCTTTTCAGACCTCATCCTTTAGTTTAGATAGAAGTGTAATCCGTACAAACAAGCAAGCGTGGATCCCATCGAGTACGATGGACGTGAGGGGTGCTAATACCTTCCCCTTGCGTAACCGACTCTCGAATCCAGGTTTTGGTTGCGATGACCATACCTTTTCCCGTCTTTGCGTTAGGTTTACTTCGAGCGTTTCCTTTCCCTCCTTTGGGATAAATAACGTACGGTGGCGACTCTTCTGTCATGCCGGCGCCGATTTTCGCAGTAGCGACAGGGTGCAAAAAGCACCTTGGGCCCAAGCTAAAACACAAAGCCTGAAACACCAAAACGCAGCGTGTAATTAAATGAGCTGGCAGGTCAAAAAGCCACACATGCAAGTCAGATCAGATCACAACAGTTGATCCAAGCGATACAGTCTCCGGTCGTCTTCTCCGATCACACAGCCGGAGCTACAGATCAAAAACTCAACCAAATCACATCAAAATTTAACACTAAAATGATCTCCAAGTTGTGTAGATTACAAATCCACGATCCAATTTCATTGATCAAGCATAAACAGAGAGAAACGAGCGATCAAAGATTTGAGCACATAAATGAAATCATCACAAACACAACAAATAATGATCCAGAATTTGCCTATACATGTAGGTCTTCAGTTTGCAATAACAATGGAGTGAAATGGATGCATATTATGAGAGAAATCTTGATTTCAGGATTACCTAACGGAACCTCTCCGTTAGAGCTTTACACTTGTTTAAGCTTGCTCAAAATCGTGCAGAAACACTCAATACAACTCAAGGAAGATGATTTTGATGTTGAATTGCTTTGAATTTGCCTCAATTCCAATTCACGATTTCCACTTCTCTCTTGAATTTTCCAACTGTAATTGAGCTCTCTCTCCATGAAAATGCTTGAATGAGAGCTCCAATTCAATCTGAAGCTTTTATTTGATGGATATAGAATGGTTTAGAGGCCCAATTGTGGCTAATTAGAGTGTATTTTTGAAATGCCCAATTTGGAAATTCAAGCTTCATGCACACGTAAATTGGCACCAATTCCCTTAGAAAATCATTCAAATCATCCGCTGAGAGTGTGTTTTGATCATGTGGATGTAAATTCTCCCTTGATTTGATCTAATGATGGAGATTGAATGTGAAACTTCTACTTGAAGTAACATGAATTTGCACGTGTTCTAGCTTGCATAACTCAAATCCAATTTGTGCATTCTCCTTGTTGTGATATTGTGACTCAAAATATGCACAAACATGACATCAAAATGAATTAAAACCAATTCAATTTAATTCATGACTTTAAGTTCAAATTTCCATTGAATTTCTTCACCAATCTTCATATCCATGCCAAATCCATGATAATTTGATGTTCCATGATGGAATTGAGATCATTTGAAGCAACTTTCATATTGGGAAAAGTTTCATTTGAAATGCATAAGATCATGAACAAGACCTATAATCAAAATGACCTATAGTCTCCCTTTCCCAAAATACCCCTGCCTTGCAAGCTTCATAACTTGAGTTCTACAAATGCGATGAAGGACTTCTAGGACATTTTAGAAAGCTAAGATCATGAGGAACAACTTTCATGTTCATAAAAAGTTAAGGAGAAACATGATTCTAGGTTAAAAGTTCCTTGGAATTTGGTTGACTTTTGTTGACTGAAAATATGATTCATCTGAGACCTCTAACTTGCCAGCATCATAACTTGAGTTCTAGAAACCCAATGGATGAGTTCTAGTACTCAAAAGAAAGCTAGGAACATACTCTACAAGTTTCATATTTATGTCAAAGTGAGATTACACTTATATCTTGAGATATGTGGTTTTAAAGTTAGGCACTAAATAGGGGATTTTACACTGACAAACCTTTGATACCCTAATTTAGTAACTTCTCACACTCTTGACTCTTCTTGAATTGATTTTGAAATAACATCCTAGATTCCTCAACACAACTTTCCATGAATCCAAAGACTTAGAACTAAGTCTTAATCTCCTTCAAATCCACAATGGATCTTGCACTAGGCAGATGAAACCCTAGGTGTACAATCCTTTGACTGCAACCTCTTGCACATGATATAGTAATTTGCATAAGCTCCACAATGGCTCTCAAAGCACTCAATGAGCTTCACAACATCTCATATTCATATCCATGAACTTTTGATCTTCAGATGATCCTCAGTTGGCCTCCAAGATAGGAGATAAGCAACACATCCATTCACTTTCCCAAGGAGTTCTGACCAGCTTCTGATGACTTGATGAGCACTTAAACTTGCTTGGAACCCTTGACCAACCTTCTCTTGCTATGTACACCTCTTGATCCTCTGCAAATGAATAATGATATGAAAATGCCAATGCTAGAACAATGCAATGAAAACATAAGCCAAGTAAAGAAAAGGTTGGGAAAATTTTGGGGTACAACACCTGGGTATTGGGCTTATCTCTCGATGGAACACCCCACCAAACAGCACGACAACAGTATGATAATAATAAAGATAAAGTACGGAATATAAAATGTAAATGCCATAATATACAAAATACAACATATATACACACAAATATACACACCCAAAAACAATAAAACAGACAAGCGCTAGGATTGACTCGCGCAGGGAAACATGTCCCCAGTTGAGTCGCCAGCGGTTGCAACTGTGAAAAGGGCCAGCAAACAGACAGAAGAGTCGCCACCAAACATTATTTATCCCAAAGAGAGTTAAAGGAAACGATCAAAGAAAACCTAAGAGAACAGGAAAGACAAGGTCATCGCAACCAAATCTTGGGTTCGGGAGTCAATTACGCAAGGGAAAGGTATGAGCACCCCTCACGTCCGTTGTACACAACAGAATCCATATTTGTTGTCTAATCTATGGGTAAAAACTATCTAATGCTACTGCTAAACGGGGGGTGAAGAGAAAGAACAGGCTTGATAGGACATCGCCGCCCTATGCCTACGTATTCCTTCGTGCAATGGGAAAGAGTCAACATAGTTCGAAAAACTACGGGTGATAGGGGGAAGGTTGCTCGCCAAGACATCGTCGTCTTGTGCCTACGTATCCTTATCTGGTATGAGAAATTAGAGCAAACGTAGTTCGGGAAACTACGGGATAAGGTCGGTTAAGTGTTTTATAGCAATGTTAAATCTCTATTCCAGTAGTTAAGGACGATGCCTGTTTGAAGTAGAACGGAAACATAACATACTCTTTCTGAAAATAAGGTTTGAAAACAATCCCGAAGGATGAAAAGGCTTGAGTTTGGTTTGTGTGTTTTAGAAGAAGTGGATTGAGTTAGTTTGAAACTCATGTTGCACTAAAGACTATGACATAAGAGCGAATGCGTTGCATATTTCCCAAAGGGCATACGCTAAACACTCTTAGACAATGTGAAGAGAGACCTCCTCACTTATCATTTCTCATGTACTTAAGGCTCGTAGCGTACAACACTTGTCATTATTTATTAAGTGTCTTAAAAGAGTTTGAGATGAGAAGAGAAGACACAAAGACTCAAAAGGGAGCTAAGAACCCTAATGTTATCATGCAAAGTGGTCCTAAAGTTGGGATGAGAGGGGTACTACCTAATGTTATCATGCAAAGGATTGAAAGCCTAATGTCTCTCCTACTATCATCTTAAATAGAGGGACTAGGAATCCTAAGGGATCATGTAAGAAAGCACAAGTAAACACAGTACTTAATCAATCACATATGAAATAAAAGGGAAGACTTAAACAAGTCATGAAAGATGAGAGGGAAAGATAGGAACAAATGCACACAATCAAATGCCACAAATATCTTAAGAAGAATGATGCTAAACATTGAACCACAAACAAAGAAATGAGGGGAGAAATAGAGTGGGGCAGCAACCATATCATGAACATCTAAACCAAAAACCCACTTATGATCACATGTAGAAAAGCACATAAGCAAACTCAAAAGAACTTCAAGTGTTCACAACATTCTCAAAGTGAAACAAACATCACCAAAGCATCAAGAACATGCACATAACCATCAAGGTCAGAAATGAACTCAAGTGATAAGCATCAACATCAAACTCAATTTATCAAACTGAGTCAAGAAAGATCAAACCCAAATTGGAGGACCAAAGTCCAAACCAAAGTCTCACACTTCTAACACAAGTGGAAACACATGATCATACAAGACTTGTGAGGCAAGAAACACATCCAATGGACATAAAATCATGCAAGGCAGCACCTCAAACATGTTAACAAGAGCTAACAAGACTCAATAGGTCCTCAAGGGATCACACAAGATCACACCCCCAAAACTAGGTCAAGGTTTGCATGCACACACATAGTTAAAACACTTGAGGTTTTGAAACAACAACCAAAAATAGAAATGAGTCCAAATAAAATCCAAATAAAATGCCAAACTCAATTTAAACCTATCCAAAATTAGTGTGCAAGAGATCATGGCAAGAATTGCATCAAGGCATCACCAATTGTGCCAATCAAGACAAGGTGTTCAACTTATCGAGCAAGCATCGAGGGACAAACAAAAACCAATGAAAAACAATCAAGGGATGATCATCAAGACCTCAAACCAACCCTCAAATATACCTCAATTAAACACCTAAGTGTGAGAGGCAAATTGGTCAAAGGGGATATTCAATTGAGGTCAAAGATCACACCTAAAACCAATGTATCAACCATAAAACCACCTCACGAATTAAATTGATTAGAAATAATAAAAATAATTGAAAAATAAAATAAAAATAATGGAAATAAACTTAAGACACTAAAAAGTCAGAAACATGTTTTTTGAGATTTGTAATGCACAAAACTATTTTTAAATGAATTAAAATGAAAATGTAACAAAAATAAAATAAAATGGAAATAACAAACCAAGAGGGGGTGTAGTAGCATATTCAGGTTGAACTGAATCCATGTTCACACGCATTTGGGCTCCAAAAGAGGGGGCGTGGAAAGCAAAAAATGCTAAGCCCAGTCCATCAGAACTTCAGATTTAATGAAACGAATTGTTTCATTAATCCAGGTGGACACACACCTCAAATTCAACCCAGCCACGCACGCAGGTCAACGCACACCTCACCTTACACCTCAGCACACACCTCAGATGCTGGAGCCTTATCTCCAGTCGTTTTCCCTGGTGAGCCTCACCGGCGTTGGCTGAAAAACATCATAAAAATAGAAACCCAAGGCATCATTTTGAAGTATTTTTCACGTAGATTCCAAAAATGATATTATTTTTTCATAAAGGTTCCTTAATCATGGAAAAATCAGGCCAGGAAATTTTAACATTCAAAATGAAATTGATTCAAACAAGCATGAAAAGTATCCAAACATTGCCTACACGAGGTAGGTCTTCAAATGCAAACAGAATGAGCTTAAATGCAAGTCTAGAATGGAAGATTCAGTTCAAGAAAATTTACCTAACGGAGCAACTCCGTTGGCCCTTCAAACCTTGTTAAGCTTCACTCTAAAGCTTCCAGACTCCTCCTTATGCTTTAGTGATGATGAAATGAGCAAGAAATGGAAGGAAAACTCAGTGAGAAATGAAATTCAAAGAGAGATAATTCTTGGGAAATTTTGGATGGAAATCACTCTTTCATGCAGCTGCTCATGCTCTGATCATTAGGGTTCGCTTCTTTGACTTATATATGAGGGCTTAGAGGGATTCATGCATGCCCATGTTGTGTTATTTTCTTGATTTCCAAAACTTTCCAAAAATGCCAAATATGAATGCACACGGGTTTGGAGGATGTTTCTTCTTATTCATGGTCAGCAATTGGTACTATAGGGTGTGTGAAAAGGAATGGTGAAGGTTTTGAAAGTTGGAAATGAATTGGTCATGTACTTTGAACAATTTCCTCATATAGTATAAAATTTCAAAAATGACTTGAAATATGGATTTATGTTGGCTCATTTTGGGTAAGAAATACCATGACCATGACATGATGATGGTATAGTACCAAAGAAACAAAAATGAATTCATTTGGTGACTTGAAATGGAAAGAACTTATATTAGGTCCAAAAAGTCAAGTTTTCATGCTCACCATGACTTAATGGCCTCATAAATCATCAATGGTCATGGATTTTAAGGTCATGATGAAGTTAAGATCATATGACACAACTTTCATGTGGCAAGAAAATGGATTTGAGGTCTTGAAGTGGATGAAATTGGTCCTTGAAGTGAATGACCTAAAACTAGGTTTCCAAAATTGTCCTTGACTTGGGATGACCATAACTAGAGCTTCACACATGAGAACGATGAGTTCCCGCACTTTTTGGAAAGCTAAGACAATGAATAACAAATATCATGTTTGATATAAAATGAGTAAGATCTTGGTTCCATGTGAAAAATTCCTTGAAAGTGAGTTACCCTTGAGTGCCTCTAAGTTCTCTTCATTTTGTGACCCCAACTTGTACCAATCATAACTTGAGATGTATGAATCCAATGGATGAGTTCTAGTACTCCAAAGAAAGCTTTAAAGATGAGGAACAAGTCTCATGTTTTATAGAAAATGAGACAAGACTTGTATCATAGTGAAACTTATCGTTGAAGTTAGGTACCAAAATAAGGGATTTTACACTGAGGATCATCTGAAACCCTAATTTAGCAACTTCTTGAGCTCTTGAATCTCCTTGACCTAGCCTCAACATGACATTTAGATGACTTAGGGTGACTTATCATGGCTTCAATGATCAAGAACCAAACCTTGAGCTCTCTTGAATCCACAGTTGACTTTTTGCTGACCAGATGAAACCCTAATACTTTATCCACTTATTGAGACTCTTGCAAATGGTTTGTATGATCATGGGACTCCCCTAGAGGATCCTCAGGATATACATTGAGCCATTGAATCATATTTCATCCAAGTAGATAACTTCATGTGCCTCTAATCATCCTCAAGATAGGAGGTGATAACCAAACACCAACTTTCTCCCCTCAAGAAGCTTTGAGACCCACTCTGATGTGAATGAATACTTGTTGACTTGAAAATATAACCTTGATTGAGCTTGAACATGAAACTTCTTCCTTGAGTAGCAAAAAAATATCTTGATCCCTTGTCTAGAACCAATGCAATGCACAAATGCAAATGCAAAATGCTATGAAACATAAGCCAAGATAAAATAAAAGGTTGGGAAAATTTTAGGGTGCAACAGGCATGCCATTATGGGACATATACGTTTCTGAAACACTCTATGACTTGATATGTTTGTGGTATCATTTATGTTGTTTATGGTTTTGTTGTTGATGAATTTTTTTATGAATGTTATTGTTTTTTTTTTCAAAAAGATGAGTTTATTATGTCTTATGCGGTTTGAGTGTTTTTCAAATCCCTTATGGAATATATAACTTTTTAGATTGCATTAGAAAGTTATAATATGATCAATATATTTATATTAAAAAACAAGTACATGTTCAATTCTTGACAAGAATTCTTCAATCTGTTACCTACATGTTGTTCTTTAACAGTTAGAAATTTATTTAATGATTGTAGTTCTTCAACCACCCCTCTCTCCACCTCTAATTTTTCTTGCAAAGTAAATAATATTTTGCAAAATGAACTAGAGGTGAATGCAGGGGTGGTTGAAGAACTAGGATAATTAAACAAAGTTCCAACTGTTAAAAATAAAAATATGGATAAGGATTTGAAGAAATCTTGTCAAGCATTTAACATGAAGTTGTTCTTTTAATATAACTTAATTTGTCATATTATAATGTTCTAGTTCAGATTGAAAGGTTATATGTTTAGTGAGCATTAGCGAAATAAGCATTCCACATAATTTATAATAAACTTGGTGTATATATCACAACGGTTGTTTAGACCAACCTTTATTAAATATTATGCATTACAGAATATCAAAATGGTTGTTCAAAGTAATCGTTATGGTAGGTAGCGCGCTACATAGATACAATTATGGTCATACGACCGTGATGGAAAGCATCATACATACAATCATACATTACCTCACAACGGTTGGTCCAACATGGTGGTATCCCTTTATCAAACATTATGATATGTGTTTTATGTAGTAATAGAACACTAAGTAAAATTTAGAGAAGATAGAGACATGAACAAAGTGGAGATTCTCTTCTTCTCATCATTTCAAGTGTATGCTACCAGTATCTAGTGTGACAGAAGTTGTCTCTTGGTGATTGACAATTACAATAAGACAAAGAAGTTACTCTTAAGTTTCTATTTATTTTTCATTTATGTGTTTAAGAATGTTTATCTTAGGAACTAGTGTTGATGTATGTACTATGCTCATCGTGATCTAAAACCTTTATGTTGAGAAATGTGAAGTTAATATGAAATAATCATTTATGTTAAATGATGTGTTGTTAATGCTTTGTTTTATTATGTATTTAATTGTTAAAAATTTGTTTCTTTTAATGATCAATTTAGAAATATATGTGAGCTCGTTGTTGTGAAAGATCCAGTAACAAATGGGTTTCATGATAAAAGTGATTGAAACTAGTAGGATAAAGATATCCACAGGATTAGCTACTTTAGAGATAAAGAGCTACAATCATAAAAGGGCATTCATAATAAAATCAGACATGCATTAAAGTTACAAGAGAGGCTTAGAGACTTGTACCCTTGCTTTACTGTATATCTTTATGATGATGTAGAGATGCACCACAAGATCTCTTTTTGACCTTTCTTGGCACGACATAACACATTATGTACACACATATGAAAAGTTATATTATTAAATCATTGTCTAACATGATCTCCATTATTGAAACCGTTTACTCTCTTTAAATTGTTCTTGACTTCATTTGATACGTAATTAAACTTTTGACAACCATACATTATTTTTATCTTGCTCATGCTCATTTACAAAAGATAGTCTTAAAAAATCAATCGAAGTTATTTTCCATTCCATGTGGGTTCAACATCCTTACTATTCTATCACTTATTTTAAACATACATGTATACTTGCATGTGAGATCACACATTTTCAAGTAACACCTATACAAGCTTATGATTGATGGCAAAGTTCAACTTGACGGATCTTTCATTAATACCCTCATACTTCACACTAGAATTCTCTACAATCTAGCATTAATAAAGTTTGAATTATACCTATATAGGGCCTTTGTCACTTTAGACTAGGGCATTTATATCATGAAAGATTTTATAGAATGTTTCATTTGTATCTAAATGTTAATCGTGACAATAAAGTTGTTTGTTAGATTTTCCATTTTCCTATAAATAACAAATTACCTTACCATTCTAGTACTTATAAAGCTTCTTCATGTTTTGAATTACTTCACTTTGAATTTGGGGTCCCTTAGCTATCAATTCAATCCATGGCCATGGATACTTCTTGTTTTGTCCTTGATGACTACAGCAAGTATATTTAGATCATCTTACTTAAATCCAAAGCTGAAGTTTCCAACCATGTCCAACATTTTGTTACCCTTATGAAAATCAGTTTGAAACCTTCCCAAAATTCATTAGAAATGGTCCAGAGTTCTTAATCCCAAATTTCTATGTATCCAAAGGCATCATACACCAAAGATCTTCTGTAGAGTATCCTCAACATAATGAAATAGTTGAGAGAAATCACCAACGCCTTTTTAATGTAGGTAGAGCTTTTCTTTATCAGTCTAAACTTCTTAAGCATTTTTGGTCATATGCAGTTTCATATGCTACTTACATCATCAATAGAACCAACACTCCTTTGATAGATAACAAATCACCTTACCAAATATTCTACAATTCCATACCTGACATGAACTAAACAAAGTACTTGGCTCTCTTTGTTATTCTTGAACCCTTTAAAACCATAAAACTAAACTTTCTTGTAGAGTAAGAAAATCATTGTTTATAGGTTACGCCCTTGGTTTCAAATGATTTGTCCTCTTAGATCTCAACTTAAATGAAATATTCATTTCAAGAAATGTCACATTTCATGAACAGATTCTCCCATATCATAATCACTCATCATTTGTCCCTCACATTTGGGAATATTTTACTGACTTGTCTAAGAAGTCAAATTTCATTCCTCCTACATCTCACGCACAACCTCATGATACATCCACCTCAGCCTCCATTTTCCCCAATGAACATATCATACCTATCATCATTGATTATACATAACCTCTTACCATATACACACCACCTTCTACCAGTGATAATAACCATCCTCGCACAAGAGTATCATCAAGAGTAAAACATCCACCATCACATCTCAAAGACTATGTGTGTACCTCTTTTCATGATGCACCTTATCAATCATCGTTGGGGTACTCCTTATGAATTGTCTAATTTCCTTTATTACTATTTATTTTCTCCTTCTCATTGTCATTTTAGTCTTTCTATCACTACTCACAATGAACCAAAAACATACAATAAGGAAAATAAATTCGAATGTTAGAGACAAGCTATGAAAGTTGAGTTGGATGCTCTTAATAAAACTGGTACTCGAAAAGTTGTTGATATTCCATCCAACATCAAACCTATAGGTGTAAAAAATCAAACACAATTCAGTTGGAAGTATTGAAAAATTCAAAGTAAGGTTGGATGCTAAGAGATATAACTAAATCGAAGGTTTGAATTATTCTGATACTTATCCACCTGCTTCTAAGATAACCATTATCATACTTGTCTTGGCCCTTGCATCCATTAACTCTTGGCATTTACATCAGTTGGATGTTTAAAATGCATTCCTTCATAGAGAATTGCTTGAAGAAGTCTACATGACCATTCCTATTGGAGTTACCTCTTCTAAACCAAACCAAGTTTACAAATTGACCAAGTATTTATATGGTCTTAAACAAGCTTGTGGATAATGGTATAAGAAGTTAACTTCCCTCCTCCTTCATCATGGTTAAAAACAAGTTGAGTATGACCATTCCCTTTTTGTCAAAAGCATCAATTCAGACTTTACAATCCTCTTAGTCTATGTTGATGATGTCATATTAGAAGGAAATTCTCTATATGAATTTTCATCCATCAGATGAGCTTTTCATTGTGCGTTCAAAATTAAGGACTTAGGCACTTTGAAATACTTCTTAGGCTTGGGAGTTGCTCATTCTACACAAGGAATTTCATTATGCTGATGAAAGTATTAGTTGGATCTCCTTGCAGACTCATGTCTCCTTTGCTCCAAACCTGCATCTACTCTATGGGATCCCTTTTTCAAACTATGTCATGTTGATGCTAAACCATTTGCAGACATTCCATGATATAGAACACTTATTGACCGACTCATTTAACTCAACACAACCAGATCAGACATTACTTACATCACACAATAACTTCATCAATTCCTCTACAAGCCCTTCATCACGCATCACACTACATCATGTAGAGTTTTGTGATACCTCAACTCATGTCTAAGAAAAGGCTTGTTTTTCCCTCAAAATTACTCATTGCATAGCCTTGGTTTTAATTATGTAGATTGGGTAGAGTGTAAAGACACAAGGTATAACCCCCCAAATTTATTAGAATATTTATTTAATTTATTTAAATATGCATATTCGTATTTTTGGTGATTTTCGGTGGTTGTTGTGAAATGTTGAGAATTATGGATTTTTGGTTATTTATTTAAATAATAGTATATAATATGAATATATTAGTATTATTATTAATTTAAATAAATATAAGTTAACTAAGGGAAAATTGGACAATTAAGGAGGAGTTAGTGAGGGTAATATTGGAAAAGCCCAATTTATAGACCAAAAGTTAGGTTTAACAAAAAGGGATTTTGAGGGGATTAGGATTCATTCTTGTTAGACCGTGCAAAGGAAAGAAATAGAAGCCAGAGCTTTGAGGAAGAGGATTGAGGAAAAAGCTTCGCAAGGTTTCTGAGAATCAAGGAGAAGACTTAGAGTCGGCAATTAAGGTATGGGGAGTATTGCCTTCATTGTTTTCAATGTATAATTTCAATGTATTTAAAGCCGATTTAAGGGTTTAAAGAGTTTGAGGCTGATTTTGAGATAAAGGGAATTAGGCCTTCGTGGCCAAAGACCTGGTTTAACATTTGTTTAACCCTGTAGGGAAATTAGATAGTGAGAAACTCTAATGATTGCGGTGTAGTTGTAAGGATATATGGGAATTAGAGTGTGAATGTGATATGGGTTTGGCCTAATAAGTCGTAGATTTTGTTCCTTTATCGCCGTAATACCTTAGGGATGATTTAGGGATGTTTTGGGGGCATTGGGGAAGGAAATCATTGGACCTTTGGGTTGATTTTAGGTTCTGGTGCGTAACAGCGTTTTGCTGTAATCGCGTTGTTCGCACAACGAACAAACTCGTCCTAGACTCGCAGTGCAAAGAATACTTCGCAAAGCGAAGAAACTCGCCTCAGGCTCGCATAGTGAACTTGCTAGCGAACGTAGCAGAGTTTTGCGAATTCTAACCTTGTGCAACAATGCCTTAATGTTTTGATGTTGTGATTTCTTTGACGAATTAATATGAGTACGATTGTGAATTCTATGTAATGTGTACATGATTATAATGATGATTCCTATGATGTAATGATTGATGATCTATGATGATATTTCCATGAGTTTTTGATGATTCTATGATGACATGATTTATGATGATGATTTTGATGAATGATGATGCACCTATGATGTTATTATGAGAATCATTATTGACGTGTGCATCATGCATTCATGTGCATCTGGACTTCGGTTCAGGACCTTGATTTCTTTGGCTTCAGTCCCATTGTGCGGATGTGAGGTATTTTGATGTGCTCCGGTTCTCGAGTAGAATCGATCCTATTGATGGGGATCTATGGAGAGTTGATGGCCCAGTGTCCATTGAGCCGTGATGATTGGTACCACATGCATGATCTTGTTGCATTTGCATTTATGAGATGACCTTGGGTAAATTGTGACGTTGTGGCCTATGATGTCCATTGATGAATATGATGATGTTGAATATGAAAATGGCGCCATTTATATATTAATTTCCTACGTTGATTATTATGAATCGTTTTACTCAACCTGCCTGTTTGAATGTTGCCTCCACGTGGGTAACATGCAGATGACCAGGTTTAGCCGTGGATGCCGTCGAGGACTTTTGAAGTTTTTGGTCGTTGGCCATTGTGGTTGACTTAGAGGGTCATGCTCTGATAATGTAACATCAGGTTGGGGTCTTTGAGTCAAACCTTATTTTATTGATGTTTTTGTTATGTTGATTTCCTTGCGGCGTAAGGAAAACTTTGGATTATGCCTTTTGAGTTTCGCTGCCTTTTGATGAAATTTTTGATATCTTTTGAGAAAACTCGTTGTTTACGGAGCTTTGACTTATATTTGATTTATTGGGAAATGTACGCCCTTTGAGGTGAATTTTTATTGAATTTAATATTTTACTCTGATAAATGTGAATATTTTACCTTTTATTTTGTGGGGTAGAAAAGGGTGTTACATTAGTGGTATCAGAGCAGGTCGGTCCGTTCGATCAAGTATTTATGTTGTTAGTCCTCTGTCAGTCAATAGTGTGAGAACACTGTTGGATGAGTTGTTTTCTTCTAATCCTGTTGGTGGTTGCAGATGGCTGGAAGAAATGGTCGTGTTATTGCTGATGCGCTGGAATCACTTGCCTAAGTGATGACCCAAAATGGTGGACCTCCAGATGAATTTCGTGCTTTGGGAAGAGGAACAATCCGCCGAATTTTGTGGGCACTCATGATCCTGGTGGTGCACAGAAGTGGCTGAAAGTGATTAAGAAGATTTTCCAAGTTATGGCGTGCACTGATGCTCAACAGGTGCAGTTTGGTACGCATATGCTAGCAGAGGAAGCTGAGGACTGGTGGGATAACACTCGTCAGAGATTGGGAGGTGATGGCATTGCAATAACTTGGGCTGTATTTAAGGAAGAATTTTTTAGAAAGTATTTTCCTGAAGATGTTCCGGGCAAGAAAGAGGTTGAATTCCTTGAGCTGAAACAAGGCAATATGATTGTGGCTGAGTATGCGGCAAAGTTTGAGTCCTTAGCGATGTTTTGTTCGCATTACAATTGTGCTAACGCAGAGATGTCAAAGTGTCTCAAGTTTGAGAATGGATTGAGACCAGAGATTAAGCAAGGAATTGGGTACCAGCAGATTCGTCGGTTTGCGGAACTGGTGGACAAGAGTAAAATTTATGATGAGGATAGTCGAGTTCGATCTACTCACTACAAGCAACTAAGTGAGAAGAAAGAGAAAGGTCAGTATAGAGGGAAACCGTATGTGACTTCTGGTGATAAAGGGAAGCAGAAGGCTTCAGATGGGAAAAAGTCAAGTGGGGGAGCGGCTATTGCTTAAGTGTTATAAGTGTGGCGAGCAAGGTCACTGTGCTGAGGTTTGTAGGGCACTGAGATGTCGTCGATGTGGCAAGAGAGGTCATAGAGCTACTGACTATAAAGATGAAGCTCCGACTTGCTTCAACTGTGGAGAGAAGGGTCATATCAGTACCCAGTGTCAGTAGCCAAAGAAGACTGCTACTGCTGCTCAGACGAATGGCAGAGTATTTTCTTTGAGAGGTGCAGAAGAACCCAAGACAGATAACTTAATCAGAGGTACTTGCTTTATTAATGATGTTGAATTGATTGCTATTATTGATACTGGTGCTACTCATTCGTTTATTTTGCTTGAATGTGCTAAGAGGTTCAATTTGAAAGTATCTTCTATGATTGAGAGTATGGTTATCGATACCCCGACTAATGGTTTTGTGACTACTGCGTTAGTCTGTTTGAGCTGCCCTTTGACCATTTATGATAAGAATTTTGTGATGGACTTGGTTTGTCTACCTTTGCATCACATCGATGTTATTCTCGGAATAAATTGGTTGGAGTACAAGTATGTTCATATCGATTGCTACAGCAAGACTGTGAGGTTCCCAGAGTTTGGTGATGGTAGAGAGCTGATGCATGTATCTGCCAAGCAAGTAGAAGAACTCTTGGAAGATGAGGCTCATATGTTTGCATTGCTTGCATCACTTCAAGTTGATTATGAAGCAGTGAGCGTGGAACTACCAGTTGTTCGAGAATTTCCAGAAGTGTTTCTAGACGACGTGAGTGACTTACCTCCTGAGCGTGAGGTGGATTTTACTGTTGATGTGATATCGGGCACTAGTCCTGTTTTGATGGCTCCTTATCGGATGTCTGCATCTGAGTTAGAAGAATTGAAGAAACCATTGGAAGAGCTGCTTGAGAAGAAGTTTATTTGACCGAGTGTTTCTCCGTGGGGTGCTCATATGCTATTGGTGAAGAAAAAGATGGTAGCATGAGATTGTGTGTGGATTATCGGTAATTGAATAAAGTAAAAATCAAGAATAATTATCCACTTCCGAGGATTGACGATTTGATGGATCAATTGGTGGGTGCTTGTGTGTTCAGTAAGATTGATTTGAGGTCTGGTTATCATCAGATTCGCGTCAAGCCTGATGATATTCCGAAGATAGCTTTTAGGACGAGGTATGGACACTATGAATATACTGTGATGTCGTTTGGTGTATCTAATGCACTTGGTATATTCATGGAGTATATGAATAGGATTTTTCATACTTATTTGGATCAGTTTGTGGTAGTGTTCTTTGACGATATCTTGATATATTCTAAGTCCAAGGAAGAGCATGTGCAACATCTAAGAGTGGTATTGCAGGTTTTGAGAGACAAGAAGCTTTACGCCAAGTTGTCCAAGTGTGAGTTTTGGTTGAAGGAAGTGAGTTTCCTTGGCCATGTGATTTCTAGTGGAAGAATTGATGTTGATCCGTTGAAAGTTGATGTTGTGTTGCAGCGGGAGACTCCAAAGTCTGCTACTGAGATTCGAAGTTTCCTTAGATTGGCTGGTTATTATTGAAGGTTTATAGAAGGTTTTTCAAAGTTTGCACTACCGTTGACTCAGCTGACTCGAAAGGGTCAAGCTTATGTGTGGGATGTGGCTTGTGAGCAGAGTTTTGTAGAACTCAGGGAGAAGTTGATGAATGCTCCAGTGTTGATTTTGCCAAATCCGAGTGAGTCTTTTGTAGTGTATTATGATGCATCGAAGATGGGTCTTGGAGGCGTACTGATGCAGAATGGTCAGGTCGTTGCTTATGCCTCCAGACAACTGAAGGTTCATGAGAGAAATTATACTACGCATGACTTAGAGTGGGCCACTGTGTGTTTGTGTTGAAAGTTTGGAGGCATTATCTTTTTGGGTCTAGGTTCAAAGTGTTCAGTGATCACAAGAGCCTGAAGTATTTGTTTGATCAGAATGAGTGGAACGTGAGGCAGAGAAGATGGCTTGAACTTCTGATGCGTTAAGTAGGAAGTCCTTACATATGTCGATGCTTATGGTTCGAGAGTTAGGACTGATTGAGCAATTCAGAGATATGAGTTTGGTTTGTGAAGAGACTCCTAACAATGTGAAGTTGGGTATGCTGAAGTTGACTAGTGGTATTCTCCAACAAATCAGAGAAGGTCAAAAATTTGATTTGAGACTGGTGGATCATCTCACGTTAATCAATCAAGGTAACAGGGTGATTTTCGGATTGATGAGAATGGTGTGATGAGGTTCAGAGATAGAGTGTGTGTTCCTGATGTGCTAGAAATCAAGAAGAGCATTCTTGAGGAAGGTCATAGAAGCAGGTTAAGTATTCATCCTGGTGCCACAAAGATGTATTAAGATTTGAAGAAATTGTTTTGGTGGCCAAGTATCAAAAAGGAAATTGCAGAGTTTGTGTATGCTTGTTTGACTTGTCAGAAGTCGAAGATTGAACATCAGAGATCGTCGAGTCTGATGCAACCATTGAATATTCTAGAATGGAAATGGGATAGCATTTCTATGGATTTTGTGATAGGTTTACCGAAGACTTTGAAGGGATATGATTCGATTTGGGTGATTATTGATAGATTGACCAAATCAGCTCATGTTATACTGATGAGGATCAATTATTCGTTGCAGAAGCTTGCCGAATTATATATTGATCAGATTATGAAACTGCATGGTATTCCTTCAAGTATTGTGTCTGACAGAGATCCGAGATTTACATCGAGGTTCTGGGAGAGTTTGCAGACAACTTTGGGTACTAAGATAAGGTTGAGTTCTGCCTATCATCTACAAAAGGATGGACAGACAGAGAGAACTATCCAGTCGTTAGAGGATTTTCTGAGAGCTTGCGTGTTGGATCGAAGTGGATCATGGGATAGTCTTTTATCGTTGATTGAGTTTACCTACAATAACAGTTACCATTCTAGTATCGAAATGGCACTGTATGACACTTTTTATGGTAGGAGGTGTAAGACTTCCTTGTGTTGGTATGAGTCAGGTGAGAGTGTTGCACTCAGACTTAAGATTGTGCAAGAGACGACTAAAAAGATCAAGATGATCCAAGAAAAGATGAAAGCGTTGCAGAGTCGTCAGAAAAGTTACCATGATAAGAGGAGGAAAGCACTTGAACTCCAAGAGGGAGATCATGTGTTTTTGAGAGTTACGTCGGTAACTGGTGTTGGACGAGCTATGAAGTCTCGAAAGCTCACATTGCATTTTGTTGGTTCGTACCAGATTTCAGAGAGGGTGGGGGAAGTAGCATATCGGATTGCTTTACCGTCGTCGCTTGCGAATTGGCATGATGTTTCATGTGTCTTAGTTGAGGAAGTACATTCCATATATGTCTGTCGCAATTGCGAAAAAGGGTCGGCAAACAGACAGAAGAGTTGCCACTGAACGTTATTTATCCCAAAGAGAAGGAAAGGAAATGATCGAAGAAAACCTAAGAGAAAGGGAAAGACAAGGTCATTACAACCAAATCTAAGGTTTGGGAGTTGGTTACGCAAGGTGAACGTATGAGCACCCCTCACGTCCGTTGTACTCAACGAGATCCATGCTTGTTGTCTAATCCATGGGTGAAAACTATCTAATGCTACGGCTAAGCAGGGGGAAAAGGAAAAAACAGACTTGATAGGACATCGACGCCCTATGCCTACGTATTCCCTCGTGCAATGGAAAAGTCAGAGTAAACGTAGTTCGGGAAAACTACGGGTGATGGGGGAAGGTTGCTCGCCAAGACATCACCGTCTTGTGCCTATGTATCCTCATCTGGTATGAGAAATCATAGTAAACATAGTTCGGGAAAACTACGACCACTGGTTAGTTCAAGTGTTTTTTATGAGTAATGTTATGTTTCAATTCCAGTAGTTAGGGACGATGCCTGTTTGCGGTAGAATAGAAATGTAACATACCCTTTCTGAAAATTAGGTTTGAAACAATCCCGAAGGATGAAAAGGTTTGAATTTTTGTTTGTGTTTTTTAGAAGAAGTGAGTTAAGTTAGTTTGAAACTCATATTGCACTAAAGACTATGACATAAGAGCGAATGCGTCGCATATCGCCCAAAGGGTATACACTAAACACTCTAGAAAATGTGAGAAGAGACCCCCCACTCATCATTCCTTATGTACTTAAGGCTCGCAGCGTACAACAATTTTCTTTCTTTATTAAGTGTCTTAAAATATTCTGAGATGAGAAGAGAAGACACAAGATTCTAAGGGAAACTGTAAACCCTAATGTTATCATGCAAGATGGTCCTAAAGTTGGGATTGAAATGGGAACTACCTAATGTCATCATGCAAAGGATTGAAAGCCTAATGTATCTCCTACTCCCATATTAAACAGAGGGACTAGGAATCCTAAGGGATCATGGCAAAAAGCACAAGTAAACACAATACTAAATAAATCACAGATGAAAATGAAATGAAAGACTTAAACAAGTCAATGAAAAAATGGAAAAAGATGCAAACACAAATGCAAACCAATACAAGTCACAAAGATGGAAAACTTAAACAAGTCCAGAAGATATGAGAGGAAATGAGAGAAGCAAGCTCCTACAATCAAATACCATCAATCATCATAAGAAGAAAGTTGCTAAACACAAAAGATCAATAAAAAAAGTAAGGGAGGAAAGAGTGTGGGGCAGAAACCACATCATGAACATCTCAACCATACACTTACACATGATTAAGTAAAACAAAACCAACAAACAAAACAAGAGAGGTTCAAATGTTCATAGTATTCTTAAAGTGACACAAACATCACCAAGGCGTCAAGAACAAATCCATAACCATCAGGGTCAAAAGTGAAACTCAAATGGGATACCTCAAATTCAAAATCAAATTGGAAAGAAAAAAAAATAATGATCAAGTTTAATTAGAGGACCAAAGTCCATCTAAACATCTCACACTTCAAACAAGTGGAAAGACAAGATTAAAATGAAACTTGTGGCACAAGGTACACATACAATTGACCTCTAAACATGCAAGGTAGCACCTCAAGCATGTTAACAAAATCTAACAAGGCTTAAGAGGTACTCAAGGGATCACACAAGATCACATCCCAAAAATTAGGTCAAGAAAAGGATGTATACACATAGTGAAAACAACTTGAATTTGAAGTACTCACCAAAAATAGAAAAGAGATCAAATAAAATCCAAATAAATCATCAAACTCAAATTGAACCAATCTAAAACCAGTGTGCAAAATCTCAAGGCAAGAGTCAATTCAAAGCACCACCAATTAAATCAAAGAAGGCAACATGTTCAACTTATCGAGTATGCATTGAGGGTCTATAAAAAACCAATGAGAAACAATTGAAACATGATCATTAAGAATTCAAACCAACCCTCATATATACCTCAATTAATAACTTAAGTGTGAGATGAAATTTGGTCCTTGGGGGTTTTCAAATGAGGGTCAATGACCAAGCTCAAATCAAGGCACAAACCATAAAACACCGTTAATCCTTAAATCAATTAAAAATATTAAAAATAACTAAAAAATAAAATAAAAATATGGAAAATAATATCAACATATAAAAATATCATAAACCTATTTTTTTGGTATTTTTATAAAAATCAAAACTATTTTTAGTTGATTAAAATTGAAATTTCAAGAAAAAGAAATAAAAATAAAATAAAACATGAGAGAGGGGTGCACCAAGCAAAAGGGATTGAACCGAGTCTAGTTGTGCAGGCTGATGGGCCTCTAAAAGAGGGGTATGATTATCAAAATCACTAAGCCCAGATCAAATGAATTCAGCTTCCAAAATGAAACGTTGCATTTCATTTAAACAAGTCAGATGCCAACTCAGATTCAAATCAAACGCGTGCAAGGTCAAACTGCCACATATCCAGCCACCTCAGCTCAAGCCTAGACGCAGAAGCCCTAGCTACGGTTGTCTTCTCAGGCGAGCTTCACCGGAGCACTTCAAAAATCAACATAAAAATTGAAACCCATGGTACCATTTAAAAGCTCTCCTCAAACAGAACACGATTCCACTCTTGTCTTTTGAAAAAGGTTCATGAACCACAAAGAAATTAAGCCATGAATTTTTAGTGCACACACTGAAACCATCTCAAACAGGCATAATAACTATCCAAACATTGCCTGCATGAAGTAGGGCTTCAGATGCACCAGTTATGACCCTAAATCAGTGCCTAACATGAGAGTTTCAAGTCATATAAGTTTACCTAACAGAGCTTCTCCGTTGGCTCTTCAAACTCCTTGCAAGCTTTGCTCTGATGCTTCTAATCTCTTCCTTGATCCTCAGTGATGATGAATTGAGCAATGGTTTGAATGGAAACTCAGGGAAAACACTAATTTGAAGAAGAGAAAGTTTTATGTATTTTTGATGGAAACTCTCTTCTCTGCGCAACAACCTCTCTTTTTTTTGGTATTAGGGTTTCATTTTGGCTTATATATGGTGGATTAATGAATCCCATACAGGCCCATTTTGGTTAAATGAGATGAAATCCAAAACATGCCAAAAGCTTCAAGTGAGGTGTACACACGGTTTAGCTCCTTGTACAATCCTCTTGGGTTAGCAAATGAACATTTTGGGTGTGTAGAAAAGAATCATGTTGATTTGGTGAGTTGGAAATGCCTTGGTGCAAAATTTGGATCATTACTTTCTATGGCACGATATTTGAAAAAGTGTCATGAAAAATGGTTCCATGTTGGATCAAAAGAGGTAAAGAGCATCATGGTCATGTAATGATATTAGAATGGTGCCAAAAGTTCAAAGATAACTTCATTTGATGACTTGAAATGCAAGGAATTCAAACCATGTCCAAAAATCCACTTTTTATACTCATTATGGTTTAAATGATCACATAAATCACCAAATACCATGAAAATTGAGTTCATGATGAAGTTAAGGCAATGTGACACAACTTTCATGTGGCACAAATTTGGATTTGAGATCTTGAAGTTCATGAAAATGGTCTTTGAAGTAAATGACCTACAATGAGGTTTCCAAAAGTACCCTTGACTTGTGAAGACCATAACTTGAGCTCCACACATGAGAATGATGAGTTCTAAGACTTTTTGGAAATCTAATACAATGAGGAACAACTATCATGTTTGAGGAAAGATGAGGAAGAGCTTGGTTCCTTGTGAAAAATGTCTTAGAAGTGAGCTATCTTCAAATGCCTCAAAAATCTCTTCATCTGATGACACCAACTTGTTGACACCATAACTTGAGATGTACAAACCCAATGGATGAGTTCTTGTACTCAAAATAAATCTTGAAAGATGATGAACAAGGCTCATGTTTGATAGAAAATAAGATAAGACTTGTACCATAATGAAATTTGTCCTTGAAGTTAGAGACTAAAAGAGGAGATTTTACACTTGAACTCATCTGCAACCCTAACTTAGTAACTCCTTGAATCCTTGAATCTTCTTGAATTGGTATCAACATGACATTAGAGATGACTTAAGATGACTTCTCATGGCTTCAATGATCAAGAACCAAGTCTTGAGCCCTCTTAAGTCCACGGTTGACTTTTGGTTGACCATATGAAACCCTAACATCTTATCCACTGCCTGAGGTTCTTGCAAGTGACTTGAGTAATCATACAACTTCCATAGAGAACCCTCAAGATGTCTATTGAACCCTTGAATCATGCCTCATCCAAATAAGTAACCTCATGAACCTCTAATGATCCTCAAGGTAGGAGGTGACACCCATACACAAACTTTCTCCTCTCAAGGATCTTTGAAACCCAGCTTTGATGATGATGAACTCTGATGGCTTGCAAATGGGATCTTGCTTGATCTTAAACATAAGGCTTCTCTCTTGAGTGAGAACAACAATCTTGATCCCCTGTCTAGGACCAATGATATGCAAATACAAATGCTAAAATGCTATGAAACATAAGCCAAGCTAAAAGTAAAGGTTGGGAAAATTTTGGGGTGCAACAGATGCCCTTATTCAAACGGCTTGGACCTGAAGGGATGAATAGCAACCACTTTCAAACATTCAAGGTAAAAGGTGATTGAATACAAAAGAACCCAAAAATTTGCCAACCACGGGATAGTAAACTGTAGAAATTGTCCACCAAAGTGGAATCAGGATCACCAAAGAAATGTATCTGAAAATGATAGGAAAGAGCTACTAACCACAAGTTAAAAAGCCTCGACACGCAGTCGGAAACAAACTGATAAACACAGCCTCGACATCAAGTCGGAACAAAACTGGTAAACAAGTTAGATAATCTCAACATAAAAGTTGGAAAGAACATCTGTTAAACAACAGCCTCGACATCAAGTCGGAAAGAAATAAACATCTGCTAACCAGCGGGCTCGACACTCGGTCAGGAAAAGACATCTGCTAAACAGCAGGCTCGACACTAAGTCGGAAAGCAACAACTGCTAACACAGGTTAGACATTGTCAACACAAAGTTGGAAGAAAGACATCTGCTAACCAGCAGGCTCGACACTCGGTCGGAAAAAAGACATCTGCTAACCAGTAGGCTCAATACTAAGTCGGAAAACCACTACAAGAAAAAAGGAGATTTACGACACTTGAGTTGCGATAGTTATCACAAAATCGTCCTTATTCCTGGATTGCGACGGTTGTCACGACAGTTAGGGCCAACTATCGTAGATTTTTTGCGACATTTATCAAAAAACAATCCTTATTCCTGGACTACGACAGTTCTTACGACGGTTTGAGCCAACCTTCGTAAATGTTTTAGGCATGTTGTATAAAATAATGTGACAGTTACCAAAGAACCGCCCTCTTTCCACACTCGCGACAGTTAAGGCGAACTATCGCAATTACTTTAGCCAATCATAATCACTATTTATTTATTCCTTTAATTTTCCACTTTTTTCTTCATTTTTATTTTCTAACCTTTTCAATTTTATCAATTAATTTAATAAATAATTATTATAATTTTCATGACAATATAGCTTAATATTTTTGTCTAAAATAATAGTAAAATATTTTCTATTTTATTATATAAATAGTTAACTTTTATTAAAATTAATTTTGATAACGATGTTAATATATATATATATATATATATATATATATATATATATATATATATATATATATATATATATATATATATATATATATATATATATATATATATATATATATATATATATATATATGTTTTAACATTTAAAACTCAATTTCAAATAATTAGGGTTCCTCTTTCGATTTCAAATCTTAAATTTGCAATTTTTTCTCCACTTTGCAGGGAGAAATCGAAAAACTCGAGCCTTTGTTTGATTACAGTGGCGTTCAGCCCAACATCAGTTTGTCTCGATGGTTAGCTTATATATATATATATATATATATATATATATATATATATATATATATATATATATATATATATATATATATATATATATATATATATATATATATATATATATATATATATATATATATATATATATATATATATATATATATATATATATATATATATATATATATATATATATATATATATATATATATATATATATATATATATATATATATATATCCTTCGTTGAAAAATATAATCATTCAAATTGAAACCCCAAATTTTAAATATTTTTGTTTTTATCCCAATAATGTTGATGAATTCTTATAGACGACGAGAATGTTGTTTGTGTTGTTAACAAGAGTAAAAAGATTCTCAGCATGTAGTGAGAATTTGAAGAAGATGACGGTGAAGATTCTCAGCAGAACACTATAGCGGCCGCTATAGGATAAATAATGGGTAGCGAAGCAGAGCGGTTCCTGCCTCAGAGTGGTTCCTGTCTAGCTATTATTTTCCTCTACGTCAATTGTTCAGTGCTGGATCAATGTTTGGTCCAAATTAGATGGGGAATTTAAAAGTGATCATTGCTAATGTTTGGGTCACTACATAAATTATTACCTGGTGGCTTCTTCTGCCTGCTTTGGGCAAATTCTGAAAATTCAGGTGTTAGCTGAACGCGAGCAAAAAATTCAAACTGAGGTGAAAGAAATCCGGAAGGTGTTTTATTGTGAACTCTGCAACAAGCAATACAAATTGGCAATGGAATTTGAAGCGCACTTGAGCTCTTATGATCACAATCACAGGAAGGTAGACAATTTATCTAATGCTAACTAGGCTCTTTTGTTGACTCTTTTCCAAATTGCCTTTGTTTTTCTTGCCCTACCTAATGTTTTATAGTTGATGTTAAATATGCAGCGTTTCAAACAAATGACAGAAATGCATGGTAGCAGCAGTCGGGATGATAGGCAAAAGCGAGAGTAGCAACGACAAGAGAAAGAATTGGCCAAGTTTGCTCAAATGTATCCTTTTATCTGTCTAAGTATTACTTTTACTCCCTCCTCTCCCATTTTATTTTGGCTATGGTTGAGTTCTATGTTAGTCGGGGAAAGAATCAATGTTCTGATTTTTAATTCCAACTTTGTTCTTGTTCCCATGATATCTTCCTTATTGGTTTCCTTAATGCCAATTAGTGCTGATGCTCAAAAGCAGCAACGACTTCAACTCCAGCAAGAATCTGGCTCAACACCAGTTTCAGTTTCCTCAGAATCTAGGACTGCTACCGCGCTAACAGATCAGGAGCAGCGAAATACTTTGAAGTTTGGGTTTTCTTCTAAAGGATTTGCTTCCAAGGTATATTTAACTGGTATCATGGCTTTGAAAATAATCTATATTTTTTCTCGTAGTGTACTATGGGGTTTGAAATTGGAATGCTTATCATATTCTTAGACTTCATCATCTAGCTCATGATGTTTTGTTTAAATTCAATTCTTAAACCGTTTCAACCTTGTTAACCCAGTACTCTTAGTGTAGTACCTGATGATGCTATTGCATTCTTATGATGAACCAGCTTTGTGCCTAAATACTTATATGCCAACAGTAACGCCCCTCTCCTTTTATGCAGAACACTGTTGGTGCCAAGAAGCAAAATGTTTCAAAGAAGCAAAATGTTCTAGTGGCCTCTATATTTGGAAACGACTGTGATGAAGAGTAATGTGAATTTATTTTTGCAGTTTTGGTTTAGTTATAATATATCCTGTGTTTGTTGTTAATTTAAAAGGGGGTAAAAAAAAGTTTGGAATTCTTTTGATTTGGAAAATTGGACTCAAACTAAATGTTGTAAGGGAAAATATTAACTGTTTATGTTTTGCATACTTTGTAAAGATTGTATTTAATGTAACAGTGCACATAGAACCTTAGCCTGTCAATCATCAGGTATGGCAAAACTCAAGAACACATTTTGTTTGTTTCTCTGTTGTAATAATCTTTAATTTCAAGACACTTATAATCCTAAATATCAAACAATTTTAGAGGTGTTTGTTGGGTCTTAGTTTTGTTGCGTGTAAACTAGGTATTCTCCATGTAACTCTTGAGACTAATCTTATAAGCTTTTAGCCTTGTTGGATCCAAAATGGGCAGTAAGCTCTTAGAGTTTTATCCTGGCTGGATATGTAAGCCAAAGTTTGAACCTGAGACCTTGATTGAGTTAGAAAAAAGTTAATAGTCATTTTATCTAATTTTTTTTAGTTTAATTGGTAAATGAAAGTAGTTAAATTAGCTAATTGAGTTTAAATTAATTCAAAATATAATTTTTGTATTGAAAAATAATTTCAATAGATGATTAATAATCATTTGATTAACCTTCCAACCTATGGTGCTTGGTATACCTGGTCACATGGTAGGGAAGATTGAGAAAAGACCGGATAGATTCATATGTAATAATTAATGAATTTATATATCCACAAAAGCATAAAATAGTCACCAAGTTCCTCACTAAACCTAACCCTTCAAAGGGTTCCAGATCCCAGCTAATGGTATGTTCAAACTCTACGATTAAGCTATGATTATTGATCGATGATGACTTATAAGACAATGTTAACATTAAATTAGAATATTCAAACTATTCTTATTACTATCATGCTGCAAACTTGAAGAGGGCTTTTGACAACATATAATTTTGAAATCGAAGTGTTTGTACTGTGTTATATAAGAGTTGAAAGTGTCTGATGACGAAGCTTATCATGTAGGAGATCTTCCAAAAGTATATGTTGGTTAAGAAATGTCGGTTACAAGTGAGGGTGTTCCTCGGGTTCTTACATGCTTAAGCAATGTCGGGTTCTCTATTATGCTTGTTGTTTGATTTGGAGTCCTTGGCTTGTTTGATCGTGTCTGCCCATATTATTTTTATGGCCTTTCATTCACTATTGATGTAAATTATAACAGAGCTTTGTTTGCAGTCTTCTCTGAATGGATCTGCTTCAAATATTCCAGACGGTGCTGGGCATTCTTTTACTACATCATTCTCTAGTCAGTCTGGTGCAGCCTCGCCAATTTATCAGCACACTGGTGGGAATATTGTGCTGGAATCAATCCTTTTTATTGTCTCCTTTATTTATTTTCATAATTACTACTTTTTTGCTGCAGGTGGTATTCAGAGGTTTCACAACATGAATGGGAGCTTTAACATTCCTAACATGCCCAGTACACTCGCATCATGAAACTCAACGATAAACAGCATGCCATCTAGAGCAGTTCAACAACCTACATCAAGTCTTTCGAGTGGAAGATTTTCATCGAATAATCTACCTGCTGCTTTGTCACAGGTACATATGAGTGCCTGTGTTTGAACATCTTGAGGATAATTGCTGAGCTATTGAGCATACTTATCTGTTCTGTCTTTCATTATCTTTCCACTGGTGTTTAGTTTAAAGTATTTCCAAATGTCTATACATCGTATTTGCAGCTATCTCATGGAAGCTCTCACGGACATTCAGGAGTCAATAGTAGAAGAGGTATAAGTGTTGTAGGAAATCCTGGATTTAATAGTAGCACAAATGAAGTTGAAGGTTCTATTCATGGGATTCTTCCAACTTCTGCTGCAATTGATAACCGTAATGCTGTTCTAGGATTGGGAGTATCCCCAATTTTGGGAAATGCAGGTCCGAGGATAACAAGTTCGATGGGAAACATGGTTGCTTGGGGAAACATTGGGAGGATAAGCTCTAGAGGATTGTCCATTCCTGGTCTTGCTTCACGTCTAAATTTAAATGGAAGTAGCGGATCTGGTGGCTTAGGCGTGCAAGAACAAAATTGATTGATGAGTGGTGTGCTTCCTCAAGGTATGTATTTTGGTAGTCACAACAAGTTCATTAAAATGATGTGGAAGTATTATTTCTCATAAGAAATATCCAATTATATCTATTTTGGTGCAAATTGATATTCTTTGTGAGCAGAAATCTATGGTGAAAGCATTCTGGCAGGGGTTAGATGATAGTTGTCATGAAAACATTTTGAGTGAGAGCGGTGTAGTTAATAACGTGGATCTGGTTTAAGGAACTAGTTTTGTTTCTAAGGGCATAGGAAATGGTGACATGTTTAGTCCTGGGATTGCTTTGGATCATAAAGAAGAATGTGTGCATAGTGATAGTACTAGGCAAGGTTTATTGAGTGGAACCATGTCGGAGGAATATTATAAATACTTGGAATCCCTAAATGATAGACAAAGAGAAGCAGCTTCCATTGATGTTTCCACTCCTTTAATGATTGTAGCTGGTCCAGGAAGTGGAAAGGTTTTATAAACACTGCTTCGTCAACATTTTATTTTTCCTTTGAGTATTTTTCCTGATGATGGTATATTCCGGTTGCGGGACTGTAGTGTATGTGAATGCGCAGAAAATGAATTCCCGGAGTCATTTAAGAAGCCTAATCGCCTTCCGTTGAATGATCTTGTTTTTCAAGAAGGAAAACCTGAGGCAGCAATTGACCGTACTTTGGATAGTAAAGCTTTCAGAGGAGGATGGACAGAAATAGACAACCCATGGACTAATGATGATGAGACTGACAATGGTGTGTTACTCTGTCTAACGAGTTCATGTTTGAATGATTTCTGTTTATAGCGCTAGTTTATCATACTAAAATATTAAGTAGTTTCCTTTTAAAGAGGTAGCAGGAGCACCATGGAATTCACATGCAGTGTAAAATACTTCATACTATTGCACTGTTATGCAATTAAATCATTCTAATGGTTGAATTTACAGATGAGATGACATATGTGAATCTTCTACTGAATCCTGAAAGATATACCGGTTACACTGGTCCATCTGCAAGAAGGATATGGGATGCTGTCTACTCTTAGAACTGCCCCAAATGTAAGTCGTCTTCAGGAAACAACCAAAATTCTTAAATAATTTGCAAAAAGAAAAACATGATTTTATTTTTGGTAGATGGATCGTACTTTTCATATCATCACATTGACAGACTGATAGATGTTACATTTTTTCAACAATTAATATCTAGTTCGTCACTTGTGGAGTAATACTACTAATAATTCATTTCTTGAGTGAAAGATAACTTGAATTTGATTATTCATGAGGAACAACACTCTTTTATACCTATGTATGTATGTCTCGGTGATTTCAGGAACACTATGTAACTGATATTGTATAAATTTTGACAGATCTTTCACAAGAATCATGCCAGGAGGAAAAAATATTGTATAAATTGATATCAGGTCTTTACTCCTCCATATCAGTACATATAGCCTCTGATTACCTACTTGATTGTAGTTGGTCTGGGAATTCATTTGCTTTTTATATTGCTTTTTATTTTTATGATTGTAGTCACATTCAATATAATGGTGTTGCGTACACTTAGTTACTATGAGAAAACCCATTATGTTAATCGTTAGTAGAGATACATGTAAGTCCATAAATTATGCGGAAAGCCGGTTCTGCGGAAAAGATTATGAACAGGTATATATTCAATGCATCCCCTTAATTTATTGGAAAGTTTTAGCAATGTTTTTATAGAAATTTGGTAATTTATCTTGTTTGAAATAAAATTATATTTTTCCTTGATACTTCGGTATATGTGATTTTTTTCAGTGCTTGCACATGAAATCTAATAGAATTAATGAAGATTGATTTTGGAGAAATTACATGTTATGACTTGGCAATAGAAAGTCCAATTAAGTTTAATGTCATACTAAATTTTTGTTGTCAAATTTTTCACAGTTATGTGAAGGCCTTCAAAGAATGTTGGGAGAGCCAGTTTCAGTGGGTGTGGATGATCTAACGTGGACAGTGGTGAAGTGTATGACTCCGAGAGTTGTGATATTGATAGTAGTAAAAGTTGATTATTGGCAGAAAGTTACAGTAAATTGAATGTTGCTCTTTCTGTGATGCATGAATGTTTTGAGCCCCTAAAGGAATCCTCCTCTAGAAGAGATCTGGTGGAAGATGTTATGCTCAAATTAGTTTAACAACTACAGTCCTATGTAAGATAGGATTAGAGGACGTTAATATATATACAAGTTAATTAAGTTCTTATTCAATAAGTGATTACCATATAACTTATATTTAAGCTATCTTTTCCTATAATTGAGAGGGAATTAGTTTAAGCTTTGCATCAACTGACACAATTTGTACTCACTTAACATTTGGTGACACATGTTCTTCGATACTTAATCGGTGAGATGTTTGTTGATTTTTTAAATTTAGTTCTTTTGTGATTTGTGTTTTCTTAATGTTAGTTGATACATCAAGGTTTTATAATATCTTTGATATTGTATTAGAGTAGCTTTAGTAATTTTCTATTATTAGTATTATAGAAATATATATATATATTTTTATTTTTTATAATATAACTAAAATAGTAAGGGTAGAATTTCTTTTAAATATTCGCAATTTGCGGCGGTTCAAACCGCTATAATTTACCTGCACTTAAAAATCAAAAGGATATTCACGACAGTATTTAACTGTTGTCATTTCTAGTTTATGTCAGTTCCAATCAGTCGTGAAATAGAGTTCACGATAGTTTTGAACCGTCACAATCAAAAATGAAAACAAAAATAAAAAGGCTAGTAACGGCGGTCTATAACCGTCGCCATCTCCAGTTTAGGTCAGTTCCAGCCCGTCGTGAAATATAACGATGGTTGGTGTGACGGTTTTTGCAACCGTTGCTAAACAGCCTGGGGACACACGTTTCTGCGATGGTACTACAACCGTCGTAAAGTGTAATTAATGGTGGTTTTAACCGTCGTAACCTGCCAAAATAACCGTCGCAATCCATTGTTTTTCTTGTAGTGAACAAACATCTTCTAACCAGCAGGCTCAACAATCGGAAAACAAACATCTTCTAACCAGCAGGCTCAACACTCGGAAAACAAACATCTGCTAACCAACAGGCTCGACACTAAGTCGGAAAGAAACAAACGTCTGCTAACTAGCAGGCTCGACACTCAGTCGGAAAGAAAAACTGCTAAAATAAGTTAGACAATCTCAACACAAAACTGGAAATAGAATCAACTGATTCACGATCTGACAAAGAGAATTCCCCTGGGGAAAGAGGAGCTTAAACAAGCAAACTCTGTTGGGGAGATGAAGATAAGATGAAAACATTTATCAAAGATTTTGCTGGGGTCTGGATACCACACAGGCTTACGAATTATGCTGTTATCTGCTGGAGAGATATTGGGCAACCAAAGGTAATAACCTGGCTTATGCTTCGTATGCATATGTTTGAATATGGCGTAATGTTCCATACGAAATGGAAATGCTACGCGTTTGGGAGGATGTTATGCAAAATGCAAATGCAAAGGAACACCACCACAAAAGGTGCCGAAATAAACGACAAGTAAACTCGTGTTGGGGAAAACGCCTTGAACGGCCTCCTGGAAATAGAACTCTCCTGAGGAAAAAAATGCCTCGAATGGCCTTCAAGAATACAACTCTTATGGGGAAAACGCCCTGAACGGCTTTCTAGAATACAACTCTTCTGGGTAAAATACCCTGAATGGCCTTCCAGAATAAAACTCTTCTGAGGATAACTCCACCCTGCTGGGGAAACTTCCACTCTACTGAGGAATAAATCCAATCTATTGGGGATTGAGAAGAATTCGTTGGGAAGTTATCCCAAAATCTGGCTCTAGAGAACACCAATAACCGTTGGATTCTGCTGCAGACGGAGACTTCACTGAGGAATACTCATCAATGGAATCAACATCAACCTCTGCTTGGGGAAATGAGTCAATGACATAGACTCTGTGGGGAGCTGCACTAAACTTGTCCCACTGCTGGAGAAATAATCCCAATTTAACTGTTGGGAATAATTGCACATTACTGCCGGGGAAATCCAATCTCAACCTGCTGGGGGATAAGTGTACATCACAATTTCGACCTGCTGGGCATATACTTCTGATCTGATATCATCACCATGGGGGATAGAGACATGTCTCTGTCGGGGATACCCTTTTGAAACAGTATTAACTATGAGAGCCCTGCAAATGACAAACAAACAAAGTGCCCTATATGCAATAAAGGTTATCTCGATCATAGTCCATGACATCATTAAAATAAATCATTGTCTCAATTATTGTTAGCAAAGCCCCACAAGTTTATGTATGCAAAGTTTTATCAAAAACATCAGGCATCTTTTTGCAAACAAAATAGTAAAATGCAACAACAGGTATAGAAAGCTTCTTGTGGAAATGTACTTCATTGATTGAAAATGGCCTGTAAATAGGCAAATTACATCATATGCAACTCCTGAAAAGAGAAAGTTGCACAAAAGATACAAAATGCAACAGATATACAAATGTCGGCAATGTGGAAACAGACAACCACCATGTGTCGATTCGACTATGACTCGCATGACTTCGATGCTTCACCAATGCTTCGCCTTCTGAAGAGACTGGCCTGTTAACCCTCGGGTCCTCCAAGAATCCAACTGTGCTCACAGGTCGAACGCAGAGCGTAGTCGTTTGCTTTTCAATCCCTAACTTTTGCCTGAATCGCCCTTGCAGGTTTTCGATTCACCGGGATACCCATTTTTGCTAAAGTTTCCTTTTCAGGTTTTCAACTTTGCGGGTTCATTCTTTTTTTCTTTTTATCCCTAATTTTTGCCCAAACCCATTCTTTTTATGGTTCACCGGGATACCCCATTTTTGCCTGGATTTTCTTTTTCTTTCCAGTGGGTCTCTTTTATGCAAAATATTTTTTTGACTACGTCTGCGTTCATAGGGGACGTAAAATCTTCACCGTCCATAGTTGACAGTAGTAAGGCTCCTCCAGAGAAGACTTTCCTTACCACGTATGGACCTTCATAGTTGGGAGTCCATTTGCCCCTGTGATCTGTTTGCGAAGGGAGGATCCTTTTCGGCACTAAGTCTTCTGCCTGAAAATATCGAGGGCGCACTTTTTGATCGAATGCCTTCTTCATTTTACTCTGATATAGCCGACTGTGGGCGATTGTTTCCAATCTCTTTTCGTTAATCAGACTAAGTTGATTCAACCTAGCCTTCACCCATTCTGCCTCATCAAGTTTCACATCAACCAACACCCTCAGGGAAGGAATCTCGACCTCTAATGGTAATACAACTTCCATACCATACACCAGCGAGAAAGGAGTTGCCCCAATCGATGTACGCACCATCTTCTGTACAATCTTCTTGATATTCTTATTGGCTGCCTCGACAGCACCATTCATCTTTGGGCGGTAGGGAGAAAAACTGTGGTGTTTGATCTTGAAACTCTGGCATAGTTCCTTCATCATCTTGTTGTTCAAATTCGAACCATTATCAGTAATGATTCGTTTGGCACTCCATAATGACAGATGATGTCCTTCTTGATAAAGCGAGCCACTACCTGTCTGGTTACATTGGCAAAAGAAGCTGCTTCTACCCACTTGGTGAAATAATCGATTGCCACCAAGATAAAGCGATGTCCATTGGAAGCGACCGGCTCGATCTTACTAATCATGTCAATTCCCCCACATAGCAAAGGGCCAAGGAGATGCCAAGACATTCAGAGGACTTGGCGGCACATGCACTTTATCAGCATAAATCTGGCATTTATGGCACTTTTTGGCGTACTTGAAACAATCGGATTCCATAGTCATCCAGTAGTAACCTGCTCTTAATAATTTCCTAGACATGGCATGTCCGCCATCATGTGTTCCAAAAGAAACTTCGTTGACTTCTTCCATTAGCAAACTTGCTTCATTTTCGTCCACACACCGTAACAATACCAAGTTGAAGTTTCTTCTGTATAACACATCGTCCTTGTTCAGGTAGAAATTTTCCGTCAACCTTCTCAAAGTCTTCTTATCCTGGCTCGATGCCCCAGGTGGATACTCTTGATTCTTGAGAAAATTGTTGATATCAAAATACCAAGGCTTCCCATCCGATGCTTTCTCTACTACAAATATGAACGTCAGCCTATCGAGGTGCATGATAGTGATAATCAGAGCTTCATTCCAATAATTCACTTTATACATCAATGATAAGGTTTCCAAGGCATCTGCCATCTAGTTCTCGGCCCTCGGCACATGATGAAACTCCACTCTGTCAAAGAAAGGCATCAATCTCCTGGCATAATTCATGTAAGGAACCAGATTGGGCTGACGAGTTTCCCACTCTCCTTTAATCTGGTTAACAACTAAAGTTGAATCACCATATACATCAAGGTTCTTAATTCTCAAATCAATGGCTTCTTCTATAGCCATGATGCATGCTTCATATTCAGCTTCGTTTTTGGTGCAGGCAAACGTTAGCCGGGCGATAAACGGTATGTGGGAACCGTGAGGAGTTGTAATGATTTCCCCTATTCCGTTGTCGTATAAGTTAACAGAATCATCAAAAACCATTTTCCACTAGGAGCCTATTTTGGGACCTTCGTCAAGTAGTGGCTCATCACAATCTTTCATCTTCAGAAACATTATGTCCTCATCAGGAAACTCAAATTTCATCGGTTGATAATCTTCAATCGGCTGCTCTGCAAGATACTCTGACAAAACACTTCCCTTAATGGCTTTTTGGGAAACATACTGAATATCGTATTCTATCAGAACCATCTGCCACCTGGCAATTCTTCCAGAAAGTGCCTGCTTTTCGAACACGTACTTGATTGGATCCATCTTCGAAATCAACATGATTGTGTGATTCAACATATACTTCCTTAGGCGCTTGGCTGCCCATGCAACTGCACAACATGTTTTTTCTAGCATTGAGTATCTGGACTCACATTCTGTGAACTTCTTACTCAAATAATAGATAGCATGCTCTTTTCTGCCCGTCTCGTCGTGTTGACCGAGTACACAACCCATTGAGTTCTTAATAACCGTCAAGTACATAATTAAGGGTTTTCTGCCACTGGAGGCATCAGTATCGGAGGTTCCTGCAAGTATTATTTTATCCTTTCAAATGCCCTTTGACAATTTTCGTTCCAAACGACTGCTTGGTATTTCTTCAACAACTTGAATATTGGTTCACAGGTGGCTGTTAGGTGAGATATGAACCTTGCAATGTAGTTCAATCTCCCCAGAAAACCACGAACCCCTTTTTCTGTTTTTGGCGCTGGCATTTCTTGTATTGCTTTAATCTTCGCAGGATCTACCTCAATTCCTCTTTCACTGACAATGAACCCCAATAGCTTCCCTGACCTCACTCCGAAAGTGCACTTATTTGGATTCAACCTCAATCTGAATGTCCTCAACCTTTCAAATAGCTTCAAAAGATTAACCAGATGCTTTTCCTCCATCTGTGACTTTGCGATCATGTCATCAACATAAACCTTGATCTCATGATGAATCATATCATGAAAGAGAGTCATCATCGCCCGCTGATAAGTTGCCCTGCATTTTTCAATCCAAAAGGCATAACCTTATAGAAGAAGTCCCCCACGGCGTGATAAAGGTAGTTTTCTCCATGTTTTCTAGGGCCATCTTGATTTTGTTGTACCTAGAGAAGCCATCCAAGAAGGAAAACACCGAATGTTGAGTAGTATTATCAACTAACACATCAATGTGGGGGAGTGGGAAATCATATTTCGGGTTTGCTCTGTTCAGATCTCTGTAATCGACGTACATCCTGACCTTTCCATCCTTTTTAGGTACAGGAACAATGTTAGCGACCCACGAAGGATAGTTTGTAACTGCAAGAAAACCAACGTCCATTTGCTTCTAGACCTCTTCCTTAATCTTGACTGCCATATTAGGCCTAGTTCTTCTCAAATTTTGTTTTACGGGTGGACATTCTTCTCGAAGAGGTAGACGGTGTACCACTATGTCCGTATCTAATCCTGGCATGTCTTCATACGACCAGGCAAAGATGTCTCTGTACTCTCAGAGCATTTCGACCAATCTTCTCTTGATATCGTCTTCCAACGCAGGCCCAATTCTGACCTCTTTTCTGTCCTCTTCATAGCCTTGGTTTACAACTTCAATTTCTTCTTGGTGAGGCATAATGACTTTCTCTTCTTGTCTAAACAGACTGGCAAGCTCTTCAGGCAAGTCATCTTCTTCATCAATCTTTTCTTCAGCTTGAAAAATGGGTCTGTCAAAATCATATCGAGTCATAGTCGAATCTGAATCGGCGGCATCTGGGATGTGCAACCTGTATGATTGATGTTTTATGCTTAAAATGATATGCAAACAAACACAAACACATTGCCATTTTATTGTCGAAAGTAAAAGAAGAAAAACAGGGATCAAAATATTTGAATGCAAACAAACGCCTTTTATTAACGATAAAAAAAAAGTTCAAACATAAACAAACAGGGCCCTACAAAGGAAAGCCACTATGTCCTGGGCGGAACGTAGGACCATACATAATCAAAACAAAGAAATTACTCTTCAAAGGTAACTTGAACGACTTCCTCGATAGTCCAATTGCACAAGCTCTGACCAGGAACACACGACTGAATCCACGCGTCCATATCGCAGTTACTGTCTTCTTCGTCTTCTCCCACAACATTGATTCTGTCAAAGATGACCCACCGCTGGTGAACTGCACCGGTCCCCTGTACCTTGGAGCATTCTGCGAGGAGGAAGATGGGTTGTATCCCAAACTGAATTTGTCTTGCTTATTGGGGATGCTGAGAACTTGACCCCACCTTTGGGATGAACCAGACTCTACCACCGCACGGGCTTCCTTGAAAGAGAACATTGAAATCTCCGGAGTTTTGTCTTCAACAGGAGATTTTTCTTTAATCTGCACCATCTCGAAGGCTTGACATAGCGTTTCATGGATCTCCCCATCTACCTCTACATATTTGAAGGACGACAGCTGGCTAATCATGATAATCTCTTCACCACACATAGAGACGGTCTTCCCTTCAACCATGTACTTCAATTTCTGGTGCAACGTCGAAGTAACTGCCCCAGCATAATGTATCCATGGTCGGCCAAGTAGGCAGCTGTAGGCTGGCTGTATATCCATGATGTAGAAAACGGTGTTAAAGATTTTCGAGCCTACCTGAATTGGTAAAGTAACTTCACCAAACACTGATCTTTGAGTCCCATCAAACGCTCTCACCATCAGATCGCTGGGAGTACAAACCACACGCTGGGTGTCCAACTTCATTAAAGCTTTCTTAGGCAACACATTAAGTGATGACCCTGTATCAACCAAAACATGTGATAGAACAGCCCCTATGCACTCAATGGAGATATTTAGGGCATGATTATGATTTCTCCCTGCTGGAGTCAAGTCTAGATCTGTGAACCCCAAGCCATTGCCAGCGTTCACATGGGCTACTACCTCTTCAAGGTGATTGATAGAAATCTCCTGCGATACGTAAGCAGTGTTCAGAATTCTCAACAAGGCATTTCGATGTGCCTCAAAGCACAACAACAGAGATAAGATGGAGATTTTGGAAGGAGTTTGTTACAAATGATCCACAATCTTGTAGTCACTCTTGCGGATAAGCCGCATAAATTCCTCTGCATCTTTGATTAAAGAGACTTGCTCTCTTTGTTGTGAACTCTCTTCCGCTACAGCCTTACCCTTTCCTTTATTAGTTCTTTCTATATTAACCTCTGGAGGGGAGAACACTCTACCGCTTCTGGTTTGAACCTCCAACTCCAACAATATTATCCATAGACGAACCTCCGGATGACGCTTCCACCAATTCTTGCTTCTATCCATTACAAAATACCTCTGCCCCATAACTCCATGGGATGGCTTTGGTACTTTCGTAAGGTATTGGTCCGGCTTTAGTGATGATCACTAGCGCTGAAATATTTATTGTTCTCTATGGGATTGAAATCATCGTGATTTCATCCTACTCACGGTTAATTTTCTTCACATCTTCTTCTATTCTATCAAACTGCAAAATACCCTCATTCATCAAGCCTTGAATATGGTTTCTCAGATCAAAACAACCTTCTGGATGCACAACACATCCTTCACAACCTTCCAAACAACCGGGAAAAACACCCCCTTTCAACAATCTGCTCTTCACAAAACTTAATGGCGTTTTCAACTTTGTCACGTCAGTTATCAGATTCAAAATTTCCTCCTCAATAACAGCGTTAACTCCGGCTACCCCATGGTTAGGCATTGGATTTTGAACCACATTCGGAGTTTCGTTGGTGAAGTTAAAAGCTTTGCAATTGTCTATGTTGTGGCCCGGAGTGCCAGAATGAAACTCGCACCTTGCATTCGCATCATAGCCCGGAGGTGGCGCGCCAGTAAGTGGTGCCAAAGTTCTTTTCTGGATGAGCTGTAATTGTAGAAGATGTTGTAGAAGTTGAGAGTATGGCATAGGCGGAGTATCAAACTTCCTATTAATGGTCCTTCCTCGATCTTGGAATCTGCGTGGTGCAACATTTTGTTGTTGAGGTATCGCTGGAATAGTTATGCTAGCAACCTGTTGTTGCTGAGGCTGATATTGTTGTTGATGCTGAGCTCTATTTCTGTTTCTGTTTCTATAAGTTGTAACTACATTGGTATCTCCTTCTCTTTTCTTAGAATTTCCAAACGTCTTTCTTATTCCACCTGACGTGGATCCTTCTCCGCTCTGAATCTTTCCCAACTTGATTTCGTTTTCTACCCCTTCACCGGTTATAATCAAATCAGAAAAACTTTTGGACATATTTCCAATTATCTTCTCATAATAAATTACTGGTGACGTTGCCACAAACATATCAATAAGCTCCCTCTCGACCATCGGAGGCTGAACTCTGGCTGCTAGTTCACACCACCTTTGGACATATTCTTTAAACCCCTCATTGCTCCTCTGAGACAGATTCTGTAACTGAACTCGATTTGGCGTCAGGTCACTATTATACTGATAATGACGGACAAAGGCCTCTCCAAGATCCCTCCAGCTTCTGATATGGGTCCCCTCTAGGCCCATGTACCATTCTAGTGAAGGCCCGGACAAGCTATCTTGGAAAAAGTGCAGCAGCAACTTCTCATCGTCTGAGTAGGCAGACATCTTTCGATAATAAGATCTGAGATGTTCTCTGGGACAGGTTGTCCCTTTGTACTTATCAAAGTTTGGAACTTTGAACTTGGGTGGAATCTTCACCCCTGGAATCAGCCTCAAGTTGGACATGTCAAGCCATAGAGATTTTTAATTCTCGAGATTCTTCATATTTTCCTCAATCATTTTAAACCTTTTATCTGCATCCTTCTGAAGGCCTACGCTCAAGTCTCCCATTGAGAAAACATCATCTTGTTCATCTTCCTCCCACTGAGGACCTGCTACCCCATGTGCAACGCCCGCTGCACCTGGTACATGAACTCCTGGTTGGTGACCTCCGCCCGGAGGAATGACAACAGTAGGAATAACATTAGCCTGAGGAGTATTCCCATCAGCCGAGGGAGGAATAGCAGTGGCCCCTCCATGCAAGACCCCACTACCATCCACCCTGGCAATTAGTGGCTGGACTAGTGTTTTGAGCTGCTCTAGCCCATTGGCAACTCCTTGCATCAGATCCATGAACTGAGCCATCCGATCTCTGAACTCTTGCAGCTCTAGTTGTATCTGATCCATAGCTCTCTGTTGATTCCCTTTGGTCGAGTATTTGTGAAGCGTCTGGTCTGCTATTCTAAAAACTAACTGGAAGAAAACCACACAGAGATAAGGTTAACGGGTCCAAGAACACCTGTGATGCAACGTGATAATGATAATGCAAAATGCGAGCATGTAAATATGACTCAGGGAAATTCTCCCCTTGATTCTAGTTCCACAAATAAACAGGAGTCAAAAGAAGCAACAAATAGAACCAATAAATCACTTCTCATAAATAAAATGAGAGCAAGAGTCAGTGTACACAACATATCACCGAGGAATACAATAGAAAATGATCATATGACCCCATCCAACAAGCCTGGTTATGGTCTGAATACAAGATAATAAGAAAAAAGAAGAAAAACCACTGAGGAAACTGCATCAGATAACTCTCCCTTCAGCATGGGTAACGAGTCTGAAACTCTTCTAACAACTCCTTTGTATCCGGGTGTTCAGGCCTCACAGCCAACACCTGAATGAGCAACTCACTTCTGCTGATAACATCCTTCAAAGCCTGAGCATACTCTTCCCAGGCACCCTCTCTGAAAGCGTCTTCGAGTCTTGGTTTCTTCAATTCTGCTCTTATCTTGTATTTTTCCAACGTTGCTAGAGTTTCTCATAACTTGCGATCGACTTCATCCTGACGAGATGATTCCCCTTAAGCTTTTTCATCTTTAATATTGAGCTGTGTCTTCAGCCTATCAATCTGCTTCTGGAGCTCATCCTCTCTTCCTTTGCTGGCAGTTAGAGTTGCATTCCATTGAGCATTGAATTTAGATATATCCAGACGTGCTCTTTCCAACTCTTTCTTCTTGCCTTTAAGGACATTACCCATGCTCTTCAAGTCTTGACCAATTCGTTCTCAGACACAAATATCTTCAGTCAATTCTTTCCCCATCTTGTTTAAGGTCTCTGTCTTCATCTTGGACAAGTAGGCTGCTTCATTCTTTTCACTCCTTAGCTGAATAACCTCCTTTTCCAGCTCTTCGTTCGCTTTGCATAGCTCTTCTTTCTCATCCCACAGCTGGTTATACTTCTAAATGTCAACTGTCGTGGGTTCTTCAGCTACCAAAGGATATAAAGGCTCTCTGACCGGGAATGGTAGCAACAATCTTTTCAGTCGCTCTTGGATCCAATCCTCATAGGGTCCATAGGCTCTACAGTCATCTTTACCTAAAGAACATTTTCCTCTCTAATGGATCCTTCCCCAAGCCTTTTTCAATCTATTCAAAGTATCACTGTCAGCCACTCTTGTGAAATACAGAGATTCCTGTATTTCTTCTTCCCTCGGAGGTCCTCTCAAAGTGTAACCAAATTTCTGAACAGCCAGAGCAAGATTGTAGTTTATGCCACAATTCCTTCCTATCAGAGAAACATTGGGAAAGTTTCCACAACTGAACATTATCTCCTTGCCAAGCAGATCTTTATTAAACCAAACAATGTTCTCAGACGTCAAACCCATAAGTCTCTCTGACCAATCAACTGTGTATGAGGTATCAACAAAAGGTCCAGCTTTAGGAAGATGTGCCATAAACCATCTGTAGATAAGTGGCGCACAATAAGAGACATTCTTTCCTCTTCTGTTCTCATTCTTGTAGTGTATTAAATGGTAGAAATCCCCTAAGAGTGTAGGCACAGAATTTCTTGAAGCAAAAATATGAAAGGCCTCCATATCCACAAAGTCAGGTATATTAGGGAACAGGATTATGCCATAGATACATAAGGCCAAAATAGCGTTGAAAACTACCCAACATCCTTCCTTAGAAAAGTATTGAGCTTTGCCCACCAAGAATGATAGTGGAAAACTAGGGACTCCATTTCTCCACACCAACTTACCATCTATCTCAGAAATACCCAGATGAAGAGCACTAGCCAATTTTGTCAAGTCAGGTTCTTCTTCCGAGTGAAAGAAAGGTATCTGCTCCAAGAATGGAACTCTCATTAACAGGGCAAACTCCTCCAAGGTTGGCATCAAGACATAACTAGGGAAAATGAAGCAACACAACTGAGGATCATAGAACTATAGCAGAGTGTGAATACCTCCTAATTCAAATCTTGAGATCTTAAAGACAAAGCTCAAGATCTTCCCATAATCCTTCCTGAAGTCCTCGATAACACTATGATCAGCCACTAAAATAAGACCAAGCAAGGGTCCTAACTCCGGCGTCGGGAACTTGTAGATGACAATCCTCTTCAAACCAGGCTCCATGCTGATGGTGGATCAGATTAGTAGAATCAAAGGGAAAATGAACACCTGAAATCATAAATACATGCAAATGTTAAAATGCAGATGCAAACAAGGGATCAAGATTATTGTGCTGCTGACTGAGTTGAACCAGAATTCCACTTCGGCAAGAAAATACCAGAACATCAGCACTGAGATAATAATACCAAAGATCAAAGGTCAGCACTAACGAGAAAACTAGAAAATCGGGTTGGTTGAAGGTTAAGTTTCCTGCATAACCCTCCCACTTACAGGTATGGACCTAATCTCTAATAAGGTTCAGCATCTAATGCAGGTCGTCAATGTCACACACTCTCGAGAAACGATGATACGTTCACCATTTTTGGTTTGGCATCATGGTCAAACGAGGAGGCCTCACTCAACTGACTTCCCAATGATCGGTCTCTAGAGTCGTTAATTCTCAGATCCAACATCCTATCAACTGTCTGAAACAGACTGGGTAGGATGTATTCAAAGAAAGTCTCGTCTGAACGCGAATTTCATGAGGACTAATCTATGGGTGAAAACTATCTAATGTTACTGCTAAGCTGGGGGAAAAGGAAAGAACAGACTCGATAGGACATCGCCGCCCTATGCCTGCGTATTCCCTCGTGTAATGGGAAAGCCAGAGTCGACGTAGTTCGGGAAAACTACAGGTGATGGTGGAAGGTTGCTCGCCAAGACATCACTGTCTTGTGCCTATGTATCCTCATCTGGTATGAGAAATCAGAGCAAACTTAGTTCGAGAAAACTACGACCACTGGTTGGTTCAAGTGTTTTTTATGAGTAATGTTACGTTTCAATTCCAGCAGTTAGGGACAATACATGTTTGCGGTAGAATAGAAATATAACATACTCTTTCTGAAAATTAGGTTTGAAACAATCCTGAAGGATGAAAAGGTTTGAATTTTTGTTTGTGGTTTTTAGAAGAAGTGAGTTGAGTTAGTCTGAAACTCATGTTGCACTAAAGACTATGACATAAGAGTGAATGCGTCACATATCGCCCAAAGGGCATACACTGAACACTTTAGAGAATGCGAGAAGAGACCCCCCACTCATCATTCCTTATGTACTTAAGGCTCGTAGCTTTCAACAATTGTCTTTCTTTATTAAGTGTCTTAAAAGATTTTGAGATGTGAAGAGAAGACACAAGACTCTAAGGGAAACTGTAAACCCTAATGTTATCATGCAAGATGGTCCTAAAGTTGGGATTGAAAAGGGAACTACCAAATGTTATCATGCAAAGGATTGAAAGCCTAATGTCTCTCCTACTCCCATCTTAAACAGAGGTACTAGGAATCCTAAGGGATCATGGCAAAAAGCACAAGTAAACACAATGCTAAATCAATCACATATGAAAATAAAATGAAAGACTTAAACAAGTCAATGCAAAAATGGAAAAAGATGTAAACACAAATGCAACCCAATACAAGTCACAAAGATGGAAAACTTAAACAAGTCCAGAAGAGATGAGAGGAAATGAGATAAGCAAGCTCCTACAATAAATTGCCATCAATCATCATAAGAAGAAAGGTGCTAAACAAAAAAGCACAATCAAAGAAGTGAGGGAGGAAAGAGTATGGGACAACAACCACATCATGATCATCTCAACCATACACTTCCACATGATTAAGTAAAAAAAACCAACAAACAAAGCAAGAGAGGTCAAATGTTCATAGCATTCTTAAAGTGACACAAACATCACCAAGGCATCAAGAACAAATCCATAACCATCCGGCTCAGAAGTGAAACTCAAATGGGATACCTCAAATTCAAAATCAAATTGGAAGGTAAATACAAGAATGATAAAGTTCAATTCGAGGATCAAAGTCCATCTAAACATCTCACACTTCAAACAAGTGGAAATACAAGATCAAAATGAAACTTGTGGCACAAGGTACACATACAATTGACCTCCAAACATGCAAGGCAGCACCTCAAGCATGTTAACAAAATCTAACAAGGCTTAAGAGGTACTCAAGGGATCACACAAGATCACATCCCAAAATTTAGGTCAAGAAAAGGATGTATACACATAGTGAAAACAACTTGAATTTGAAGTACTCACCAAAAATAGAAAAGAGCTCAAATAAAATCCAAATAAATCATCAAACTCAAATTGAACCAATCTAAAACCAGAATGAAAAACCTCAAGGCAAGAGTCAATTCAAAGCACCGCCAATTAAATCAAAGAAGGCAACATGTTCAACTTGTCGAGTATGCATCGAGGGTCCATAAAAAACCAATGAGAAACAATTTAAAAATGATCATTAAGACTTCAAAACAACCCTCAAATATACCTCAATCAATCACCTAAGTGTGAGAGGAAAGTTGGTCCTTGGTGTTTTTCAAATGAGGGTCAATGATCAAGCTTAAATCAAGGCACAAACCATAAAACACCTTTAATCCTAAAATCAATTAAAAATATTAAAAATAATTGAAAAATAAAATAAAAATATGGAAAATAATCTCAACATAATAAAATATCATAAACCTATTTTTTTTGGGATTTTTATAAAACTCAAAACTATTTTTAAATGATTAAAATTGAAATTTTAAGCAAAAGAAATAAAAATAAAATAAAACATGAGAGAGGTGTGCACCAAGCAAAAGGGATTGAACTGAGTCTAGTTGTGCACGCTGATGGGCCTCCAAAAGAGAGGTGTGATTATCAAAATGACTAATCCCAGATCAAATGAATTCAGCTTCCAAAATGAAACGTTGCGTTTCATTTAAACAAGTCAGATGCCAACTCAGATTCAAATCAAACGCGTGCAAGGTCAAACTGCCACATACCCAGCCACATTAGCTCAAGCCTGGACGCCGGAGCCCTAGCTCCAGTCGTCTTCTCAGGAGAGCTTCACCGGAACACTTCAAAAATCAACATAAAAATTAAAACCCATGGTACCATTTAAAATCTCTCCTTAAACAGAACACGATTCCACTCTTGTTTTTTGACAAAGGTTCATGAACCACAAAGAAATTAAGCCTCGAATTTTTAGTGCACACACTAAAACCATCTTAAACAGGCATAAAAGTTATCCAAACATTGCCTACATTAAGTAGGGCTTCAGATGCACCAGTTATGACCCTAAATAAGTGCCTAACATGAGAGTTTCAAGTCATAGAAGTTTACCTAACGAAGTTGCTCTGTTGGCTCTTCAAACTCCTTGCAAACTTTTCTCTGATACTTCTAATCTCTTTCTTGATCCTCAGTGATGATGAATTAAGAAATGGTTTAAATGGAAACTCAGGGAAAACACCAATTCGAAGAAGAGAAAGTTTTATGTATTTTTTATGGAAACTCTCTTCTTTGCGCAACAACCTCTTTTTTTTGGTATTAGGGTTTCATTTTGGCTTATATATGGTGGATTAATGAATCCCATGCAGGCCCATGTTGGTTAAATGAGATGAAATCCAAAACTTGCCAAAAGCTTCAAGTGAGGTGTACACACGATTTAGCTCCTTGTACAATCCTCTTGGGTCAGCAAATGAACATTTTGGGTGTATAGAAATGAATCATGTTGATTTGGTGAGTTGGAAATGCCTTGGCGCAAAGTTTAGAAATCTAATACTTTTTGGAAATATAAGACAATGAGGAACGACTTTCATGTTTGAGGAAAGATGAGGAAGAGCTTGGTGCCTTATGAAAAATGTCTTAGAAGTGAGCTATCTTCAAATGCCTTAAAAATCTCTTCATCTGATGACACCAACTTGTTGACACCATAACTTGAGATGTACAAACTAAATGGATTAGTTCTTGTCCTCAAAATAAATCTTGAAAGATGATGAACAAGTCTCATGTTTGATAGAAAATGAGACAAGACTTGTACCATAATGAAATTTGTCCTTGAAGTTAGAGACTAAAAGAGGGGATTTTACACTTGAACTCATCTGCAACCCTAATTTAGTAACTCCTTGAATCCTTGAATCTTCTTGAATTGATCTCAACATTAGATTAGAGATGACTTAAGATGACTTATCATGGCTTCAATGATCAAGAACCAAGTCTTGAGCCCTCTCAAGTCTACAATTGACTTTTGGTTGACCAGATGAAACCTTAACATCTTATCCACTGACTGAGGTTCTTGCAAGTGACTTGAGTGATCATACAACTCCCATAGAGAACCCTCAAGATGTCTATTGAACCCTTGAATCATGCCTCATCCAAATAAGTAACCTCATGAACCTCTGATGATCCTCAAGATAGGAGATGACACCTATACACAAACTTTCTCCTCTCAAGGATCTTTGAAACCCAGCTTTGATGATGATGAACTCTGATGGCTTGAAAATGTGCTCTTGCTATAGCTTGAACATAAGGCTTCTCTCTTGAGTGAGAACAAAAATCTTGATCCCCTGTCTAGGACCAATGTTATGCAAATTCAAATGCTAAAATGCTATGAAACATAAGCCAAGCAAAGGTTGGATGATGTACAAGTGAGAGATGATTTAAATGTTGAGGCATTGCTAGTTCGTATTGATGAACGAGAAGTGAAGCAACTGCGAGGTAAAGAGATTGCCTTGGTGAAGATAGTTTAGGGAGGACCGGCTAGAGAAAGTTGGACTTAGGAGCGTGAAGATCAGATGAGGGAGTCGTATCCGACTCTGTTTCCTTGAGGTAATTTTCGAGGGCAAAAATTCTTTTAATTGGAGGAGAGTTGTAACACCCCAAATTTATTAGAATATTTATTTAATTTATTTAAATATGAATATTCGCATTTTTGGTGATTTTCGGTGGTTGTTGTGAAATGTTGAGAATTACAGATTTTTGGTTATTTATTTAAATAATAGTATATAATATGAATATATTAGTATTATTATTAATTTAAATAAATATAAGTTAATTAAGGGAAAATTGGACAATTAAGGAGGAGTTAGTGAGGGTAATATTGAAAAAGCCCAATTTATAGGCCCAAAGTTAGGTTTAACAAAAAGGGATTTTTGAGGGAATTAGGATTCATTCTTGTTAGACCATGAAAAGGGAAGAAATATAGGCCAGAGCTTTGAGGAAAAGGCTTGAGGCAAAAGCTTCGCAAGGTTTCTAAGAATCAAGGAGAAGACTTAGAGTCGACAATTAAGGTATGAGGAGTATTGTCTTCATTGTTTTCAATGTATAATTTAAATGTATTTAAAGTCGATTTAAGGGTTTAAAGGGTTTGAGGTTGATTTTGAGATAAAGGAAATTAGGCCTTCATGGCCAAAGATCTGGTTTTACATTTGTTTAACCCTATAGGGAAATTAGATAGTGAGAAACTCTAATGACTGCGGCGTAGTTGTAAGGATATATGGGAATTAGAGCATGAATACGATACGGGGTTGGCCTAATAAGTCGTAGATTTTGTGTCTTTATTGTCGTAAGACCTTAGGGAAGATTTAGGGATGTTTTGGGGGCATTGGGGAAGGAAATCGTTGGACCTTTGGGTTGATTTTAGGTTCTGGTGTGTAACAGCGCTTTGCTGTAATCGCATTGTTCGCACAACAAACGAACTCGTCCCAGACTCGCACTGCAAAGAATCCTTTACACAGCGAAGAAACTCGCCCCAGACTCGCTCAACAAACTTGATAGTGAACGTAGCCGAGTTTCGCAAATTCTGACCTTGTGCAGCAATGCCTTAATGTTTTAATGCTGTAATTTCTTTGACGAATTAATATGAGTATGACTGTGAATTCTATGTGATGTGTACATGATTATAATGATGATTTCTATGATGTAATGATTGATGAGCTATGATGATATTTTCATGAGTTTTTTATGATTCTATGATGACATGACTTATGATGATGATTTTGATGAATGATGATGCACCTATGATGTTATTATGAGGATGGTTGTTGACGTGTGCATCATGCATTCATGTGCATCTGGACTTCGGTTCAGGACCTTGATTTCTTTGGCTTCAATCCCATTGTGCGGATGTGAGGTATTTTGATATGCTCTAGTTCTCTAGTAGAATCGATCCTATTGATGGGGATCTATGGAGGGTTGATGGCCCAGTGTCCATCGAGTTGTGATGATTGGTATCACATGCATGAGTCTTATTGCATTTGCATTTCTAAGATGACCTTGGGTAATTTGTGACGTTGTGGCCTTTGATGTCCGTTGATGAATATGATGATGTTGAATATGAAAATGACGCCATTTTATATATTGATTTCCTACATTTATTATTATGAATCGTTTTACTCACCCTGCCTGTTTAAATGTTGCCTCCACGTGGGTAACATGTAAATGACCAGGTTTAGCCGTGGATACCGTCGAGGACTTTTGAAGTTTTTGGTCGTTGGCTATTGTGGTTGACTTAGAGGGTCATGCTCTGATAGTGTAACATCGGGTTGGGGTTTTTGAGTCAAACCTTATTTTATTGATGTTTTTGTTATGTTGATTTCCTTGCGGCGTAAGGAAAACTTTGGATTATGCTTTTTGAGTTCCGCTGCCTTTTGATGAAATTTTTGATATCTTTTGAGAAAACCCGTTGTTTATGGAGCTTTGACTTATATTTGATTTATTGGGAAATGTATGCCCTTTGAGGTGAATTTTAATTGAATTTAATATTTTACTCTGATAAATGTGAATATTTTATCTTTTATTTTGTGGGTAGAAAAGGGTGTTACACAAGGCGTTCAATCATAGGTTCGTGTTTCTTTATTGGTCATTCCCTTATCTCATGGTGAACCAAGAAACAACACATTATTTATAAATCCTCATTTGAATTTGAGTATCTAGCCTTTGTTGTAGTCACTTGTGAGCTTCAACGGGTCTTGTACCTCTTGTGTGATCTACAAGTATCTTGTGCCAAACCTCAAGTTCTCCACTGTGATAATTATAATGCATTTCATATTGCTTCCAATCTCGTACTTTGTGAAAGAACCAAACATTTGAAAATAGATTGTCACATTCTACCGGTAACATTTCAACTAGAAATCATGAAGTTACTTCCAATTTTATCACAAAGTCAACTTATTAATTTTTTTCACCAAGTCTCTCATGCCAAAACCATTTTCATTTCTCATGTCCAAGTTGAACTTGATCTCTCTCTCTCTCTCTCTCTCTCTCTCTCTCTCTCTCTCTCTCTCTCTCTCTCTCTCTCTCTCTCTCTCTCTCTCTCTCTCTCTCTCTCTCTCTCTCTCTCTCTCTCTCTCTCTCTCTCTCTCTCTCTCTCTCTCTCTCTCTCTCTCTCTCTCTCTCTCTCTTCTCTCTCTCTCTCTCTCTCTCTCTCTCTCTCTCTCTCTCTCTCTCTCTCTATATATATATATATATATATATATATATATATATATATATATATATATATATATATATATATATATATATATATATATATATATATATATATTATATATATATATATATATATATATATATATATATATATATATATATATATATATATATATATATATATATATATATATATATATATATATATATATATATATATATATATATATATATATATATATATATATATATATCATCACTTCTATAATATCAGAAACTATATTTTCCATTTCTTTGTATTCATCACCATGCATGAACTCTTTTACATACTTTAATATTAAATATTTTTAGGGAAATGCTAACGAGTGTTCCATAAGCACTCTTTAAGGGCTTGAAATAATAAGTTTTTCTTAAAAATGTGCGTATTTAATGTATTGAAAATTAAAATGGTTAAATTTTTATAGAATATTTTATTTATTTAAATTCTTTAAAGAGTGTTTCTGGATACTTGTTAGCAAGACCCTATGTTTTTATCATTATATTGTTGTAGTTTTCTCAAAAACGTTAAATTATAATGAGTATCTTTGAGAAAATAAAATGTCTTAAGTAAGACACTGTCTTTTTTGTGAAAAAAAGTAAAATATTGTTGATTAAACAAAAATATATCTTAGTCATTGTAATTTGTTTGATTATAATTTAAAAAAAATGTATCGAAGAACAATATATATTTTTGAATCATGCTATAAGATGACTTAGGTTTGAATTCAGTATTGGGCATGCAACAATGTTAAATTGAGAGAGAGAGAGAGAGAGAGAGAGAGAGAGAGAGAGAGAGAGAGAGAGAGAGAGAGAGAGAGAGAGAGAGAGAGAGAGAGAGAGAGAGAGAGAGAGAGAGAGAGAGAGAGAGAGAGAGAGAGAGAGAGAGAAGAGAGAGAGAGAGAGAGAGAGAGAGAGAGAGAGAGAGAGAGAGAGAGAGAGAGAGAGAGATATTTACCACTTATTATGGTCTTACATAGCTCTAGGTTTAGTCTCTGCAATTGAAAGAACACCTTATTCATATATATATATATATATATATATATATATATATATATATATATATATATATATATATATATATATATATATATATATATATATATATATATATATATATATGTTTGTGGTCCTTCTAAACTAGTGGGATATCCGTGCGTTCGCACGGGTCCCGGTATGTTACGCGCACTTGTTTAAAAATATTAAAAATTAGTAACTTAATGTTTCCGTTAATATTCAATATCTTGATCAATAATTTAATGTTCCCATTAATATTCTATATCTTGATCAGTAACTTCATGTACCCATTAATATTTAATATCTTGATCAGTAACTTCATTATCCCGTTAATATTCAAAATTTTGATCAGTAACTTCATGTTTCCGTTAATATTCAAAATTTTGATCAGTAACTTCATGTTCTCATTAATATTCAAAATTTTGATAAGTAACTTCATGTTCCTGTTAATATTTAAAATTTTGATTAGTAACTTTATATTCCCATTAATATTCAATATCTTGTTGGTTAAATTCTTATGACGAAGTCGAGTGTTTTTGTTTATGAACAACATGATGTTGTTGTATTGTAATGTACTGTCGAAGTAGTATATTTTTTGTAATATGTTATTTATGAAATCCATGAACATATTGAACGTAAATAACAGCGTGTAAACTCTTATAAAAAGCTTGAAAAATATATAGTTGTTAATGTATTAAAGTGCATTATATTTGAAATGTGAACACGTCAAGTTTAGTTATAAATGTTTAAGTATTGGGATCAAGTGATAAAGTATATTTTGCAATTTGGGTGTTGGGTTTGACGATGGTAGATGGTAGTTTTTTATTAACATGTAAGGAATAAACGATGATGGTTGCATTCGTCAATATAATATGTGATAAAAAAAGTCAACCAAGTTGCAATGAAATGACAAATGGATTATATGATTTACAAAATAGTACATTATATAAAAAAGTACCAAAACGAGAAAAATCGACCATATCAAAGTGTAAAAATGAAATTATGTGTAGTACAATATGCAAAGTGATAGCGACATATATGACATTGCATGTACTTTTCCGCAACAGCTGTAATTTTTGCAAGTATGCTCAGACATATATAATAATAAAGAAAGTAATGTTTTTATCCAATGGAAATATAATATATTATATGCTAATTGATAGGATTGGACTTGTAGAAAAAGGGAGAGAGTTCACTCCATTGAATTTACCTCAAATGAAATATCAGCCACTAATTGAGGAAAGTAAAACAGTAAAATAAAATTAAAAATCAAGATAACATAAGTTTGATGGACGGTGATGATTAACACCATTGTCTCTACATTGAAACTATTTACGGAGGCAATATTTTTCCATAGAAAAACCAGAATCTGGTTTGTAGAGTAGGTTTAATAGGTAAACATTGGAGGAGTAAGCTGAATATAATAAGGGAGATTGTGGGTATGTCGATCATGGAGAGAAATTAAACTGAATTTTATTAAAGGAGTAATTTTATATTTGAAATATAAAAACTCAAATAATGAAGAAATATATTCAGGTCCCACAATCGCACTGGTACTGAATGTTAAAATTTAGTGAAGAATAGAACAATTAAATACAAAATAAGTAGATTTCATAAGTAGCATTGTTCTAATGAACCACTATCTCAATGGCATAATCAATGGTGATCCAAAATAAGTTTACAAATTACATCATAGTTAACTGGAAGGGAACAAAATGTTAAAGATAAACTTCTGTTAAGAATCCAAAAAATAATGCAGTTAAGTTGCACAAAAGAAGTTGTTGTGTAATTATTTTTACCCCTTTTGGTGACTTTCTTGACCTTAGCTTATGAGAGGTCTCCATCACGCAGTTTTTTTGAGCTGTTGAATCCGTGGAAGCATCTGATGCAAGCCTTTTGACATTTGTAGTTGGTGTGTCAGGTTCAGGATTGTGTGAAGAGATTATCTCCAAGTCCTGGATATCAGAGTTGGGAGTGATGTTAGAAATATTATGTTATCCTGCAAAAGAAATTATACGTACAACTCGTTGGTATATTATAATTTACCGCTACAACTTGGCATTCATCAATGGTAGCATTCTCGTCAACACTCTCCATGATCTAATAAGAATGGAATAAAGAATGTTGGGGTGAAACGATATAGCAATAGAAAACGGAATAGGAATGCATGAATCATGATGAAGATAATATACCTGCATTGACAGAGGTGTGGCATCATTGAAATTTTTTGACTATTAGAATGTAACATAGTCAGTAATGCTCAGAATAAAAAAGAAGGGCAAAGCTAATAACAAAACAACCACAAAGTTTGTACCTATTCTATTTTACAAGGACCTTCAAGTTTCTTGATTAGTTGTTCATCTCTTAGAAATTGGACAACGGAGGAACTTCCCTATGGTGGATGCCACTTAACTTTGAATGTCAACTTCAAACCCAACATTGCATCCTGTAACACCCCACTTCCCAAAACAAATAAAATATAAACATTATAATTAAACATCAGAGTTTACATCATTTACAGTGGGATATCACATCACCAATAAGTCATCAAAATACTTTATTGATTATTTTCAAAATAATACAGCGGAAATTGTCATTTCAACATTCTTGGCCATCTGTCAGATTTCATAAAATCTCTATTATTATAATTCACCAAAATGTGATACGTCACAGGATTACAACAAGTTTGAAGCAAAACAATTAAAACACCCATATCCCGTGTTACGTATCAGAGCACCCTAAGACTCGACCTGTACACCGCTATCCAAGCTATCTATGTACCTGGATTATCTGTACTTCCGAGGAAGCACAGACCACAACAACAACAACAAAGGGGTGAGAATCACGATCAAATAATAATGGTATAATAGTGTCGCTACTGCGAAAATCGGCGCCGGCTGAACAGAAGAGTCGCCACCGTGCGTTATTTATCCCAAACAGAGGGAAAGGAAACGCTCGAAGTAAACCTACCGCAAAGACGGGAAAGGAATGGCCATCGCAACCAAATCCTGGATTCGGGAGTCGGTTACGCAAGGGGAAGGTATTAACACCCCTCACGTCCGTCGTACTCGACGGGATCCACGCTTGTTTTCTGGTACGGATTGTTATTCTATCTATTCTACAGGTCAAGGGTTAAAAGAAAATAAAGTGACTCGACAAAGTATCGCACTTTATGCCTACGTATTCCCGTCTGGAACGAGAAATCAGAGTCAACGTAGTTCGCCTACCTACGGGAAAGGAGGGGAAGGTTGCTCGCTAGGATATCGCATCCTATGCCTACGTACTTTCATACAGCATGAAAGATCAGAGCAAACGTAGTTCGGGCTACGGAAGACACAGATTTGTTTGACTGTTTTTTATCCTTCTGAAAAAGGTTTTCTCCTGATTATGGGTCCAAGCGGACAAAAATGACTCTTTGATTAAGTTTACAGTCTTTTACGCAAGAACTGTTTTTTATTGATGTTTATCCTTTTATTGTATTTTTTTGATTTTTTTGAGAAAGAAGAGAAACAGCAACTCTAAAACCTATGGTTGAAAAGGGAATCAAAATCTATCCTAATGTTGTCATGCATGGATGAAAGCCTAGTGTCTGTCATATTTCTCTCTTGCGCAGAGAGAAACAGAGATCCTAAGGGAATAAACGGAAAAGAAACAGCATATATACAGTAAAGCAGTAAAATGCATGAATGCAGCAATACAAGCGAGGCAAGGGAGTCCCACTCAACCTCGAACCTAGAAAACAATGGGCAAAGTGAAACAACTTCACTTCAACCTCCAGGGGAGAATTATCAAACAATACAGTCAAGAAACTCAAACAATACATCAACAGCTCTAAACAGCGCCAACAGCTCTAAACAGCAAAAACCTGACAGCACAAGCTCCTGCTTCCATTAGTCTTCAAGGCAAGGGACTTCATCTTCAATCTTCAAAGTTTCTTCAAAGCAAGCTCTCCTAGATGAGTAATAGTTCACAAGATGATTTGGGATGTTAAACAGTCAGTTGACCACCAAAGGTGGCATACAGACTGTTAACAAAATACAGACTGTTTCTCTCAAAAGTTCTATCTCCTAGATACTGTCACTAAGCCTTCCAAAGGAAGGAGGTGAGTATCAAAGAGAGACTTTGAATCATAGAGAAGAATGGAGGCAACATAAACCATCCATGTTTATGAATCATATTTCTAATCTAAAGCTCTACCTAGCTCCTAGGTCCTATGATCTTCAATCAATCTTCAAGCAAGCCTAGCATCTTTATCAAGCTTTGATCTTCAACTTCAACTTTGTCTTCAATATGCTTCATCATCATGCTCTTCAAACCAAGCCCACACCCCAAGCAAAGCCCAATAAGCCCACACAAACAATAAACCCTAAAAGGGCACACCAAACAAGCATACAATTGCAAAATATACTAAAAATATTAATATAGTAGGGAAAATTCTAATATTATTTCTAGGGGATCTACTAAACCTACCCTTAATACCCTATATTCCCCAAGTCCTAATTCAATCTAAAAAACCTAAAAGAAATTGTTTTAATGCACCTAAGTTATGTATAAACCCTAATTTCAACATCCTAATATTCATTAATCAAAACTAATCAACAACCAATTATAAAATCATGGAATAAATCCAGGGGGAAGCTAAAACATATATCTAACTATCCTAAAAATATTGACCTAAAAATATCAAGGGAACTACCTAAACTAAATTCTACAAATTCATGTATCAACATAAAAGCATTAAAAAGCAATTAAAGAAGAAAATATGCAAAAATACAAAAATGAAATAAAATGGAAATTTTATGATTTTATATTTTTCTAGACAAAAATATGAAAAGGGAGAAAAAACTCCCAAGCAAAAATATTCTTTTTTCTATTTATTATGCATTTTCAAAGTATGAGAAAAAATGGAGAAAATATAAAATGGAAACATGGAGATGGGGTGCAAACAGCAACAATATCCAGTTCAATATGCTGATGGGCCCAGACTGGGGGGTCTGAAAAGTAAAGCGCGCTTGGGCCCATTAAAATCAGAAAAAACCAATTGGAAAATCAAACAAAAAATAAAAGAGATTCGGTGGGAATAACAATGCATTATAGTGTAAATCCTGATGGGCCTCGCTTGGGGGTGGGTATAGGAATTATCACTCAAAGCCCAGAAACTTGTTTTAATGAAACGCTGAGTTTCATTGCTCAGCTTTCCCTCTTCAAAACGAATTCAAATGCCAGTCGTTGGATCCAGTCTTGAGTCAAGGTCAGCGCGTGCATCTGACGGTAGAAACATCATCCCTAACCTTGGGTTAGGGTTTTGCAGAAACACCATTAAAATACAGCTTCCATGCACCAACTTCTACCAACTCGTTCTCCCTCATCCCTCCTCAAAATCAAAAATATAAAACACAAACTTGATCCATTTTCCACGCTGAACACGGTCATGGCATTGGTTCTCATTGAAATGGTCTAAATCAAGCAACCCGAATGTGAAACTCCATTGATCTCAAAATACCATCAACCCACGACTTCAACCAAACTCTCATTTCTTTACATAAAAATGATCCTTACATTCCATGGGTTAAAATCATCTAATAATCTTGCATTAAAACTCACTATATCACACGATCTTGCTCATCCAAGAATTGGCATCCATTAATGAAACTTCACCAATCACTCCTAAACTCATCATACATGATCACCTAGTTGTCTCTAACCAATCTAAACTAATAATTTAACCTAACCATGCCTAGATTAGGAGATGAAAGTGATTTTGCAAACCTGGCTTCTTGGATTGGTAGTGATGGTAGATCTTCAATTCAGGCCTTGCAACTCTTCAAGAACACTCCTTGAATGATGAAAACTCTTCTGTATGCAAAAGATTTGAAGGAGAGAGCTTGTACTTCAAGATTCAATGTGATTTGCTTTCTTGCAATTTCCAATGGAACACCTTCAATTCTCCATCAATGGAGCTTCAACTCAGTATGAACACACTCAGAAATATCTATGGAGAAGGTTTGTGGAGAAAAAAAGGATTGCAATGAAGAAGAATCAAGGGATTGAATGTAACTTGCAATGGAAGCTTTTGGATTTCAATCTCTCTTCTCTACACCAATTAACACCAACCTTGCATTTGAGCAAGTTGCGCACATCTTATAGAGAGGTTTAGAACAGTCTAGAACCCCCTAGAACAATCCAATGAGAATTTGAAGATTTCATGCAATGGTATTTTAAATTCTCATTTCTCATAACATGGTATCTCATGCCAAATGCCTTGCAACCTTGGTTTTTGATTTGAAATTCTCCTTACCTGAGATTTAAGACAAGTTACAATGCATATCTTCCTTGTGTATTGAGTTTTTCCTTGTTTTGGTTTGGTACCCTAATATGCAAGTAATCAAATTCCAAGGCAGCCCTATGATCCAAGCCTCAAATCAAAATTGTGGCTGAACCATTGTTCTTAGAATGTCATTTGGAGTCAAAATGACCTATTACATGACATGGTTTGGACTTATAACTTGGGATTTCCATTTTTCAAATTCACTTGAATTAACTTATGCCTCATTTTTAGGCCATTTTTATCACTTTTTGATATGAGCCTTTACAACATCTTATGACCTCCCTACTAGCCTTAAAACATCATTCTAAGCAAGTTTTATGTTGAAGATTTTTCCATTTGAAGCTTGGAAGTAGGAGATATGGCCTTATGCTTGAAATGACCTATAATCTTACTTTCCCCAAAATACCCCTGGCTTATCAAGATCATAAGTAGAGCTCCACAAATTAGATTGAGGCATACCATACCTTTCTAGAAATATAAGATCATGAGGAACAACTTTCATGTTGGCCAAAAATCCATTTGAAAACTCCTTATGGGGTAAAAGTTGCTTGGAAGTCAAGTAACTTTCACAGATAAATTTCAGTGCCCTCAGATGACCTGTAACTTGCAAGAACCATAACTTGAGTTCTATAAATCTCCTTGATTCCTTCCACCACTCAAATTAAAGGTATTGAGATACTCTACAAGTTTCATGTTGGCCAAGGATCCATCTGAGACTTGTATTTTGAATTACTTTGCTTGGAAGTTTGACCTAAATCAGGGAATTTTACACAGAAACCCTAATTTATAAACTTCTCTTCTTCTTGATTTCTTTTGATTTCTTCTTGGCACAACACCACATCCATATCCACATATCAAATGATGAATCCCACATCCTTCAAATAGGCCTTGATGCCCTTCAATCAAGCATTAGACCTAGGGTTGACCCAGGGTTGACCCAGATGAAACCCTAGTTGACTGTCTTCACTTGTTCTTGTAACCACACCAATAACTCATCTTACTTTCAAAATGACCCTCTAGGTCTTCCATGATGTCTACACACATTCCATGCCTCATTTCATAGCTCACAGCCTCTTTGATGATCTTCAAATACTCCCCAGATAGGATATAGATCTACTGCTTGATCTATTAACTTCTCAAAGCTTCACCTTCTTTCTTGGTGACTTGAATAGGCTTGAAATTGAATGAAAACCTTTTGGATATGCTTCTTGAAATGAAAATGGCACCTGATCCCTTATTGGATGGCTTGCCCATGCTATGTTATGCAAATGAATGAACTATGTACATGATCTACTATGCAAATGATAAAGCTATGAAAACACAAATCAGGTGAAATAAGTTGGTCAAATTTTGGGGTGCAACAGCTGCCCCTATTCAAACGATTTGGACCCGACTGGGTGAAACGCCCGGAGCCTTCAGCCAATCGAGGTACAGAACGGTTGAATACCAATAAACCCGGAAATTTGCCAACTGCAAAAATAAATTGCGAAATAAACTGCACCACTATTTGGGGAACACTATCTACAAATCCGATTTCAACGTTATCTTGTCAATACCGGATTGACTCACTGGGAGAAGTATTTTTGTCAAATATAATAACGCAATTCTGTCTTGTCATGGGACACATACTATGTTCCTTACGGGGAAATCCTTCGTCTAGATACTGAAGAGCTCATCTGCCTATCTCTCACGGGAAACATGCATCGACTTAGTAACACTCCGTCCGCCTATCCAATACGGGAACACTATTCGGGAAAATTTTCTTCTGCCCATCACACAGGAAAATTACACTCCTGCCCATCACACAGGAAAATTATTCTTCTGCCCATCACACAGGAAAATTATTCTTCTGCCCATCACACAGGAAAATTACACTTCTGCCCATCACACAGGAAAATTACACTTCTGCCCATCACACAGGAAAATTACACTTCTGCCCATTACACAGGAAAATTATTCTTCTGCCCATCACACAGGAAAATTACACTTCTGCCCATCACACAGAAAAATTACACTTCTGCCCATCACACAGGAAAATTACTCTTCTGCCCATCACACAGGAAAATTATTCTTCTGCCCATCACACAGGAAAATTACACTCCTGCCCATCACACAGGAAAATTACACTCCTGCCCATCACACAGGAAAATTACACTCCTGCCCATCACACAGGAAAATTATTCTTCTGCCCATCACACAGGAAAATTTATCTCGGACATAGTTTCTTTGCCTATTCTCTGCAGTAACTAACTCCGCTGGGGATATTCCGAAAATAACTATCAAACACTCGTCTAGATAACAAGTAGCTACTTCTGAACTTTGATTTTATGAAAACCTGAAACGTTGTCGCAGCAACAAACTTGAAGAAACATTCCGCTGGCCAGATACAATAACGCCTCAATTGGCAACTCTGGTGGGGAAAGTGATAAACTGAACTATGTCGTCACACGTCTCCTGGCGAGACCTCGATTGTCTGGTAATATCTGAGATTTAGAACTCCACACTCCTATTGAGGAACACACCTGAAAGCAAAAGGTCAACCAACCTGATCTATGTTTCATAATGCGTATGCTTGATAATGGCGTAATGCTCCACACAATATGGGAATGCTACCCGTTTTTTTTTTATTTGGTAAATGCAAATATGACACTATATGCCAATGCAAATGCAGGCTCGAACAGCTGGGAAAAGCTCTGACAAGCTTGCTTCATCAAATCTGCCGTCGAGGACAAATGCCACCATGCTGGGGAGTGAACGGGTATCACAATGTACTCCGGCAAAATAAATGCCAGGACACACAACCAACTCTGTCGGGGAGAGTTTTAACCTTCGAGTTCCACTGGGAGGAAAAAGAACACTTGCTGAAAAGAGAGAACTCCGTTGAGGACGAAACGACTCTCTTGGGGAAAATCAACTGACTCCGATGAGGGGAGAATAAATGACCCTACTGGGAAGGGAATCTCTACTGGGAAGAGTAGACTGTCTGGGTACAACTCACAAGTTGGAAATATTAGTCTTCTGAGGCTAAACCACTCTGCTCGGGATGGGGAACCCTTTCGGGGGACACCACACTGTCTGAATGCAGCCTTGGATCTTGGGATCGTCAATTCTGCTGAGGATAAACGACCTTGCTGGAGAATGTCCTTCGGATAAGCTGCGACTAGCTGGGGAATTTGATCCTTCTTCAGTAAGGGACATTATTATCTCAGCTTCAGGGAATGAAGCGCGACCTGCATGGAGATTCACTTCACATAACGATCAAGCCTTTTCGTTACGAGCTTCTGGTTAGGATTGCAATCTTCTGATCGTCCACTTCGTATGGTCAAGAACCCTGCAACACCACAAACGAGACAAGACAAGTCTATACAACCAAATATATTCAGGTTAGCATTAGTGACATCATTTTTAGTTAATTCAAAGTTTTAGCAATTATTGGCAAGGGCCAGCAATGTTATGCACTTGCTAGTTTTATCAAACATTGGCGTTTTCACATACAAAAGACCAAGCATCAAATACTGAATGACATGTTTTATTGATTGGACCCCTGAATGGGCAGAGTTTTGTACACTGGATGTAACTCCTGAAAAGAGGAAGTTACGCACAACAACTATACAAGCATACACAGGAAGCATAAATACAATGACAACTCCAATTTACACACATGTCGGCAACGTGATGCAGACGACCATCATGAGCTGATCCTCCTATGACTCGCCTGACTCTGGCGCTTTCCCGGTATTTTAAACTTCTGAAGAGATTGTATCTGATAATCGAACTCTCAGGTATATTCTCCTGCACCAATGTGTACCGTAATATCAAATTCGGACCGCAGTCATTTGCCTTTCAAATCCCTAACTTTTGTGTGAACCGCCCTTTACGGGTTTTCAGTTCACCGGGATACCCTTTTTTGCCGAAGCCGCCCAGTGTAGGTTTTCAACTTCGCGAGTGTACATTTTTTTTTTTTTAGTTTTATCCCTAATTTTTGCCCGAACCTTTCATTCTGTTTTTTGGTTCGCCAAGATGCCCCATTTTTGCCTGGACTCTCTTTTTTCTGTCCAGCGGGTCAATTTTAAGCAAAGTATTTTTTAACTGCGTCCGAATTCACAGGCGACGTAAAGTCCTCACCGTCCATGGTGGACAACAACAAAGCTCCTCCTGAAAAGACTTTTCTGACAACGTATGGCCCTTCGTAGTTGGGGGTCCACTTGCCCCTGTGATCTGCCTGTGGCGGGAGAATCCTCTTTAGCACAAGGTCGCCCGTCTGAAAGCTCCGAGGGTGTATCTTTTTATCATACGCTTTCTTCATTCGGCTCTGGTACAACCGACCATATGCTAGAGAAGCTAACCTCTTCTCATCTATTAAACTCAGCTGGTTCAACCTGTCTTTCACCCATTCTGCCTCGTCCAGTTGGACATCTCGTAATACCCTCAGGGAAGGAATCTCAACTTCCAGTGGTAACACTGCTTCCATTCCATATACCAACGAGAACGGGGTTGCCCCGGTTGATGTGCGTACCGTCGTACGATAACCGTGCAAAGCAAAAGGTAGCATCTCATGCCAGTCCTTATAGGTCACCACCATCTTCTGAACAATCTTCTTTATGTTCTTATTGGCCACTTCAACAGCGCCATTCATCTTGGGTCGATAAGGAGAAGAGTTGTGATGCTCGATCTTAAAACTCTGACACAACTCCTTCATCATTTTGTTATTTAAGTTCGAACCGTTGTCGGTAATTATCCGCTCAGGGATTCCATATCTGCAAATGATATCTCGCTTGATAAACCTGGCTACCACCTGCTTGGTCACATTTGCATAGGATGCCGCTTCCACCCATTTGGTAAAATAATCGATTGCTACCAAAATAAACCGGTGTCCGTTAGATGCCGTCGGCTCGATCTTTTCAATCATGTCGATTCCCCACATTGAGAATGGCCACGGCGACGACATCACGTTCAGAGGACTCGTAGGCACATGGATCTTATCTGCATAGATCTGGCACTTATGACACCTCTTCGCAAACTTGAAACAATCGGTTTCCATAGTTAGCCAATAATAACCTGCCCGCAGCAGCTTCCTCGTCATGGCATGCCCACCAGCATGCGTACCAAATGTACCCTCATGTATTTCCTCCATGAGCAACTTCGCCTCTTTCTCGTCTACACAACGTAGTAGCACCAAGTCGTGATTTCTCTTGTATAGGACACTGTCTGGATTCAGATAGAAATTACCCGCCAATCTCCTGAGAGTCTTCTGATCGTGACTGGATGCCCCAGCCGGATATTCTTTGTTTTTCAGGAAATTATGGATATCAAAATACCAGGGTTTATCATCAGAGGCTTCATCAATGGCAAATACGAAGGCGGGTCTGTCAAGCCGAGAGATAACAATTCTGGGAGCCTCATTCCAGAAGTTGACCTTATACATGGAAGACAATGTGGCCAGAGCGTCAGCCATCTGATTCTCTGCTCGCGGTACATGATGCAACTCAACCTTGTCAAAGAAGGGCAACAATCTCCTTGCGTAATTCATGTATGGTATCAAATTAGGCTGACGTGTCTCCCATTCTCCTTTTATTTGATTCACCACCAGAGCTGAGTCTCCATATACATCCAGATTTTTGATTCGCAAATCAATGGCTTCTTCAAGCCCCATGATGCAAGCTTCGTATTCGGCTTCGTTATTGGTAACTGGAAAGGTCAATCGAGCGGTAAATGGGATGTGTGACCCATGTGGAGTAGTGATGATTGCCCCTATTCCGCTACCATAGGAGTTTACAGCTCCGTCAAAGATCAACTTCCATATGGAACCCAATTCTGGTCCTTCGTCTGGCAACGGTTCTTCACAATCTTTCATCTTTAGGTACATGATATCTTCGTCAGGAAAATCAAACCTCATCGATTGGTAGTCCTCAATAGGCTGCTCTGCCAAGTACTCAGATAATACACTCCCCTTTATAGCCTTCTGTGAGACATACTAGATGTCGTATTCGGTCAAAACCATCTGCCAACAGGCAATTCTCCCCGATAAAGCCTGCTTTTCAAATACGTATTTGATAGGATCCATCTTCGAGATGAGCATGGTTGTATGATTCAGCATTTACTGCCTCAAACGCTTGGCGGCCCAGGCTAGAGCGCAACAAGTTTTTTCGAGCATTGAGTATCGAGATTCACATTCAGTAAACTTCTTACTCAAGTAGTATATCGCATGCTCTTTTCTTCCTGTCTCGTCGTGTTGACCGAGAACACAACCCATACTTCCCTCAAGAACCGTCAAATACATAATCAAGGGTCTCCCTGCCACTGGAGGTATCAAAATAGGAGGCTCCTGCAAATACTGTTTTATTTTATCGAACGCCTTTTGACAATTTTCATTCCATGTTACAGCCTGGTCCTTTTTTAACATCTTGAATAACGGCTCACACGTAGCTGTTAGGTGAGATATGAACCGAGCGATGTAGTTCAACCTCCCTAAAAACCCGCGCACCTCTTTCTCTGTTTTAGGCGTCGGCATCTCTTGTATTGCTTTTATTTTTGCAGGATCAACCTCTATTCCTTTTTCGCTCACAATAAACCCCAGCAGTTTACCCGACCTCACCCCGAAGGTGCACTTGTTAGGGTTCAGTCTCAGCCTGAACTTCCTAAGCCTCTTGAATAGCTTCAGCAGATTCACCAAATGTTCTTCCTCCGTCTGGGATTTGGCAATCATATCATCGACATAAACCTCGATCTCCTTATGCATCATGTCATGAAAAAGAGTCGTCATTGCACGCTGATACGTTGCCCCAGCATTCTTTAATCCGAAGGGCATCACTTTGTAACAAAATGTTCCCCAAGGCGTAATGAAGGTAGTCTTCTCCATATCTTCTGGCGCCATTTTAATCTGGTTGTAGCCTGAGAAGCCATCCATGAAGGAGAATACGGCGAATTGAGCAGTGTTGTCAACCAGCACATCGATGTGAGGAAGTGGGAAATCATCTTTCGGGCTTGCTTTGTTCAAATCACGGTAATCTACACACATTCTCACTTTACCGTCTTTCTTTGGCACTGGTACAATATTAGCGACCCATGAGGGATATTTTGTAACAGCTAGGAAGCCAGCATCCCACTGCTTTTGGACCTCCTCCTTAATTTTCACTGCCATATCAGGCCTAGTTCTGCGAAGCTTCTGCTTAACCGGCGGACATTCTTCTTTTAACGGCAGACGGTGCACAACCATATCCGTATCCAGCCCAGGCATGTCTTCGTACGACCAAGCGAACACATCACTATACTCTCTGAGCATTTCAACCAGTCTTCGCTTGACGTCGCTCTGCAGCGCGGCTCCTATACGAATGTTCCTTTCAACCCCTTCCGACCCCAGGTTAACAATTTCAATGACCTCCTCATGAGGCAGAATGATTCGTTCTTCTTGCTTTACCAACCAAGACAACTCTTCTAGAACGTTGCCATCTTCAACAACCTCTTCTTCGGCCTGAAATACCGGGTGCTCAAAGTCGAAATGAGTCATAGGCGGTTCAATGATGTCATCTGAAAATATTATCCTGCAAAAGGAATGGTTAAATGCTTCAAAATGTGTATAAAGCGAATAACCACGTTGCCATTTTATTGTAAAACACAAAAACATGAAAAACAGAGATCGCAATATTTGTACATGAAAAACGCCTTTTATTTAATGATTAAACAATGCAATGTACATAACAGTACGACCCTAAGCAAAATCACGATTCCCCGGGTAAGACACCGGATTGTTCAACAATTAAGAAAACAAAGTATTACTGTTTGGTAGTCACAGGAACAGTCTCCTGAATAGACCAATTGCATAATCCTTGTCCTGGCACGCTCGGCTGAATCCAGGCGTCTATGTCGCAGTCACTGTCTCCTTCTTCGGAATCTGAAACAGCGTTGATGGCCTCGTGATACACTCCATTAGCTGTGATTGTTATCGGTCCTTTGAAACGGGGTGCCCCTGCAGCAGGCGTTGATGACGATGGTTGATATCCCAACCCAAATCTGTCCATCTTCACGGGGATATCCAGAACCTTGCCCCAGCCTTTTGTCTCACCAGTCTTCACTAGAGCCTGAGCCTCCTTATATGACGAGACTGCCACCTCTGCCGCTTTACTCGACCCTGGAACTTTGTCTTTGATGCGCAACCCTTCAAAGGCTTGATAGGGTGTTTCATGAATCTCGCCGTCGACTTCTACGTACTTGAATGATGACAGATGGCTGACCAATATATCTTCCTCTCCACAGACCGTGACCACACTATCCCCTACCATGTATTTCAGCTTTTGGTGCAAGGTAGATGTGACTTCCCCAGCGCCATGGATCCATGGTCGTCCGAGAAGACAACTGTATGCTGGCTGGATGTCCATAATGTAAAATTCAGGTTTCGAAAATCTCCGGCCCCACCTGGAGAGGTAACGTTATAGATCCAAAGACTGACCTTCGCGTACCATCAAATGCCCTGACCACCAAGTCACTAGGCGTACAAATGATTCCCCTGATGTCCAATTTCATCATTGCTTTCTTTGGCAGCACGTTCAAGGAGGATCCGGTATCTACCAGTACGTGGGACATGACTGAGCCCCTACATTTAACTGAGACGTGTAACGCCATGTTATGCTCTCTTCCCCTCGGGGTCAAATCAAAATCCGTAAATCCCAAGCTATGGCCTGCGTTCACGTGCGCCATCACCCCCTCCAACTGATTCACAAAAACATCTTGGGGTACAAATGACGTGTCCAGAATTTTCAACAACGCATTCCTATGAGCTTCGGAACACAATAACAGTGACAATATGGATATCTTTGATGGCGTCTGTTGAAGGTGCTCAACAATCTTATAGTCACTCTTACGAATAAGGCGCATAAACTCTTCTACATCTTTCAGTGACGTTTCTTTTTCGTTCCTCTGCACAGGGACATCCTCATTCATTTTTCCTTTTCCTTTCGCCAATCGTTCAGCCTCTACCTCAGGCGATATAAAAATTCTCCCACCTCTCGTCATCCCTCCGGTCCCGACGACGTTGTCTACAACCTCAACTGGCTGTTTACTAATATCAATTTTCACCCCATCACAGTATGCTTCCAACCCATAAGTCCAGGGTACTGCCTTAGTGCTCTCATAAGGGGTTGGTTCTGCCTTGGTGATAGTGATCGACGGTCGCCTGGCTGGCGCTATTATAGTTATTGTTTTTCGGGGGATTGTCACGGTAGCTACATCACATACTTCCCTCATGAGAGCACTTTTATTTCGGGGGATTGTCACGGGTGAATGTTCTCTTTTTATAGACATTTACATCAAAATTTTGATTAAACCATGGACGATTCTGTCGTGAAACCTTTCCATTTTCGATTTGACAGGTTTTTAACAAATTGAAAACTTTCCTTTTATTCTCAAACATGTCGGGATTGTGCTTGTAGTTGGTTTTGGAAAAAATATGAATGTTGTCTTTTTCGGATTTCGTTTTTGGAAATGTATTAACATCTTCTCTTTTCTCTTTCAGGATATTGCCTTGGTCTTGTGATGTTATCGTGAAAGTGTTTTAAATGTTGCTTTCATTAATTTGTGATGATGACGACATTGTTCATCTGAACGTAGAAATGATGATGATTTGGGGCGTGTTTGAGGGCTCAATGCTTGCCTTAAACTATGTCTGGAGTTTCACAAATTCTTTATTCTTGCCTTTTTCTTTGTCGTGCTTGACATTGGTCCATGATGGAACTTGCTGATTGAACATGTTTGCTCATGTTTGCCGATTGTTCGAGAAAGGAAAACAAAAACCCAATGATGATTCTATTTTGAACTGAGGGCTGTAAATAAATTTCATTGTTCTTAGCTTGCTTGAATTCCTTATTTTGCTGTTATTTTTGGTGTATGCAGGGCTTAGCAGGAGGACATGGATCGTGAAGCAGGTTATGGTACTCTGAGGAATTTGAAGATCTTGGAGGCTTGTTGAGATTGCATAGTCTTAGTTTTGTACCCTTTTGGCTTATAACTATTAGTGAACAATCTTTGTAACCTTGAATTTACTTTTGGTGTTCATGTAACTTTTAGCATTTTGGTACTTGAGTTTTGTAACTTTTGAATGGATTGTGAAACACCTTTTGAATCCTATGAATCCAAATCAAAACTTTGTAACTTGTGTTAAAATGATGAACCAACGAGTAAACAAACAAACAAATCCTTCATAAATCACATAAAAGTGAGCGTCCTTCTTTACTTAAACCCTTTTGGCTTTAAAACTTGATGAAAACCACAAGAAAACTCTTGCCATTTGAATCATAATTTGATCTTGAATTTGTAGCTTGAATTTCATTTTTGAACAAACCAAACTCTTTACTCCATAAAAATGTTCACCAAAATTTCATATATTCGCTATGAGGAATTATTCAATTAAAACTTAAATCATGTAGTTTCTAGAATTTGAATGACAAATTAAAGGCTCGAGTCCTATGAACCTTGGATCTTGAATCATTTCAAAATGTTCAATTCGAAATTCAAATTCTTCCAAATAACGACCAATGATCCTACTTCATGAATAAAGTTAAACCATGCCACGAACAAAACTTTTGAAACGAGGATGCCACTAGTAATGAAACTCAAAATGACTTCCAATTAGTTTCCCATGACCACTCTCAAAACCAAAAGAGTAGGCAAATCTAATCCTCCTTAGGGAAAACTCTGAGAAACTTTGAGGATCAAGACTTGTATTGACTGAGGAGTCTGCAGGAGATAAGAGGTACATGTAAAGCTTTCACGACCTCCTAAATTTCCAGCAGTAACCTATCTTTCACAAAACAAAACAAACAAACTGGTTAGAAAGGTTAGCTATGTATGCTTGGATGATGAACTTAAATGATATGCGAATGACCAATGAATCTAAGGGTAAAATTTGGGGTATGACAAAATGGATGAGAATATTTCATTGTAACCTCTATCATTGTTGCACGTAGTTGTGCAGCATATGTTTCTAAAATTTGGGAACATTCGCGGTCCCAAATACAAAGTTCCTCCAACAGCCATTATGAACTACTTCTATTTCTACCTTATGCCTACAATGAGGAGATAAATCAGTCTGTAGCATGTTGAAAATTATATATAACAATTTTGAATGTTTGAGTGAACAATTAACCTCTAAATTTATGCGTTGGTTCGATGGTCATCCCTGTAGAAAAACGGAGATGTGTCTCCTTTTGCAATCTGAGGACATTGATGGCAAGCCTTATAGTACCAACTGTGAGGTGAAGCAAAGAGTTTGTCGGTGTTTGCAACTATGACGCATAATGTGATATGTATAAAAGTGTGATATAAACATTTATGTCATTACAAATAAAGGAAGCTGTTGAATTTACCACAAATAAAGCATTGATTTAAATCGCCGGTAATTTGAGAATCTCTTCCACAGGTAGTTTGGTAGCTTTTGACATAAACTTTTCAAAAGGAGTTAGTTGAGATGTTGAATACTATTGTAACCATTCAAGGGTGTGAGTGCTTAAGTTGTTAACCGATTTCTATACAATTAAGTCTTTAGGAAACCTGAAATTGTGAGAAAGAACCCCAAATAAATACCAAAAATTACAGTTACCAGTGTAAGTCCTTAGGCCTCGTTTATTTAATAGTGAGATTACCTATTAAGGAAATCCATTATGTCGGGCATATCATCGTTAATATGGATCTTGGTAACATTGTAGCTGTTGGTTACAGCAAGAGGATATTTCCCTACAAATAAAAAATGAGATTAATCAGATGTGCCAATGTGTAAATATGCATAACTATATAAGGATGGACAACCTTCTACTTTAAATTTTATGTACTGTAGAAGAATAATCGTTGGTGTCGAAGGATCTAGTTGTTTCTGTTTGTATCAAAAGAACTCTATAGCATAGGTGGAATAGGGTACAATGTAAGGTCTTATCCTATGTTGTAAAACGGAGTAAGTTAACATTCAACGAAACACGTAAATCATAGTATATTGAAAAACAAACCATTAACATGAACTAACATACCCAAAATCTCTTAATACCAAGTTAACCTGCACTTTCTTTCCCCTGGATGGCATCTGGGAGTATCCAACTTCGTCAATCATTCCAATGATATCTATTTAAAGCAACATCAATAAGGCATGCGACAGAAAATGAAAACACAAAATAGAAGTACTGAATGAGGTCATTATAATCAATACCTATAAGGAGATTCTTCTGCCATTTGCCTGAAATGATATTAGCAAACGAGCTGAAGTTAATGACCTTATCAGGGATGTCGTGTTTGTCAATATCTCCAATTCTTGTTCCAACGGTGAATTTCAACAAATACTTGTGGTAGGTTGGTCTGAATAGTAAATCATTAGGCTGAACTTGAAATTTTGAGATTGTGCAACTCATGTTAACTGATAATGCCAAGTAAAAGGCTTGCCTAAACATTGTCGAAACAATGACTTGAGTATCATCACCCTATAATGTTTAAAGCAGAGTTATGATTAAATAGACACAGCATGGAACACTACAAAAGGGAAACCTGATAAACTAAAAATCATGAGTTACAACATCAATTCACAAAGGCAAACAAAAATTAATCGGTTACATCATGAGTTCAGAACAGAAAACATCAGGAAAATTAAATCAAAAGCATATAGATGTATTTAACGACAAAAAATATAAATATAAATAACATGAAATGGAAAGCGGAAAACAACATGAAATATAAATTCAAAAAACTGTTAGACGGTAGGCTTCAATCTAGAGGGAGGTGAATAGATCACAAATTTTACAACAAAAAACTTTTGGCAAAAATCTGTTTTCAAAATATGGTGCAGCGGAAAAACGACCCAGATCGAATCATCTAACCAAACCTACTATCGAAAAGCAATATATGTATCGCAAAACAATCGGAGTAATAACGAACATAAATGTTCAACAACAATCAAGCTACGAATCAATTAAATGCAATGTTAATCATAACTTGTATATCCAATGAACCAAAACACAAATAAAATACGCACAAAAAATTTATCGAACACTCGATGTGAAATCGATAATAGTTGGAAATATTCTTTATTTTGTTGATGTTAAAAACCTATCACAATCAAAGTGATTGTGACTATATCAACAATAACACCTTTAAAAGATAGTAGAAAATAATTTCAAATCGAATTGATCAAACAACGATGAACTCGATAAATTATGTAATTAACAATAAAAGAGATAAAGAGATAAGGAGAGAGAGAGAGAGACCAAGATTTTTTTAGGCAGTTCCCCAATCGGCCTTGCTATGGGTACGTCTGGCCTTAATTCAAATTCAAATTGAGATAGTGTTATTAAGCTTTTCTTTGCAAAATCCTCTATACAAGAGATGAAGAATGCAAACCCCAAAAATCCTATTGTTTTGTGTTGATTCTTCCACCTCCAACCCTTGATAAAATCTTGATCAAGTGACCAACAATGTGGCTACAATCCTCCAATTATCCTGAGCACACAACTTATTGAAACTCGAGATTCTCGAACACAATTCACTGTCTTGCGCTACCCCCTTGCAAGGAAACCACCTTGTCCCAAGGCTTTCACTTGGTCAAATCTATGTTAACGTGGTCTTGTCTAAAACCTTCAAATCAACCTGATATTGAAGAAAAGCCCCACCTTAGTTTTCTTATTTGAAATGCACAAAGTTCCCAACCCAATATTCTCAATTACATCAAACCTAATTGGACGTTATCAACCATAATCTAGATGGTCTCCTAATCGAAAAATGATTATTTGTAGTTCAATTGTGTGTATGCATAGCAGATGGGATGAAGATGATGGGAAACTTTGTAATCTGGTTGCGTTTAGGTTTTATTAACTAGGAAACCTTGTCTAGAAGAAGATGCATGTATGAGTATATATAGGTATGTGAAGAAAATGGGCAAAAGGATGCAAGAAAAATAAGATGCAAAAAGAATTTTTCAAGTTTTAAATTGCATAGGTCGGCCTATGAAGGTGTTCAGGACGACCTGTGAGGCGACCTGAGATGCGACCTGTGGGAAGAATCTACATGCTTCGTTCTTGGAGCATGGAAGTCGACCTAAAACATGGATGTGCCAGCCTATACTGAAGCCAAGGCTTCCATAGGTCGGCCTGATCACATATAAGTCGACTTATGTTGTTGTTTTGACATACAAATATGATTTTGGTGTATATGACATGCCTAAGACCAGTCAAACTTGTTTAGAGACTTTTTCATACATCCTAAGGCTAAGGGAACAAATGAGCATCTAAGTGTAGGTTGTTACTGTCTAATATACAAAAGCGCTACGATATACTACCTTCTTTGTTTGATATCATTCTAAACTCGGTTGAGTTTGTAGTAGCATTCACATACTCCCCCGTTTTGATGATGGTAAACATATATGATGTAATTGTAGCCTATTGCGCTTCTCTTGATTACACAAAACAATTCCCCCTGACTTTATGCATTGTTCTTGATAGCTCTTTGATAGCTCCCCCTAAGTGTATGCATTATATCATGCATAATCCTCTTCATTATTCTCCCTCTTTGACAACCTCAAAAAGAAAGAGAGACAAATTGTTAGAAGCATCACGTAGATGCACAGTTCATATATTACAAATACTATACAGAGGCAATTGCAATGAAAAGATTGTGCGCTCACACAAGGTAAATAACACTTGCTTAATAAACAAACCACCATACTCATATTAATTTTGATTAATTAAGGTACAAGCATTGAAATATTACATAATTTAAAGCGATAAACATCAAACCAAATGCAAAGACATGGAAACAACCATACAAAACACACTAAATACAGAAAAATCTTAAGACACACTAAGAAGACACAAACACATTGCTCATCACTTCCTTCCACGACCTCCAGGTCTAGCTCCACGAAACCATCCTTGACTATCATTTCCAAACGGACGGTCCAAGAAATTACACATTTCGTGATAGAATTGAGTGTCGTGATAATGATCTTCATTTTAGGCAATAATCATGTGATTGACCCTTACGATGGTAGATGCGGTATTCGCATTCATCTTCTCATTCAAGGTGACTAGCTTCTCTGAGACACATAAGGCAAATGCCTCAAATTTTGCATCTTGAGTTCTCATATGCTCCTGCATACTTTGGAGCTGCTCCATCTAGGCATTTTGGTTGCACGACAGGTTTTGAATAAGATAGGTGACAGATGAATTGTTACCAGCATCATTTCTATCTTCCTGCACGGTGACATTTTGCGCCTCATGCATAAGCACGTCATCTTTAATATGTTGCTTAGTAGACAGATTAACAAATGTGGTAGGATCGTCGAAGTTGTATATATTTCGACTATACTTTCCCAACCTTAGATAGTATGCTTGATGCTATTCATCCCAAAAGTATCCCATGTTAGTTAGAGTCCATTGAGAGAACTCTTGAACTGGACCAGGTGAGATGAGTCGTAGATTTGGCACGTCAATGTCAAAGAAACTCAAATTTTTTGAGATCATAGATGGATAACAGAAGGATGTTCCCTTGTATCCATCCTTGATGATGAACATTTTGGAGATGAAGTAGTATGGCCAATTGATGCGAATTTTGTGCATCAGGATGTACACGAGATGAATCTCTGCACTTTCCACTCGAGAGTATCCACCGTTCTTGGGCTGGAGAAAATGAGAAATAAGCCGTAAAAGGATTCTCGAAGTCATTTTAAATTGGTTGACTGCTACAGCTTCATTACAGTCTTCTAGCCTTGGGGCTTTGAGCATTTTGTTGAGACGAACTTTCCACTCAAAATCCTTGTGAGCATGAGTGTCTGTTACTAAAGGGTCAGCTTCATCCTCTACATTAATATCTCTTATGGTAATGTCAAACAGTTGCTTCCAAACATCATGGTTGACATCATAAATTCTATTCCCAATAGTGAATTTGAAATAAGATTCATTTTGCTCATGTAGTCCGGAATAGAATATAAAAACCTGAACCTTGTTGTAATCTTGTGACAACTGCAGAAAATAGTTGATTTGTTGGTGTTCTTAAATTTGAGCTACAACCGGAATTTCCAAACTTCCAACAACAGAAGCCTTCCATACATGTTGTTTCATGACAAGGCGATAGAGAAATTTCTCTTCAAATTTTGCTACGCAGTCGTCAGAAACCAGAGATAGCATAGAGTCTGAAATGGCTGATGATGATGATGTGTTACCTTTATCACTCTTACTTCTCGGAATTTTAAGAGCCATTTGGATTGATAGAAGTTTATGATAGAATTGAGATGTTTGAAACAAGATGGAAACTAATGCCAATTTATAGGAAAAGAGAGAAAGAAAAGGAATTCAGAATGTTTATTTTTATAAGAATGTGGAGAGTTGAATGATCTAATGTCATGAAATGAATGGCATTAGTGATGAGTTAAGAACATAAAGAGGAGTTACATTGGTTAACTGGAATTTAAATAGCAAAGGACTCACATTCGTGAACCAACCGTGAATTTAAGAATATGAAACATTTTGGTTAAATGAGCCATAATTCATCCACTTATTGTCATAGGTCGTCCTATACTATAACATGTGCCGACCTATACAGTTAGTCTTTGTGAAAATATGCAATTTTAATTTACATAAGCAGATCTATACGAGGTCAGGTCAACCTATACTGAACCAGTCAAAAGAAAGATTTTAATTGACATGACACAGGTTAACCTGTTCGATTATGTGTCGACCTAAAGACTTCTCATTTGAAGAATTAGAATCAAATGAACTTCTAGACACCACCAATGAATTGAATTAGACTCATGTATACTACCTTGATTGAAGACACATGTATATGATAAGGTTTGATGATTTGTTTGCTTTAATCATGTAACATATAATCATGCAAGCATGACTTGGTCCAATATACAAATGAATCATAATGGAATTTATGTATGGTTACTATAAGCATGTAAAATGCAACATACAATAGTCACATTTGATATTTTTGGAAGTAAACATATATCACAAGCATCACACATGGTTCATCACATATCCTAATGAAATAAACAAGTAAAAGAAACACTTATGTACATAATAAGAAATAGGGTTGAAGCGGTATTCTCTCAGCGTACACAAGACGGAGGATGCACAAGCATTACACGAAGAAATTTCGAACGAAACTTGAAATTAATATAAAACGTGCCACAAAACACAAATAAGACCAAAACATTCTTACCACTTTCCTTCTTGCACAAGTATTTGAAACTGAGATTAGTAATGTATCCAAGAGCGTCATTTAATGATTATTTGCTCAATTATGGTGATAATATGGATTCTTCTCATGTTTCATCATTTTAGATTGATCACTCCTAGTTTGATGTACTTGAGCAAGTCTATTTAAAGATAACCTGCATAATTGAATATAACATCCTTCTGATACTTCTCGGATAGCTTATTAGTAATCATTCACACACTTTTACCACTTAAAAAAACACAAAGAGTTAACCTGGTTGGTAACAAAATTCGTCTTGTTAGTCACATGGATCAAAATAATAAGGACATGTTACCGTATTGTGCCTTGATGCTCTATGAACAAGATCCCATACTCTCTCCATAGAGTCAAGACATTTTTCATGCATGGTTAACAACTTGTGCTAGGTACCCAATCTTCATTAGGTCCTTAGAGATTAGTAAAACCTTGATTGCATTTATGGATCCATTGGAAGACACCATTAGGAACATGGAGTTTCTTAACTCTTCACTTTGCAATAGTGTGTCCCTTTTTGCAACAGTAGTGACAATACAGGTTTAGAGAAGATAACCTTTTGTTATTTGGTTCCTTTTTAACATAAGTATACCTCTGATATGGATTGTGAGCTGGTAAGTCATACTTGGAAGTATCTATAGCAATAGTAACTTTGGGTTACAAAGCCTTATCAAGTTTAGCTTTAAGAGTCCTTGACTCTTTTTGCCAAATCTGACATGTTTCACAACCAAAATTCCACAAAGATCTAGAGTCCTCCTCATCTTATCCTTCTAGGATATTTAACATAGATTTATTTAGTGCTTCCACATGTTTTTCATTTTCAGCAATATTAGCTTCCAAATGAGAGATGATTCTCTTGTTTGAAGGTAATCTCTTGAAAGCATATATGACTTGTCTTTATAGATACTCAAAGGATTCTTGAAGTTGAGAGAAAGCTAAGTCATGAGAAGCTTGAAGTTTAGAGTGACTTAAAACCTTTTTCTTTCCTTTGTTTTCCATATAGTAAAGCTTGGTCGATTCCTCACTTGAAGTGGAGCTATCATCACTTGACGAATCACTTTCGCTTTATCAAGTGGCATAAGCTCTTCTAGATTTTCTAGTAGTTTTATGACGGCCTTTTTCATTCTTGATTTTTGGACACTCCGACTTAAAGTGGCCGGGTTTAGCACAGCTGTAACAAGTACTTCGTGACTTTCCCTTTTTATTCTCATCTTCTTCTTTTGAGAAACTTGATAACCTTTTTGATTTATCACGATACTTGTTAGGATATTTTTTGTCATGTTTTAACATGTATTTATTTACTCACTTTATAAACAATCCTATATCTTCTTCGTCGGATTCATTTTAGGTTGACTATCCTTTTGCTCATCTTGATAAGGCCTTGAGCTAGAAGTCTTTAAAGCAATGGACTTTTTCCCTTCTTCTTTGTCTTTCCCTTTCTCACTCTTCGATCGCTTTTTGTATTCCTTATCGTATTTAGCCAAGCAAGTAAGCTCTTGCTTATGCTCTTCCAACTTACCAAACAAAGTCGTAAGATCAAGAGACTTAAGATCATTTGCTTCTTTAATAGCAGTGACATCTGGTAGTCATTACCTACTTAAACACCTCAAAACTTTGTTAGTAGCAATTTCATTGGAAATGGGATTACCTAGTGCATTTAATCAATTTATAAGATGAGCAAACCATTTTCGCATATCCGCAATGGTTTCACCATGCTCAATACGGAACAACTAAAACTCTTAATTCAATGTGTTGATCCTAGCTTGTTTGACATCATTAGTACCCTCACAGGACATCTCTAATGCATCCTACATAGCTTTGGCGGTCTCACAATGAGAAACGCGATAAAACTCATCAACTCTCAAGGCAAAAGTGAGAATATTTTTCGCTTTCCAATCATGTGACCACAATTTCCTATAATTATCATCTCATTGTGCTTCTGGATTAGGTATTGTGACACCATCCTCATTGGTCATAGTTATTACATTTGGACCGTTTTGGATAGCATCCCAAATACCTTTATCAACGGAGTTGACATGAATATGCATAAGTGCTTTCCAATAGCCATAATTTTCGCTGGTGAAAATTGGTGCTATATTATACGTACCCTTAGGTTTGATAGCCATTCTTCTAAGAAATGTATCTAAAGCACGAAATGAACCAGAGCGCTTGATACTATTTGTTAGACGATAGACTTTGATCTAGAGAGGTGAATAGATAACAAATTTTATAACCAAAAACTTTTGGCAAAAATCTGTTTCTAAAATATGGTGCAGCGGAAAAACGACCTGGGTCGAATCGTTTAACCAAACCTACTATCGAAAAGCAATATACGTATCGTAAACCAAACAGAGTGATAACGAACGTAAATGTTCAACAACAATCAAGCTACAAATCAATTAAATGTAATGCAAATCGTAACTTGTATATCCAATGAACCAAAACACAAACAAAATGCGCACAAATAATTTATCGAACACTTGATATGCAATCGATAACAATTGGAAATATAGTTTGTTCATTTGATGTTAAAAACCTATCATAATCAAAGTGATTATGATATATCAACAACAACACCTTTAAAAGATAGTAGAAAAAATTTCCAATCGAATTGATCAAACAACGATGAACTCGATAAATTGCATAATCAACAATAAAAGAGATAAAGAGATAACGAGAGAGAGAGAGAGAGAGAGAGAGAGAGAGAGAGAGAGAGAGAGAGAGAGAGAGAGAGAGAGAGAGAGAGAGAGAGAGAGAGAGAGAGAGAGAGAGACCAAGATTTTTTTAGGCAGTTCCCCAATCGGCCTCGCTATAGGTATGTTTGCCCTCAATTCAAATTCAAATTGAGATAGTGATATTAACCTTTTCTTTGCAAAATTGTTTATACAAGAGATGAAGAATGAAAACCCCAAAAACCCTATTGTTTTGTGTTGATTTTTCCACCTCCAACCCTTGATCAAATATTGATCAAGTGACCAACAATGCGGCTACAATCCTTCAATTATCTCGAGCACGCAACTTGTTGAAACCCAAGATTCTCGAATACAATTCACCGTCTCACGCTACTCCCTTGCAATAAAATCACCTTGTCCCAAGGCTTTCACTCGGTCGAATATGTGTTGAAGTGATCTTGTCCAAAACCTTCCAATCAACCTGATCTTGAAGGAAAGCCCCCATTTTGGTTTTCTTATTTGAAACGCACAAAGTTCCCAACCCAATATTCTCAATTACACCAAACCTAATTGGACGTTATCAACCATAATCTAGATGGTCTCCTAATCGAAAAATGATTATTTGTAGTTCAATTGTGTGTATGCATAGAAGATGGGATGAAGATGATGGGAAACTTTGTAATCTGGTTGCGTTTAGGTTTTATTAACTAGGAAACCTTGTCTAGAAGAAGATGCATGTATGAGTATATATAGGTATGTGAAGAAAATGGGCAAAAGGATGCAAGAAAAATATGCAAAAAGAAATTTTTCAAGTTTTAAATTGCATAGATCGGCCCTGTAAAGTCATATGCCGACTTATGAAGGTGTTCAGGTTGGCCTGTGAGGTGACCTGAGATGCGACTTGTGGGCAGAATATATAGGCTTCGTTCTTGGAGCGTGGGAGTCAACATGAAACATGGATGTGTCGATCTATACTGAAGTTAAGGCTTCCATAGGTCGGCCTGATCACGTATAGGTCGACCTATGTTGTTGTTTTGACACACAAACATGATTTTTGGTGTATATGACATGCCTAAGACCAGTCAAACTTGTTTAGAGACTCTTTTTATGCATCCTAAGGCTAAAGGAACAAATGAGCATCTAACGTAGGTTGATATCATCCAATATACAAAAGCGCTACGATATATTACCTTCCTTGTTTGACATCATTCAAATCCCGGTTGAATTTGTAGTTAGCACTCACAAAAACAAAAAATGTAAATCCCTCTAAAAATAGAAACTCACATTTTTGTCGACAACAATCATCTCAAAATGCTCTTTTGAAGTAGACGAAACCTTCTATTTTTGATGAGTTTTTGTAGCAATCTTCCACAGTTCCTTTTGGTCATTTATGTCATTTATCAGCTCGAATGGTCTTGCCATCTTGAAAGTTCACTGGATATGATTGTAGATGGTGTTTGTAACATTCAAGTTGAAGGCGCAGAGTGTAAAGGTGTAAAAGATTAAATGCAAAATAAAGGCGTAGAAGGTGAAGATGTGAAGATGCAGAAGGTTGTAAAAGATGGAATACAAAATGAAACACCCAATGTCTCATCATATCGTACAAAACGATGTGATTGAAGGAAGAAATGCAGGTCAAAATAGAGTAGATGTTGGAAAGAAAAAGCACCTAACCGATGAGAAATGTCGTTGTCTTCCAAACATTAGCATTCAATAACTATGGATTTCACAAAAAAAGACTTAAAATACCCCCAACTTGATGACATGTGGTTAGGTAAGTCAAGGGCAAACAAATACATTTCCAGAACCTCTTTTTTTCTTATATGGTAGATGTTTCATATTTTATTTTTAGTCCCCCAAAAAAATTTCTTCAAAGAACGGTCATTCAAAATCTTTTCATCCACACTTTTGGTCTATCGTACTAAAACTGTCTCTAAAATTGTCGCTAATTTAGACATCGTGTAGTAAATCGGCGTTAAAACCGTCGTTAATTTTGTTGTTAAAATGCATGAGAGGTCAAAAATGTGGATGAAAAATTGTAAGACAATTCTTTTAAAAAATTAATATATATATATATATATATATATATATATATATATATATATATATATATATATATATATATATATATATATATATATATATATATATATATATATATATATATATATATATATATATATATATATATATATATATATATATATATATATATATATATATATATATATATATATATATATATATATATATATATATAATAGAAATATCACAACTATATTTAGTTTCTTTTTTTTAATTATGTTTGATGTCTCTTTCAATTCTTCATCTTTGGTATTTATCTAATATCTTAAGCAAATTCACTTTAACCAAAAAAAATTAAAACATATACAATTCAAATGTATTTTCTTGTTTTTTTTTAATCCTAAAAAAAATTGTATTATTTTTAAAATTAGGTTATGTAAAAAATTATTATCCAATCAAACTCTAACGAATCAAAACGAAATAAAGAATAATTTAAAAGACAAAATTGTAATTTATCTAAAACTTTGAATTTTTAGGCTACCGTAAAACCAAATTTTGCCAATATACATGTATTATAGATTCATATTGAAGTTACAAAGAAGGCATTTTACCAAATTTTGCGCATATATATATATATATATTGAAGTTACAAAGAGGACAGCAATGCTCAAATGGAGAAATAGAGGGAACAATAAACTAAAGAAAATAATTAATTAAGCGTGGTTCCCCAAACAAACAATAGTTAAAAGCCTCGTGTATTTGTCAACGGTATATTAATAATCTCGCGTGTAGCGTGATGCTCGCGGACCTGATAGTGCATGGCGTGGTACTCGTTAATATGAATAGAAAATCTTAGAGCATCTTCAATGGTGCAACTTATTTTTAGGTTTTTTGTGAGATCCACTCTTTTAAAGCAATTCATTTAATTTTCATTTCAATTGTGCAACTCTAAAGAATTTATATTGAGTCCCACCATTTTATTTAAAAAATATTATTTATATTAAATTTATTTTATTTAAAATTATAATTTAAATATTTAAATTTTAATTAAAATAATAATTAAAATAATAAATAAAATTTTATATTAAATTATAATTTTTATATTATAAAATTAATATTTTAATATAAGAACCATTAAAGAACCGTTGTATATTTAAGAACTTTTCCATCTTGAAAATAACAAATATGAGTGCCCAGGTTGACAAACCCACTCTAAAAACTTTCATTGGAGTTGGTCTTAGTTTACATACTTGGGATTTGCAATGAATAATACTCTTTCCGTCCTATTACGAGAAATTCAATTAATTATTTTAAACATAATTAAAATGTAATAATTGAAGAAAGAGAATAAAGTTTTCATGAAGTACTATTCGTTATTATTATTTGAAATGATAAAAATAGTAATAATTAAAAAATAGTCTTTTGATTATTTTTTATAAAAAAATTTTAATGTTTTAAATTTATTAAATAAATAATGTATTTGAATAATATATAAATTAGATGCATTAATTATTCAATGTATTTAAAAAATTAAAATTTATTTATAAAAAAAAATAGAGAGTATATAATTGAAAAAAAAAATTAATTTATATTATAAATTAAAATAATTCATTTATTTTAGAACACTTTCCTAAAAAAAAATTTTTAAAAATTTGATACTCAACTTTATAATATATGATAATTAATGTCATTATCTTCTAACGTGGTCTAATTAATCAATACTTATTTTATAAAAAAATTATTAATTTGATTGGGAAAATATTCATCATTTAATATTATTTTGTTGAATATAAAATTATTATTATTATTATTATTATTATTATTATTATTATTATTATTATTATTATTATTATCATCATTATTATTATGTTATAAAACAAGAAATAAAATAAATGTTATTTATTTGTTATTATTATTAATACTAAATATAAAATTATTTTTACATTTTTTAAAAATATAATAATGAAATTTTAGTTGATGATAATTTCTTTTAAAAAATTATTTAAAGTCAATTTTTCATTTTTAAATTAATTCTCCTCTATACACACACTACACCACACCTACCACACCACACTACACCGCACCACACCACACCGCATCCACCACAAGCTTCATCTAACACTACTTACTTCAACCACCATTTATTTTGTCGATTATGTAACGTGGACAACTTTATAATCAATACTGAAATTCTTTGTATACGAATATTTTTATTGCTATCATTTTTTTATTATTAAAATATCACTTCATCTTCATTTTATATCACGTTTTCAAATATTTTATTCATTTCGTTGTTTTTTTGTACAATGCTTTTAAGGGAAATGAAGTGAAGTAGGGGTAAATATAAATTAAATATATGCCCCAAACGCAATCACTTTTTAAATTTTGAATAAATTACTCTCTCCATCCTAAGTTATAAATAACTTTATTAAGAAAAGTCAGATGGTATTCCCTCATTTTTACGGTGAATAATTATTTATAATATCAAATTGTTTTAAAATAAATGGTTTTTTCGACTTTCAATGTAACATTTATCACATTTTTTAATTATATTTTCTAATTAATATTATTTTTATTATTTATTTTAATCAATTTCACTTTTTATTTATCATAAATGATAATCATGAGTTCACCTTTTTTTTACATAATTGTTGAGATTAATCATTTAAATCAAGTGAAATTAAAAAATGACAAATTTTAGTAAAGGTATTTTAATTAAAATATTTATCTTTTTTATCTATTATTTTTTTATCTATTTGTAGGTATTATTTTTTTCGACATTACTAGCTCATTCCTTGATATCTTGATACGCTTTTTTAATAAAAAAAGAATCTCTTAAAGGGAGGTAGGGTGAGTTTGAACATCCTTATCCTAGTCTCGCCGCAAGTTCAATTCATTTTTCTTGTAAATTCAAGTTGGGATGGCTGAGTTTGAATTTAATTGTCATGCCTCCTATTTTAATATACTTTTTAATGGCAAAATTATTTAACACAACTGAATTTCTAAGAATGATTTGAATACTGATTAGGTTGTATGGAGTATTAAAATCTCAAACTAAAGTAATTTAAATTTTTTTAACTAGTTAAAACTCATAATTTCACATTTTAAAGATAAATAAGTCAGATGTATCAAATATTTTTGAATATCATGCTCTGATATTATTTGTTGGTGGAGTCTAAGGAGCGGGGTCTCAAAGTGTTAATAGATCAAATGTTCATAGTCTCAAGAGACTTTGACTCCACATGTCCTTTTAAAACCTTAAGACACTAAAGATATGGGTCAGCTCTCTTATAAATCTAATATTTCATCTATTCTTAGTCGATGTAGAACTTTAACACTCACACTTGAAGAATTATTTTTTAAAATAACCACATTTTTAAAATTATATATCAAAATAACCTTACTTTCAATTTAATTATTAAACTAACCATGTTTTGGTTGGACAACAAGAGGAGGCGCCATTCACCGTGGCTTATGCATTAGTGAATTACAAAGAGGTGCCATTCACCATGGCTTATGCATTAGTGAATTACAAAGAGGCGCCATTCACCATGGCTTATGCATATACATGGCGCTAATGCTTGTGGCGCATGCATGCATCCACTAGAAGCATGTGTCACTCACTGCATGTGGCTACTCTTTTATTTGCATCTTCTATAAATACAACATCTCATCCCCTTCATTTTTCACACATCTTCTTACTATCTCCTTCCATTTTTCTTCATTTTCCTTCCATTTTTCTTCAAAATGTCTTCATATATGTGTCCTTATATCCATAAGAGAAACATCGATTTAATTTATTCGACAGTAATGTCTCCGATAAAGATCCAACTCTGGAATACAAAGACTTTCGATCATCTTAATATGTGCTTGATCTGTTGGTTAGATGAAGACATTGCAGAGGGTGAAAAGGTCAAAAGAATTCAAAGGCTTGTTACCACGTTCAACCAAAATGAAGAAATTTGTTTATGGGAGAATGTTAGAACTGGCAGAGATGTTCACATGATGATGTATAATTCTCAGGAAATTGTCCTGATGGTTGTAATCGCATAGTTATGTTGTTTAGTTGTTGTATCTGTTTATTTTGTTGTTTAATTGTTGTTTAAATTATTATTTAATTATTTTTAAAGTATTGTAACCAAATGTTATGATATTTATGAAATGAAAATTGGTTTTTGATCTGACCTGATCAGCCGGGGAACAATGACCAGCCACGCGTCGTTGATTTGCTAGCTGCTCACAAGGAATATGGATGAGGAGGGGATGTACCTGCAAGACACTCCGATGCCAAAGTAAGTAATGGACCAGAGTGAGAGCAAATACAGAAGAAAGGTTAAGAAGAGAATACCTGATCCTCTTGTGAAAGAGGGTATTTATAAAGAGACCCCAGCGCAGGGCCAACGGTCACTTGTGTTGGGCTGAATTGTCAGGCCCAACCCAGGTGACTGCTAAGGCTTACGTGGCATAGTGAAGACCAGCACGTGGTCTTCGCCCTAGTTCAACCGTCCTGTGATCTCCGGAAGGTGGCTTGACCAGCTCTTTCGGAGGTGGGTAGTTGGATAATGACGTGTCCCCGCAGAGGGGAGCACGTGGAGAACGTGTGGAGGACACGTTGTTCTGCCTGGCTGAGTGAGCGTCTGTTTCCCTTGAAAATCGGAAAACAATCGTTGATCTTCCAAATCTAACTTTGGTGACTCACAGGATCGATCAGATTGATCCTAGGACATGTGCTAAAAAGGTTTTTTTTTCTTGAGAAATCTATCTAAGTTTCATACTTAGGCAACATTGGAGTGAAAGGTTCTACAAAGCATCTATTCGACTATAAAAAGAAAAGAAGATAAAGTTTTCAGCGATAAAAGATAACAGATTTAGAAAAAGGGGTTGAGAATGAAGGCGAAGTAAAATGATAGAAAAGAGGGGAAGGTTGCAAGAAAGATAAAGAAAGCTTTATAAAGTCTGGAAAAATAAAATAAATTTCATTGGAAAGTAAAGGATGGTGTGTTTACATCACGTACATTCTCTTCGATGCTCTCTTTCTCTACACTCGGATACTTGGAGTATTTTTAAGAGTGACTTGTACAACAGTAAATTACAACACACGATTCTATGCCTAAAACTTCCTATTTATAATAGTAGAAAATAACTACCAATAACTTCCTCTATCATCATCTTTCGCCACTTGTCACCATGCATGAGTCTATTGCCCACATGACGCCACATGTCCTCTTAATCATCCAGCGAACGAAAACATTCCCTCCAATTTATTAAAATTTTAAATCTGTAGGATAACTACCCAGCAACGTCACGGTCAAAGCTTCCAATCATTTTCTTTAAGTCTTTGTAGCTGCTTCGACTTTTCTTCCTCAAATGTCCTGCACTCTTCGACCAGCTCTCACCTCCAGCAAGATTCTAACACTTTTTTTACAATATTTTAACTTGCAGGAGGGTGTCAAATTTAGGAGCTAACAAATTTCCCCCTAAAAAATGTCTTTTTCGACCCCTAAGTAGAAAAGGTGCATTTTTTGACAGCATCCAATTCGACGCCGCTTACTTCAAGTTACACGTGTCAAACAATGTACTTTGGCCAACTAGTGTCTGAGAAGATGAAAGGGGAGGAAAGAGAAGAAAGAAGAGAACATAAAGATCACGCAAGAAACTGCTCCGTTACCTTGGAGCACGTTCCTGACGTCATGGTCATCATGGCGGATTTCTCGGGAATCACCAAAATCGCAGACCATCATCATTCTTTTAGAGCCTACGAGTATAGGTTATAACTGCCATCCCTGTTTCTCCACCTTCGTGAACACACGTGGCCCACTAACTCTAGCCACTTATGATACAAAAAATCTTGCTTTTCAACACTCCCTATAAATAATCTCCTTTAGGACATTTATTTTAACATTTCTAATTTCCAGAAAACTCTTGCGCTCTTTTAAATATCATTTTCCTCCTAAGAACCCCTCTAGCTTTAACAATGGCCGAACACCAGAAGAAAAAGATACAACCCAAAAGACCATCTTCTTCGTCGGTTCTCCCTTCTTTCGCCATCTTGAGTGGTCCTAAAGTAGTGAAGAATCAACAGTTTAGTCGTGAACCCCTCTTGGAAGAAAAGAGCCACATCTATGAATCACAGGTAATCATCCTTGTTAATGTTGCAGGTAAACCCTTAGCAATATCTGGCCCATTACCTCCTTTAGGTCTTGATTATTCCAGTATCCGCGACTTCTTTCCCTCTTACAGACTAACCAAACCCTTAGGGCAAAAGGATCCTAGCTAGGTTCCCACTAATGGTCCTGATAGCTTAGCTTCCTTCGACGTAGACCTTAGGTATCTCCACGACGGAGCCAGGTTGTTTAGAGCCACTCCTTATTTCAAGGACTTCAAACTTTACCTCAATTGGTTAGAGAAAATGGAAAAAGTGAAATCCCAAGACTAGAAAGAAACTGGAATTTATGACCTTATAATGATGTCGAAAGTCGGCCCCGCTTATTGTCCCCTTATGTTGGCTTCCTCTTTGTATTTTTGGGACAACACACATCATACTTTCCACCTTCCGTGTGGGATGATGACACCCACACTGTTTGATATAGCTACGATTGTAGGACTAAAACCCCATGGACTAGTTTATGACCCAGAAGTCGATAATCAGGATACCATAGGATTCACAACTACAAAGCACACCTATACGGTCTTCGTCCAACATTATCACAATAAAGATACTACCTCTGTCAAAGATGAGGAGCACATAGCCTTTTTGGCCATGTGGTTGTCCCGCTGCATAGTATGTACAAAATCTTTGCAGGTGGCACGTAAATATCTCGTTTTGGCAAACCAACTACACCTGAAACGAGGCATCTGCTTGAGCGAGATGATTCTGGCCAGTCTTTGTGAAGCTCTGGGCGAAGGTGCTAGTAAACTGAAGGACCCAGAGAGTCATGGCAGCCTGCTGATGTCGGGTCCCTTCTAGTTTCTCCATTTGTGGCTCAACGCTACTTTTGAAAGTAGCCTTCCCAACAAAGGAGAGGTCGACGAGGGATCGTCTTCTGTTTCTGAGAGACGGGTCGAATGGCCCCGCTTGGTTCAACTCACTCCAAGTGAAGAAGGACATACACTTCGAGCCAATCTATCCAACTTCATCCATATGTTCTCCAAACGACACGAGTTCACCTCAAGGATGGCTCCGTTTGCAGAAAGGAAGTGCGGTCCTGAATGGTTCACCAGACCCTTCCCCGCTGAAGAAACACGAAGATAAAGTCGAAGCTGATATGGGATCGATTCCTCACGCCTCGACTGTTAGTTCATAAACTTAACCTCGTCAGGGGACAAGCTACCTTGGTAGCCTACCAGCCAAACTTAGTATCACGACAATTTGGGTTAATACAAACTTTACCCAAATGTTTGTATGATAAGAAGTCGCACGTTATACTCCCCTTCACCATTGTTAATTCCCTAGACTGCTCTCTTCTCACACCTGTTTATTTTAAATCCTCCTACTTCTGCTCCCCAGATTTCTAAAATTGGTGGTCCAGATATTATGCCTTAGAATTTCTTGATGTTTCGAGCTTTACTCGCTTAATTGACAAAGCTTTCGTTGATGTGCAGGAGAAAATCAAGAAAGGTACGTCTACCCATATCAAAGAGATTCAAGCCTTCCAGAAGTACTTCGAAACCGCCTATCGACCAGATGATGTTAGTCGGACCATCTGTGAGGCTGCTGTCACTTTAAAGGAAAATTTTTCTAAGAAAATGGAAAATTTAAGGATTCCCCCGTCTGTTCCTTGTGAGAAACTGTATAAGGTTACCTTTAAACTATTTCCTCCGAAAACCCCTCGATTACCAACTGCTAGTTTTGGCGTGGCTCTTGCCCCTTCATTTCCAGATTGGTTTATCTGTGGGGATGCTATAAAAATCCTTCGACAGCAGTCAAAACCTAAAGCGCAATGGGTGGTTCCGAATAAACATACGCTCGATACTTTTAAAGGGCACCTTCATGTTAGTATCGAAGATGTTCGCATCGAATCCGACATTCTTAAAGGTCATCCCCCTTCGATTTGGACTATTTTATCCGAGCTTTATTGTTACTGACTGGTAGTGGCATGGTTTATTTTGCAGCTGCTCCTAAAAGAACTGCTCCAACACCAAAGGTCGAAGGCAAGGTTGAAGACCAAAAGGTAATCTCCTGCAAGCCTTTGTTAGCTTTGTTTTCCTTAATTTCTCCTAACATCTTTCGTTGTTTCAGGTTAGCCAGAAACTACCTACTCCGCAAAAGAGACTCAAAAGGGCTTCTGCCCAGATCATCATTGATTCAGACATGAGGATGGATCTCCTCGTGAGAATGCCCAAATAAAGAGGAGGCGAAAAGTTACCCACGGCCTAGATACCCCAGATGTTCCACCTGTTCCCTCGACAGTCACTATTTCCAAATTGAACACTCCCCTTCAAGATCCCACAAAGGCTCCCACAGAGGATGCCTTAATTCCGCCTACTGTTCCTATCGAAAGCGACAACTCAAGCCCTGTTGATGGGAACGTTAAGGTATAACGTGCACTTAACTATCTTCTTCTGGAACCTGATTTACTTTCGTCTTGCTTTTCCTTATGTCTGTTTCTTCGTTCAGGCTGATGCTAGGGGTTTGGAAACTGCTCCACCCAAGTCTCCTTCACCAATTTTTCCTTTGAACAGTCAAGGTGAGCCCACTTACCATCCTACCTCTTATTTGGGTTTTGGTATGAGTTCTCTTGGCGAAATTAATAAACCTGAGTTTACCATAGTTCCTCCCTCACCAACAAAGACCACGGCCCAACAATCTCAAACCGATGGGTCTGACCATGAAGAAGATAAGGTTTCAACCAATCCTGATGTAGCCGACGGTGCAGAAAATCTTATGGAAGAGGATACAAATTTGGCTGACACAAACAACTCTTCTTTAGATCGAACAATGGCCATTGATGAAACAGTCACAAGGGAAGATGATGTCGTTGAAGACAAGACCATGCATCAATCAGAACTAGATGAGTCTAGCGATGGGGGAACTGAAGGTTAAATGGAATAAGATGCCCTAGAAGGAGATAAGAGCAAGGGAAGGGAACCTGCAGAACATCTTGTCGATGGACCTACTCCCGTTGAGGTGGCTAAGACTACTGTTGTTCTCAAGGAAGTTGAAGTAGTGCCCCTCAAGGGTGAGGCCAATCTTACCACAACAGAACTTGATGCATTGAAGGTCTCTAACCCTCGACAGTACATCAAACTCCTCTTGAGTAAGCGAAATAGTTTCTCTGGTAAGACCCCCAACACTTCGACCTCTGAAGGCCAAGTCTCGAGTCACCCAACTGACAGCATTCTCGAGAAGATCAAGGGAAAGATCTTCAAGGGGGATCTTTTCTCTCTCTCTCTCTCTTGCAAATGGGCCCAGTCAACCACCTCTCTTTGAAGGCTTTGTTACAGCAAGTGGATCTTAAATTGATTTCCCCTGAGGCCGCGAGCGTTATTCAAGAAGTTGGTGTCTTGATTGATCAAGTTCATAAAGACTTTCGATTATTTCCCCAGATCGAGAATGATCTTTCGATGAAATCAGGTAATGAAGCTGCTGCTTGGACCGCTGTTGCTGAGTCTGAAGAGATGAAAGAGAAGAATCAACAGGAGATCGCTACCAATAAGGTGAACATTGCTTGTTGGGAGCGCAAAATCAAAAACCTTCGCAATAAAATAGCAAAAGCCAAGAAGAAGAATGCAAAATTGGCTTCTTTTGATGATTCTTCCTTAGCAACTGAACTCGATCATGCTGTTAATTTTGTTGAGGAAGCCCGTCGTTTGGAAGCAGAAATTGCTCAATCAAGAACAGACAAGGCCCTATGTCAGAGACGCCTCGAGCTTCAAAAGTCAAACTATCTCAGAATGAGGGTCAATTTCCCTTTTTAATTTATTAAGCTTTTATAATAGTGCATCTTTTGCTGGCCTCTGTAAGCCATGTTTCAACTTCATGTTGTAAGACACTGGGCCATTTTGGCGTAATTCATTAACACCATTTATGGCTTTGTTCTATATTTAGTTGTTACTCTGTTGATATTTTAACCTCTTGCAGCGCAGGCTTATATTTTTTCAAATATTTGCCATTTACTTTTAATATTCTCCGATCCTCGTTTAGCTCTTCCACTTCGTACTCCCCATTGAAGAAGACCTTTGAAACTTGGAATGGGCCTTCCCATTTTGGGGACCATTTGTCTAGGGGTCTGACCTTTCGATCCATAGGCAAGATTACACTCCAAACCAAATCTCCCACCAAAAAGATCTTCGCTTTAACCTTCTTGTTATATGACTTCTCCACTCTTTTCTTTTGCCTTCTCAACAGTTCCAAAGCTTTAAGTCTTTCTTCGTCCAGATCCACTAACTCGTCGAGCATCATATCCCAATAGATTTCTTGAGGGATTTCGAGATGTCTCTGAATTCTAACCGACTGTATATAGATTTTGACCGACAGTACTACATCATGGCCAAAAGTCAAACGATACGGGGTGGTATTGGTTGCTTCCTTGGGGGACGTTTGACATGCCCATAGGACTTGGTCCAATGTTTTATGCCAGTTTTTTGGCTTGCTCCTAATCTGCTTCTTTATCAAGCCAATTATTACCTTATTTACTGCTTCGACCTGGCCATTGGCCTGGGCGTAATAAGGCGTTGAAGTGAGGAGTTTAAATCCCATTTCTTTGGCGAACTCCTGCATTTTCCTACCCGTGAACACTGACCCTTGATCCGTCATTATTGTTTATGGCAACCCAAATCTATAAATAACATACTTCTGAATGAACTCGATGACATCCTCTTGATCTACTTTTAGCAGAGGTATCGCTTCAATCCACTTGGTGAAGTAGTTTATCCCTACTAGGATATACTTTTGGTTTTTGGAAGATGCAGGTCGAATCTCTCTATTAAGTCCAAAGCCCATCCTCTGAATGGCCATGGCTTGACTATGGAGTGTAACTCGCTTGCTGGGACGTGTTGTATGCCAGCATAGACTTGGCACTCCTGGCAACCCTTGGCGAACTCGATGCAATCCTTCAGCATTGTAGGACAATACATCCCTTGGCGAAACAGTAGCCATTTCATCTTATGACCTACCTAGTGTGCTCCACATGTCCCACTATGGACTGATGACAACTCCAGGTACGCCTCCGATTCACTCAGACATTTAAGAAAAACCCCCCTCAGAGGTTTTCTTGAATAACTCATTTCCTAGAAGAACGTAACTTAGTGCTTGATACTTCACTTTTCGTTCTGTATTTGCTGAAGGGCTTTGAAGGTATTCGACTAATGGTTTCCTCCAATCTTTGTCTGTCAAACCTTCGACTGTAAAAATCTCGAAAGTTTCTTCATCAGTGTAGCCAAACTTTGTTACTTCAAGGTCTGACGGTCGTAGACCTATAGATACAACCCTACCCCTGGCCTCGATTACTTCTTGCAAGCTTTCCTTTGAGACCCTATATCCTGATGCAGTTTGTGCCAAATCGTTGGCCACTTGATTTTGTAGTCGAGGTATATGTCAAATGGTACACATTTCGAATTTTTTGAGTAGCCTATTGGCTATTACAAAGTACATGATGAGATTTTCTTTGACACATTTTTACTCCTTTGTTAACTGTTTTACCACCAATTCCGAATCTCCCATTATTTCGACTCCGGTTGCCCCCAATTCTAACAAAATTTCAAGTCCGGCTATTAAAGCTTCATACTAAGCCTCATTATTGGAGCATAGTCCCTCGACCTTATACTTGAATTTTGTTGGAATTTTGTCGGGCGAAATAATCAACAGACCTATGTCTGTCCCGTTCTTATGGCTAGAACCATCGAAGTATAACTTCCAAGGTTCTAGTTTGACAACGTTTAGGGTATTTTCATTTACGGAGTGATCGACAATGAAGTCCGCCACTATTTTCCCCTTAACCACTTTCAGCGGTCTATAAGTCAAAGAATACTCAGTTAATGCTAATGCCCATTTAACAATTCAACTGTGTAAAATAGGCTTGGATAAAATATATTTAATAACATCAAAATGCGAAGAGACATACACATCAACTGGTTTTATATATTGCTTCAACTTCATACATGAAAAATACAAACATAGGCATAGTTTTTCTATCTCACTATATCTTGTTTCTGCGTCGTTCAAAACCCTGCTAAGGTAGTAAATGGCTCTTTCAACGCCATTCTCATCCTCTTGAGCAAGCATGCTCCCTAGAGTTTTGTCCGAGGCTGCTATGTATAATCTCATGCTCCTGCTTTGACATGGTGGCGAAAGGACCGGGGGACGAATCAAGTAGTCTTTGATTTTGTCGAAAGCCTGCTGCTGATCTCTCCCCCATTCGAACCTCTCTTTTGTGGCTTAAAGCAATAGTGAGAAGGCCTGCATTTTGCCACTTAAGTTTGATATAAATCTCCTCAGGAAATTTATTTTTCCCAGCAATGATTGCAATTCCTTCTTGTTCGAAGGCGCTTTCACCTCCATGATGGCCTTTGTCTTGTTCTGGTTGATTTCGATCCCCCTCTTGTGGACCACAAAACTTAAGAAATCTCCCGCTTGCACACAAAACGCGCACTTCAAGGGGTTCATCTTGAGGCCAAACTTCCTCATCCTTATGAAGGATTGACGCAGATGATCTACATGATCTTTCCTTGACACGAATTTTGCCACAATGTCATCAATATATATCTGCATGAAAGACTCAATGTAATCATGAAAAATTGAATTCATCGCCCGCTGATATGTTTCCCCAACGTTCTTTAGGCCAAAAGGCAACACTACCCATTCGTAAGTGCCTAAGGCCCCTGGACAACGAAACGCTGTTTTGGGAACATCATCTTCGGCGATAAAAATTTGATTATAACCAGAGTAACCATCCAACATGCTAAGGTACTCATGACCAGCGGCTGAATCGACTAGCATTTCTGCCACTAGCATCGAATACTCGTCTTTAGGGGTTGCTGAATTTAAATCCCTAAAGTCTATGCATACTCTCAGAGACCCATTTTTCTTAATGACTGGGACAATATTGGCTAGCCATTCAACATACCTGGTTGTACGGATGAACTTACAATGAAGGAGTCTCTCGATTTCTTCCTTTATCTTTAAGAGGATTTCAGGAGCGAAACGTCTTGGGTTTTGCTTGATTGGCTTCTTTCCAAGTTTGATTGGCAATCCATGTTCAACCAAATCTCTCTTCAAACCGGGCATCTCATCATAATCCCAGGAGAAGTAGTCCTTGTATTCTTGCAGCAACTGGATAGTTTCGACCCTGAGTTGAGAGTCGAGGTTGGCACTAATGTATGTTGGCCTCTTGATTATTCCTTCTCCCAGATCTACTTCCTCTAATGGGTCCTATGCAAGCATCTTATCATCATTTGCCAGGGGATCTTTCTCGAAACCTAGAGGTTCCTTGTCATAAATAGTATCGAGCCTTTGATCTTCATACTGAATCTTCTCAGGAGGGTCAGGGTCGAAACCTTCACCAAGGTTTATTCAACCAGATTTTTCACTGGCTTTTTCAACCATTTTGTTGTTGGAAGCCTCCAGGGCCGCTTGTAGTTTAGTTTCGGCCACGTAAGCCAAAATTCTTTGAAGCGCTATGGCTTCAGTCATCATTACTGAATTCGCTTCCCCATCTAGTGGGGTCTATTGGAAGTGTGCCAAGGTATGGGAGCCTCTCACCTGGTACTTCCTTATCCCAGCGGAAACCATCGACGGGATGTAGATATAGTGAGCAGTACACTTCATCATTTGGTACAAACTCAAAATCTGTAGGCACACAGGGACCTATGCTGGCCAAGTGTTTGTCAAATTGCCTTCGGTCAACGTGGTTTATGGGAGCCTTAAAATATCCTTGGTCAGCTTCAATATTTTCCACGATGCCATCTGGTCTCCATATGACAATCCTCTGATGCATTGAAGATGGCACCGCGCCAACGCCATGGATCCGCTCCCGTTCAAGTAACAGATTGTAGTTGACTGTTGTTTCTACCACCATGAAGACGGTTGGGCGAGTGACGGTTCCGACTGTGACGTCTACCTGTATGACTCCCATGGTCGAACCTACTTTGCCTTCGTAGTTTGACAAGACCATGTTGTATGGTTTTGTATCAGTTTCACTTTGCCAATTTTATTCAACAAGAACCGTGGCATCAGGTTCACGGTTGCGCCACAATCCACCATAATTTTATTAATTGGGACCTTTTCCACCTTTGATGTGATGTAAAGGGGCTTCAAATGGTTTTTCATTGCCTCTGTGGGCCGTTCGAAGAATGCATTTTGTTCTTCAACACAACCATTATTCGTGACATAGTAGCACACAGGCTTGTGCGCCGCCATCTCCCAATCTGTGTAAGTATCCAGATTCTCATTCTGTCGAACTCCCTTGGCATTACCGACACCATGTTAACCAATAATTTCAATGAATCGTCGGAGTCAGAATCGAAATTATCAGTCATTTCATCGTCGACCCCAACTGGTTTCCTTTGTTCTTTGACTTGGGCAGGAAACAATCTGCGTCCCACGGGTGCTTTTTCAAATGTCTTCGACTGTCCTTCTCTATTCCCGACAGGGGCATTAATACTTAATTCTGCCTAGTCCTTTAGTGAGCTTTCCTTGAGTGCTTTCCTCCTGTGTTGCTCCCGTCTCCACTGTGATCGAGACATAGAATTCTTTCCCTTGTAATTCTCAGATACGTGGGCAGTTCTTGAGGATTGGAACTCCTTTCGATAACTAACTGAAGATCCTCGCTTTACCTCAAAGTTCTTCCACTTCTATTGTCCTTGCTGTCTATCTTCGTTAGGCTTTATCTACTTACCATTAGCAGCCTCAGCAATGGGTTTGAAACTGGTGGGCTTAGCTGTTGGGGGCCTAATACGAGGCTCAGATCTCCTTTGGGAATTACCCCGAGTGTCAAATCTGGGCATCTCCCTTTTTTGTTTAAGCCTTCGTGTTCCTTCTAATTTCTGGGCAGCTTTTCTATTGAAAATGGCACTGCATCGAGGGCATAACATCACACTGGATCCTTTCCCTTGGCAACGGTGGAGAAAATCGACGATTGATTCTTCTTGCTTTGGGTAAGCCTCTCTAGTGAGTTCCTCTTGGTAGTTTGATTCTCTATCCCCTATAGTTTCGTGCTCCGAGATTTCTACCATATTAATTTCGACCCCTTCGACCAGATTCATTTTCCTCAAACCTAACTCCAAACCTTCAGTGGCTGGTCTATCTCGATAAAATGGTCAGCATTTTCCTTAGTCACTATTGCCCAACCTGAATTGTCCTTGCCATTTGAACTTAGTTCATCACCAACCTGGCCTAGATCGTCAGTGACCATCTCTACACAGTCCTCTTGTCCGAAACCCATGATAACTTTTGCCATTACAGTCCCATTCATGAGGTTATCAGTAACCTCTACCATGTCGATCGAGAAATTATTGTCGTCAGTAGCTTCGATCATGTTGGCTTCCAATGGTTCTGTATAATGGGCGTATGCCATCTGCAAGGGATCCGTGTCAACCTTCATCTGGCTATTGGCCTTCTCCCTAAATTTTAGACGTCCCTCTTGAATTGCATTTTGAACAAGATCCTGAAAAGAAAACATTGAGACGTTTTATGACCCAAAAAATTATGGTATTTACAAGACCCTCTTTTCTTCCTTTGTTCTGCAGATGACACTTTAGCACCAGGTGGCACTATCATATGCCCATCTTTCACTATCAAATCGAAGATTTCATCACATTTAGTGATATCAAAAGTATATGTTTTCTTTGGGAACCTATCATTCTTTTCAGATTCGACAAAATTCTTCCTTTGTGGGGGAGCCAGCACTTTACAAGAATAAGGTGGGCCTTGTTTTAGTTCAGCAAGATCCACTTCGCTCTCGTCGAAGTGTAAGGGATCATCGCATACCCCTTCGACATTTTCATTGAATTCGACAAAGGCTACCTTCTTGTTTTCATTGAACTTAGCCTTTTCGTCTTTAAGTCGTTCCAGTTGTTGAACTCGATCGGCCAGTTGAGCCATATCCCTTAGATACTAGGTGTCCAACTTCTTTCTAATGGAATAGTCGAGACCCCCAGCGGCCATCTCAACCAACTCGTGTTCAGGGACCTGCGTGAAACACCTGTCCTTAAGTAATCGAAACCTATTGAGGTATTCTTCGATTGGCTCAGAAAACTTACGCTTCATGCTAGCAAGTTCCGTTAGACTAATCTTGGTTTGGCCCATGTAAAACTGGTCATGGAATAGATGCTCTAACTAGGTCCAATTACACACCGTATTGGGGGGTAACGTTGTGAACCAAGTAAAGGCATTCTTAGTTAGAGAACTCGGGAAATATTTTATTCTAAGACTCTCATCATTTGCTATCTCTCCAGTCTCAATTAGATAACGGGCAACATGTTCGACAGTGGACTTCGTCGTATCGCCTGAGAACTTAGTAAACTTAGGTACTTTCGTTCTAGGAGGTAAATCTGCGTGAAGAATATAGTCTACTATTGGAGAGGTGTAGTTTGGCCGGGTGAACCTAGTGTTCAGACCATTTCGAGCCATAATTCTTTCGACCATGGCTGCTAGATTATTATCGACTGCCGCATTATTGCGACGAACCTGCTGGACGACATTGTCTGCGTCCTGGTTTCGATTCACTATAATTACTTCTGGATCTCTCTCCTCTGGAACGTGAACCTGGTCTCTCAATAGTTCGACCCTAGGTGGCTCGACTATGGGATGACCAATCCTTTCCTGGATCCCTACTGCTGGTTGGTGTCCTAAGTCTTGTTGTAAAACATTTGCCACTAGGGCCTGATTCCTGGCCAGGGGAGGTACCCCCATAAATTCAGCCAATCGCGTCAATTGTACTGCTAACTGCTGATTAGTGTGGGTTGTATTTTGGATTAATGGTTAAAATATTTCACCCATGGTTTGGGACAGGGTCTGAACCATTTGCAAATTGCTTTCATCCATTTGTTGTCTTAAACACGCAACAGAGGTATTAGTCAAGTTAGGGCCTTGTGTCGAATAACCTAGGTTCGAACCTTGGGGATTTCAACCAATGTTCACGCCAGACCCTGATCCTTGTAATAGCGAAGCCATTGCATTAACTGAGAATATAAGGGGCGCGTTTTGGAGCCCTTGCATTACAGTTGTGGGCATCCCATATGGGGGGTTTCTTGGTGACTGTGAAAGCCCGGGAGGAGCAAACTGCCTAGACGTCGAACTTCCTCCCAATGGAATTTGAGGATTCGACACCTGAGGTCCAATATATTCCAATACTGGTTTACTGTAAGGTCTTATTATGGTTGATCCAGTCCCAAGCACTGAAGGTGTTGGCTCTGGCCTCACCAGATGTGTTGTTTGTTCTCCTATTGACGGTATCGAAGGCGGGATTACGCCGTTCCCTGTTCTTTCGCTAGAACTGTCTCCCTAAGGGTTAGGATTATTTGGCTGATTTGCATCTGTCGTCATATTCCTAATGTTTCGTCTTGTTAGCCTCTCTTCGTTTACAACGGTAATTCTACCACTTCTAAGTAACATAAAATGCACTTCTCACGAAAGGACCAATAAGACTATATTTTCTACCAATTTTGATTATATGAAGGAATTTGTTATTTAGCACTATCCCACTGGGCGTGCCATTTTGTTTCCCTTGAAAATCGAAAAACAATCGCTGATCTTCCAAATCTAACTTTGGTGACTCACAGGATCGATCAGATTGATCCTAGGACATGTGTTAAAAAGGTTTTTTTTTCCAGAGTTTCATACTTAGGCAACATTGGAGTGAAAGGTTCTGCAAAGCATCTATTCGACTATAAAAAGAAAAGAAGATAAAGTTTTCAGCGATAAAAGATAACAGATTCAGAAAAAGGGGTTGAGAATGAAGGCGAAGTAAAATGCATAGAAAAAGGGGGAAGGTTGCAAGAACGATAAAGAAAGCTTTATAAAGTATGGGAAAATAAAATAAATTTCATTGAAAAGTAAAGGATGGTGTGTTTACATCACGTACATTCTCTTTGATACTCTCTTTCTCTGCACTCGGATTCTTGGAGTATTTTTAAGAGTGACTTGTACAACAGTAAATTACAACACACGATTCTATGTCTAAAACTTCCTATTTATAATAGTAGAAAATAACTACCAATAACTTCCTCTATCATCATCTTCCGCCACTTGTCACCATGCATGAGTCCGTTCCCCACATGACGCCACATGTCCTCTTAGTCATCCAGCCAACGAAAACATTCCCTCAAATTTATTAAAATTTTAAATCTGTAGGATAACTACCCAGCAACGTCACGGTCGAAGCTTCCAATGATTTTCTTTAAGTCTTTGTAGCTGCTTCGACTTTTCTTCCTCAAATGTCTTGCACTCTTCGACTAGCTCTCACCTCCAGCAAGATTCTAACACTTTCTTTACAATATTTTAACTTGCAGGAGGGTGTCGAATTTAGGAGCTAACAACGTCCTGGTCAACAGAGGGAGTGCCCTGATCGACGGGAGCACCTGTTCTCGGCATAGGGCCATTTGGACCTGTTTGGGCCTTCCTCATATATCTCTAGATTGGGCCTGTCTGGTCAAGTCTCGGCCCAACCCAGAACATGATCCCCCAAGTCGTAGGTCCAAAGTGAAGGAGCGAGGACTTGATGGTGCCACGCCTAGGAAGAAGAAGGCGCGGGGAGCCTCTCTGAGGGTCCGATGTGTCGGGGCGAGGAACGCGAGGGGGAACTCTGTCGGGATGGATATTGCAAGGAAGCAGAAGCGTGGGTGTCTTAATCTTATCGGACTTCATGTCGGGGAGTTGTCCTCGTCTACCAGCGCTTGCGGGGAGTACGAAGGGACGCGACTATTTTTCAATGCCACGTGTCGAACGTTCAGTGGGCCACGCGGGGCGGCTACCCTAGGGTACTCGAGTGCCTAAGGACGCTTCGAGTCCTGTGCTGAGGGTATAAGTAGGCAGGCCTCTGCCCATTTACCATTTTTCATTTCCACTCTCTTTCATACGTGACTATTTAATTGCTTGCATCTGTTCGCTAGTACCACCGCAACCGCCACCGCGTGCTCCGCCGTCACATTTAATTTAGTAAGTTCCTTTTCCCTATCTTTTCTCTATTTTGCATTTTACCGCCGGTGTCGGGGCGTGATGAATGCCCGAGGAGGGAGGGGGCCCTCCGCCGCATTCGGCGGTGGTTTTTTAGGTTTAGGATGAGGTTCTCGATGACGCTTTAGGGGGTAGAGTGAATGCCTCGGGGACAGGTATTGGTTTCAAATTGGCATCCCGGGGAAGAACGATAGAGTTAGATGCACGCCCCGGGGATAATGAGTGATGCTGGATGAATCCCCTGGGGAGAGATGCCTGGGCGGCCTCCGCTACCGTCGTGGATGCCGTCCTCGTCACCCTTTCACTTGACCTGCGGTGGAAGGGTGAATTTGATCTCGAACATCAAATTCATCATTTCCTTTTGCTTTTCAGGTGGATATGACTCCGTGGGTCTCGGGGACCATGGACATTGATCTCGAGCCCGAGGCTCCGACCGCCAAGGTACGAGTATGGCCGGTCGAAGAATGGGTGGCTGAGGAGCTGCTGAGCATGCCATCTTATTTCGTTGACAAGGAGACCGGTGCTTTCGCAACCGTCGAGGACAGGTGCACGAACACATCTATAGGCTGGCAGGTATATCGGCCCCACGAGCATCATTGTATCTGCTCGAGATATGGGAAAATGTGGTTCCTTATGTATGAGTTCTGTTTTCGGGAGGCCGATCTCGACTAGTTGAGGTTAGTTCCCTCACAACTGCATCCGAATGCGATAACTTTCATCCGGGCGTACGAGCTCGTTTGCAGGAATCTGGAAGTCAGGGCTACCTTGTCGCTTTTATTTTGGATCTTCCATCTACAAAGGAAAATGATTGATGGTCAACATGGATGGGTTCCGTTGAAGCAACCGAGGAAGCTTTTCCGGACTTATATGGATTCTGTCCGAGACTTCAAGGCGCATTTCTTCGTCGTTCGGCCAGTATCTCACGCAGCGTGTGCTTCGTTGTTTCGGCGGGAAGAGCGAGTAGTGGACAAGCAGCACGAGGATGTTATGGTGCCGAGGGTGCCTCTAGAATGAGCAGAGGAACATTTTACGAAGGGTACGAACCAGTACATAGTGCGGGCAGGGACCCTGGACGAGGAGGATCTGGCGGGCTACCAAAAGATAGTATCCTTTGTGAATAGCTTACCCCCGTCTCGACTGGTGACACCCGATGATAACTACATCCTCGACGGCCAGGGGCGTATTTTTCAGCAGAAGAGGTTGATTAGCACGAAGGCCCTGCTCGAGTGCTCGTCTGACGAGGAGGCCCTCCATTTTCTAGGTGGTGGTCGACTTCCTATGCCCGATGTTACTATTGTTTTTATTTGTTTGCTGACTTTTTTATTTTGTTTCTGTAGGGAACATGTCGTGCGTCGAGGAGAGAGTGAGGAAACTGGAGGCCTCTAGATCCGCTGCCAGAGCTAGGAAGAGCAGGATCGACCAGGTGGCCCATCAGGCTATAGTGGACCAGGGAGGAAGGGGATCCTCGTCGTCGCCACAAAGCAGTCAATCCCCGACATCTCAAGGGGATGCAAAGCGGGCCAAGGGATAGTCTTTGGAGGTGGTCATCGATCTTACGGAGCGATTAGTCGAGGAGGGATTTCTTATTCCCCCGTGTCATCAAAATCCTGGGTTCTTTCACGATGCAAGGTCGCCGTTTGTGCCGGTCGTGGAAGCAAAAACGATCTTCGGGTCGAATCGGGCTACACGAAGGCAGGTACTGGTTGAGGACCTGGTTGCGATGATGCGGGTCTTCTCCACGTCTCTGGTCTTGAGTGATGAGGGCTGCTCCTCTGTCGAGCTGGCCAAGCTGCAGGGTGACCTTACTTTTTCCCGTAAGGCTTTCCTCGCCAAGGACCTTCCTCCGAGGTGCTGCACGTTGATGCCTTCATGAACCTCTTGCAGGATAGTTGCAGCCTGGGTTGTGTCGATGCATTTGAGGAGGGGGATCGAGAAACCCTTTTGATATAGTTTTTCGTCGAGCAGGACGTATGAGCAAAATCGTCGTTTGACCGCACTGGCCTCCTTAGCATCGTCGGGGAGGCGCCTCGTGCTGAGGTAGGCATGTATGGGAGTCGTCCAACAATTGGCATCCCCGATGGCATTAACCTCGAGCAGAACTTTCGCCCTCTCTGTGCTTGGTTGAGCAAGGATCTCCTGGACGACGGATTTGTGTCCGCCTTTATTTTTGGTGCTCGCCAATTTTGAGAGGATGTCTTCCCGAGTGTTCTGCTTGCGAGGTACGTGTTGTACTTCCGTGGAGTCGAAACTCTTCATCTGTCCCCGTATGAGGGCTAAGTACTTCGCCATGCTGTCGCTCTTTTCCTGGTATTCGCCTCGGACTTGCGAGGTGACGAGCTGGGAGTCCGTGAAGATTTTGATCTCCTTGGCTCCGAGGTCTTCTGCTAGGAGGAGTCCGGCCAAGAAGGCTTTGTATTCTGCCTGATTGTTGGTTGTTGGGAAGGCTAACGTTAAGGAGACTTCCACGACAGTGCCCTCCTCGTTTTCGAGGATGATGCCTGCGCCACTTCCCGAGGGGCTTGAGGCGCCATCGACGAAGATGGTCCACTTGTGGGCTCCCAGGGTTGATTCTGTCGCGGGCGTCATCTCGGTGACGATGTTGGCCAGAACTTGGGCCTTGAGGGCCTTTTTGCCGTCGTAAACGTTGTCGAACTCAGAGAGTTCCAGCGACCACTTCAAAATTCGCCCGGCCATGTCGGGTCGACCAAGCAGCTTCTTGATAGGATGCTCTATTTTGACTATTATGGTGTGGGCCAGGAAATAGTGTCGGAGCCGTTTGGCTTCATTGATGAGGGCCAGAGCGACCTTCTCGATCTTCTGGTATCTCACTTCCGGACCGTGAAGGGCTTTTCTCGTGAAGTAGATCGATTTCTGCCTTTCAGGGGCTTCCCGGATCAGTACAGCGCTTACGGCCTCGTTTGACACGACCAGGTATAAGTAAAGGGTTTCCCCAGTCTCGGGCCTTGTCAACACGGGCAACTCTGATAGGACACGTTTGAGGTGGAGGAGGGCTTGTTCATATTCCTCCGTCCACTCGAATGCGGACTCCTTTCTCAGCAGCTTGAAGAACGGGAGGGCGTGTTGCATGGACCTGGCGATGAAATGGGACAGCGACGCGAGCATCCCGTTGAGGGACTGTATCAATTTCTTCGTGCTCGGCATTTTGATCTCGGAGAAGGCCCGACACTTGTCCGGGTTCGCCTCGATTCCGCGTTCGGTCAGGTAGAATCCGAGGAACTTCCCTGCGCGGGCTCTGAAGGTGCACTTCTCCAGGTTGAACTACATCCTGCACTACCTCGCCGTCTCGAAAACTTTCTTGAGGTGTGCCGTGTAGTCGACTTCCGTGAAGGACTTGACAATCATGTCGTCCATGTAGACCTCGAGCATGTCGCCAATCTCTCCTCGGAAGACGTTGTTCATCACTTGTTGGTAGGTGGCGCCGAAGTTTTTTAGGTCGAAGGGCATTACTTTGTAGTAGTAGTTGCCCGACTCGGTCATAAACGTTGTGTTCTGTTTGTCGGCCTCGACCATGGGGATTTGGTTGTACCCCGAATATGTGTCCATGAAGGATAGTAGTTTGAAGCCCTCCGAGTTGTCGACGAGCTTGTCCATGTTGGGGAGGGGATAGGCGTCCTTAGGACATGCCCCGTTGAGATCTGTGTAGTCAACGCACATCCTCCATTTTCCATTTGATTTTTTAACAAGTACAACGTTGGACAGCCAGGTTAAATACCGGGCTTCCGAAATAAAATTTGCCTCTAAGAGGTCTTTTACAGCTTTTTCAGCAGCCGCCGACTTTTCGGGGGACTGCCTACGCCTACGTTGTACTACGGCCCTAGCGGCCGGGTTGACGGAGAGCTGGTGGTAGGCGACCTCGGGGTCGAGTTCGGGCATCTCTGCGGCACTCCAGGCAAAGAGGTCGGCGTTCTCACGGAGGCAGGCCTTTAGGTGTTTCCTCGCTAGGTCGGGCAGCCCCGCCCCAATCTTTACGGTCATCGTGGCGTCTGCCCCGAGGGTCACGATCTTGAAGTCTCCATTTGGGATGGGGCGCGTTGGATGGATAGGCTTCCTGTTGGTGGATGGAAGAGTGTTGTCGCCTTTGTCCTCGTGATTTGGCTCTTCAGCGAAACGGTAGTTGAGGTCTACGGCATCGACATGATCCTTCAATTTAACCTCCTGAACGGGGGGGGGGGGGGGGGGGGGGGCTTAGTTACTTTGGTCGCGGGACCGATTGTACTGAGGCCCTTCATTGATGCGTCGAAGCACCAACGAGCAGCTTCGATGTCCCCATTGAGGGTGACGACGGCTCCCAGCCTGGTGTAGTACTTCATCTTCAGGTGGACGATCGACGACACTGCGGTAAGTTCGGCCATTATCATCCTGCCCAAAATGCAATTATACAGAGATGGGCATTCGACGACCAGAAAACGGATGTTGATTTCCCTGGCCTTTTCCTTTTCCCCGAATGTGACCTTGAGCTCCACGTATCCCCATGGCGTCTTTGTTGTCCCGTTGAAGCCCTGGAGATCGGAGCCCAGGTAGGGGGCCAGGTTGGTCTCGTCGAGCTGGAGCGTCGAGAAGAGGTGGGTGTACATGATGTCCACCGAGCTCCCTCCATTGACCAGGATGTATCGGACGTCGAAGTTGGCCATTTGTGCCCTTATCAGAAGGGGGATGGGCGAGTTGGGGGCTCCTCAGGGGAGCTTTTCGAGATAGAAGGTGATCGGATTGGATCAGCCTCAAAACTTGTCGAGTGTGCTTATCTTGCTGGAGCTGTTGCTCATTAGCTCGTTGAACTTCCTCTTAACCAATCCAATCGAGAGCTTGCTCGGGGTCCCGCCGGAAATGACCATTGCCCTGGGAAAGTATTCCCACCGACTGGTGGGGTGTACTAGCTCCTCGGGAAGCTAGAGCTCGGCTGGGAGGTCGAATTCCCTTAGGGCGAACCATTCCTTAGGTCGACCTACGCAGAGGGCCACCTGCAGGCCGGAGTCATTGTTGGGAGGAGGGAGGTCTTCGACTTTTTTGGCCTCGGGGGCTTCTTGCCGCAGGGGATCTCCTCCCCGGGTGTACCTCTTCAGATGCCCGTCCTTGATCAGAATTTCGATTGCATCCTTTAGGTGGATGCAATCCTCCGTCACGTGACCGTGGCTTCGGTGGAAGCAGCAATATTTGGATTTGTCCACGTTGGCTTTGGTGGGCACCGGTTTTGGAAAACGGACACCCCCGGACAAATTTTGAATCGGCGCACTCAGCCAGTATGCGCTCGCGGGAAGCGACTAGTATCGTGTATTTGCTGAAACGGCCAACGGGGTCCCTCTGCTTGCGGGGTTCTCGGGGACGGTCCTCCCGTCTCCGGTCTCCCCCACGTCGGTGGGCCAAGGCCCCTTCATCTCGAGGCCCGCATGGGTTTCTCGTTTTCAAGTGTCACGGGCGGTGTTGGCGGCCTCTGTCTCCTTGAATCAGATGTAGTGATGGGCTCTTTCGAGGAAGTCCTGGAGAGAGTCTGGTCGGTGGATGGCCACAGCCTCTTAGAATTTAGAGTCTCGGTGTAAGCCCTGCTCCATCAGGTAATGTTTCATCTCGTCCGACGTCGTTACCTAGACCGCCTCCCTCGTGAACCTCTCGATGTAGTTTCGGAGAGGTTCATCTGGGGTCTGGATAATCGCGCCCAGCGCGGCCTCCGTCTTCAGATGCCGCCTTGACGCTGTGAAGTGTCATGAAAACAAATCCTTCAGGACTCTCCACGACGTGATGGACTCAGGCTCCAGGCTCTTGTACCATGCCATGGCTCCCTTTCTCAATGTCGTCGGGAAGAGCCTACACTTGATGGCCCCTCAGACGTTCCGGTAGTCGAGCATAGCCTCGATGTCTTCTAGATGGTCGTCTGGGTCCGAGGTGCCGTCGTACGTCGAGAGTGCGGGTGGTTTCTCCATACCGTGGGGGATGGGGGCTGCCATGATTTCCCGTGATAGAGGAGTCCTGTAGTAGTCCTCGTCGCTGCGATCTAGGGATTGTGGAGGCGACGATTCGTGTCGAGGAGGCGGGTTATGCCCCCTCGATCTTCTGGCTAGAGCTTCAGGCCCGTTCGCCCTTGGCTCTAGGGACCTCCTCTCCTTCCGGGGTGGTGATCTTGCTCGTTTCTTAGAGGCCAATGGTTGGGGCCTCTCCATCTGTGGTCGACGCCCCCGTGGTCATGGAGAGGGGCTCCGGGAGCTCCCGTGCTGATTTCTCCGCGGAGGAGAGCGGGATGAGGTGTCGTGTTCCAGCGTGCCGATGCGCTCATTTTATTGGAATAACATCTGGTTTGTCTGGTTGATGGCCGTGAAGAGGGCAACCATCGTCAGGTTCGCTCCAGCCGGTATGGGAATGGGCTGGAATACCGGCGGGCTCCTCGCCCGAGGGATGACATGGTGTGCCGCATCCTCGGATGAAGGGGAGGCAGTTTGGCCGTCCCTAACGTCAGTCTCGCGGGGTTGAGAGGTCCCCGTTTGGTTATCACGATTGGTGACCGACGTGAAGGCGGAACCGAGAACAGTGTCATCATGGCGTGGACTAGTCATGCTCTTGAGATTTGAGAGGAGGGAGCTTTGGTTCTCTGCTCGGAGGAACGGGGAAGCTTAGTTCCCACAGACGGTGTCACTGATCTGATCTGATCAAAAGGAGAACAATGACCTGCCACGCATCGTTGATCTGCTAGCTGCTCACAAGGAATATGGACGAGGAGGGGGTGTACCTGCAAGACACTCCGATGCCAAAGTATGTAATGGACCAGAGTGGAAGCAAATACAAAAGAAAGGTTAAGAAGAGAATATCTGACCCTCTTGTGAAAGAGGGTATTTATAGAGAGACCCCAACGAAGGGCCAACGGTCACTTGTGTTGGGCTGGATTGTCAGGCCCAACCCAGGTGACTGCTAAGGCTTACATGGCGTAGTGAAGACTAGCACGTGGTCTTCGCCCTAGTTCAACCGTTCCGTGATCTCCGGAAGGTGGGTTGACCAGCTCTTTTGGAGGTGGGTAGTTGGATAGTGACGTGTCTCCGCGGAGGGGAGCACGTGGAGAACGTGTGGAGGACACATTGTTCTGCCCGACTGAGGGAGCGTCCTGGTCGACAGAAGGAGTGCCTTGGTCGACGGGAGCACTTGTGCTCGACATAGGGTCATTTGGGCCTGTTTAGGCCTTCCTCGTATATCTCTGGACTGGGCCTGTCTGGTCAAGCCTGGGCCCAGCTGATATGTACTAACTTTTGAGAATTATGCATTTCCTTCAAAATTCCTGAAACAACCTTGTTAACTTTTGGAATATTAATTCTTTTGTGACTCAAAGAAATTAATCTGCCTTATATTTACAAGAATGGCAGAATTTGATACATGCATATAAAATAAACGAGACGGATATGAAATAAATGAGAAATAAGAAATGGAATTAAGTAGAAGGGGCACCACACTCTTTCTAATCCAAGAGAGAATGATAAGCCTATGTATGAGGATCACCACAAGAAAAGGATTTCTTGATAAGATCAATTTTGGTCCAATCCAGAACCTAAGAGCAAATACTCTCACTTACACAATGTGTAAACTCGACAAAATTCATTGATCCAAAAAGAAGATACATGCCTCCTTTATATAGGAATGGCTTAAGATGATGAAATAAGTAAACATTAACTCCTAAGAAAACAAAAGGATTTCAGCCACTAATTATCATGATAGTGGGTTGAGTTATTACAAAGAAAGTGCAAGATAATGAAGAGATAATGGGGTTCTTGAAAGAGCATAATAATGGCAATTCTTTATTTACCACTTCTCTTGCAATTTCCGTCCATTATAGTGTGGTTATTGGTATTTCCTTTATTTTTATTTATTTATGCATTATTGGGCCTTTTATCACATGCTTGGACGATAAGAATAAACTTGGGCTCTTTTTCTTCAATCTGGCCCATGCATTCTATTGACTTGATCATGAAGTGAACTAAAGCATCATTGACTCTTCTTGCGCGTGCCCTTGTCATATGACCTCCTAAGCTTTGCATTGTATCATTTATGTCTTGGATTACGTCCTCATCATTTCCTCCTTCTTGAAAAGAATTCGACCTCGAATTTAGACCATCATCACCTACATCAAAAGGAGATAAATCAGCCACATTAAAAGTAATACTTACCCCATACTGTTGCACCCCAAAATTTGCCCAACATTTCTTTACCTAGCTTATGTTTCATATCATTCACATTAGCATTATCATTTGCATTTCATTGACATGTGTGCATGAGATCAAGAGGTATGATTACCAATTGAGAGATATACAAGACTATGAAGCTAGCTAAGAAGGTTATTCAGGTGCTCAAGGGTTGATATCCTTGTCAGAGAAGTTAAAAGATCCTCAGAGAGAGTGATTGGAACCAAGTATGTGTGTCTCCTAACTTGAAAGTTGTGGAAAGCCATCAGATGATTCTGAGACCTTGAAGTTGGACTTGAGGTCTTGAGAGAGCTCATGATAAGTGTTTAAGATCACCTTGAGGCCTAGACAAGTCATTGTGCAAGATTAAGAAGGCTCAGCCATGAGTGGTGCAGCTAGGGTTTGATTGGGTCCACCCTAAGTCAACTGATGATTTGAAGAAGGTTGAGACCTAATCCAAGATCCCTGTGATCATGGATTGATGCATTAAGATTTTCTAAGGATGGTTCCAAGGTTAACTCATCATGATTGAAGAGTTTGAGAAGTTTCAGGCTAGGGTTTCTATGACTTGACAGTGTAAAATCCCCTAGTTTGACCCCTGACTTCAAGACTATTTAACTCAAGATATGATTGTCATCTCATCTTGACCCTAACATGATTATTGTAGGTCATGATCTTAGCTTTAATTTTAGTACTATAAGTCCTTGATAGGGTTTATAAAACTCAAGTTATGAGCCAGACAAGTTACAAGTCATCTGAGGCATGTGAATTTGGAGCTTGAAAGTTACCCAACTTGCATGACACTTTTGCCCTAGAATTATGATTCCTATGAACTTTTGGTCATCATGAATGTTGTTCCTTATCCTCTTAGCTTTCCATAGAGTACTAGAAGTCCATGACTGGATTTGTAGAACTCAAGATATGGCTTTGACAAGTCAAGGGTATTTTGGGTATTTGGGCATTACAGGTCATTTTGAATCATAAGTCCATTTCACCATCTTGCAAGCCTCAAATGGATTTTTGTTCAACATGAAAGTTGCTCAAAATGATGTTTTTAGCTTGTCCAAGTATCAAGAGTCCATTGATATGGATTATATCAAGAATTGGTGGAAGAAAGTTCATATAAAGGCCATTTTAATGAATTAAAAGGTGAAAATTCAAAATAATTGGAAATAGCATGGTTTCAAGTCAAATTTGTAGTCAATTTGAATGTAATTGATGTTCTAAAGAGATTGGAATTATTACATTTTTGATTTGAAGTCCATAACATGGCCATTTGGAAGGTTGCTTCACAAATAAGAAACATATCCCACACATTCCATGGATTGAAATCAAGGGATGGAAACCACTTCATTACATTCCACAAGGGTTAAGTGAATCATTGGGGCTGATTTTGAAGAGTGAAAAAGGCTAGAATGCACATACCAACATTGAAATTTTGAAGGAAAATGAAAATCCAAAATTCACAAATGGGCTTGGTTTGGGCCTCCAACTCATTGAAACATAATATAAATATGATTTAGAACAGATTAGGAAGCTTCTAGTGCCAATTTTTATGGAGAAGCCATTGGAGAGAAGTGAAGAAGGGAGCTTGAAATTGAGATTTCATTTTGGAGAATTAAGAGTTTTCAGCAGGAATTGAACATCAAAAAGCATTCACCATTGATCACTGAAGGTTTCTGCACGATTTGGAAGAGAATTGAGGCTTGAATCCACTGCAATCAAAGATCAAAGCCAAGTTTTAACTTCTTGAATTTTCTCTTTGTTTGTGTGTTTGCAATGAACTAGAAGCATGCGGTTAGGTTCCCCTATTGGTCTAGATGGATTATGGATGATCAATTTGAACTTTAGAGACAATTTAGGCTTGACACCATTTTCGGTTGAGATTGATATCTCACGATCCTTGCGTTTTTAGAATTAATAAATGGTATAGTTGAATTCCTGGTGAAATTTAGGGCCGGTTTCATTTAGGAATCGTGTTGAATGGTTGAGCGTAGATGAACTTAGGGTTGCGCAGGGGTGTCAAGAAAAGCCACCGGCGACGGCCTGGTTCGCGCGCGCAGTCTTGATGTTTGCAGGCTTGAAAATTAAGAAGAGATAGTCTTGACCGTCCATTCGTGTGGAAAGCTTGACTTGGTCACTCCATCCTAGCGCCCTCATGGCGCCACGTACCCTTCCCCTCAAAACGCAACGTTTTAATTAATAATTTCCCAGGCTTTGTTTGCTTCGCTGTGTAAACCAAGAGAGAGCGAGTTCAAATCCTCGTGTATGCAGTTTTTTGATTAATTTGAGAATTGAATTGAACTGAGTGAATTGGCATGGCGTTGGGCTTGGCAGACTGCTGCTACGCACACCCCCCATCCAGGCCCAATGTGGATTTACAACGTGAAATCCCTACTTAGTGCACCCCTCCCCTGGTTTTATTTTTGTGACTGAGTTGAAACTCAGATGGGCCTATGCTGTTTGAGTGATGTTGCCTTGTGATTTTTATCATGATTTTTAGATGATTGTAAATATGCTTTTAGTGTAGTTGTTTAGGAGTGATTTTCAATTAGTTCCCCATTTTACAAAGTAACTTCAGTTTAGGTGATCCTAACTTAGAAAGTTTCATAGATTAACATTGTAAATAGTCATTAGATGATTCTAAATAATGTAGTCCTTTCTTGATAGATTGGTAAGTAGGTAGAGATCCCTTTAGAACTTTGCCATAGCCTTGATAGAGCTTTCGATGCCCCTAGCTTAGGTGAACCTTGTAGCTAGTTTGTAGGGTTCTCTGGAGTGTTGTGTTGCCTTATGTCCCCTATATGATTCCCTCCTTGGGCTTTGCCCTACATTCTTTATTCAAGTCTTGAAGAGGAACCCTTCTGGGAGAGCCTAATCGTTCCTTTGGTTGGATTTTGTGCATTCCTCAGGAGGTTGAGCCTTGAATTGACATTCCCCAGTATAGTACATTCCTTTGGTTTGTACTATCTTTATCCTTCAAGTCTTGATGAGGAGCCCTCTTGGGAGAGCCTAATCCTTCCTTTGGTTGGATTCTGTGCATTCCTCAGGAGGTTGAGCCTTGGATTGACATTCTTGGCATGGTATATTCCCTTGGTTTATACGCTGTCATCCATCTCAAAGTCCTTTTCTTGGGATCCCTCTTAGGAGAGCCTAATCCTTCCCTTGGTTGGATTCTGTGCATTCCTCAACAGGTTGAGCCTGAGATGGACATTTTGTGTTGATACACTATAATCAGTTACCCTTAGATTGATATCTAGGACTAGTACACAGTCTTTTCTGTCCTATTGACATAGGATCCCTCTTGGGAGAGCCTAATCCTTCCTTTGGTTGGATTCTGTGCATTCCTCAAGAGGTTGAGCCCATGATGGACTCTGGTATTGATATACCTCTAACCTAATGCAGCCTGGGATGACTTCCTTGTTGCTCATTATGGTTTCTCTCCCTTGTTTGATTTGTTTGATGCATTAGAATAGGTCCATGTGTAGATTATTTTTAAGCTAGGAGCATGACTGCTTAGAGGTTGAGTGGGTCTCCCTTTGCTTGTTTGCATTAAGGGTTGAGGTGGTGCTCCCCTTGCTTGTGTGTTGTTTTTCTTTTCATCTGTGTGTTAGTAATAGAGGTTGAATTTGTCTATCTTTGTTTGGCTGTTTATCTTTGCAATTATTCATACTTGGCTTGAGGTTGAGATGAGCTTGTGGAGGCTCCTGGCCCACACACATTTCCTCCCTTACTTGCATTGCATGCATTTTATTTACAGCTTTCTTCTGTATATTTGTTTACTGTTTAAGCTGATGCTTTATGTGTTTCTGTATCCCTTTGGCATGATCCCCTAGGAATCTCACTTCCTTTGATAAGGAAGTGACGATTAGAACTTTAGGTTGAAACCTATGCATGATAACTTCTAGGAGTTCCCTGTTTCAAACTTCAACCATAGGATGAATCCTTGGCATGACAACATTAGGGCTTGATATTCCCCCCATAGAGTTCGTTCTCTTCTCATCTCAAAACAACAGTAAAAAACATAATAAAGGCAAGTTAGTATAAGCGCGATACGAGCCTTAAGCTACTTGGGTAATGATAATTGAGCGGCCTCCTCTCAATCGTCTAGAATGTTTAGTATACGTCCTTTGGACGATATGCGACGCATTCGTTCCCAGGTCATAGTCTCTAGTGCTGTACAAACTATAGACAACCATAAAAAACAGTTCTTCCGTAAAAGACAGAAAACAAACTTCAAACCTTTTTGCCCCGTGGGCCCATAATTCAAAGGAAGCTTTTCTGAAGAAAATAGTGTCGTTAACTCCCAGTTCTACCGCAAACGGTAACGCTTAAGTCTCTGAGGGTCGAGCTGCGTACACCAAACTGCTGCAACTGTTTGTTAACCCTACTCGAAAAAATAGATGAATCTGAATCCCCGTAATCCGTATTATCCCGAACTACGTAAGCTCTGATCTCTCATACCTGTTGAGAGTACGTAGGCACAATACTGATGTATTGGCGAGCCACCTTCCCCGTAACCTGTAGTTAGTCGAACTACGTTGACTCTGGTTTCTCATTCTCTGATGAGAATACGTAGGCATAAAGTGCGACGCTTTGCCGAGTCATTTTCTTTTCTTTTTAGACTGGCCTTGATAGGTAGATAGTAAACAACCCATCAGATAAACCCAACAAGCGTGGATCCCATTGAGTACGATGGACGTGAGGGGTGCTAATACCTTCCCCTTGCGTAACCGACTCCCGAATCCAGACATTGGTTGCGATGACCTTGTCTTATACCTTTTCGTCAGGTTTTTCCGATCGTTTCCTTTCCCGTTCCGAGGGATAAATAACGAAAGGTGGCGACTCTTCTGTTTTGCCGGCACCTTATTTTCGCGGTAGCGACAGCTGGCGACTCTGCTGGGGACTTGATAGTTTCCTGGGGATCCAACGTCCCTTATGCGAGTCAATCTGGGGATCCAACATCCCCTGCGAGAGTCAATCCTAGCGCTTGCGTGTTTACTTGTTGGGTTCTATTTATCGCATTTTATTTCCCGCACTTTATTTTCAGTATGATATGATTATCTTTGCTGTTGTGGGAGGGGCATTCTGATGAGCGAGAAGCCAGACCCAAGCTTGAGAGCTACATAGTATTAGAGTGGGTTAGTGGAGGACGTGCTTGCTTTGCTTGCATCAGTTCCCATGTAATCCACACTCAGACGAGGTTCTCTTTGATGACTTCCTATCAGTCCTGTGGACTCGAGGGGCTGTCGGATCTGAGGATTGTCGACTCTGGGAACCGATCATTTGGGATTCAGCTAAGTGAGGCTGCTTCAAGAGATGATGATGCCACACCTCCTGGGTATCGTGTCATCGTTTCTTGAAACTCTGTGACGCTGATGACCGCATAGGATGCCGAACCTTTTCCGTGATTAGGTTCATACCTGTGAGCAGGGTCGGGTTTGTTGCAGGAAACCTTAACCTTCAGACTACCTGGTTTTTCTTGACAGTAAATCAGTTTTGTTGGTATCAAAGGTTCTCATCATCAGATATGTGTTTATTCTTGACAGAGCAGATTTATGGTCTGGTATCAGGGGTTCTTCTCATCAAAGATATGTTTTTTTTACAGAGCAGAGTTGTGGTCCTTCTCCTCAACATCACAGTCATCTTGATCTCCTGCTGCATGATTGCATTTTGCATTGTTTGCATCCTCATTTGCATATCATTAACGTGTGTCTGTGTTACAGGTACATATTTCTTCCTTGGTTCTAGTGATCTTGATCCTCATGGCTGATATGGCATCTTTGAAGAAGACTGTGACTTACAAGCTACCAACACCTGACATCCGAGAATTACGAGCTTTGATTTCGTTGGCTGATAAGACAGTGATGGAGAGTTTCAGAAAGAGTTATGGGAGACTTCTGGGTATTGTGTATAAGCTTCCTACATACGAGTTGAATGGCATCTACGCCCTGCTGCAGTTTTACGACCCACATCTCAGATGCTTTGTGTTTCCAGACTATGTCCTAGCTCCGACCCTGGAGGAGTACTCTGACCTGTTGGGGGTGCCTTTGTTGAATCAAATGCCTTACTACCGTGTTGAGGGTGAACCTAAATTGAGTAAGTTGACTGACGCTCTTCATGTAGATGAGTCTGAGTTGGAAGGGATGGTATTCAGGAAGATTGGAGTTCATGGCTTCCCTTTGCCTTTCCTGATGGAAAAGGCCCGAAAGTTTGCCAAGAAGGCTCGCTGGGATGTATTCAACGCCTTCTTAGCCCTTTGCATTTATGGTATCATGCTATTCCCAAGTCATCCAGACTTCATAAGCATGGATGCTTGCCACATTTTTGCTTCTGGAAATCCAGTGCCCACTCTCCTCGGAGACGTCTACCATTCGGTTCACATCAAAAATGAAAACAGAAAGGGGAAGAATGTGGCATGTTGTGCTCCTTTACTGTATAAGTGGTTTGCTAGCCATCTTCCTAAGTCAGGGCCGTTCATTGATTCTGCTGAGTCTTCACCTTGGTCTGCACGTTTGATGGGTTTGACTGCTGACAATATTATCTGGTTTGATAGAGATCTACTGGGCAAAGATATTGTACATAGATGCTGTGGCTTTCCTAACGTCGCCTTGATCGGAAGGAATGGATGTATCAACTACAATCCCTCTCTGCTAGTACAGAAATTTGGGTATGCACTACGAGGTCCTCCTGAAGAGGAAGAGATACAGGAATCTTTGTATCTCACAGGGCTGCTTGAAGGTGATACTTTGGTCAAGGTACAGAATGCTTGGAGCAAAATTCACCGAAAGGGAAAGGTCCTGCTGGGAAAAAGCAACAACAAGGCCTTTGATCCGTATGTGACCTGGGTCCAAGAAAGAGCCGCCAAGTTTCTACTGCCGTTTCCTGCTGTGGAACCATTGTATCCTCCCGTGTACAAAGAGCCTACCACAGTTGATATTCAGAAATTCAACCAGGTACTCCAAGAGAAGGAAGAGCTACGAAAAGCCAACGAAGAGTTGGAGAAAGAGATCGCTCAACTTCGGAGAGAGAAAAGTGAAGCCGTACACACCTGCAAGAAGCAGACTGAGATGATCAACCTTCTGGGCGCCAATCTGACCAAAGAAAATGATTCTAGGGAACGTCTAGGGTTGGATCTGAAGTCAGTACATGACATGTTGACCACCAAAAAACAGGATCTGGATAGAGTATACCGGAAGTTGACCCAATACGAGAAGGTATGGAGCAGCACCCTAGCCAAATACAAAGAGCGGGAAGAAAAATTGAAGCAGCAAGTAGCCGAGCTAGAAGCTCAGATTATGGTGAAAGACAAGAAGATAGAGGCTGAAGCCTCACTGCAACGAGACGTCCAGTATAGATTGGTTGAAGCCAAGGCGAATTTACAAGATTTTCAACTCCGGGCTGACGCTAAGAGGAGTAGAGTCGAGAACCATTCCGAAGGAGGTATTTCTAGGAGCGTTGCCGAGAACCTCCCAGATATCATCGGACAGAGGGACCTACTAATCCAGGGTTTGCTTACTCAGCCAGATCATCCCGCTACAAAGAAGTTGTTAGAAGATTTTCATGCCCGTGGCCGCACCTGATATTTTTGTATTTTCTTTGTACATTTTATGCATTGATATGCTAATCACCGCCAGGTCTGTTGGTTGAGGTCATGCCTTGTTGCTTCAGTTGTATGTGATTACAGTTGTACGCTACCCAAGCGGGCTTTTTAGATGAATATATGAGGATTTATTTCCATGATTGGATGTTAGACTTTATTTGTCTCGGAAACTAGGATCGGGGGGGGGGGGGGGGATCTCCCCAAGGCACAGACACACGTTTGCATTTGCATGAATCATTTGCATGACAGGCGCCTCACCATTTTTTCTAACCCCCTGTTGATACAGGTTGTTTCAGGTTTGTCTCAGGTTGATCCGAGCAATGGAACGGGTACGAGCAGAGATGAGAGAGGTCCGAGGCCAGCTGAGGTAGGTTATGAGGGACCAGCAGGCGCTCAAAGAGGAGAATGACCAGCTGAAGAATCAGGTGGGCCTGATGGCGGAAGTGCTAAAGAACATACTCCGAAGAGAATGTGAGCAGAAGCCCGAGGCTGCAGCCGACCTACTTGCTCCACGGGTATCTGAAGAACCCGCACCTAGGCATGATAGGCCTAAAAGACCCTCTGCTCAGCATGAAGCTCAGAACGCTTCCCGTCAGCGGCCACGTCCGGTTCCGTAAGACAACCCCAGAGGGCAGGGTCAAAAGGGGAGACTATCTGAAAGAACCCTCGATCCAATCCCGATGGATTATGACTAGTTGTTGCAACTCCTGCTCCAACTACAGTTGGTTAAACTTCGAACGTTGGCTCCAATGACTGGACAGCTGCCACCCGACTACGACGTGAATGCCCGTTGCGAATTCCACTCTGGAGCACCGGGGCACGATGTACTGAACTGTAGAGCTTTTAAGCATAAGTTTCAAGACATGATTGAGTCAAGAACAATTGAATTCGTGCCGGGCGGCATGAAAGCATCAGGAAAATTCATCTCTTATCATGCCAGAGAGATGGATGTTCCCATGATCTCATCTGAAGATGAGAAGGATCGGGAGTATATCCCGCGGTCTTTGAGGTCTGAATCGCCTTGCACGCAACTTTTTCATGTTCTTGGGTCGAGCTCAAGGATGAAAACCCCTGAGCAAAGAGGATCCTCACTAAGGTAAACCCCGTCTCCAGATTGTTTCTGCCATACAGAATCGGCAACCTCTCGCTTCGTTGCAGCGAAACTATCGGAGCCCGAATCAGAGTCAACCTCACAACAGTCGTTCTTCTGATTGAGTCTGAAGACTTCAAGGGTCGCTCCCCTCAGCAGCAAATAAGTGTGAAAGCCCAGTTCCCCGAAAGCTGGCAATCTGCATTTTATCATGTCATTTCTTTACATTTGTAGTTTCTTTCCTGTAGAATTGCAAATTTCGCTTGTAAAGCATGATTGTTTTTCAATTGATATTGATAATGAAATAAATATGCATGTTTTGAACTAATCCATTCGTGTTCACTCTATTGCTTTCTTTTATTTCAAACGCTTGTTTAAGTGGAATCCAGGGAGGATGACGAAATCCCATGGTGCGTAAGCTTCCGATGCTATGCTTTTGAATAAAAAACCTGTTGATGATGTACAAGCATTGTTTCAATTCCCAAACACCGGAGATATAAGGAAGAGAATCCCTTGTTAACCCCTTTGAGCCTAGTTGTAGGAGTTTCTTTCTAAAGATAAAAAACCCTCAATCTTAACCTGAGGCAGGGTAGGTGTCAGTTAATTTGACCAGGCGTTCAAATTACACAAGGAGTGTCCGTTCGAGGGTCAATCACACCGCTATAGGTCGTACCTAAAAAACCATGATGGTTAAACCTGACCAATCGGGAGTGAAACAGTCACAATCTCTTTAACAAGTCATACGAGCCGATGCCATACGATTTGTTCAAAAAAGAACAAAGAAAAGAATCAAAAAGAAAAAGCCCGCTAAGTCGAATCTTGAAAGCAAGCGACTTAGGCAAAAAATCAGGGTACCCCGCTGGACTTCAAAATTGAAGAAACTCAAAAGAGTCAGTCCAGGCAAAAGTTAGGGGAAAACGAAAGAAAGAAAAACGAAAAGCGAAAAAGGATCACGAAAGAAAATCCTCGAGAAAGAGCGAAATCGTATGGCTACCGGTGCCCAAACAAAGACGAAAAGTGAACGACTGTCACTCCAAAAACTTGTGGTTTCCTGAACCGTCACTCCTGTCATATAACCTTCGAAAGGTGAACGCTAAGGTCGAATTAGCTGGACGTAGGTTGGAGAACATCAAGGAGAATGGGTGGGTTAAAATGAATTTTGGGCCTTTATCCTTTCTTTCTTAAACCGTGAACCTGACCACGTTACAACATGTAAAAGACCTAATTGAAATAGGCTTGTTTCAAAAGCATACTTCGGTAAAGATCGCATCGGAACTAACTCCTAGATAGGATTCCCATTACAGCGTTGTATTGATGTTGACAATATTGATGAATGCTTTCATATATTATGTCATAAATTTTGTCTGTTTCCAGTGATCATGAATGGATTTTTGAAAACTGCCATATGCATTGCATTTGATATGTCTTTTATGCAGAACAACTTGTTTTACTAGCGAGTAAGCGCTTGACAGCATGAAAGTTTCCACAATGGAAAGTCTGATCAGGATAGAATGCAGAACGCCTGAGTATTCCGGTGAACTGGGGCAAGCTATGTCAAATGATCACAGATGGGTATCAGCCATCCAGAAATCGTTAATCAGGGGCAATCCCCCAGAGTTTCTTTAAGTTGAGGACAAATCCCTCCAGTGTTCAATCAGGGCAGGTTAAGTCGCTCAACGCTCGTTCAGGGGCAGGCTACTTTAGAAGTATATTGAAACCAACCATGCTGAGAGTTGGTTAGTTGAGGATGAATCCTTCCGTTGCACAGATGTCGGGGCAAGCCATCTCGAGGTCGCCTCATGGCAAGCTGCTTTCTGTTCAGAATGAATTTTCCCAAGAGTCGGATTGGGGCAAGTTGAATTGCGCTGGGGCAAGTTGTTCATACGAGTTTGTTCACCCCAGCAAGAGTTGAGTGTCGGGGAATCGTGTCATTACCCTACCAGATAACCTGAACCTTCTGAAAAAGCCTTGCTGCCATTGGATTGTTATCCTACAGCCTAAACTTGTTACTTACCGTGTAACCAAAGTCATTTCCAAAGCCCAGTTCTCGCCTGGCAAACCTCCAAAGCCCAGTCCTCGTCTGGCAAACCGGTAACCAGTTCTCGCCTGGTCCACCTTTCTCAGAATACCAGTCCTCATCTGGTGCGTGTCAGCTTTTAAACCAGTTCCCGTCCGGTCGCCTTTTCCTTGACCCACTGATTAACCAGTTCTCGTTTGGCTAACGCAGTTTTAAAGCCCAGTTCTCGTCTGGCAAACCAGAAATCAGTTCCCGTCTGATATCCAAAACCTAGAAGTCAGTTCTCGTCTGACGACTTAAACCCTTTTGCCACCAGTTCTCGTCTGGTAGTCTACCCTCGAATGCTAGTTCTCGTCTAGTATGTCCCCTTCAAATCCACTTTTGTTGGTAACCAGAAATAAATCCATATCACTATAAACCTATCCCTAAACTAGAAAAAGTCTAATCGTACCTAGCACGGTATTCCCGGTGACATGTGCTATCACGTTCCCTGACCCGAGGCTCGAATGATCTCAGTTCTCCATGATTGGTGTTTTGTATTCCCTTAGGGGGGTGATGTTGTTAAATCAGGAAATTCTCTTCAGCAGAGATGTGTAGTTAAGATCGACTCTCCTCAGTTGTTTGAGATTGCACTTGTCCTTTATCATAGTAGGGTCAAGATTATCCTCAGCAGGGCGAGGTTGATATCCCCGGCAGAGTGTAGCCATCCCCGGCAGATTGATTGTGCATTCCCAACAGTTTAGGATCGAAGTTCTCCCTAACAAGCGGATTTGGGTTTATTTCCCCAGCACTGGGTCGGGGTGCAGTTTCTCGTAGGAGACTATTCACAAGTGTTCAGCCCTCGATAGCGCAGACTGAAGTCTCCACCAGAATTGAAAATTCCCCACAGAGTTGTACTCTCCCCGACAGGTAGGAGTGATTCCATCGTCTGGTTGCCCTTCTCAGCCGAGTTTGCAGTTCCCCAAGAGAGTCGAGTCCTTGGAAGCCGTTTGGGCCATGATTGGTTTTCCCCAGTAGAGTGTTGAATAGCTGATGCTGTATTTCCCCACCGAAGTCGTTATCTCCAGGAAAGTTTTGCTGCTAATGCCGTCCAGTTTATTTCTGCGATTGATATCGTTTCCTTGACAGTTTGTGATTTTGAATACCTGGTTGAGCGGGTTCAGGTTCTCGTAGAACTCTGTTCCCCTGCAGCAGTCGTCTGGAGTTCGTACCCCCAGGAGGAATCCAATTGAGATTGGTGTGACTTCTTCTCCTAGGCAGGATGATTCCTTCCTCCACCAGAGTGGTTCTTTCTCCTTGACAGGAGGATTCTCCCTTCAGCATTTATTTTGTTGATGGAGTCATAGCATTTTGCATAATTGCATAGCATTTACCCTAAACGCGTAGCATTTCCACCGTGTGGAGCATTGTGCCATTGTCAAACATATGCATATGAAACATGAGCTAGGTCGTTACCGTTCTTGTTTTGCAGGTGTTCCTTCGCAGAATGGTTTGCCCAAGGTGATTCTTGAATTCTCCAGCGAAGGTGTTTGCTTAAGATGATTCTTAAAATCCCCAGTGAAGTCGCCAGAGTTGGTTGCTCAAGTTGATGCTTAGAATCTCCAGCAAAGTGTTTGCTCAGGATGATTCCTGAAATATCCAGCAGAGCTATTGGTTCGGGATGATTCTTGAAGTCCCCGGCGGAGTTATTTATCCAAGATGATTCTTGAAGTCCTCAGCAGAGTTGATTCACCCGGAATGATTTCTGGATCCCCGAAGCAGAGTTACTTGATAGTCCTCCAGAATCCCCAGCGGAGATGTGTCATCCCCAGCATGTTTTAAACAGAGAAGTTGAAATTTCCCTGAAGACTTGATGATTGAAGTCTGGCAGCAGTGCCAAAACCCCTGACTTATTGAAGAAGTCTAACTGCGATGTCGAAGCAGTTTGCCTAGCTGACGCAGGGTGCCTGATGGCAAAAGATTGTATATCCTTAGTGGTTCCTGATTGATTAAGGATTCCCTTTGAAGACTTATTGACGAAGTCCAACTGTGATGTCGATGCAGTTCTCTCAGCTGATGCGGGGTGCCTGATGGCGGAAATTTAGATATCCCTATTTGGTTCACAATTGACCGAGAATTCTATTCCCGACTCACCGATGAAGTCCGGCTGACGCCCGAGAATTTCTTTGAATGCCCGATGGCATAATTATAGAGATTGTCAAAAGTTCCTAATAACCTGACGAGTCCCGAGGAATTCTTCTACCGTAGTGTCGCAGAATGCCTGACGGCAATATCAGCTATGTATCGCCGGTTACTGAATGACCCGTGATCCCTTGATGATTTAAGGAAGAAGCTGCAGCGAAATCTGATAATCATTCCGACGGAGATTTGAGAGTAGCAAATCACCAGTTACCGAATGACCGGTGATCCCTTATTGACTTACTGATGAAGTCCGACAAAGATATTGTCGACGTTCCCAGCGACACGATGAGTCCACAGGTGACGATAAGGAATTGTTTCTGCAATGGCGCAGAATGCCTGACAGTAGAATCAGCCATCATTCACCAGTTACCGAATGACTGGTGATCCCTTATTGACTTACTGATGAAATCCGACAAAGATGTTGTCGACGTGCCTAGCGACACGATGAGTCCATAGGTGATGATAAGGAATTGTTTCTGCACTGGCGCAGATTGCCCGACGACAAAATCAGCCTTCATTCACCAGTTACCGAATAACCGGTGATCCCTTATTGACTTACTGATGAAGTCCGACAAAGATGTTGTCGACGTGCCTAGCGACACGATGAGTCCATAGGCGACGATAAGGAATTCTTCTGCAATGGCGCAGAATGCCTGACGGTAGAATTAGCCATCATTCACCAGTTACCGAATAATCGGTGATCCCTTATTGACTTACTGATGAAGTCCGAAGAAGATATTGTCGACATTTCTAGCGACATGATGAGTCCATAGGCAACGATAAGGAATTCTTCTACTATGACGCAGAATGTCTGACGGTATAATCGACCTTCCATTACCAGTTACCGTGTAACCGGTGACCTCTTGATGACTTGAGGACGAAGATCTACAGCAAAATCAGATGATCATCCCGATGGAGATTTGAGATTAGACCCTTCACCAATTACCGTGTGACCAATTCCCCAGCAGAGTTGTCGTGCAACTGTCATGCTCAGTTTCGAAGATGTTCCTACCAATCGGAGTACCGTTTATCCGTACGGTTGGCAAATCACCAGTTACCGTGTAATCGGTGATCCCTTGATGATTTGAGGATGCAATGATATCAAATAAATCAGAGAATCATCCTGACGGAGATTCAGATCAGTATTTCTCCAGCCAGTCGCCGTGCAGCTATTATTTCGGTTTCCGAAGATTTGTCCCCATCAGAGTACCTTGTACTTGTGCAGTTGGCAAATTTCCGGGTTTATTGGTATTCAACCATCTTTTACCTTGATTGTTTGAGAGTCGTTTGCTTCTCACCAAGTCAGGTCCAAGCCATTTGAATAGGGGCAACTGTTGCACCCCAAAATTTGCCCAACATTTCTTTACCTAGCTTATGTTTCATTTCATTCACATTAGCATTATCATTTGCATTTCATTGACATGTGTGCAGGAGATCAAGAGGTATGATTACCAATTGAGAGCTATACAATACTATGAAGCTATCTAAGAAGGTTATTCAGGTGCTCAAGGGTTGATATCCTTGTCAGAGAAGTTAAAAGATCCTCAGAGAGAGTGATTGAAACCAAGTATGTGTGTCTCCTAACTTGAAAGTTGTGGAAAGCCATTAGATTATTCTGAGGCCTTGAAGTTGGAATTGAGGTCTTGAGAGAGCTCATGAGAAGTGTTGAAGATCACTTTGAGGCCTAGGCAGGTCATTGTGCAAGATTAAGAAGGCTCAGCCATGAGTGGTGCAGCTAGGGTTTGACTGGGTCCACCCTAAGTCAACTGATGATTTGAAGAAGGTTGAGACCTAATACAAGAGCCATGTGATAATGGATTGATGCATTAAGATGTTCTAAGGATGGTTCCAAGGTTAACTCATCATGATTGAAGAGTTTGAGAAGTTTCAGGCTAGGGTTTCTAAGACTTGACAGTGTAAAATCCCCTAGTTTGACCCCTGACTTCAAGACTATTTAACTCAAGATATGATTGTCATCTCATCTTGACCCCAACATGATTGTTCTAGGGCATGATCTTAGATTTAATTTGAGTACTAGAAGTCCTTGATAGGGTTTATATAACTCAAGTTATGAGCCAGACAAGTTACAAGTCATCTGAGGCATGTGAATTTGGAGCTTGAAAGTTACCCAACTTGCATGACACTTTTTCCCTAGAAGGATGATTCCTATGAACTTTTGGTCAACATGAATTTTGTTCCTTATCCTCTTAGATTTCCATAGAGTACTAGAAGTCCATGATTGGATTTGTAGAACTCAAGATATGGCTTTGACACGTCAAGGGTATTTTGGGTATTTGGGCATTACAGGTCATTTTGAATCATAAGTCCATTTCACCATCTTGCAAGCCCCAAATGGATTTTTGTTCAACATGAAAGTTGCTCAAAATGATGTTTTTAGCTTGTCCAAGTATCAAGAGTCCATTGATATGGATTATATCAAGAATTGGTGGAAGAAAGTTCATATAAAGGCCATTTTAATGAATTAAAAGGTGAAAATTCAAAATAATTGGAAATAACATGGTTTCAAGTCAAATTTGTAGTCAATTTGAATGGAATTGATGTTCTAAAGAGATTGGCATTATTTCATTTTTGATTTGAAGTCCATAACATGGCCATTTGGAAGGTTGCTTCACAAATAAGAAACATATCCCACACATTCCATGGATTGAAATCAAGGGATGGAAACCACTTCATTACATTCCACAAGGGTTAAGTGAATCATTGGGGCTAATTTTGAAGAGTGAAAAAGGCTAGAATGCACATACCAACATTGAAATTTTGAAGGAAAATGAAAATCCAAAATTCACAAATGGGCTTGGTTTGGGCCTCCAACTCATTGAAACATAATATAAATATGATTTAGAACAGATTAGGAAGCTTCTAGTGCCAATTTTCATGGAGAAGCCATTGGAGAGAAGTGAAGAAGGGAGCTTGAAATTGAGATTTCATTTTGGAGAATCAAGAGTTTTCAGCAGGAATTGAGCATCAAGAAGCATTCACCATTGATCACTGAAGGTTTCTGCACGATTTGGAAGAGAATTGAGGCTTGAATCCACTGCAATCAAAGATCAAAGCCAGGTTTTAACTTCTTGAATTTTCTTGGAAGAGAATTGAGGCTTGAATTTTCAATGAACTAGAAGCATGCAGTTAGGTTCCCCTATTGGTCTAGATGGATTATGGATGATCAATTTGAACTTTAGAGACAATTTAGGCTTGACACCATTTTCGGTTGAGATTGATATCTCACGATCCTTGCATTTTTAGAATGAATAAATGGTATGGTTGAATTCCTGGTGAAATTTAGGGCAGGTTTCATTTAGGAATTGTGTTGAATGGTTGAGCGTAGATGAACTTAGGGTTGCGCAGGGGTGGCCAGAAAAGCCACTGGCGACGGCCTGGTTCGCGCGCGCAGGCTTGATGTTTGCAGGTTTGAAAATGAAGAAGAGATAGTCTTAACCGTCCATTCGTGTGGAAAGCTTGACTTGGTCACTCCATCCTAGCGCCCTCATGGCGCCACGTATCCTTCCCCTCAAAACGCAACGTTTTAATTAATAATTTCCCAGGCTTTGTTTGCTTCGCTGTGTAAACCAAGAGAGAGCGAGTTCGAATCCTCGTGTATGCAGTTTTTTGATTAATTTGAGAATTGAATTGAACTGAGTGAATTGTCATGGCCTTGGGCTTGGCAGACTGCTGCTACGCACACCCCCCATCCAGGCCCAATGTGGATTTACAACATGAAATCCCTGCTTAGTGCACCCCTCCCTTGGTTTTATTTTTGTGACTGAGTTGAAACTCAGATGGGCCTAGCGCCCAGTTGCTAGCACACCCCCCATCTGCTGGGCCCAAGCGCATTGAAATGAATTGTGCTGCTAACTGCACCCTCCCATTCCTTTCTTTTATTTTCTTTTTTCTTTTAATTTTTGTTTTCATATTGTTTGATTTTAATTCCCAAAAAATAATAAAAATTGATATTAAGTCTTGATAAAAATTGTGGATACAATTTAAAATGTTTAGAAGTTTGTCATGATTTTATTTTCCATTTTTCATGCATTTTCATTTTATTGCATATTTTTTTGGTTTAATATGTGCTTAATGGTGAAATATTGATGTTGTGCTTTTGTCCATTTTCTTTCTCCCTCATGGTTCTGAATTTGATCTTGATTTTTTGTATGCTGTTCGAGTACACATTGATTTTGCCTTGTGATTTTTAACATGATTTTTAGATGATTGTAAATATGCTTTTAGTGTAGTTGTTTAGGAGTGATTTTCAATTAGTTCCCCATTTTACAAAGTAACTTCAGTTTAGGTGATCCTAACTTAGAAAGTTTCATAGATTAACATTGTAAATAGTCATTAGATGATTCTAAATAATGTAGTCCTTTCTTGATAGATTGGTAAGTAGGTAGAAATCCCTTTAGAACTTTGCCATAGCCTTGATAGAGCTTCCGATTCCCCTAGCTTAGGTGAACCTTGTAGGTAGTTTGTAGGGTTCTCTGGAGTGCTGTGTTGCCTTCTGTCCCCTATATGATTCCCTCCTTGGGCTTTGCCCTACATTCTTTATTCAAGTCTTGAAGAGGAACCCTCCTGGGAGAGCCTAATCCTTCCTTTGGTTGGATTCTGTGCATTCCTCAGGAGGTTGAGCCTTGAATTGACATTCCCCAGTATAGTACATTCCTTTGGTTTGTACTATCTTTATCCTTCAAGTCTTGATGAGGAGCCCTCTTGGGAGAGCCTAATCCTTCCTTTGGTTGGATTCTGTGCATTCCTTAGGAGGTTGAGCCTTGGATTGAAATTCTTGGCATGGTATACTCCCTTGGTTTATACGTTGTCATCCATCTCAAAGTCCTTTTCTTGGGATCCCTCTTGGGAGAGCCTAATCCTTCCCTTGGTTGGATTCTGTGCATTCCTCAACAGGTTGAGCCTGAGATGGACATTCTGTGTTGATACACTACAATCAGTTACCCTTAGATTAATATCTAGGACTAGTACCCAGTCTTTTCTGTCCTATTGACATAGGATCCCTCTTGGGAGAGCCTAATCCTTCCTTTGGTTGGATTCTGTGCATTCCTCAACAGGTTGAGCCCATGATGGACTCTGGTATTGATATATCTCTAACCTAATGCAGCCTGGGATGACTTCCTTGTTGCTCATTGTGGTTTCTCTCCCTTGTTTGATTTGTTTGATGCATTAGAATAGGTCCATGTGTAGATTATTTTTAAGCTAGGAGCATGACTGCTTAGAGGTTGAGTGGGTCTCCCTCTGCTTGTTTGCATTAAGGGTTGAGGTGGTGCTCCCCTTGCTTGTGTGTTGTTTTTCTTTTCATCTGTGTGTTAGTAATAGAGGTTGAGTTTGTCTATCTCTGTTTGGCTGTTTATCTTTGCAATTATTTATACTTGGCTTGAGGTTGAGATGAGCTTGTGGAGGCTCCTGCCCCACACACATTTCCTCCCTCACTTGCATTGCATGCATTTTATTTACAGCTTTCTTCTGTATATTTGTTTACTGTTTAAGCTGATGCTTTATCTGTTTCTGTATCCCTTTGGCATGATCCCCTAGGAATCTCACTTCCTTTGATAAGGAAGTGACGATTAGAACTTTAGGTTGAAACCTATGCATGATAACTTCTAGGAGTTCCCTGTTTCAAACTTCAACCATAGGATGAATCCTTGGCATGACAACATTAGGGCTTGATATTCCCCCCATAGAGTTTGTTCTCTTCTCATCTCAAAACAACAGTAAAAAATGTAATAAAGGCAAGTTAGTATAAGCGCGATACGAGCCTTAAGCTACTTGGGTAATGATAATTGAGCGGCCTCCTCTCAATCGTCAAGAATGTTTAGTATACGTCCTTTGGACGATATGCGACGCATTCGTTCCCAGGTCATAGTCTCTAGTGCTGTACAAACTACAGACAATCATAAAAAACAGTTCTTCCGTAAAAGACAGAAAACAAACTTCAAACCTTTTTTCCCCGTGGGCCCATAATTCAAAGGAAGCTTTTCTGAAGAAAAGAGTGTCGTTAACTCCCAGTTCTCCCGCAAACGGTAACGCTTAAGTCTCTAAGAGTCGAGCTGCGTACACCAAACTGCTGGAACTGTTCGTTAACCCTGCTCGAAAAAACAGATGAATCTGAATCCCCGTAATCCGTATTATCCCGAACTACATAAGCTCTGATCTCTCATACCTGTTGAGAGTACGTAGGCACAATACTGATGTATTGGCGAGCCACCTTCCCCGTAACCTGTAGTTAGCCGAACTACGTTGACTCTGATTTCTCATTCTTTGATGAGAATATGTAGGCATAAAGTGCGACGCTTTGCCGAGTCATTTTCTTTTCTTTTCAGACTGGCCTTGATAGGTAGATAGTAAACAACCCATCAGATAAACCCAACAAGCGTGGATCCCATCGAGTACGATGGACGTGAGGGGTGCTAATACCTTCCCCTTGCGTAACCGACTCCCGAATCCAGACATTGGTTGCGATGACCTTGTCTTATACCTTTTCGTCAGGTTTTTCCGATCGTTTCCTTTCCCGTTCCGAGGGATAAATAACAAAAGGTGGCGACTCTTCTGTTTTGCCGACACCTTATTTTCGCGGTAGCGACACATACTCACCGGGAAGTTCTATTTTTTAGGCATTGTCATTGATCCTTGAAAGTACTTGAAATGGTCCATCTCCTCTAGGTTGAAGTTTGGACTTCCTTTGTGATGGGAATCTCTCTTTTCTCATATGCATCCAAACCCAATCCCCAGGTTCAAAAATAACTTTCTTTCGCCCTTTGTTTTCACTTTTTGCATAACTTTTATTTTTCTTTTCAATTTGCAATTTTACTTGTTCATGCAATTGTCTCACAAATTCAGCCTTAGCTTTTCTATCTTTATGCTTCAAAATAGATGTGCTAGGCAATGGTAACAAATCAAGAGGTGTTAGAGGATTAAAACCATACACAATCTCGAAAGGTGAATGTTGTGTAGTGCTATGGACAACCTTATTGTAAGCAAACTCTACATGAGGTAACCATTCCTCCCACATTTTTAAATTCTTTTTAAGAACAGTCCTAAGAAGAGTAGAAAGAGTTCTATTTACTACTTTAGTTTGTCCATCTGTTTGGGGATGACAAGTAGTGGAAAATAATAACTTTGTACCCACCTTTCCCCACAAAGTCCTCCAAAAATGGCTTAAGAACTTGGAGTCACGATCAGAGACAATGCTCCTTGGTAAGCCATGCAGGCGCACCACTTCCTTAAAGAACAAATCAGCAACATGACACGCATCATCCACTTTTTTACATGGAATAAAATGTGTCATTTTTGAAAACCTGTCCACAACTACAAAAATAGAATCTTTGCCATTCTTTGTTCTAGGCAGTCCCAAAACAAAGTCCATGGAAATGTCAATCCAAGGAAATTTAGGTACAGGCAAAGGAGTATACAAACCATGAGGCATAACTTTTGATTTAGCCTTTTTACACACAATGCATCTTTCACAAAGCTTTTGAACATCAATTTTCATGTGAGGCCAATAAAAATGTTCTTTTAAGAACTCTAGAGTTTTAGAAACCCCAAAATGACCCATTAGTCCTCCCTCATGCGCCTCTTTTACAAGTAATTCTCTAATGGAACCTTTAGGCACACATAGTTTTTTTTCTTTAAATAAATAGCCATTGTGCCTAAAATACCCATTGAAGGCAGTATGCTCACAAGCTAAAAATTTTGAAGAAAATTCAAGGTCACTTTCATACAAATCTTTAATATGCTTAAGACCAAAAACTTTTGTTTCAAGAGTAGAAAGCAAGACATGTCTTCTTGAAAGTGCATCTGCCACAACATTAGATTTACCTTTCTTATGCTTGATTACATAAGGAAATTGTTCAAGAAACTCAACCCACTTGGCATGTCTCTTATTCAACTTACCTTGTCCTTTCAAATGTTTCAAGGATTCGTGATCACTATGAATGACAAACTCTTTGGGCAGCAAGTAATGTTGCCAAGTTTGTAGAGCTCTCACCAAGGAATATAATTCCTTATCATATGTAGAATAATTGAAGGCAGCCTCTTTTAGCTTTTCACTAAAATAAGCAAGTGGATGACCTTCCTGCAACAAAACAGCTCCAATTCCCACATTAGATGCATCACATTCAATTTCAAAAGATTTAGAAAAATTAGGCAATGCAAGAATTGGTGCTTGGGTAAGCTTTTCCTTTAGGGAAGCAAAGGCTTGCTCTTGTTTTTCACCCCATTTAAAACCAACATCCTTTTTAACAATTTCATTGAGGGGTGCTGCCAAGGTACTAAAGTCCTTCATAAACCTCCTATAAAAACTAGCCAAACCATGAAAGCTTCTTACCTCACTTACATTTTTGGGAGGAGGCCACTCTCGAATGGCTTTCACCTTTTCCTCATCAACATGGACTCCTTTAGATCTCACAATGAAACCTAAGAAAATCACATCACCGGTGCAAAAGACACATTTTTCTAGGTTGGCATACAGATTTTCATATCTTAGCACTTGCAAAACAGCCCTTAAATGAATGCAATGATCATCTAAGTTCTTGTTATAAATCAAAATATCATCAAAATACACAACAAAAAACTTACCCAAGAACTCCCTTAACACATGGTTCATTAGTCTCATGAAAGTACTAGGTGCATTAGTTAATCCAAAAGGCATAACCATCCACTCATACAAACCAAATTTTGTTTTAAAAGAAGTTTTCCATTCATCCCCTTCCCTTATTCTAATTTGGTGATATCCACTTTTCAAATCAATTTTAGAAAATAAGCATACACCAAACAACTCATCAAGCAAATCATCTAGTCTAGGAATAAGATGCCTATATTTAATGGTAATATTTTTAATGGCCCTACAATCAGTGCACATCCTCCAACTACCATCCTTTTTAGGGACTAGAATAATAGGGACATCACAAGGACTTAAACTTTCTCTTACCCATCCTTTACTTATCAATTCAGCCACTTGCCTTTGTATCTCTTGAGTTTGTTGTGGATTGCTTCTATATGTTGGCCTATTAGGCAAAGATGCTCCTGGATTAAGATCAATATGATGTTCAATTTCTCTTATAGGTGGTAAACCACTTGGCACCTCTTTCGGAAATAATTCTTTAAATTCCTGCAAAAGAGACTCAACACAATTTGGCAATTTTTTTTCATTAGAAATAGTGGTTAGTAAAGGCACCTCCTTGCAAAAGAGCAAGTACAAGGGCTGGTGTGACACAATTGCTTTCTTCACATCTCTTTTTTTTGCAATTAAACTTTGTTTCTTTTCTCTTTTATCATTCTTTTTTTTCGAATTTTTTTATAATGATAAATGGATAATAATGAAGAACAAGAATATAGACAATTTACCATATTTCGGTCCTTTTTTTTTGGAATATGCTCTAATACCACTTGATATGCACTAACTTTTGAGAATTATGCATTTCCTTCAAAATTCCTGAAACAACTTTGTTAACTTTTGGAATATTAATTCTTTTGTGACTCAAAGAAAGTAATCTGCCTTATATTTACAAGAATGGCAGAATTTGATACATGCATATAAAATAAACGAGACGGATATGAAATAAATGAGAAATAAGAAATGGAATTAAGTAGAAGGGGCACCACACTCTTTCTAATCCAAGAGAGAATGATAAGCCTATGGATGAGGATCACCACAAGAAAAGGATTTCTTGATAAGATCAATTTTGGTCCAATCCAGAACCTAAGAGCAAATACTCTCACTTACACAATGTGTAAACTCGACAAAATTCATTGATCCAAAAAGAAGATACATGCCTCCTTTATATAGGAATGGCTTAAGATGATGAAATAAGTAAACATTAACTCCTAAGAAAACAAAAGGATTTCAGCCACTAATTATCATGATAGTGGGTTGAGTTATTACAAAGAAAATGCAAAATAAAGAAGAGATACTGGGGTTCTTGAAAGAGCATAATAATGGCAATTCTTTATTTACCACTTCTCTTGCAATTTTCGTCCATTATAGTGTGGTTATTGGTATTTCCTTTATTTTTATTTATTTATGCATTATTGGGCCTTTTATCACATGCTTGGATGATAAGAATAAACTTGAGCTCTTTTTCTTTAATCTGGCCCATGCATTCTATTGACTTGATCATGAAGTGAACTAAAGCATCATTGACTTTTCTTGCACGTGCCCTTGTCATAGGACCTCCTAAGCTTTTCATTGTATCATTTATGTCTTGGATTACGTCCTCATCATTCCCTCCTTCTTGAAAAGAATTCGACCTCGAATTTAGACCATCATCACCATCATCAAAAGGACATAAATCAGCCACATCAAAAGTAGTACTTACCCCATACTCACCTGGAAGTTCTATTTTTTAGGCATTGTCATTGATCCTTGAAAGTACTTGAAATGGTCCATCTCCTCTAGGTTGAAGTTTGGACTTCCTTTATGATGGGAATCTCTCTTTTCTCATATGTATCCAAACCCAATCCCCAGGTTCAAAAATAACTTTCTTTCGCCCTTTGTTTTCACTTTTTGCATAACTTTTATTTTTCTTTTCAATTTGCAATTTTACTTGTTCATGCAATTTTCTCACAAATTCAGCCTTAGCTTTCCCATCTTTATGCTTCAAAATAGATGTGCTAGGCAATGGTAACAAATCAAGAGGTGTTAGAGGATTAAAACCATACACAATCTCGAAAGGTGAATGTTGTGTAGTGCTATGGACAACCCTATTGTAAGCAAACTCTACATGAGGTAACCATTCCTCCCACATTTTTAAATTCTTTTTAAGAACAGCCCTAAGAAGAGTAGAAAGAGTTCTATTTACTACTTCAGTTTGTCCATCTGTTTGGGGATGACAAGTAGTGGAAAATAATAACTTTGTACCCACCTTTCCCCACAAAGTCCTCCAAAAATGGCTTAAGAACTTGGAGTCACGATCAGAGACAATGCTCCTTGGTAAGCCATGTAGGCGCACCACTTCCTTAAAGAACAAATCAGCAACATGACACGCATCATCCACTTTTTTACATGGAATAAAATGTGTCATTTTTGAAAACCTGTCCACAACTACAAAAATAGAATCTTTGCCATTCTTTGTTCTAGGCAGTCCCAAAACAAAGTCCATGGAAATGTCAATCCAAGGAAATTCAGGTACAGGCAAAGGAGTATACAAACCATGAGGCATAACTTTTGATTTAGCCTTTTTACACACAATGCGTCTTTCACAAAGCTTTTGAACATCAATTTTTATGTGAGTCCAATAAAAATGTTCTTTTAAGAATTCTAGAGTTTTAGAAACCCCAAAATGACCCATTAGTCCTCCCTCATGCGCCTCTTTTACAAGTAATTCTCTAATGGAACCTTTAGGCACACATAGTTTTTTTTCTTTAAATAAATAGCCATTGTGTCTAAAATACCCATTGAAGGAAGTATGCTCACAAGCTAAAACTTTTGAAGAAAATTCAAGGTCAGTTTCATACAAATCTTTAATATGCTCAAGACCAAAAACTTTTGTTTCGAGAGTAGAAAGCAAGACATGCCTTCTTGAGAGTGCATATGCCACAACATTGTATTTACCTTTCTTATGCTTGATTACATAAGGAAATTGTTCAAGAAACTCAACCCACTTGGCATGTCTCTTATTCAACTTACCTTGTCCTTTCAAATGTTTCAAGGATTCGTGATCACTATGAATGACAAACTCTTTGGGCAGCAAGTAATGTTGCCAAGTTTGTAGAGCTCTCACCAAGGAATATAATTCCTTATCATATGTAGAATAATTGAGGGCAGCCCCTTTTAGCTTTTCACTAAAATAAGCAAGTGGATGACCTTCCTGCAACAAAACAACTCCAATTCCCACATTAGATGCACCACATTCAATTTCAAAAGATTTAGAAAAATTAGGCAATGCAAGAATTGGTGCTTGGGTGAGCCTTTCCTTTAGGGCAGCAAAGGCTTGCTCTTGTTTTTCACCCCATTTAAAACCAACATCCTTTTTAACAATTTCATTGAGGGGTGCTGCCAAGGTACTAAAGTCCTTCATAAACCTCCTATAAAAACTAGCCAAACCATGAAAGCTTCTTACCTCACTTACATTTTTGGGAGGAGTCCACTCTCGAATGGCTTTCACCTTTTCCTCATCAACATGGACTCCTTTAGAGCTTACAATGAAACCTAAGAAAATCACATGATCGGTGCAAAAGACACATTTTTCTAGGTTGGCATACAGATTTTCATATCTTAGCACTTGCAAAACAGCCCTTAAATGAATGCAATGATCATCTAAGTTCTTGTTATAAATCAAAATATCATCAAAATACACAACAACAAACTTACCCAAGAACTCCCTTAACACATGGTTCATTAGTCTCATGAAAGTACTAGGTGCATTAGTTAATCCAAAAGGCATAACCATCCACTCATACAAACCAAATTTTGTTTTAAAAGCAGTTTTCCATTCATCCCCTTCCCTTATTCTAATTTGGTGATATCCACTTTTCAAATCAATTTTAGAAAATAAGCATACACCAAACAATTCATCAAGCAAATCATCTAGTCTAGGAATAAGATGCCTATATTTAATGGTAATATTTTTAATGGCCCTACAATCAGTGCACATCCTCCAACTACCATCCTTTTTAGGGACTAGAATAATAGGGACAGCACAAGGACTTAAACTTTCTCTTACCCATCCTTTACTTATCAATTCAGCCACTTGCCTTTGTATCTCTTGAGTTTGTTGTGGATTGCTTCTATATGTTGGTCTATTAGGCAAAGACGCTCCTGGATTGAGATCAATATGATGTTCAATTTATCTTATAGGTGGTAAACCACTTGGCACCTCTTTCGGAAATAACTCTTTAAATTCCTGCAAAAGAGACTCAACACAATTTGGCAATTTTTTTTCATTAGAAATAGTGGTTAGTAAAGGCACCTCCTTGCAAAAGAGCAAGTACAAGGGCTGGTGTGACACAATTGCTTTCTTCACATCTCTTTTTTTTGCAATTAAACTTTGTTTCTTTTCTCTTTTATCAATCTTTTTTTCTGAATTTTTTTATAATGATAAATGCATAATAATGAAGAACAAGAATATAGACAATTTGTCATATTTCGGTCCTTTTTTTTTTGGAATATGCTCTGATACCACTTGATATGCACTAACTTTTGAGAATTATGCATTTCCTTCAAAATTCCTGAAACAACTTTGTTAACTTTTAGAATATTAATTCTTTTGTGACTCAAAGAAAGTAATCTGCCTTATATTTACAAGAATGGCAGAATTTGATACATGCATATAAAATAAATGAGACGGATATGAAATAAATGAGAAATAAGAAATGGAATTAAGTAGAAGGGGCACCACACTCTTTCTAATCCAAGAGAGAATGATAAGCCTATGGATGAGGATCACCACAAGAAAAGGATTTCTTGATAAGATCAATTTTGGTCCAATCCAGAACCTAAGAGCAAATACTGTCACTTACACAATGTGTAAACTCGACAAAATTCATTGATCCAAAAAGAAGATACATGCCTCCTTTATATAGGAATGGCTTAAGATGATGAAATAAGTAAACATTAACTCTTAAGAAAACAAAAGGATTTCAGCCACTAATTATCATGATAGTGGGTTGAGTTATTACAAAGAAAGTGCAAAATAAAGAAGAGATAATGGGGTTCTTGAAAGAGCATAATAATGGCAATTCTTTATTTACCACTTCTCTTGCAATTTTCGTCCATTATAGTGTGATTATTGGTATTTCCTTTATTTTTATTTATTTGTGCATTATTGGGCCTTTTATCACATGCTTGGATGATAAGAATAAACTTGGGCTCTTTTTCTTCAATTTGGCCCATGCATTCTATTGACTTGATCATGAAGTGAACTAAAACATCATTGACTCTTCTTGCACGTGCCCTTGTCATAGGACCTCCTAAGCTTTGCATTGTATCATTTATGTCTTGGATTACGTCCTCATCACCAGCCCAGAACAATTTTGATATAAAGCAAAACGATTGCATTTAAAATTATGTTGTTGTGTTTGGTCCAACATTTGGACAATTTTCACGATTGTGTTTGGGCTGATGACATGAACTACATAATCTCGTCATTTTGTTTGCCATATCCATTTTAGTTCGAATAGGCATGCTGTTACGGCGGCCCTTTTTCTTTCTTTGCATTATTTCATTGTGTCAGACTATCTCCCCTTGATATGCAGGTCAATAGTTCTTTTTTGCTACCACCGGAAAGCTATTATTGTAGATATTACATAGGTTTATGACTTTGTAAATGGCGTATAGTAAGTTGGAAAGGTCCTGGTGAGCCTTTGAACATGTTGTTATGACATAGGAGCAAGGCATATGAAAGGATTGGAACTTTCTGCAGTCGCGCCAACTTCTATCTAGTTCCACTCGATAGTATCCCCTCGTCCTCCCTTCATTGTGATCCATTGACTCAGCATCACTAAACCAACATTTATTACGGTTAAACACTGTGGCCACATTTGCGTTAGCTTTGACAACTTCCTCCTTAATGAATTTCACCGAACTATCATTGAACAGCTTCCTAGATGGTAAAACAGAACTCCATTTTGAACGTCTGATCTCAAAAAGTGACTCGAGTCTAAAATAAGTTGCTCTCACCAAAGCGGTTATCAGTAGGTTGTCAGATGCCTTTTAGTGAATTTTCTAATGCAGTAGACATGCACTGGAAGAGGATACTGTCAGCCTTTATCAAGGTTTTTATATGCACTCTCAATCGATGCATGTTTTTCCGAAATCAAACATAAGTTAGGCTGAGGAGCAACGTGTAATCGAAGATTTTTTTAGGAAAACAAATTCATCCACCGGCAATCTCCCCTTTCAACTAGAGCGAAGGCGATTGGAAAAATGTTGTTATTGTCGTTTTGTGCCACTACCATGAGTAGTGTTCCTTTATATTTCCCGTATAACCATGTTCCATTAATTTGTATAACACATAAAACAAAACATTTGATGCATGGTTCATACGCCTAGAAGATTCGGTGGAGCATCCCATTTTCACAAACACAAGTCCCATCTGAGGCATATGCGGTAAGGTTTCCGAAATGACAACAGTCCCTGGAGCGTAATGCTTAAGTGCCACTAAGTATTTTGGAAGTTCTTTGTACGAATCCTCCCAATTTTAGAACATTGTTTCAACCGACTTAGTTCTAGCTATCCATGCCTTCCTGTATGAAGGAGTATAATTGTATTGTGTAATGACATGCGAGATTATTTCACCCACCTTCAATGAAGGATTGTCGCTAATGTATGACAAAATTTCATCGCATATTAACTGAGAGCTGAATTTACGATGATCCTGCATTATATTGGTGATAATACAAGTGTGAGATGGACAATAAACATAACTAGCAGGAAATGGCCCTTTCCCGTGGTCGATAGTGTCATTGTTCACCATTTGATTAACCAATATATCATCTTCTTTTGCTTCCTCGTCAACAACATCGCTTTAGCTTGTTCATCGTCGACTTCAGCTTGTTCATCGTCGTCAATTTCACAAAAAACTTGTGAAGGATCAACGATCTGAGACAACTGATTTTGTTGGTAATATACCGTCACACTAGAGGATATGTATATGTTGTTTGGTTTACCTATTTATGATAAGGATGTTAATGGTATAGTTAACTAAGATAACTCTATATGCAAAGAGTTGTTGGGTGCCCCTCTGTGTGAAGACACAACTACGGGACAAACTTCGGGTCAACCTAGGGGTCAAGGATTAATTTAAAATATCTTAAACAATATTATTCAAGTATAATATTAAAAGAAGACTCAACTGTTTATGAAAAGATATTGAAAGCTTGGTGTTATATTATGATTCTATTTGGACATTTTTATTTCCTGAAAGTACTGGTAATACGGTAAAGATTATGTATTTGCCGTTGTTAGGAAACATAAATAAAGTAGGCACATATAGTTGGGGTTCAGCTATTTTATTTCATCTATATAGTTCATTGTGTAAAAATAAAAAAGAATACATATACGTTTTATGCTTGTGCCTTTTTGCTACAAGCATAGAGATGGTCGAGAATGCCGCCACTCGCCCCGGTTAACACGAAGCCATTCACATTCCCCTTCACAACCAAGTAAGTTTATCTTAAATATTCGAATTTATTAGGCTTTATACTACAACTAACTGTAACTAATATATTTTCAATCTTTTTCGTTTTAGATTGTCAGTTATAAAGATGAATTACAACTGATGTCCCAAACATATTATACTAGTGTATCACAATCTTTTAGACCACCTTGGATCAGACGATGTATTACAACTAAACTAATCTAAATTTGGCTTAAAATTACCAAATTACAACTCTTCTAATTATGTATTTTTCTGATGCAGTTTATCTAGAGGTCGTATTTGGGTCTCGACCATGAGGTTAACCCTGAGGATGCTGCAATTTGGACTGCAAAAAACACCAATAATTTTGTTCTATTGTGGAGATGCACCAGAGTGACCGTGTGAAATTGTAGTTCGGCATGCAACAACAAATTATAGTCCCTCTGACGTGTTTGGAAGACTAGCATCAACAAAGAGTCGATGCCCAATGGGGTTATTTCGATTGGAAAGACTTTACTAAAGAGATGTGTCATCAATGGAGGAATCGACGTAACCACATCTTATACAAGCCTATCATACAAGGTGCTAGACCAACTCAACATTATATGAATTGGTTTAGGTCGGTTACAACGGCACAATTTGTGTTTGAGGCGAGGTATTTGATCGACCCACCCCAACGAGCTTCGTCATCATACACTCAACAATAAACGCCCGCCCAACAACCAACCCCACACTATTACCAAACCCAAAAACAATGTCAACCCACCCAAACTCAACTACCAACCTCACAACGTCAACATACCATATATACCCAACCACCAAACACCCAACCTCGCAACAATACATGTCACACATCAAACACAACACCAAGAGCCTGACCCATACCACCAACAACCATACACCGCCACTATGTATGTCTATAGCTCTGATAATTCATACGGTTCTACCCTATCGCACCATCTCCCCCCACCAATGAACACCCAAACTATTAGACGATGGCACAGATCTAGAAGGGGGATTGAATAGATCACTTGTTAAAAACAGAGTTGACGCTACCAATATTTGGTTTTAAAAAGTTTTTAGGCGGAAGCGGCCGAGGAACTATATTCGTCTAAAACGAACATTTATCGAAAATACCGGATATATGTAAATTCTATGGAATCCAATAAAAACGAGATTAAGAATCACTAATTTGAACACACATCAACCAGAATTTATTCACTATGAAGTTGGACTATTTCCAATGCTTGAAAAATATAACCAAATTGAAAAGACAACACAAGCATTTGTTGTTCACACAATTAGTCAAACACTTGGTGTACAAGGCACCACAAGTGAATTTCAATATGTGAATGAAGTACTTAAGTGTTCAATTACAACCGAGGATTCTAATAGGCTTCTAAAAATGGTTCAGCACTACTCACATCAGAATTTTGATTAACTAAATTGTTTGCACAAAAACTCAGAAATCAAACAATTGAAAAATAAAGAGAGAACACCGATTTGTTGAGGCAGTTCCCCCACCATCCTCGCTCGGGGTACGTCTTCCCTCAATTCTAAAAATAGAATTGAGACCTGTATAGATATAACATGTTGCTAAATATTTATAAGAGAAGCAATAGAAATCAAACGATCAAACCCAATTGTTGATACATAGCCTATTCCTTCTCTTCCCTTGATTCAAGTTGAATCAAGTCCTTCGAACGCGATGAATAAACCTTTGATTATGGCACACCCTTTGAACAACCCCACGGTCTTCAAATCTTGCCCGATTGATTTCAATCACCAACACTTCTGTCGCAACTGCGAAAAACCACCGACGAAAAAACAGAAGATTCGCCACTTTCGTTATTTATCCCAAAGAGAGGGAAAGGAAACGATCGCAAAAACCTAAAGAAAAAGGGAAAGATAAGGTCATCGCAACCATGTCTGGATTCGGGAGTCGGTTACGCAAGAGGAAGGTATTAACACCCCTCACGTCCGTCGTACTCGACGGGATCCACGCATTGTTGTCTATGTAAAAGGGTGTGTTGAAACTATCTAGCTAAAGGCTTAAGGACAAAAGAAAAAGAAAACAAACTGACTCGGAAGAGCATCGCCGCTCTGTGCCTACGTACTCCCTCGTGCAATGGGAAGGTCAGAGTCAACGTAGTTCGGGCTAAAAGGACTACAGGTTGGTTCAAAAGTTTTTAGGCCTGAGTAGGGTTAACAAATAGTTCTAGCAGTTGGTGTATGCAGCTCGATCATTGGAGACTTAGGCGTTACCGTTTGCGGTAGAACTAAGAGTTAACGACACTCTTTTTGTGAAAAGATTTTCCTGATTAAGATCCCGGACGATGAAAAAGAGTTTGAATTATTTTTGAGTTTTTTAGAGAAGAAGTGTTTTGAACTTGATTTGTAACTCCTGTCGCACTAGAGACTATGACCTAAGAGCGAATGCGTCGTATATCACCCAAAGGGTGTACACTAAACACTCTAGGTCCTTGAGAGGAGGCCCCTCAATTACCATTTCTCAAGTAGCTTAAGGCTCATAGCGTGCTACACTTGTCATTCCTTATTAAGTGTTTTATGAATGTTTGAAGATGAGAAGAGAAGAAGGAACACTAATGGGAGATAATCAATCCTAAAAGTTATCATATAAAGTGGACCTAAAGTTGAGATTCAAAGGGAACTACCTAATGTTATCATGCATAGTCAGGCACCTAATTTCTACCATAACCTCAAGAGGTTAGAGAACTTATGGGGAGCATGGCAAAGAAAAGCAAAAGAAGAAGAAGAAGAAGAAGAAAAATGCATATGCAAATGAAAGGATGCACACATAAGATGCAACACATAGAATGATAGTGGGAGGAAAAATAGTGTGGGGCAGTAGCCTCCACAAGCTCATCTCAACCAAGCATGCATATGGAAATGCAAGAAAAGAGAAGAAGGAGAAGTGCATAAGAAGAATTTAAACAAACACAAGCAAACTACACAAAGATGCACCAAAAAGAATGGGATGAAATGACCTAAGTCAAACAACATCAACCACACCAATGAAAATCAAAACAAATGAAAGGCAAAACAAAACCCAAACCCAAGTGAGGATGGGAGACCAAATGAGAGCAGCAAGGACCTCATAATAGGTACTCAACCATAAGCATCACTTATCAAAAACAAAGAAACACCAAAAGTGTCCTCAAGGATTCATCTTTCTAGGTATGCTTCAAATACTTCCAAAGGAGGGACCAAGCCACCTTAAATGACACTCCAAGGTCATTGGACAGAAGGGAGATGAAGAGAAGAAAGCTCACAATCAATACCAAAACAAAATAAGAAGAAATTCAAGCAAGATCACAAAGGAAGCAAACACACACCACTTGGGAGTTCAAGTTGAAAGCACAAAAAGAAAAGCATCAATCAACAAGCAATGAACATAATTTTGACCTAAAAATGGACATACAGCAAGCTCAACATGTCTAAAATGTGAAACAAGAATATTTGATAGCTTATTGGATCCACAAAGGTCATTTCCAATCCAAACTAGGTCATGCACTTGTGTGAGATGTCCTTGTTGCACCCTAAAAATTTGCTCAACCTACTTCACTTGGTTTATGTTTCAATTGCATTGTCATTTGCATAAAAAGTCATGTACATAGTCTAATCAGTTGCATAGCATAGCATAACAAGTCATCTGACAAGGGATCAAGTGCTATTTTCCATCTCAAGGAATGTATTCAAGAGGCTCTTATCAAGATTCAAGCCTATTCAAATCACCAAGAAAGAAATTGAAGCTCTGGGAAGTTTAAAGGCCAAGCAGTGGGTTTCTCTCCTATCTTGAGGGTATGTGAAGATCATCAGAGAAGTTGTGAGTTATGAATTGAGGGCATGGAAGACCTAGAGGGTTCTTTTGAAAGTAAGACAAGTCATTGGCATGGTTACAAGAGCTACAGTTGAAGACAGTCAACTAGGGTGTCATCTGGGTCAACCCTGGGTCAACCCTAGGTCAAATGCTTGATTGAAGGGCATCAAGGCCTATTTGGAGGATGTGGGATTCATCATGTGATATGTGGATATGGATGTGGTATTGTGCCAAGGAGAAATCAAGAAGAAGAGAAGTTTCTGAATTAGGGTTTCTGAGTAAAATCCCCTGGCTTAGGTCAAACTTCCAAGCAAAGTAATTCAAAATGCAAGTCTCAAATGAATCCTTGGCCTACATGAAACTTGTAGAGTATCTCAAGACCTTTAATTTGAGTGGTGGAAGGCATCAAGGAGATTTATAGAACTCAAGTTATGGTTCTTGCAAGTTACAGGTCCTCAGAGGCATCTGAAATTTGTCTGTGAAAAGTTACTTGACTTCCAAGCAACTTTTTCCCCTTAAGGAGTTTTCAATTGGATTTTTGGCCAACATGAAAGTTGTTCCCCATGATCTTATCTTTCTATAAAGGTATGGTATGCCTCAATCTGATTTGTGGAGCTCTACTTATGATCTTGACAAGCCAAGGGCATTTTGGTCATTTGGAGGTTATAAGTCATTTCAAGCATAAGGCCATATCTCCTACTTCCAAGCTTCAAATGGAAAAATCTTCAACATCAAAGTTGCTTAGAATGATGTTTTAATGCTAGTAGGGTGGTCATGAGATGTTGAAAAGGATCATATAAAAAAGTGATAAAAATGGCCTAAAAATGAGGCATAAGTTAATTCAAGTGAAGTTGAAAATCATAAATCCCAAGTTACAAGTCCAAACCATGTCATATAATAGGTAATTTTGAATCCAAGTGACATTTTAAGAACAATGGTTCAGCCACAATTTTGATTTGAGGCTTGGATCATAGGGTTGCTTTGTAATTTGGTTACTTGCATAATGGGGTACCAAACCAAAACAAGGGAAAACTCAACAAGCAAAGAAAATGTGCATTGTAACTGATCCAAAATATCATATGGGGATAAATTCAAGTTGGTTACCAATATTACAAGGCATATTGCATGAGATACCATATAAGGAGAAGTGAAAATGCAAAATACCATTGGATGAAAAGATCAAATTCTCATGGGAAGGTCCTAGATGATTCTAGAGGGTTCTAGACTGGTCCAATCCATTCTATATAATGAGTGCAGCTTGCATTGGTGAAGGGTTGGTGTTGATTGTGGTAGAGAAGAGAAATTGAGATCCATTTTGCTCCATTGCAAATCATATTCAAACTTCACATTTTTCTTCATTGCCATTCCATTTTTCTTCACAAATCTTCTCCATAAATATTTCTGAGTGTGTTCATACCAGAGTGAAGCTCCATTGATGAAGGTTGGAAGGTATTCACATTGAAGTTGCAAGAAGGCAAATTACCTTGGATCTTGAAGCACAAGCAATTCCAACCATATCTTTTGCAAACAGAGGAATATTCATCACCTAAGGACCATTCTTGAGGAGTTACAAGGCTTGGATTGAAGATTTGCATCACCTACCATTTCAAGAAGCAAGGTATGCAAAACCATTTCTACACCTCAATCTAGGCATGGCTAGGGTTAATTATTAGTGTAGATATGATAGAGACAATTAGGGGATCAATTTTGATGAGTTTGGGACTGATTGGAGAGGTTTCATTCATGGAGGTCGATTCTTGATGGAGCTAGAATGAGTGATTTAGTGAGTTTCCATGCTAGTTTAATGGCTGATTTTAATCCATGGAACATGAGGATCACTTTGATATAGAGAAAATTGAGTTTGGTTGAAGTGCGAAACTGATCATATTTCGAATTCATGAGGTTACACCATTCGGGTTTGAATATAGAGAGTGTTTCATTGAAATCTAAGATCACAGTCGTGTTCATGGTGAAATTCTAGTCAAGATTGGTTTTTATATCATGTTAATTGATCAAGAGATGAGGGAGAATGAGCTGGTCGAAGTTCTGTGCATGCATGTGTTTCCATGGGGGTTTTTCTGAAAACCCTAGTCTCTAGGAAGAAGAAGATGTCATTGCCGTTGGATGCGCGTAGACTCATTGACCAAGGAACGGATCGGACGACCCAGATTTGAAACGAGAATTGGAGGGAGATCAGAAGCAGCGTAAAACGCCACGTTTCATTTAAACACTGGCCTGGGCTTCGTGTGATTTTCCTATTTCCACCCCCATCAGGCCCAATTGCATAAAATGAACTATATTTCCTTACTTTTCGCACCATGTTTTTTTTATTTTTCCTTCAGATTTTTAATTCGTTTTTCTGATATAATGGGCCCAGGCGCGCTTACTTTCGCCACCCCCGGTATGGGCCCAAAGCAATAAAACCAACTGCATATAAGTTCTATTTGCACCCATCTCATAATAATCCATTTTATTTTCACTCCAAATTTTCTCAAACTTTGAAAATGCATAATAAATAGAAAAAAGAATATTTTTTCATGGGAATTTTTTCTCCACTTTCCATTTTTTGTCAAGAAAAATATAAAATCATAAAATTGCCATTTTATTTCATTTTTATATTTTTTGCATATTTTCTTCTTTTATTGCTTTTTAATTCTTTTTAGTTGATACCTTAATTTGTAGAATTTAGTTAGGGTAGCTCCCTTAGTATTTTTAGGTCAATCTTTTTAGGGTAGTTAGATGTATGTTTTAGGTTCCCCTGGATTAATGCCATATTTTTGTGACAATTTTTAGGATAGTTTTGATTGGATGCTATTAGGTTGTATAAAATTAGGTTAAACCACAACTTAGGTGCATTAAAACAAATTCTTTTGGGTTTTTTAGGACAAGTTAGGCTATGGGGAATATATGGGTATTAAGGGTAGGTTTAGTATATCCCCTAGAAATAATATTAGAATTTTCCCTACTATATTAATATTTTTAGTATATTTTGCAATTGTATGCTTGTTTGGTGTGCCCTTTTGGGGTTTATTTTGTTTGTATGGGCTTATTGGGCTTGCTTGGGGTGTGGGCTTGGACTTGAAGAGATCTTGATGATGAAGCATAATGAAGACAAAGTTGAAGGTGAAGACCAAAGTTGATGAAGGTGCTAGGCTTGCTTGAAGATTGATTGAAGATCATAGGACCTAGGAGCTAGGTAGAGCTTTAGAATAGAAAATTTCTTCACAAATATGGATGGCTTTTGTTGCCTCCATTCTTCTCTATGATTCAAAGTCTCTCTTTGATACTCACCTCCTTCCTTTGGAAGGATTAGTGACAGTATCTATGAGATAGAACTTATGAGAGAAACAGTCTGTATTTTGTTAACAGTCTGTATGCCACCTTTGGTGGTTAACTGACTGATTAACATCCCAAATCATCTTGTGAACTATCACCCATTTGGGAGAGCTTGCTTTGAAGAATCCCTTGAAGATTGAAGATGAAGTCCCTTGCCTTGAAGACTGATAGAAGAAGGAGCTTGTGCTGTTTAGAGTTGCTGGGGCTGTGTAGAGCTAGTGATGTATTGTTTGAGTTTCTTGACTGTATTGTTTGATTATTTTCCCCTTGAGGTTGAAGTGAAGTTGTTTCACTTTGCCTATTGTTTTCTAGGTTCGAGGTTGAGTGGGACTCCCTTGCCTCACTTGTATTGCTGCATTCATGCAGTTTACTGCTTTACTGTATATATGCTGTTGTTTTTCCGTTTATCCCCTTAGGATCTCTGTTTCTCTCTGCGCAAGAGAGAAATATGACAGACATTAGGCTTTCATCCATGCATGACATCATTAGGTTAGATTTTGATTCCCTTTTAAACCATAGGTTTTAGAGTTGCTGTCTCTTCTTTCTCAAAACAATCAGAAAAACACAATAAACATTTCAAACACAATAAAAAACAATTCTTGCGTAAAAGACTGTAAACCAATCAAAAACGTCATTTTTGTCCGCTTGGACCCATAACCAGTAATCAGAAAAACCTTTTCAGAAGGAATAAAAACAATCAAGACAGACTTGTGTCGTACGTGGCCCGAACTACGTTTGCTCTGATCTTTCATGCTGTATGAAAGTACATAGGCATAGGATGCGATATCCTAGCGAGCAACCTTCCCCTCCTTTCCCGTAGGTAGGCGAACTACGTTGACTCTGATTTCTCGTTCCAGACGGGAATACGTAGGCATAAAGTGCGATACTTTGCCGAGTCAGTTTATTTTCTTTTAACCCCAGACCCTTAGTATAGATAGAAATAACAATCCGTACCAGAAAACAAGCGTGGATCCCGTCGAGTACGACGAACGTGAGGGGTGTTAATACCTTCCCCTTGCGTAACCGACTCCCGAATCTAGGATTTGGTTGCGATGACCATTCCTTTCCCGTCTTTGCGGTAGGTTTACTCTGAGCGTTTCCTTTCCCTCCCTTGGGATAAATAACGCACAGTGGCGACTCTTCTGTTCAGCCGACGCCGATTTTCGCAGTAGCAACAGCTGGCGACTCTGCTGGGGATAACCAGCGGTTCCCTACGCGAGTCAATCCTAGCGCTTGTTTTCCCGTCGAGGATTTTGTATGGATTTACTTTTTCTATATTTTACTTTCAGCATTATATTATTGTTATTATTGCTGTATTGGGGTTGTGACGGGTGTTCTATGATTGAGAGATAAGCCGGACCTGGGCTTGAGTGCACCTAGAATTAGAGTGGAAATTAGTGGGCGCGTGCTTGCTTTGCAGGCACTAGTGTCTCATGAAATCCACGCTCGGACGAGGTTCTTCTGGTTGACTTCTTTTTCAACCCTTTGGGTTGAGGGGGTTGTTGGTTAGTTGGATTGTCGACTCCGGGGACCGATCATTTGGAAGTTGGCTAAGTGAGGCCTCTTCAGGACATGATGATGCCACACCTTCTGGGTATCGTATCATCAGTCTTGAAAGTCTGTGACGCCAACGACCGCATAGGATGCCATACCTTGTGTCAGTTATTAGGACACCTACATGTGAGAGGGGTTGGGAATGCAGGTAACTTGACCTCCAGAATACCGGTTATCTTGATTGAGATTCAGGGGTGTGATATCCGAGGATGGTATTATTGGGGTCTGTCAGAGACCAAGTTGGAGTTATGTTACTGGATCTAGCAGAGACTTGATTGGAGTTTATGTATGGGGTCTGTCTAAGACCATGGTTTGAAGAATACTGGAGGGTCTGTTGGAGACTTTGTTCTTGGTGTGATTTGGGCTTCTCAGTCGGGGCACTGGGTCCCTTGTTGCATTTTATTTGCATTGCATTGTTTGCATAACCATTATCATTGCATTTCATTAACGTGTGTCTGTGTTGCAGGTGCATTTCATTAACTTCTGATTATTGGTCATGGCTGGTTTGAGAAGGACAGTTGCATACAAGTTGCCTACTCCCGATGTTTCTTCGCTACTTGGTTTGATATCTCTAGCTGATGATGAGGTGAAGAGAAGCTTCAGGAAGAGTTATGGGAAACTACTCAGGCTGGTCTATAAACCATCCATGCATGAGCGTGACAGATTGTATGCGCTGATGCAGTTCTATGATCCCCCGCTGAGGTGTTTTACTTTCCCTGACTTCATTTTGGCTCCGACCATGGAGGAATATGCTGAGATCTTGGAGTTGACTATTCAGAACAAGGTACCCTTCATTCATATAGGTGCTGAGCCCAAGCTGGAGGATTTGGCTTTTGCTTTGCACTTAGACCCCTCAGAATTGCTGTTAACCTCGTGGAATGGAGTTTCTGGTTTTTCTCCCAAGTTCTTAGTTGGGAAAGCACAAGAGTACGCCAAGAGTGGTTGTTGGGTTGTGTTTAATGCTATCCTTGCTTTGTGCATCTATGGCATTGTGATGTTCCCTAATATGCCTGACTTCGTTGATTTGGATGCATCTTATATCTTTGCTTCAGGCAATCCTGTGCCCACCCTGATTGGAGACTTCTATCACTCACTGCATTATAAGAATGAGAAAAGGAGGGGCAAGAATGTCTCTTGTTGTGTGCCTTTGCTGTATATGTGGTTTGAGAGTCATCTGCCCAAGAAGGGTATCTTTGCTGAATCTGCAGATACGGTGGATTGGTCTGAGCGTCTGATGGGACTTTCTTCAGAAGATGTTAGCTGGTTTGACAGAGACTTATTGGGATCTGAGATTATCTACAGCTGCACCGGATATCCTAATGTTCCTCTGATTGGGAGGAAAGGGTGCATTAATTACAATCCATCATTATTGATCAGGCAATTCGGTTACGCTTTGAAAAGCCCGCCAAAGGAAGAAGAAATACAGGAATCTCTGTATTTCACCGGTGACTTGAGTAGGGAATTATTGGCCAAGCTTCAGCACGCTTGGAATCATATCTGCAGAAGAGGGAAACCATCGCTAGGCAAGAACGATTGTCAGGCCTATATGCCATACAAGGTGTGGATCCAGGAGAGGGTAAGACAGGTACAGATGCCTTTTCCAGCAGTATCACGTCCTGTTCCCATTCCAGTGGAGGAACCTACTACTGTAGCTATTGAGGTCTATGAGCGGGTCGTGAAAGAAAAGGAGGACTTGATAAAGATTAATGAAGAGTTAGAGAAGGAATTGGCTCAGATGCGTAGTGAGAAGAACAAGGCTGTGCATTCTTTCCAACAGCAGACTGAGTTAGTAAACAGGCTAGGTGCTGAACTGACCAAAGAGAAAAAGAAGCGTGAACGCCTGGGGAAAGAATTCAGAAGCTCTCATGATATGTTAGAGTCCAAGAAGAAGGCACTCGATGCCGCCCACCGGGAAATCTCTTCTTGCAACAAAACGTGAAATGCTACGCTAACCAACAACAAAAAGAGGGAAGACAAATTGAAGCAGCAAATTTCTGAACTCGAAGATCAGTTGAAGGCTAGCAATAAAAAGTATGAAGAGGAGGTGATGGCAAGATATAGTCTTCAGAACTCATTGAACAAGGCCATCGAGTGCAAGAAAGAGGCCGTGTCTCATAAACGGAAGCTAGAGGATCGCTTCGGAGAAGGGGCATGGGAGGAATCTGCTGGTGATTTACGACGTGTTCTCAAGCGAAGAGATCTACTTGTTGAGGGTTTGCTTACCCGACCAAGTCATCCAGAGACTAAGAGGTTATTAGAGGAGTACCAGGCGTATGGACGCACTTGACTAGTTCATGTATTAATCTGTATGCTTTATTTGCATTGTGCTGGCCATCACCAGGATTGTTGGTTGAGGTCATGCCTTCTTATTGTACGCTCATTGATATTGTATTCCTGACTTGATGGGTTTCTATGCAATGTATGAGGTGTTTTCTATGATTCGGCTCCGAACTTCGTATTGCTGTCACTGTCACCACACTGACACATTCGCACTAGAATTGGGGAGTGATATTCCCTAATGCACAGACACATGTTGCATTTGCATTCACATTCATATTGCATTATAGGTGATTATTGAACTGTATCTCATTTCCTGCACCGTACAGGTCTTTTCAGGATTGAAAGTCAACGCCCGCACCGATACTCTACTCGTACCAACTGCAGAAGAGTTATGGATCAGATGCAGAATGAAATGCAGGACATGCGTGAGAAGTTGGTGCTATTCATGCATACAATGGAGACCATTGCGAAAGGCCAGGAAAACTTGCAGGCTTTGGTGCAGCCTTTGCTGATGAGAAATGTTGGGCACGAAAACGAAGACCATAATTCTGTGCAAGTTGACACTATTCACGGGGATGGTACTCCTACACCGGTAGCTCCACCTGTGGTGAACATACCTGCTGTGAATGTGAACAACGGCGCTGGCTCCGGGAACGGTAATGCAGGAATCGGTAACGAGACTGTCGTCAACAACGTTGGGTTCGGAGATGCCAATCTGGGTGGTGATAATATCATAGGTAACGGCTTCGGTAACAACGGATTTGGCTTTAACGACCAGGGGTTTGATCATGCTGGGAAGTACGACTTCAACGCTCAGGGCTTCGGACAGGATGGATTTGGTAATACCAATCAGGGTTATGGCGGATTCGGTAACGGGAACGGTGCTGGAATAATGTCTTTTGGACCTGCCGGAGTCGCTCCAGGGTATAGTAACAGGGGGCGGGGCCCTGTAATGAATCAGACTAGATTTTGCCGTAACAACGGATATGATGGATACGGAAATGGGAACGGTAATTGGCTAGAAGATCAGCAAGAAGATGCTTTCTCTGGTGGAGGTTTTGAAGGTCCTATAGATGACTCTCAGAGAATCAAGATGCTCGAGGAGCAGATGAGAGGCGTTGTGAATCAAAGTGATGTTGGTTTAGATATGACCACAATGGGTCTGGTGCCTGGCCTGAGGGTACCGCTAAAGTTTAAAGCTCCCACATTCGACAAATATAAGGGGGATACCTGTCCAAAGGTGCATGTGCGATCATACTATAGAAGGATGTCGGCTTATTCAAACGATGAGAGGATGCTGATGCATTTCTTTCAAGACAGCCTGTCTGGTCCTTCCCTTGAATGGTATATGGGGTTGGAGCCAACTCAGATAAAGACATGGAAGCAGTTGGCTGAAGCGTTTGTGGCTCATTATAAGTACAATAGTGACTTGGCACCCAACCGGGTCCAATTACAAGGGTTGTCCCAGAAGAAAGACGAGAGCTTCAAAGAATATGCGCAGAGATGGCGCGACATGGCTGCACGAGTTCATCCTCCTTTGGACGACAAAGAAATGAATGATATGTTCATAGGAACATTTACTAGTGTGTTTTATGATAAGCTGTTTCATACTTCCTTGGGCAGTTTCTCGGACCTAATCTTGATGGGTGAGAAAATTGAAAGCAATATTAAAATGGGGAGATTCCAAGCTGAGGAATCTACTTCAGCTGGCAGTAACAGAAGAGCTTTCGGTGGTCGCCGTCAAGGTGATGCAAGTGCAGTATTCGGGGGCCGAGGCCGAGGCCGGGGCAGAGGACGGAATCAGTACAATCATCCGCAACAGGTGGCAAGTGTCACAATTCCATTTCATCAACAACCAATACCACTACAGCAGATACCACCACAGCAACAGCAGCCACAACAAGGGGTACATCCTGCCCAGCGCAGAATTCAAGGGGGCAAACCAAGGAGGGTGTTTGAAACGCCTCATTCAACGTATGCAGAATTGCTACAGACGATACTGGGTTTGAACTTGGTGGAAAAGAGGACTATGGCGCCAATAACGGGCACTCCTCCGTTCGGTTTTGATGCGAACAAGCACTGTGAATTCCACACCGGGGCTCCTGGCCATGACATAGAGAATTGCCACGCGTTCAAGCATGTGGTACAAGATCTGTTGGATAGCAAGGCCATCAATTTTGGACAAGCAGGTCCGAACATAGTACAACAGCCCATGCCCAACCATGGGGCAAATTCTATTTTAACTGAGGAGGGTTTGAACTTGATCATGAATGTTGATGACCTAAAGACACCGTTGTGTGAGATAAAGAGCAGATTATTGAAAGGAGGTGTGTATCCGGGTTGCGATGAGTTTTGCCTAGAGTGTTGGACCCAAGATGGGGGTTGTGCTGAATTGAAGAAGGGTATTCAGACCTTGATAGATGAAGGCACGTTGCAATTTGACAGAGCGGCAGTTGAGAAACCTGCAGAGGTAGTAGTTGATGAGCAAAGCGATGTAGCTACAGTAACAATCCCCCGAAAAACGATAACTATAACAGCGCCAGCCAGGCGACCGCCGATCACTATCACCAAGGCAGAACCAATCCCTTATGAGAGCACTAAGGCAGTACCCTGGACTTATGGGTTGGAAGCATACTGTGATGGGGTGAAAATTGATATTAGCAAACAGCCAACTGAGGTTGTAGACAACGTCGTCGGGACCGGAGGGATGACGAGAAGTGGGAGAATTTTTATATCGCCTGAGGTAGAGGCTGAACGATTGGCGAAAGGAAAAGGAAAAATGAATGAGGATGTCCCTGTGCAGAGGAACCAAAAAGAAACATCGTTGAAGGATGTAGAAGAGTTTATGCGCCTTATTCGTAAGAGTGACTATAAGATTGTTGAGCACCTTCAACAGACGCCATCGAAGATATCCATACTGTCGCTGTTATTGTGTTCCGAAGCTCATAGGAATGCATTGTTGAAAATTCTGGGTACGTCATTTGTACCCCAGGATGTTTCTGTGAATCAGTTGGAGGGGGTGTTGGCGGACGTGAACGCAGGCCATAGCTTGGGATTTACGGACTTTGATTTGACCCCGAGGGGGAGAGAGCATAACATGGCGTTGCACGTCTCAGTTGAATGTAGGGGCTCAGTCATGTCCCACGTACTGGTAGATATCGGATCTTCCTTGAACGTGCTGCCAAAGAAAGCAATGATGAAATTGGACATCAGGGGAATCATTTGTACGCCTAGTGACTTGGTGGTCAGGGCATTTGATGGTACACGAAGGTCAGTCTTTGGATCTATAATGTTACCTCTACAGGTGGGGCCAGAGATTTTCGAAACTGAATTTTACATTATGGACATCCAGCCAGCATATAGCTGCCTTCTCGGACGACCACGGATCCATGGTGCTGGGGCAGTCACATCTACCTTGCACCAAAAGCTGAAATACATGGTAGGGGACAGTGTGGTCACAGTCTGTGGAGAGGAAGATATATTGGTTAGCCATCTGTCATCATTCAAGTATGTAGAAGTCGACGGCGAGATTCATGAAACACCCTGTCAAGCCTTTGAAGGGTTGCGCATCAAAGACAAAGTTCCAGGGCCGAGTAAAGCGTCAGAGGTGGCAGTCTCGTCATACAAGGAGGCTCAGGCTCTAGTGAAGACTGGTGAGACAAAAGGCTGGGGCAAGGTTCTGGATATTCCCGTGAAGATGGACAGATTTAGGCTGGGATATCAACCATCGGCATCAACGCCTGCTGCAGGGGCACCCCGTTTCAAAGGACCAATAACAATCACGGCTAGTGGAGTGTATCACGAGGCCATCAACGCTGTTTCAGATTCTGAAGAAGGAGACAGTGACTGCGACATGGACGCCTGGATTCAGCCGAGCGTGCCAGGACAAGGATTATGCAATTGGTCTATTCAGGAGACTGTTCATGTGACTACCAAACAGTAATACTTTGTTTTCTTAATTGTTGAACAATCTGGTGTCTTACCCGGGGCATCGTGATTTTGCTTAGGGTCGTGCTGTTATGTACATTGCATTGTTTAATCATTAAATAAAAGGCGTTTTTTCATGTACAAATATTGCGATCTCTGTTTTTCCTGTTTTTGTGTTTTACAATAAAATGGCAACGTGGTTATTCGCTTTATACGCATTTTGAAGCATTTAACCATTCCTTTTGCAGGATAATATTTTCAGATGACATCATTGAACCGCCTATGACTCATTTCGACTTTGAGCACCCGGTATTTCAGGCCGAAGAAGAGATTGTTGAAGATGGTGACGTTCCAGAAGAATTGTCTTGGTTGGTAAAGCAAGAAGAACGAATCATTCTGCCTCATGAGGAGGTCATTGAAATTATTAACCTGGGGTCGAAAGGGGTCGAAAGGAACATCCGTATAGGCGCCGCGCTGCAGAGCGACGTCAAGCGAAGACTGGTTGAAATGCTCAGAGAGTATAGTGATGTGTTCGCTTGGTCGTACGAAGACATGCCTGGGCTGGATACGGACATGGTTGTGCACCGTCTGCCGCTAAAAGAAGAATGTCCGCCGGTTAAGCAGAAGCTTCGTAGAACTAAACCTGATATGGCAGTGAAAATTAAGGAGGAGGTCCAAAAGCAGTGGGATGCTGGTTTCCTAGCTGTTACAAAATATCCCTCAAGGGTCGCTAATATTGTACCAGTGCCAAAGAAAGACGGTAAAGTGAGAATGTGCGTAGATTACCGTGATCTGAACAAAGCGAGCCCGAAAGATGATTTCCCGCTTCCTCACATGGATGTGCTGGTTGATAACACTGCTCAATTCTCCGTATTCTCCTTCATGGATGGCTTCTCGGGCTATAATCAGATTAAAATGGCGCCAGAAGACATGGAGAAGACTACCTTCATTACGCCTTGGGGAAAATTTTGCTACAAAGTGATGCCCTTCGGATTAAAGAATGCTGGGGCAACGTATCAGCGTGCAATGAAGACTCTTTTTCATGACATGATGCATAAAGAGATCGAGGTTTATGTCGATGATATGATTGCCAAATCCCAGACGGAGGAAGAACATTTGGTAAATCTGCTGAAGCTATTCAAGAGGCTTAGGAAGTTCAGGCTGAGACTGAACCCTAACAAGTGCACCTTCGGGGTGAGATCGGGTAAACTGCTGGGGTTTATCGTGAGCGAAAAAGGAATAGAGGTTGATTCTGCAAAAATAAAAGCAATACAAGAAATGCCGACGCCTAAAACAGAAAAAGAGGTGCGCGGGTTTTTAGGGAGGTTGAACTACATCGCTCGATTCATATCTCACCTAACAGCTACGTGTGAGCCGTTATTCAAGCTGTTGAAAAAAGACCAGGCTGTAACATGGAATGAAAATTGTCAAAAGGCGTTCGATAAAATAAAACAGTATTTGCAGGAGCCTCTTATTTTGATACCTCCAGTGGCGGGGAGACCCTTGATTATGTATTTGACAGTTCTTGAGGGAAGTATGGGTTGTGTTCTCGGTCAACACGACGAGACAGGAAGAAAAGAGCATGCAATATACTACTTGAGTAAGAAGTTTACTGAATATGAATCTCGATATTCAATGCTCGAAAAAACTTGTTGCGCGCTAGCCTGGGCCGCCAAGCGTTTGAGGCAATACATGCTGAACCATACAACCATGCTCATCTCGAAGATGGATCCTATCAAATACGTATTCGAAAAGCAGGCATTATCGGGGAGAATTGCCCGTTGGCAGATGGTTTTGACCGAATACGACATCCAGTATGTCTCACAGAAGGCTATAAAGGGGAGTGTATTATCTGAGTACTTGGCAGAGCAGCCTATTGAGGACTACCAATCGATGAGGTTTGATTTTCCTGACGAGGATATCATGTACCTAAAGATGAAAGATTGTGAAGAACCGTTGCCAGACGAAGGACCAGAATTGGGTTCCAAATGGAAGTTGATCTTTGACAGAGCTGTAAACTCCTACGGTAGCGGAATAGGGGCAATCATCACTACTCCACATGGGTCGCACATCCAATTTACCGCTCGATTGACCTTTCCAGTTACCAATAACGAAGCCGAATACGAAGCTTGTATCATGGGGCTTGAAGAAGCCATTGATTTGCGAATCAAAAATCTGGATGTATACGGAGACTCAGCTCTGGTGGTGAATCAAATAAAAGGAGAATGGGAGACACGTCAGCCTAATTTGATACCATACATGAATTACGCGAGGAGATTGTTGCCCTTCTTTGACAAGGTTGAGTTGCATCATGTACCGCGAGCAGAGAATCAGATGGCTGACGCCCTGGCCACATTGTCTTCCATGTATAAAGTCAACTTCTGGAATGAGGCTCCCAGAATTGTTATCTCTCGGCTTGACAGACCCACCTTCATATTTGCCATTGACGAAGCATCTGATGATAAACCCTGGTATTTTGATATCCATAATTTCCTGAAAAACAAAGAGTATCCGGCTGGGGCATCCAGTCACGATCAGAAGACTCTCAGGAGATTGGCGGGTAATTTCTATCTGAATCCAGACGGTGTCCTATACAAGAGAAACCACGACTTGGTGCTACTACGTTGTGTAGACGAGAAAGAGGCGAAGTTACTCATGGAGGAAATACATGAGGGTACATTTGGTACGCATGCTGGTGGGCATGCTATGATGAGGAAGCTGCTGCGGGCAGGTTATTACTGGCTAACTATGGAAACTGATTGTTTCAAGTTTGCGAAGAGGTGTCATAAGTGCCAGATCTATGCAGATAAGATTCATGTGCCTCCGAGTCCTCTGAACGTGATGTCGTCACCGTGGCCATTCTCAATGTGGGGAATCGACATGATTGGAAAGATCGAGCCGACGACATCTAACGGACACCGGTTCATTTTGGTAGCAATCGATTATTTTACCAAATGGGTGGAAGCGGCATCCTATGCAAATGTGACCAAGCAGGTGGTAGCCAGGTTTATCAAGCGAGATATCATTTGCAGATATGGAATCCCCGAGCGGATAATTACCGATAACGGTTCGAACTTAAATAACAAAATGATGAAGGAGCTGTGTCAGAGTTTTAAGATTGAGCATCACAACTCTTCTCCTTATCGACCCAAGATGAATGGCGTTGTTGAAGCGGCCAATAAGAACATAAAGAAGATTGTTCAGAAGATGGTGGTGACCTATAAGGACTGGCATGAGATGCTACCTTTTGCTTTGCACGGTTATCGTACGACGGTACACACATCAACCGGGGCAACCCCGTTCTCGTTGGTATATGGAATGGAAGCAGTGTTACCACTGGAAGTTGAGATTCCTTCCCTGAGGGTATTACGAGATGTCCAACTGGACGAGGCAGAATGGGTGAAAGACAGGTTGAACCAGCTGAGTTTAATGGATGAGAAGAGGTTAGCTTCTCTAGCATATGGTCGGTTGTACCAGAGCCGAATGAAGAAAGCGTATGATAAAAAGATACACCCTCGGAGCTTTCAGACGGGCGACCTTGTGCTAAAGAGGATTCTCCCGCCACAGGCAGATCACAGGGGCAAGTGGACCCCCAACTACGAAGGGCCATACGTTGTCAGAAAAGTCTTTTCAGGAGGAGCTTTGTTGCTGTCCACCATGGACGGTGAGGACTTTACGTCGCCTGTGAATTCGGACGCAGTTAAAAAATACTTTGCTTGAAATTGACCCGCTGGACAGAAAAAAGAGAGTCCAGGAAAAAATGGGGCATCCTGGCGAACCAAAAACAGAATGAAAGGTTCGGGCAAAAATTAGGGATAAAATTAAAAAAATGTACACCCGCGAAGTTGAAAACCTACACTGGGCGGCTTCGGCAAAAAAGGGTATCCCGGTGAACTGAAAACCCGCAAAGGGCGGTTCACGCAAAAGTTAGGGATTTGAAAAGCAAATGACTGCGGTCCGAATTTGATACTGCGGTGCACATTGGTGCGGGAGAATATACCTGAGGGGTCGATTATCAGATACAATCTCTTCAGAAGTGTGAATACCGGGAAAGCGCTAGAGTCAGGCGAGTCATAGGAGGATCAGCTCATGATGTTCGTCTGCATCCCGTTGCCGACATGTGTGCAAATTTGATTTGTCATTTTATTTATGCTTCTTGTGCATACTTGTATATTTGTTGTGCGTAGCTTCCTCTTTTCAGGAGTTACATCCCGTGTACAAAACTCTGCCCATTCAGGGGCCCAATCAATAAAACATGTTATTCAGTATTTGATGCTTGTTCTTTACTGTTTTGTACATGACAAACGCCAATGTTTAATAAAACTAGCAAGTGTATAACATCGCTGGCCCTTGCCAATAATTGCTAAAACTTTGAATTGACTGAAAATGATGTCACTAACGCTAACCTGAATAGATTTGGTTGCATAGACTTGTCTTGTCTCGTTTGTGGTGTTGCAGGGTTCTTGACCATACAAAATGGACGATCAGAAGATTGTCGTACTAACCAGAAGCTCGTAACGGAAAGGCTTGATCGTTACGTGAAGTGAATCCCCATGCAGGTCGCGCTTCTGAGATAACAATGTCCCTTACCAAAGAAGGATCAAATTCCCCAGCTAGTTGCAGCTTATCCGAGGGACATTCTCCAGCAAGGTCGTTTACCCTCAGCAGAATTGACGATTCCAAGATCGAAGGCTGTATTCAGACAGTGTGGTGTCCCCCAAAAGGATCCCCCATCCCGAGTAGAGTGGTTTAGCCTCAGAAGACTAATATTTCCAAACTTGTGAGCTGTACCCAGACAGTCTACTCTTCCCAGTAGAGATTCCCCTCCCAGTGGGGTCATTTATTCTCCCCCAGCGGAGTCAGTTGATTTTCCCCAAGTGAGTCGTTTCGTCCTCAGCGGAGTTCTCTTTTTCAGCAAGTGTTTTCTTTCCTCCCAGTGGAAATCGAAGGTTAAAACTCTTCCTGACAGAGTTGGTTGTGTGTCCTGGCATTTATTTTGCTGGAATACCGTGTGATACTCGTTCACTCCCCAACAGGGTGATATTTGTCCTCGACGGCCAAGATTGAGGAAGCAAGCTTGTTAGAGCTATCCCATCAGTTCGAGCCTGCATTTGCATTGGCATATAGTGTCATACTTGCATCTACCAAATAAAAAACGCGTAGCATTTCCATGTCGAATGGAGCATTACGCCATCGTCAAACATGCGCATTATGAAACATAAGCCAGGTTGGTTAACCCTTTTGTTTTCAAGTGTTGTTTCCCTTGCAGGTGGAGGGAGCTCTTGCTCAAATTAATTACCAAACATTCAAGATCTCGACGTGAGACATGTAATGATCATGTCAGTTGTGGCATTATTCCCCGCAGAGTTGCTTGTTCAAGTTTCTTTTACCCCTCCAGCGGAGTATTTCTTCAAGATTGTTGTTATAACAGTATCAAAAGATTTCGTGAATCGACTTTTGGAAGTTGCCTGGTAGTGTGGATTCAGAAAATCCCCAGTAGAGTCCTTCTCAGATTTGCTGCCATGTCAGCACGGAAAACTGGAAGACTAGACTCATATTATGTTACCCATGTGATTGATGGAGCTAGCTGCTGCAAAGATAGGCAGAAAAGTTGTACCAGTTATTTCCCGCAGTGGTGGCGGAGTTATTTCCCGCAGTGGTGGCGGAGTTATTTCCCGTAGTGGTGACAGAGTTATTTCCCGTAGTGGTGACAGAGTCATATCCCGTAGTGGTGACGGAGTTATTTCCCGTAGTGGTGACGAAGTTATTTCCCGTAGTGGTGACGGAGTTATTTTCCCGTAGTGGTGACGGAGTTATTTCCCGTAGTGGTGACGGAGTTATTTCCCGCAGTGGTGGCGGAGTTATCTTCCCCTAGTGGTGACGGAGTTATTTCCCGTAGTGGTGGCGGAGTTATTTCCCGTAGTGGTGTCGGTGTTATCTTCCCGTAGTAATAACAGAGGTATTACCCGTAGCGATGGCGGTGTTCATTTTCCTGTAGTGATGACAAAGTATTACCCGTAGCAATGGCGGTGTTGTTTACCCGTAGCGATGACGGTGTTATTTTCCCAGATTATTTCCCGTAGTGGTGGCGGAGTGATTTCCCGTAGTGATGGCGGGGTTATTTTCCTGTATTATTGGCAGGGTCATGTTTTGTTGACAGAAGTATTTCCCCAGTGAAGTCGTCCAGGTTATTCATATATTGACAAGTTTGATGTTGCACAGATGGTTAGTGTTGAAATCAGAGTTGTAGATAGTGTCCCCCAAACAGTTGTGCAATCTATTTCTGCGGTTGGCAAATTTCTGGGTTCTTAGTATTCAACCGTCTCGTACCTCGATTGTCTGAAGGCTCCGGGCGTTTCCCCCAGTCGGGTCCAAGTCGTTTGAATAGGGGCAGCTGTTGCACCCTAAAAATTTGCTCAACCTACTTCACTTGGTTTATGTTTCAATTGCATTGTCATTTGCATAAAAAGTCATGTACATAGTCTAATCAGTTGCATAGCATAGCATAACAAGTCATCTGACAAGGGATCAAGTGCTATTTTCCATCTCAAGGAATGTATTCAAGAGGCTCTTATCAAGATTCAAGCCTATTCAAATCACCAAGAAAGAAATTGAAGCTCTGGGAAGTTTAAAGGCCAAGCAGTGGGTTTCTCTCCTATCTTGAGGGTATGTGAAGATCATCAGAGAAGTTGTGAGTTATGAATTGAGGGCATGGAAGACCTAGAGGGTTCTTTTGAAAGTAAGACAAGTCATTGGCATGGTTACAAGAGCTACAGTTGAAGACAGTCAACTAGGGTGTCATCTGGGTCAACCCTAGGTCAAATGCTTGATTGAAGGGCATCAAGGCCTATTTGGAGGATGTGGGATTCATCATGTGATATGTGGATATAGATGTGGTGTTTTTCCAAGGAGAAATCAAAAGAAATCAAGAAGAAGAGAAGTTTCTGAATTAGGGTTTCTGAGTAAAATCCCCTAGCTTAGGTCAAACTTCCAAGCAAAGTAATTCAAAATGCAAGTCTCAAATGGATCCTTGGCCAACATGAAACTTGTAGAGTATCTCAAGACCTTTAATTTTAGTGGTGGAAGGCATCAAGGAGATTTATAGAACTCAAGTTATGGTTCTTGCAAGTTACAGGTCCTTAGAGGCATCTGAAATTTGTCTATGAAAAGTTACTTGACTTCCAAGCAACTTTTACCCCTTAAGGAGTTTTCAATTGGATTTTTGGCCAACATGAAAGTTGTTCCCCATGCTCTTAGATTTCTAGAAAGGTATGGTATGCCTCAATCTGATTTGTAGAGCTCTACTTATGATCTTGACAAGCCAAGGGCATTTTGGTCATTTGGAGGTTATAAGTCATTTCAAGCATAAGGCCATATCTCCTACTTCCAAGCTTCAAATGGAAAAATCTTCAACATCAAAGTTTCTTAGAATGATGTTTTAAGGCTAGTAGGGTAGTCATGAGATGTTGAAAAGGCTCATATCAAAAAGTGATAAAAATGGCCTAAAAATGAGGCATAAGTTAATTCAAGTGAAGTTGAAAATCATAAATCCCAAGTTACAAGTCCAAACCATGTTGTATAATAGGTCATTTTGACTCCAAGTGACATTTTAAGAACAATGGTTCAGCCACAATTTTGATTTGAGGCTTGGATCATAGGGTTGCTTTGTAATTTGGTTACTTGCATAATGGGGTACCAAACCAAAACAAGGAAAAACTCAACAAGCAAGGAAAATGTGCATTGTAACTGATCCAAAATATCATATGGGGATAAATTCAAGTTGGTTACCAATATTACAAGGCATATTGCATGAGATACCATATAAGGAGAAGTGAAAATGCAAAATACCATTGGATGAAAAGATCAAATTCTCATGGGAAGGTCCTAGATGATTCTAGAGGGTTCTAGACTGGTCCAATCCATTCTATATAATGAGTGCAGCTTGCATTGTTGAAGGGTTGGTGTTGATTGTGGTAGAGAAGAGAGATTGAGATCCATTTTGCTCCATTGCAAATCATATTCAAACTTCACATTTTTCTTCATTGCCATTCCATTTTTCTTCACAAATCTTCTCCATAAACATTTCTGAGTGTGTTCATACCAGAGTGAAGCTCCATTGATGAAGGTTGGAAGGTATTCACATTGAAGTTGCAAGAAGGCAAATTACCTTGGATCTTGAAGCACAAGCAATTCCAGCCATATCTTTTGCAAACAGAGGAATATTCATCACCTAAGGACCATTCTTGAGGAGTTACAAGGCTTGGATTGAAGATTTGCATCACCTACCATTTCAAGAAGCAAGGTATGCAAAACCATTTCTACACCTCAATCTAGGCATGGCTAGGGTTAATTATTAGTGTAGATATGATAGAGACAATTAGGGGATCAATTTTGATGAGTTTGGGACTGATTGGAGAGGTTTCATTCATGGAGGTCGATTCTTGATGGAGCTAGAATGAGTGATTTAGTGAGTTTCCATGCTAGTTTAATGGCTGATTTTAATCCATGGAACATGAGGATCACTTTGATATAGAGAAAATTGAGTTTGGTTGAAGTGCGAAACTGATCATATTTTGAATTCATGAGGTTACACCATTCGGGTTTGAATATAGAGAGTGTTTCATTGAAATCTAAGATCACAGTCGTGTTCATGGTGAAATTCTAGTCAAGATTGGTTTTTATATCATGTTAATTGATCAAGAGATGAAGGAGAATGAGTTGGTCGAAGTTCTGTGCATGCATGTGTTTCCATGGGGGTTTTTCTGAAAACCCTAGTCTCAAGGAAGAAGAAGATGTCATTGCCGTTGGATGCGCGTAGACTCATTTACCAAGGAACAGATCGGACGACCCAGATTTGAAACGAGAATTGGAGGGAGATCAAAAGCAGCGTAAAACACCGCATTTCATTTAAACGCTGGCCTGGGCTTCGTGTGATTTTCCTATTTCCACCCCCCATCAGGCCCAATTGCATAAAATGAACTATATTTCCTTACTTTTCGCACCATGTTTTTTTTTCTTTTTCCTTCAGATTTTTAATTCGTTTTTCTGATATAATGGGCCCAGGCGCGCTTACTTTCACCACCCCCGGTATGGGCCCAAAGCAATAAAACCAACTGCATATAAGTTCTATTTGCACCCATCTCATAATAATCCATTTTATTTTCACTCCAAATTTTCTCAAACTTTGAAAATGCATAATAAATAGAAAAAAGAATATTTTTTCATGGGAATTTTTTCTCCACTTTCCATTTTTTGTCAAGAAAAATATAAAATCATAAAATTGCCATTTTATTTCATTTTTATATTTTTTGCATATTTTCTTCTTTTATTGCTTTTTAATTCTTTTTAGTTGATACCTTAATTTGTAGAATTTAGTTAGGGTAGCTCCCTTAGTATTTTTAGGTCAATATTTTTAGGGTAGTTAGATGTATGTTTTAGGTTCCCCCTGGATTAATGCCATATTTTTGTGACAATTTTTAGGATAGTTTTGATTGGATGCTATTAGGTTGTATAAAATTAGGTTAAACCACAACTTAGGTGCATTAAAACAAATTCTTTTGGGTTTTTTAGGACAAGTTAGGCTATGGGGAATATATGGGTATTAAGGGTAGGTTTAGTAGATCCCCTAGAAATAATATTAGAATTTTCCCTACTATATTAATATTTTTAGTATATTTTGCAATTGTATGCTTGTTTGGTGTGCCCTTTTGGGGTTTATTTTGTTTGTATGGGCTTATTGGGCTTGCTTGGGGTGTGGGCTTGGACTTGAAGAGATCTTGATGATGAAGCATAATGAAGACAAAGTTGAAGGTGAAGACCAAAGTTGATGAAGGTGCTAGGCTTGCTTGAAGATTGATTGAAGATCATAGGACCTAGGAGCTAGGTAGAGCTTTAGAATAGAAAATTTCTTCACAAATATGGATGGCTTCTGTTGCCTCCATTCTTCTCTATGATTCAAAGTCTCTCTTTGATACTCACCTCCTTCCTTTGGAAGGATTAGTGACAGTATCTATGAGATAGAACTTTTGAGAGAAACAGTATGTATTTTGTTAACAGTCTGTATGCCACCTTTGGTGGTTAACTGACTGATTAACATCCCAAATCATCTTGTGAACTATCACTCATTTGGGAGAGATTGCTTTGAAGAATCTCTTGAAGATTGAAGATGAAGTCCCTTGCCTTGAAGACTGATAGAAGAAGGAGCTTGTGCTGTTTAGAGCTGCTGGGGTTGTGTAGAGCTGGTGATGTATTGTTTGAGTTTCTTGACTTTATTGTTTGATAATTTTCCCCTTGAGGTTGAAGTGAAGTTGTTTCACTTTGCCTATTGTTTTCTAGGTTCGAGGTTGAGTGGGACTCCCTTGCCTCGCTTGTATTGCTGCATTCATGCATTTTACTGCTTTACTGTATATTTGCTGTTTTTTTTTCTGTTTATCCCCTTAGGATCTCTGTTTCTCTCTGCGCAAGAGAGAAATATGACAGACATTAGGCTTTCATCCATGCATGACATCATTAGGTTAGATTTTGATTCCCTTTTAAACCATAGGTTTTAGAGTTGCTGTCTCTTCTTTCTCAAAACAATCAGAAAAACACAATAAACATTTCAAACACAATAAAAAACAATTCTTGCGTAAAAGACTGTAAACCAATCAAAAACGTCATTTTTGTCCGCTTGGACCCATAACCAGTAATCATAAAAACCTTTTCAGAAGGAATAAAAACAATTAAGACAGACTTGTGTCGTACGTGGCCCGAACTACGTTTGCTCTGATCTTTCATGCTGTATGAAAGTACGTAGGCATAGGATGCGATATCCTAGCGAGCAATCTTCCCCTCCTTTCCCGTAGGTAGGCGAACTACGTTGACTCTGATTTCTCGTTCCATACGGGAATACGTAGGCATAAAGTGCGATACTTTGCCGAGTCAGTTTATTTTCTTTTAACCTCAGACCCTTAGTATAGATAGAAATAACAATCCGTACCAGAAAACAAGCGTGGATCCCGTCGAGTACGACGGACGTGAGGGGTGCTAATACCTTCCCCTTGCGTAACCGACTCCCGAATCCAGGATTTGGTTGCGATGACCATTCCTTTCCCGTCTTTGCGGTAGGTTTACTCTGAGCATTTCCTTTCCCTCCCTTGGGATAAATAATGCACGGTGGCGACTCTTCTGTTCAGCCGGCGCCGATTTTCGCAGTAGCGACAGTCCTATGAGATGACCTAACTTGCAAGTCACCTCAAAAATAGGAAAAGGGCTTAAAAAAACCAAATAAAATACACAAAGAAGCTAAACATGTTGGCAACCAAAGGCCAAGAAATCAAGACAAATATTCTCTCAAAGCACCATCAAAAGAAACAATTCATTTAGATGTACCACTTTGAAATGGGAGAAAACAAGTGCAAAAAGAAAAGCCACAAAAGTCAACCCAAAAGTAAACAACCAGGGGCAAAATGGTCCTCAAAAATTGATCAACTCATCATTGAGATGAGGATCAATTTTCAATCATTGGATCAAAAAGGAATGAGAAAAATAAATGCAAAAGCAAACAAGGTTACAATTTAAACCATCTAAAACCACTCCAATATTTAATTCATTTTTTAATTGAAAATGAAACTGAAAAATAAAATAAAAATATCCAAAAAAAAGTAGGCATCTCAAAGTTGATAAAAAATATTTTTGGTGAATTTTTAAAGTATTGGAGTTATTTTTAATGATTTAAATTCTAAACAGAAAATAAAATAAAAATCAAAAGAAATAAAAAGAAAATGACAAATATGTGGTGCAAACAGCAATAAAATGAAGTTCAAAAAAGAGGTGGGCCCAGTCTGGGGTGTGCATAGCAGGCGCGTGCAAGGCCCATCAGACAATCCACAAAATAAAACAAAAACCTGGTAATTCCATGTGGCTCAGTCAACCATGGACTAGCGTGGAAATGCGCTGGGAAGCGCTTGATCAAAAGTAATCCAATCAGGTGGCCCTGAGCATGCCAACGAATAAATGAAAAATTAAAATGCTATCACATGCAACAAGTCAAACACGGACTATCATAGGTCTTAATCTCCATGGTTGGAACCAAAAGTAATCAGATCAAACGTGTGTGGTCATGACACCTCGTCATCCCCTACCTCCAAAACCCTAAAACCAGATCACCGGCCGGAGACAACTGTTCATCGTCTTCTCCGGCCATCCTCCACCGCGCGCAGCAACAACACAACACGTATCACCAAACCTCAACCAAATTGCATGAATTTTATACCAAAATTCATCTAGAGATCAAGAGGATCTCAAATCCAGTCTAAAAAATCACTTATCACGCAACATGAGAGCAAACCGAATCAAACAAACTTGAGCACCAAAATCAAAAGTTCATCAAAACAACTCCAATTTGGTTTAAAACTCATCTAGAAGTCACGTAGGTTATAGATCAAGCATCAAACAAGCCAAAACACGCATGAACAAGCGAAAACAAATCCAAACATTTTTGAGCATCATCCAACAATCAACACCAATGCCAGTTCGTTTTACATTTTAATGATCTACATTGTTTCTACGTCTCAAATATGCAAAAATGGCAGTGAATCAATGCATAACCAGAGTGTAAAGTTGATTTTCAATTACCTAGTGGAGAACTTCCACTGAGCCTTCAAATGGAGCTTAAGCTTGAAGAAAATTGTCCAGAATCGTTCAATGATCTTCAATAGAGCTTTTGCAATTCACAATTTGGCTTGAAATGTCCTCTATCTCCAAATTCAAAATTTGAATTTTCAACACTTTTTCAAAACTGTTCTTGAGCAATTCTACTCCAATTTTCTGTTCTGATGATTTGTTCATGGCCAAAACCTTATATGTGATGGATCTTGATAAGAATTGAGCCCAATCTCAGCCTCTAACAGCCCAATTGAAAATCCAAGGAATTGAAATTGGAGCTCACTAAAGTACACAAAAATTCAACCAAATTGGCTCCAAAATGGTTGAAAATGCTTGCAGGTACCACATGGGATGTGAATGGCTAGGATTGAAGCCTTAATTGATCTCAATGGCTCATGTTGGTTGTGTAACTTCATAGTGAAGAAACCTTGAAAATGTCTCACTAAAATACCTCAAATTCAAATTCTATTAATGCCAATGTGTTCCAAATGTAGTTTGCACTCAAAAAAGGTACTCATTTGCACCAAAATGATCAATAATGAATTAATTCCCATTTTGCTCTTTTAAACTTTCTTCCATGAAAATTCACATATCCAATCTTCATTCCAAGCATAAACCATGACTTCTCAATGCTTGACTAAGCAAATAACACCATTTGGAGAAAGTTTGATGTTGGAAAAATCTTCATTTGAAGTGTGCAAGTTGGTGAAATGGACCTATAATTTTGTGACCTATAATCTTACTTTCCCAAAATACCCCTAACTTGCAAACCTCATAATTTGAGTTCTACAAATCAGATGAAAGACTTATAGTACTTTTTGGAAAGCTAAGACCAATATCTACAACTTTTATGTTGGCCAAAAGTTGAGGAGAAACATCCTTCTAGGTGAAAAATGGCTTGGAAGTTGGTTGACTTTTGTTGACCAAAATCACATCCCTCTGATGACCTGTAACTTGTCTGGAGCATAACTTGAGTTCTATAAATCCAATCAAGGACTTCTAGTACTCAAAAGAAAGCTAAGAACATGATCTACAAGTTTCATGTTGGTCAAAAGTTGAGATGAAACTTTTATCTTGAGATAGGTGGTCTTGAAGTTAGGCACTAAATATGGGATTTTACCCTGAGAACCCTAATTTAGTAACTTCTTCTCCTCTTGATTCTTGATGAATTGATCTTGAAATGCTATCTCATATATCTTAACATAACATCCCATGACCATAGAGACTTTCAATTGAGTTTTAATCTCCTTCAATTTCACAACTGACTGAGGATTAACTAGATGAAAACCCTAATTGCAACCTCTTCAACTGTAACTTTTCACACTTAGCGCAAACACTTGGATGAGCTCCACAATGACCCTCAAGGCACTCAATGAGATCTCTCAACATCTTATATCCATAACCATGCACCCACAAACCTCTGATGATCTTGAACTGGCTTAGGAGCTGACCCACATACCCATCCTTTCTTTCACAAGACCAATGCCCACTTCTAGATGACTTGATGACCATCCAAACTTGAGTAACACCCCTTGCTTAGGCTCAACCCTCTGAGTAGACTCCTCTTGCTATGCACAACCTCTTGATCCCCTGTTCAATGCAACAAGCTATGCAATGCAAATGCTAGAACAAAATGAAATGAAATGTAAACCAAGTTAAGAAAAGGTTGGGCAAATTTTGGGGTGCAACAGCTGCCCCTATTCAAACAACCTAGACCTGAAGGAGCGAAAAGCGAACGACTTTCGCGCAATCAAGGTAACAGACGGTTGAATACCAAAGAACCCGGAAATTTGCCAACCGCAGAAAATAAATCTGCAAACAAGAATCTCTAAAGGTGATTGCTCTGATCACAAACACATTCCGTTGGGGAAAAGAGAAACTTAACGAGTAACTCTGCTTGGGAAAACCCTAAAGTAAGGGAACACTTCAAGTTGCCGAAATCTGAATATTCAACGAACAAGATGAATCAATGAAATTTGCCGGAGCCTGAACGCTCGACGAAAAAGTCGGAGCCTGGATGCTCAACGAAAGATTGACTAGAGCCTGAATGCTCAACGTAAAAATCGGAGCCTGAACGCTCGACGCAAAATGGACCGGAGCCTGAAATTTCAACAGAGAAGTCGGAGCCTGAATGCTCAACGTAATAATCGGAGCCTGAACGCTCAACGTAATAACCGGAGCCTGAACGCTCAATGCAACAAGAAGTACACCATAAACTGGAATCTTATCGGAGCCTGGATACTCAACGAAATTGGAATCACAGAAAAATTGCTGGAGTCTGGATACTCAATGCACAAGAGAAGTTACCATATATTGGAAATCGACCGGAGTCTGGATACTCAACGTAATACATCGGAGTCTGAACACTCAACGAAAAATAGACCGGAGCCTGGATGCTCGATGAAATAAATCGGAGCCTGAATGCTCGATGAGAGTGACCGGAGCCTGAATACTCAATGGATAAAAGAGGTCATCATCATACAAAAATTACCAGAGTCTAGATACTCGACGGGAAATTGACCAGAGCCTGGACACTCAACGGAAAAAACCAAATTTCACAAGTCAAAAGTTCACCGAAACCTGGATATTCAACGGAGAAGGAGTACTATCACACAACTTACCAAAGTCTGGCTTTATCGGAGCCTGAATACTCAGCGGGGAAAGCATGCTTCACAAATTGACAGTATATCGGAGTCTGACTACTCAACGGAGAAACCGGAGTCTGGATGCTCGACGAAAATTGACCGGAGCCTGAATACTCAACGGACGAGAGGAAGATACCACCAATATACTCATCAAATACTGAACACTACATTGTTTTCACCAGAGTCTGGATACTCGACGGAGCAGGAAAATAATACCAATCACCATGGTCTGGATACCACAACCCTCTTTACCAGAGTCTGGATACTCGACGGAAAAAGAAAACCCCGTCAACTGGGAAGGGACCGGAGTTTGGATACTCGACGGAACATAAATACATATCATGATCCTCTGATATCCAATGATACAGTTGGGTAATAACATGAGCCGGGGTCTGGATACCACGCGGGCTAAGAGAAATCACATGGTCTGGATACCAAGGGAACAGATCAACCCTCCGAAGATACACCAAAAACAGAGAGATGACAACCTGGCTTATATTTCACATGCATATGTTTGAAAATGGCGTAATGCTCCATACGAAATGGAAATGCTACGCATTTAGGTAGATGTTATGCATGCATGCAGATGCAACGGAACTGAATCAGCAAAATAAATGCTGGAGATACAGAAAACACCCTGCTAGGGCAAGAGAAATAACCTTGTTGGGGAATCAACAATTCTGCTGGGGATAGAGCACAGACTTGCTCATGCCAATAACCATTGGACTTACTGAATTCTTGCAAAGAAAATACCGACGTGACAACATTCTTCTATCCTGCTGAGGAGAAGAAAACACCACTGTTGGAGAACCACCCCTTTCAATCTGATGGGGATTGCTCCGCCAGGGAACGAACCTAATCAGGCTGCAAAATACTCTGTGGGGAAGAAAATCCAATCACGACTCGCTGGGGGGTGCCTACAAGCATGTATCTTGTGGGGATTAAATGTGCAACAACTCTACTAGGGATAGAGGTGCGAACTTCACTGATCGGGGGGAGTAAAACTCTGGCTGAGGATAGGACTAATTTCATCCCTATCTCTGCCCCAAGGGTAACGACCCTGCAAAACCGAACAAACAGACGAGATATCCTACACAACGGAATCATCTTAGTCATCATTCGTGACGTTGTTCAATTAATTCAAAGTTTTAACAATTATTGGCCAAGGCCTGCAAGTTTATGTTAGCGCAAGTTCCTCAAAACATTGGGCGTTTTCACAAACAAAACAGTAAAGGTTAAAACAAAGCACACAGATCAAGTACTGAATAGTATATGTTTATTGATGAATGGCCTATAAATAGGCAAAGTTTTACAACAGATGCAACTCTTGAAAAGAGGAAGCTGCGCAAAAAACAAATACAGATATGCACAGAAATATACAAGAATGTACAAAATGTCGGCAACGTGGCACAGACAAACACCATGAGTTGATCCCTCTATGACTCGCCTGACTCTGACACTTTCCCGATGCTTCGTTTTCAGAAGAGATTGATTCGGATAAACACACCCCTCAGGTTCTCCCAATCCACTAAGCAATGAAGTTCCAACGCAGACCGCAGTCATTTGCTTTTTCAATCCCTAACTTTTGCCTGAACTGCCCTTTCGGGTTTTTGATTCATCGGGATACCCTTTTTTTTTTGCCAAAGTCGCCTTTCCAAGTTTTCGACTTTGCGGGTTTACATCTTTTCATTTTTATCCCTAATTTTTGCCCGAACCTATTTTCCTTTTTTCTGGTTCACCAGGATGCCCCATTTTTGCCTGGACATTTCTGTTTGTGTCCAGCGGGTCTCTTTTAAGAAAAGTATTTTTTAACTGCATTTGCGTTCACAGGGGATGTGAAATCTTCACCATCCATGGTGGCTAGCAACAAGGCTCCTCCGGAGAAGACCTTTCGTACGACATATGGACCTTCGTAATTGGGAGTCCATTTGCCCCTGTGATCTAACTGTGGTGGGAGAATCTTTTTCAGCACAAGATCGCCTGTCTGAAAGCTTCGAGAGCGCACCTTCTTATCATAAGCTTTCTTCATCCGGCTCTGGTACAAACGACCGTATGCAATTGATGCTAACCTCTTTTCATCCATCAGACTAAGCTAATTCAAATGATTCTTTATCCATTCTGCCTCATCAAGTTTCACGTTGACCAAAACCCTTAAAGAAGGAATCTCGACCTCCAATGGTAGGACAGCTTCCATACCATACACTAGCGAGAAAGGAGTTTCCCCGGTTGATGTGCGTACCGTCGTACAATAACCGTGCAAGGCGAAAGGCAACATCTCATGCCAATCTTTGTAAGTAACAACCATCTTTTGCACTATCTTTTTAATATTCTTGTTGGCCGCTTCAACGGCGCCATTCATCTTCGGTCGATAGGGCGATGAGTTGTGATGTTCAATCTTGAAGTTCTGGCATAACTCCTTCATCATTTTGTTGTTCAGATTCGAACCATTATCAGTAATGATTCGTTCGGGAATTCTATATCTGCAAATGATGTCATTCTTTATGAATCTTGCTACCACATGTTTGGTCACATTGGCGTACGAGGCTGCTTCAACCCACTTGGTGAAGTAATCAATGGCAACCAAGATGAAACAATGACCGTTGGATGCGGTGGGCTCAATCTTTCCAATCATATCAATGCCCCATGGGGACGCCATAACATTCAATGGGAACGGCGGTACATGAATCTTATCTGCATAAATCTGGCACTTATGGCATTTCTTCACAAATTTGAAACAATCTGACTCCATCGTTAGCCAATAATACCCTGCTCGTAACAGTTTTCAAGACATGGCATGTCCGCCGGCATGTGTACCGAAAGTACCCTCGTGGGCTTCTTCCATAAGTAACGTTGCTTCTTTTTCATCCACACATCTTAACAACACCAAATCGTGGTTCCTTCTGTATAGCACACCATCTGGGTTTAGATAAAAGTTTCCAGACAACCTCCTCAGTGTCTTCTTATCCTGAGTCGAAGCCCCTGGTGGATACTCTTCCTTCTTGAGGAAGTTCTGTATGTCGTAAAACCATGGCTTGCCATCATCAGCCTCTTCAATGGCGAATACAAAAGCGGGTCTGTCCAAGCGATAAATAACTATTCTGGGAGCCTCATTCCAGAAATTCACTTTGTACATCGAAGATAGCGTTGCCATAGCATCGACCATCTGATTCTCTGCTCGTGGTACATGGTGAAACTCTACCCTGTCAAAGAAAGGTAATAACCTCCTTGCATAATCTCTGTAAGGAATTAGATTCGGTTGACGAGTTTCCCATTCTCCCATGATTTGATTAACCACTAGCCCTGAATCGCCATATACATCCAAATTCTTGATTCTCAAATCAATGGCCTCTTCCAGATCCATGATACATGCTTCGTACTCAGCTTCATTGTTGGTGACTGGAAATGTCAATCTGGCAGTGAATAGGATATGAGTGCCATGAGGAGTTGTAATAATTGCCCCAATTCCACTACCATATGAGTTGACAGCACCATTGAATATCATTTGCCACTGAGAATCTTTCTCTGGACCTTCACCGTGTAATGGTTCTTCGCAATCATTCGCTTTGAGGAACATGATATCCTCGTTAGGAAATTCAAACTTCATCAGTTGATAATCTTTGATTGGCTGCTCGGCGAGGTATTCTGACAGAACACTTCCTTTGATGGCTTTCTGAGAAACATACTGTATATCTTACTCTGTCAGTACCATCTGCCACCTGGCAATTCTTCCTGAAAGCGCTTGCTTCTCGAAGACATACTTAATTGGATCCATCTTCGAAATCAGCATGGTTGTGTGATTGAGCATATATTGTCTCAAACGTTTGGCAGCCCAAGCAAGTGCACAACACGTTTTCTCGAGCATTGAGTAACGGGACTCACAATCTGTGAACTTTTTACTCAAATAATAAATCGCATGCTCCTTTCTTCCAGTCTTGTCGTGTTGACCGAGAACACAACCCATACTGTTCTCAAGAACCGTTAGGTACATGATTAATGGCCTTCCAGCTACTGGGGGTATCAATATCGGAGGCTCCTGCAAATACTCTTTTATTTTATCAAATGCTTTTTGACAATTTTCATTCCAGACAACCGCCTGATCTTTCTTTAACAATTTGAACATTGGTTCACACGTGGCTGTTAGATGAGATATGAACCGAGCAATGTAGTTCAATCTCCCCAAGAAACCACATACTTCTTTTTCTATTTTTGGCGCTGGCATGTCTTGTATGGCTTTTATCTTTGCAGGATCGACCTCGATTCCTTTTTCGCTGACAATAAACCCCAATAACTTTCCGGACCGAACTCCAAAAGTGCACTTATTCGGATTCAACCTTAATCTGAACTTTCTAAGCCTCTCAAACAGCTTCAACAAGTTAACCAGATGCTCCTCCTCCGTTTGGGATTTAGCAATCATATCGTCGACATAAACCTCAATCTATTTATGCATCATGTCATGAAAGAGTGTTCTCATAGCACGCTGATGTGTTGCTACGGCATTCTTCAAGCCAAAAGGCATCACCTTATAGCAAAATGTTCCCCATGGTATAATGAAGGTAGTTTTCTCCATGTCCTCTGGTGCCATCTTTATCTAATTATAACCCGAGAAACCATCCATGAAGGAAAACACCAAAAACTAAGTTGTATTGTCGACCAATACGTCAATGTGAGGGAGCGGGAAGTCATCTTTAGGGATCGCCTTGTTCAAATCCCGATAATCAACACACATACGCACCTTACCATCCTTCTTCGGTACAGGTACTATGTTGGCGACCCACGGAGGGTAGGTAGTTACGGCTAAAAATCCAGCATCCCACTGCTTTTGGACATCTTCTTTAATTTTTACCGCCATATCTGGTCTCGTCCTTCTAAGCTTCTGCTTGACCGACGGACATTCTTCACGCAACGGTAAGCGATGAACCACTATGTCGGTATCAAGCTCAGGCATGTCTTCGTACGACCAAGCAAAGATGTCACTATACTCTCGAAGCATCTCAATCAGTCTTTGCTTGACGTCGCTCTGTAGCGTAGCCCCTATTCGAACATTTCTGACAACTTCTTCAGAACCCAAATTAATGACCTCAATTTCCTCCTGATGAGGCAGAATGATTTTCCCTTCTTGTTTCAAAAGTCTGGCTAATTCTTCAGGCAAGTCTTCATCCTCATCAATCTCTTCTTCAGCTTGATATATCGGTTGATCAAAGTCGGAATGAGTCACATAAGGTTCTGGATCGGTGTCATCTGCAATAGGAATCCTGCAAGGAAAATGGTTAAATGTTTCAAACAATTTGCAAACAAATATGAACCACGTTGCCATCTTATTGTGAAAAGTGAAAATAAGAACAACAGAGATCACAAAATTTGTATGAGAAAATTCCCTTTGATTAATTGATAAACAATGTTCATACATAAAGAAGTAAGGCCCTGCAACAAAATACCACTATGCCCCGGGTAGGACATAGGGTAGTACAATAACTGGAAAAACAAAGCATTATTGTTTTGTCGTCACTTGAATGACTTCTTCAATTGACCAGTTGTGTAGGCTCTGTCCCGGAATACATGGCTTGGTCCAGGCATCCATATCACAATCACCGTCTCTAGCTTCATCATCAGAAATGGCATTAATCTGCTCAAAGAAGACACCTCCGCTAGTAAACCTGATCGGCCCTTTGAACTTCGGTGTGCTTTATGAAGACGATGGGCGGTACCCCAGACCGAATTTGTCTTGCTTCTGTGGTATATCAATCACCTGCCCCCAGCCCCGGGCAGAACCAGCTTGCACTACAGCTTGTGCTTCTTTAAATGAGGACATAGCCACTTCAGGCTCTTTACTCACAACCAGAGACTTGTCTTTAATCTTGACCGCTTCGAAGGCTTGGCAGAGGGTTTCATGGATCTCTCCATCCACTTCAACATACTTAAAGGATGATAAATGGCTGATCATGATATCCTCCTCTCCGCATACCGTAACAACGCTACCGTCAACCATGTATTTCAGCTTCTGATGCAGAGTTGATGTAACAGCCCCGGCTGAATGAATCCAAGGGCGACCTATTCGACAATTGTAGGCTGGCTGGATATCCATGATGTAAAACACAGCATCAAAGACTTCAGGTCCAACCTGAATCGGCAAAGTTACCTCCCTAAACACGGATCTTCGGGTTCCGTCAAACACACGCACCACCAAGTCACTTGGTGTGCAAATCAACCTCTTCATATCTAACTTCATCAGGGCCTTCCTCGGAAGCATGTTTAAAGAAGATCCTGTATCCACAAGCACGTGAGACATGACAGCCCCTCGGCATTCCAAAGATATGTGCAGTGCACAATTATGATTTCTGCCTCTGGGCGTCAAGTCCAGGTCCGTAAAGCCTAAGTCATTTCCTGCGTTTACGTGTGCCACTACTCCCTCAAGTTGATTAACTGAAATTTCCTGTGGCACGTAAGCAGTGTTTAGTATTCTTAGCAATGCATTTCTATGCGCCTCAGAGCAAAGGAGCAACGACATGATAGATATTTTGGAAGGAGTTTGCTGCAAGTGATCGACTATCTTGTAGTCGCTTTTCTGAATCAGCCTCATGAATTCCTCCGTGTCTTTCAACAAAGATTCTCTTTCCCCATATTGAGAGGTCTCCTCCACTACCGGTCTTTTCCCCTTGTCCACCTTATCAGCAATCACCTCAGGCGGCGAAAAGACTCGGCCACTGCGAGTAATACCTCCGGCTCCCACTAGATTGTCAACTGAACTTGCAGGGGTATCATTCAAGTTTATCTTCTGCCCATTACAGTACACTTCGGCTCTGTAGTTCCACGGAATGGACTTAGTGCTCTCAAACGGCATATGACCTGCTTTGGTGATAGTTATCGTTGGCGGCTTTGGAGCGTAGATAGTAACAGTATTATACGGGATGGAGATTGTCGCAATCTCATCCTTTTCTTCAGCCACTAAATCCTCAGACTCTCTTCCAACAGAACGGTCAAATTGTAAAACTCAGTTATCCATCATCTCCTGAATACAGCTTCTCAACAATCCACATCCTCTCTCGGGATCAACAGAACATTCAACACAGTCCTCAACGCAACCCGGGAAAACACCTCCCTTTAGCAAATTGGCCTTCACAAAGCTTAAGGGTGTTTTCAGTTCATCAACATCAGTCACCAAGTTCAACACCTCTTCCTCGACAATTGCATTAACCCCAGCCTGCCCGTGATTCGGCATGGGATTCTGCACCACGTTAGGAACATCATTGGAAAAATTGATAGCCTTACTGTCAATCATATCTTTCACTTTATGTTTTAAGGCTTTACAGTTATCAATATTATGTCCTGGAGCACCCGAATGAAATTCACAGCGTGCATTTGCATCGTACCCAGGTGGAGGTTGTCCATTCAAAGGAGCCAAAGTCCTTTTCTGAATCAATTGTAGATGTAACAAAGCCTGCAATAACTGAGAGTAAGGCATAGGAGGCGCATAAAAATGCCTATTTGCTGCTCGGTCTCTATCTTGGTATCTGCCATATCCATGTTGATTTTGTTGCGGTCGTTGTTGCTGTTGTTGCTGACGTTGTTGCTGCTGTGGTTGTTGAACTGCTAGAATAGTGATGCTAGCAATCTGCTGATGCTGCCTACTCTGACCTCTATTTCTTCCCCTTGAACTGGATACAGCATTAGTGTCTCCCTCTCGTCTTTTGTTTCCGAATACCTTTTTGTTTCCTCCTCCAGCTGAGGATCATTCACCAGCATTGATCTTTCCTATCTTAATTCCATTCTCAACCATCTCCCCGGTAATTATCAAGTCTGAAAAACTTCCTGACATACTGCTTATAAGCTTTTCATAGTATACTCCTAGTAAAGTAACAACAAACATATCCATAAGTTCTCACTCTACCATTGGTGGTTGTACCCTAGCAGCAAGCTCTCGCCACCTCTGGGCATATTCTTTACAACATTCATTGCTCTTCTAAGAAAGATTCTGCAACTGAACTCTATTCAGAGCAAGGTCACTGTTGTACTGATAATGCCTTACAAAAGCTTCGGCTAGGTCTCTCCAACTACGGACATTAGCGGGCTCTAAGCTCATATACCATTCCAGCAATGGTCCGGACAGGCTATCCTGGAAGAAGTGCATCAAGAGCTTTTCGTCATCAGAATGCGCAGACATCTTGCGAAAATAAGACCTCAAATGAACCCTAGGGAAAATGGTGCCTTTGTACTTATCGAAATCCGGGACCTTAAACTTTGGAGGCACCCTCAAGCCTGGAATCAACCCCAAATTAGACATATCCAGCCCCATAGAGTTTTGGCATTCAAGCGACTTCATTTTCTCTTCGATCATCTTAATCCTTCTATCAGCCTCAGAAGGTATTTCAGCATTTACAATCCTTGGAGAAAACACATCTTCCTGCCTGTCCTTATTCCAAGTGTGGTCCAAGCTACCATGTACAACACCTGTAGTGTCGAGACCATAACCATAGCCATTTCCGTTACCATTACCACCATTGGCAAAACCAGCATGATTAAAACCTGCCGCATTTCCAGCACCAGCAGCGTGACCACCCCCTCCAGCATTAGGGATGACTAAAGTTGGCATGGAATTGTCTACCCAAGGAGTTTCAAGGTGAGGAGGGTTAGAAGAAATCCCACCGTGTAACACACCATCACTATCAACCCGCGCAATCAGAGGTTGCACCAAAGTCTGAAGTTGAGCCTGAACACTAGCAACCCCTTGCATGACCTCCATCAGCTGTGCCATACGATCTCTCATCTCTTGCATTTCCACCTGCATCTGATCCATCAGTCTCTTCTAGTTTCCTCTGGTACCATACCGGTGAGTTGTCACGTCAGCAATCCTGAAATACTGAAACCACAGGAGAAATAAGGTTAACCGTTCCGGTGCACCTGCAAATGCGAGAAAGATGCTAAAATGCATACATGTATTTATGCAAAAGGGATATTTCCCCCTCGATTCTAGTTTCCAGGAAAACATATAACAGTGGAGACCCTGCGGACAAGCATAGAGTACTAACTCCTCATATATAGATCAAAAGCCATCAGGCGAAGTACAAACTACAGCTGAGTACAAATAAGGAAACGACCTCGACCAACAAGCCTGGCGATGGTCAAATACATCAAATAAACAGCAAAAAAACAACAGAAATAGACAAAACAGGTCAAGCAGGATGACGTGATCGGAAATCCTCTAATAACCTCGGTGTCTCAGGAAGATCCAGCCTAGCGAGTAGCCCCTGAATAAGCAAATCCTGCTGGCTCACGGTGTGCTGCAGGCTATCAACGTGATCCTCCAAAGCTCTCTCTCTGAAACATGCCTCCAGTCTGCGTCTCTTGGAGCCAACTCTCGACTTGAGATCCTTCAAGTTTGCGATCGCTTCATTCATCTTGCACTCGCTATCTCGTCTACGTGATGATTCTGCTGCAATCTCTCCATCTTTGGCATTAAGCTGAGCCTTCAGCTTGCTGATCTGAAGTTTTAACTTGTCCTCACGCTCCTTGTTATTAGTGAGTGTGGCATTCCATATTGACTCAAACTTGGAGATCCTCATGTAAGCCTTATCCAACTCTTCCTTCTTCGTGGCAAGAACACGGTAAGAAGCATTCAAATACTGGCCTGTGCGCTCTCTATCCTTAGTCTCCTTAGTCAGGTCCCTACCCAGTTTGTTGATAAGCTCAGTCTGTCTCCTGAAAGAATGAACTGCATCTATCTTTTCGCTTCGGAGCTGGATGATCACTTTCTCCAATTCTTCATTCACTTTTCTCAGCTCTTCCTTCTATGCCAACACCTGATTGTATTTCTGGATATCTACAGTAGTGGGTTCCTCAATCATGAGAGGATACAGAGGTGCGACTGCAGGGAATGGCATCAAGAACTTCACAGCTCTATCATGAATCCAAGTCAAGTAAGGGTCATACGCTCGGCTGTTACTCTTCCCCAAAGCTAACTTCTCTTTCCGACAAATGTTATTCCATGCATGCTCTAGTCTGCCCAGAGCCTCGCCCTCCAATAAACCAGTAAGATACAGAGATTCTTGTATCTCCTCTTCTCTAGGAGGCTCCCTTAATGCATACCCGAACTGTCTCACCGATAAAGAAGGATTATAGTTGATGCAACCTTTCCTTTCGATCAAATGAACGTTAGGAAAGCCACCACAACTATAAACAATATATGTACCCAACATGTCTCGATCAAACCAAACAATATTCTCTACAGATAATCCCATCAATCTCTCCGACCATTTTGAAGTACTAGCAGTAGCCACAAATAGATTCGTCTTAGGCATATGACTAGCAAACCTGTCGCTACTGCGAAAATCGGCGCCGGCTGACAGAAGAGTCGCCACCGTGCGTTATTCATCCCAACGGAGGGAAAGGAAACACTCGAAGTAAACCTAACGCAAAGACGGGAAAAGGTATGGTCATCGCAACCAAAACCTGGATTCGGGAGTCGGTTACGCAAGGGGAAGGTATTAGCACCCCTCACGTCCATCGTACTCGATGGGATCCACGCTTGCTTGTTTGTACGGATTACACTTCTATCTAAACTAAAGGATGAGGTCTGAAAAGAAAAGAAAACATGACTCGGCAAAGCATCGCACTTTGTGCCTACGTATTCCCGTCTGGAACGAGAAATCAGAGTCAACGTAGTTCGCCTAACTACGGGTGAAGGTGGGGAAGGTTGCTAGCTAGGATATCGCATCCTATGCCTACGTACTTCCACACTGCATGGAAGATCAGAGAAAACGTAGTTCGGGCTACGCACGACACAAGATGTTCAAGTGTCTTTTATGAAAAATATCACCTTAAACAAGGGTTTTCTTATTGCAAAAAGGTTTGTGTTTGTTCAAATCTTTTGACGGAAGAAATGAATTGATCTCTGTTATAACCTTTATTAATGTTTTTCTGTTGTTTTGAAGAAAGAAGAGATGACACTCTAAAAACTCCTAGGGTTACAAAAAGGGACAAAAAAATCTACCCTAATGTTATCATACATGGGTTAGCTCCTAATGTTTGTCATGTTACTCTCTTGCACGGAGAGAAACAAAGCTCCTAAGGGAATAAACGGAAAGCAAAAACAGATACAATAAACAGTAAAATACGAGGAATACAGCAAACAAGCTAGGCAAGGGAGCCAAACTCCACCTCGAACCTGAACACAATAGGTAAAAGTGAAGCACATTTCACTTTAAACCTAGGGGAATTAATACACACAATACAGAAAAAGCCCCAAGCTCTGACAGCTAACTCCAAAGTTGATGCACAGCACATCCTCTAAATGAACCTCCAAACTCTTTCTCATCATTAGACCCCCAAGCTCTAACTAGCTGCTTCTTTGACAGTCTTCATCTTCAATGATCTCCATCTTCAAGGGTGAGCACTCCAGGAATAACAGAATGAAATCAGGAGAGATAATATGGCATGCTAATCAGCTCATGAACAACCAAAGGAAGCTCACAAGGGATTAGCATAGTAAGACAGGTTCCCTCAAAGTTCTACCTCTAAGACCAATCACTTATCCCTCCAAAGGAGGGAGGTGAGTTCTTAGAGGGACTTTTAGTCATTGGGAAAGGAATGGAAGCACAAGAAGCATTCCATGTTTCATGAATTAAGTTTCTACTCTAAAGCTCTACCTAGCTCCTAAACCCTAAAGTCTTCGACAGCTCCCAGCAAGCTTCAAACATCTTCAACTCCTGGATCTCTAGTCTTCAATCTTCTCCTCAGTATGCTTCCTGAACAAGGTCTTCAAAACAAGACAAGCCCCCAAAGCAAACCCCAAAATAAACCCCACAAACAGATAAACACCAAGATAGCATACCATACAATCAATCAATTTAGAAAATATCCTAAAAATATTAAAGTCAAAGGGAAAAAATCTACTTTTTATTCACAAGGGTCTATTATACTTACCCATAATATCCCTATAGTCCCATACCCAAAATCAAACTAAAACTCCTAAAAGAAATGATTTACTTCACCTATGTCACACCTAAAACCCTAATTTGATTCTCCTAATCACACCTAATCAAAGTACTCCACAATTAATCCTAAAAATCACAAATAAAATTCTATGCCAGTTGAGGTCCTAAGTGAAATACCCTAAAAAGAATGGGTCCTAAATCTAAAGGGAACTATTAGAATTAAAATCAACAAAATCATGTATTAACCTAAACTCATTAAAAAGCTATTTAAAAGAAAAATGCACAAAAAATACTAAAACAAAATAAAATGGACTTTTAATATTTTCTAATTTTTCTTAACAACATTATAAACCTAGCACAAAAAGAAGAAATCAAAAACATTAATTTTTCATTTAGTTATGATTTTTTCAAAATCAAAAGAAAATTAAAGAATAAAAGAAATTAAAATGAAAAGGGAGGGGGGTGTATTCAGTAGATGCGCTAAGGGTAATATGAAGTTGGGCTCAGACTGGGTGGTGTGGAAAGCAACATGCGCAGGGCCCAATGGATTCAGAAATTCAAATAAAAAAAATAAAATAAAAATAAAATGATGCGGTGTGGATAGCAATGACATTCAGTGCATTTTGATGTTGGGCTCATTGAGGGTGTGGATAGTTACTTCTTGACTTAGGCCCAGGATGCGTTAAATGAAACGCATCGTTTCATCCTTTCAGCCACTTCCCTCCAAATCTCCAATTAAATCTGAGCCTTAGGATCGTTCTTTGAGTCAATGGTCTTATGCATGATCCAACGATACTCCTTCATCGTCTACCTTGGACAAACCCTAAGCCATAAAAAATACTCCCCATGCACGAACCTTCCCCCTCTCTGTTCTCCCTCATACCTCCATAAAACTCAAAACTTCAAAGACCAAAAACGTGCTATATTCCTCCCTCTACAAAACCCTACTTCTAGTTTTTTCTAATTCTCAACCTAAAGCCAAACCCGATAGTTGTAAATCTTGGGCACACTAGAATTACACTGAGATGCACTCCAAAGATTCCTGCTAACTCTTGTACTAAACTACTCTACACATTATGCTGGGTGTTTTAAGCTATCCAGCAAGGATTATCATGCCCTAATCTCAATGTTCTAAGTCATCAAAGTTCAATGCCCTAAAACAAAACTTCACTAATGGCTCTCTAAGCTCGTGGATATCATCACCTACTCAACCCTAGCAAATCTAACCTAAAGAAACATGCTAACAGGCCATAATTAAAGCTGAAGGAATCAAGATGCATACCTTCTATGTTGATGAAAACAGTGGAGGATTCTTGCACTTCAAGCTTGGCAAATCTTCAAGAATGGTCCTTAGAAGGTATTGTTGCTTCTGTATGCAAAGAAATCGTGTGAAGCAGCTTGTACTGAGGGCTGTAGATCTGGTGTAGAATCTTGCACTTTCAATGCTAGCTCCTCAAAACTCCATTTATGAACCTCTGACCACGCTTGTATACACTCACTATGATCTATGGATTAGAGATAAAGAAGAAGCTTGAACAGAAATGGTGTAGAATGAATGCTCTCCCTCTTTCTTGCAAATGAAGAAACTATGCAATTCTCACTTTTCTCTCTCTTTATTCACCAACCTCTCTCTATTCACCAACCTTTTTCTCCAATGCACCCAACTCAATATATAGATAACCATGGAAAGATCTAGAGTCTTCTGGATCCATCTTAGATGATTCTAGAAAGTTCATGAATTTCTCATGTTATGACATAATCCCCATCTCATGATATCTCCCTTCAATCTAACTTGCAGCCCCTTAAACACTTTTGAAAATATCATGACATGAGTTATTGAAGAGTGTATGATGCTTACCAAGCTAATCCCTTGCCTTGTGTTAAGTTTCACATGAATCCCTTATTATGCAAGTAATGGATTTACAAAGCAACCTCATTTTTAAAGCCCTATCTCAAAATTATGGCTGAAAAAATGTCTTTAAAATGTTGTTTAGACTCAATTTGATATATCACATGACCTATTTTGGATTTGTAGATTGCCCATACCAATTTTCAATTTGAACTTTTTCAACTTATGTCCATTTTTAAGTCATTTTCACCAACTTTTGTCAATTCTTGTTCTATACATTTCCAAACCTCCATGACCTCTTTCCTAGACTCAAAATGCCATTTTGAGCAACTTTGATGTTGTGAAGTTTTTCATTTGAAGCCTCCTTGTATGAGTTTTAGGCATAGGCTAAGAATGACCTATAATTCCACTTTCCCAAAATACCCCTGACTTGCACAAGCTATAACTTGAGCTTCACATATCAGATGAAGGCATACCATACCTTTTAGGAAAGGGGAGATCATGAGGAACAACCCTTATGTTTGCCAAGTATTCATTTGAAAACTCCTTGAAGGTCAGAAGTTGCTGGGAAGACAGGCAATTTTCACAGACAAATTTCAGTGTCCTCAGATGACCTGTAACTTGCAAGAGCTATAACTTGAGTTCTATAAATCACCTTGATGACTTCCACCACTCAAATTAAATCTATGAAGATACTCTACAAGTTTCATGTGGACCAGAAATTCATATGAAGCTTGCATTTTGAGTTACACTGCTTGGAAGTTTGACCTAAATCAGGGGATTTTACACTGAAACCCTAATTTGGTAACTCCACTTCTCCTTGACTCCTTCTGATTTTTCTTTGGCACAATACCACATCCATATCCATATAGCAAATAATGAATCCCACATTCTTCAAATGAGCCTTGATGCCTTTCAAAACAAGTCCTTGACCTAGGATTGACCTAGATAAAACCCTAGTTGACTGTCTTCAACTGAGGCTCTTGCAATCATTCCAATGACCTGGCTCTCCTTCAAAATGATCATCTAGACTTTCCATAACATCCATACACATTCCATACTTTTGGCTCATAGCTCATGCTTCCTCTGATGATCCCCAAATAACCTCAAGATAGGAGAGAACCCACTGAGTGATCTGAGTAATCTTGAATATGAATGAAACCCCTTGAACATACCTCTTGAGACAAGAATAGCACTTGATCCCCTGTTAAGATATCTTGCCTATGCTATGCAATGCAGATGAATGCACTATGTACATGATGACAATGCAAATGATTATGCAATTGAAACATAAGCCTAGGCTAAAAAAGGTTGGGCAAATTTTGGGGTGCAACAGCTGCCCCTATTCAAGCGGCTTGGACCCGACTGGATGAAGAGCGCGCAGCCTTCAGACATTTGAGGTACGAGACGGTTGAATACGAAAGAACCCGGAAATTTGCCAACCGCAAAATAAATTGCGTATGACTACTGCTTGGGAAGAGTCCCAGGGAACTGGCTTCTGTTGTCACAGCAACAACTAGCCATCCATCTGTCAATCTATTTTTTTTTTAAATATTCTGATATTGTCCGCCGACTACTCCATTCCGAAGAAATGAGCACACACCACACAACGAGAAATTGTTGATCTCACTTATCAACCTCTGTTGATCTCACTTATCAACCGAGCACACGCTAACCAGCGGGAAAATATTGACTTCACTTATCATGTTGATTTCACTTATCATGTTGATTTCACTTATCATGTTGATTTCACCGATCAACCTTTTGTATCCTGACGAAACGAGCAAACGCTTAACCGAACAAGACAATGCTGATTTCACTTATCAACCTTTCGTATCCTGAAGAAACGAGCAAACGCTTAACCAAACGAGACAATGCTGATTTCATTTATCAACCTTTCGTATCCTGAAGAAACGAGCAAACGCTTAACCAAACGAGACAATGTTGATTTCCCTTATCAACCTTCCGTTCGTATCCTGAAGAAACGAGCAAACGCTTAACCAAACGAGATAATGCTGATTTCCCTTATCAACCTTCCGTTCGTATCCGAACGAGCATCCACTAAACTACGAGAACATGTTGATTTCACTTACCAACCTTCCGTTCGTACCTGAACGAGCATCCATTAAACTGCGGGAAAATGTTGACTCCACTTACCAACCTTCCGTTCGTACCTGAACGAGCATCCACTAAACTGCGGGAACATGTTGATTTCACTTACCAACCTTCCATTCGTACCTGAACGAGCATCCACTAAACTGCGGGAAAATGTCGATTTCTCTTACCAACCTTCCATTCGTACCTGAACGAGCATCCACTAAACTGCGGGAAAATGTCGATTTCTCTTACCAACCTTCCATTCGTACCTGAACGAGCATCCACTAAACTGCGAGAAAATGTTGATTTCTCTTACCAACCTTCCATTCGTATCCGAACGAGCATCCACTAAACTGCGGGAAAATGTTGATTTCACTTACCAACCTTCCATTCGTATCCGAACGAGCATCCACTAAACTGCAGGAAAATGTTGATTTCTCTTACCAACCTTCCATTCGTATCCGAACGAGCATCCACTAAACTGCGGGAAAATGTTGATTTCACTTACCAACCTTCCATTCGTATCCGAACGAGCATCCACTAAACTGCGGGAAAATGTTGATTTCTCTTACCAACCTTCCATTCGTACCTGAACGAGCATCCACTAAACTGCGGGGACACAAGAAACTTAACCAAGCAACTCTGAGAGGACAATTCTGACGACGGCCGTCAAATACCTATTCTGGCAATAGGTATCCTGAAAACACTCCGCTGGGGAAATTGAGAACTTAACCAAGCACCCTGACGAGAATAACCTTGTTGAAAAATAATAAGAATTTAACCAAACAACTCTGTGGCGAATACCCTGCTGGGGACTATGAGGGACTTAACCAAGTAACTCATTGAAGTAACACCCTGCTGGAGAACATAACTCCGTTGGGGGAAACTATGGGTGACCACCCAAAAATATGCATTACCGTCTTCCAATGCCGACACCACAGCATCCTGAGAAAGACTCAGCTGGGGGGAAAAAGGTGCTTGGCCACGCAAACTCTGCCAGGGGAATATGACACGACGAACACGATCACTGCGTGCCTGGCGCAACAATCCTCTGTAACAAGATGAACACGATCACTGCATATTCTACACCACAACCCTCTCGACAGGAGGAATACGATCACTGCGTACTTTGCACCACAACCCTCTTGACAGGAGGAATACGACCACTGCGTACTTTGCATTGTAGACAAAACCATATATAGGACAAATATGATCACTGCGTATCTCTTCCGCAAAAACCCCATAACATAACGATGACCATGATCACTGCGTGCCCTGCGCCACAACCCTCTTGGCAGGAGAAAACACGATCACTGCGCGTCTTGTGCCGCAAACAAAACATACGGGATGAATACGATCACTGCATACTTTGAACACGATCACTGCGTGTTTGAACACGATCACTGCGTGTTCTGAGCCACGATCCTCTTGACTGGAGAAAACACGATCACTGCGTGCTGTGTGTCTCAACTAATCCACATAACTGGACGAATACGATCACTGCATATTCTAACCATACATAGGGTGAAAGCGATCATTGCGCGTTTCATGTCACGGCCCTCTTGACTGGAGGAAACACGATCACTGCGTGCCTTGTGACACAACTTCAAACATGGGACGAATACGATCACTGCGTACTTCGGCCACAAACAACCAGATGAACACGTTCACTGCGTGCCTCACCCTATAACCAAACCGTATAACGGACGAATACGATCACTGCGTATACCGACCAACAAAAACTGGATGAACATGATCACTGCGTGTCAATCTATAACCACTGTATAACGGACGAATACGATCACTGCGCATATCGACCAACAAACATCACATGATACGGTAAACACGATCACTGCGTGTTTCGCACCACCAATAGAGTGAACACGATCACTGCGTGTCCTGCCCAATAAACCCCCGAGACGATACCAACACGATCACTGTGTGCCTTACAAAACAATCTTCTTAGATCGGGACGAACACGATCACTGCGCCATTCGACCACAGATACACATACCAAGATCAACACGATCACTGCGTGTCCTACAACATGAACCCCATAGACGGTACGAATACAATCACTGCGTATTTGGACCACAAAACAACGTCAAGATCAACACGATCACTGTGTGTCTTACGACATGAACCCCATAGATGATACAAATACGATCACCGCGTATTTCATACTATAACCAAACCATATAACGGACGAACACGATCACTGCGTATATCGACCAACAAATCCACCTGATGCAATAGACACGATCACTGCGTGCTCCGCATCACAAGTTCACATGGTACTACCAACACGATCACTGCGTGCCATACGAATACGATCACTGCGTATCTTGAACACGATCACTGCGTGTTTTGAGCCACGACCCTCTTGACTGGAGGAAAACACGATCACTGCGTGTTGTGACATAACTTCAAACATGGGGCGAATACGATCACTGCGTACTTCGGCCACAAACAAACAGACGAAACACGATCACTGCGTGCTTCACGCCATAACCACCGTATAACGGACAAATACGATCACTGCGTATCTCGACCAACAAATCTACAGACCATGATCAACACGATCACTGCGTGTCTCGCACAATGAACCCCTGAGATAATGCCAACACGATCACTGCATGCCGTACAACACAATCCTCTTAGATCGGGACGAATACGATCACTGCGCAATTCGACCACAAACACACATACCAGGATCAACACGATCACTGCGTGCCTTATAACATGAACCCCATAGAAGATACAAATACGATCACTGCGTACTTGGGCCACGAAATTCACACACCAAGATCAACACGATCACTGCGTGCCTTACAGCGTGAACCCCCAAAGGTCGGGACAAATACAATCACTGCGTACTTTGACCACAAATCAACATCTTCCTGAACCACGACTTCTCTTATCGGCAAGGAACAACATGTCTGAAACGGAAGAGGTAACCAACCTGGCTTATGTTTCAAAAATGCACGTTCGCGAATGATGTAATGCTTCCATACAGCATGGAAATGCTACGTATTTTGGGTAAAATGCAAGTATGATGATGCATGCTTATGCAAAAAGTCGCTTCAGCAACATAAATGCTGAAGACAAAGCTGGATCCGCTGGGGATAATCGGACATCACAGAATTATTCCAACAAAATAAATGCTGGAAGAGTGAAATCAACTCCACTGAGGAAGAACATATGTGCCGAGTATGATTGACCTTCTCTGGGGATAGCTTACCCGTGCCAATGAAAATCGGGCTTTTGCTGGGGAAAACGGACAGAGTCTTCCTGCGTACTAATGAAGATTGGATTTTGAAACTGATGTGACAACATGGACGGGCCTCACAGTGATCGCCAATAAGAATTGGACTTTTAGGCTATCTGCGATGGGTCAGGTACAACTGACGCTGAACAACATTCTATCTGAATTCACAGTCCCTGGTCGACGGATCAGAAGATAGTAACATGACTTCCCGAAATTCGTCTCACACTTTAAGATTGACTAAATCTGCTCGAATAACTCTGAATAACCCTGATGATACTGAGAAAAACAATCCCTTTGCTTCTGACATGCCCCAGCCTGCGGGACCTCTGTGGGGATACTCCTTAAAAGGGAATCTGACAATTTGTATCTTGTTAGTCTGGTATAAGATGCCCCGGCATTCTGAACCTCGAATAAAGAAAAACTTCTGCGCTCTTAAGATGGCCTGCCCCTGATTGCAATGACGTTGCCCCTGGTTAGCTGATTTAGAGCAGTACCTCCGATTACGAGAGATTTACCGAATCTCGACCTGATTGCCCCAGAATAACTGACTTCGAATGGCTGACCTGACTGGGGAGTCACTTAATGGCTTGCCCCGGCTTACGGAACATTCGGGCGTTCTGTATTCTATCTCGACCATACTTTCCACTGTGGGAAACTTCCCTGCTGTCAAGCGCTTACTCGCAAGTAAAACAAGTTGTTATGCATAAAAGATATAATAATGCAACGCATATGACAGTTTTGACATCCAATCTGTTCACCGGGAAAAGGAAAAACATTTCATGGCATGTAATGCACAAAACATTTGTCAAGGATATCAATATCAGTACCAACATGGCATGAGGAACCCTTTCAGGAGTCAGTTTCGACGCGATCTTTACCGAAGTATGCTCTCAAAACAAACCTGCTTCAATTAGGACTTTTGAAGGTTGTAACGTGGTCGGGTTCACGGTTTTGAAGGAAAGGATAAAGGCTCAAAGTTTATTTTAACCCACCCATTCTCCTTGATGTTCTCCGATCCTATGTTCAGCTAATTCGACCTTAGCACTCACCTCTCAGAGGCTGAAAAATAGGAGTGATAGTTCGAGAAATTATGATTGTTGGGAGTGATAGCCACTCACCTTCCGTCTTTGACACTTGAGGTCACACGACTCGTATTTCATTTGAGGATTTTTCCATCCTTTCATCTTTTTTCTTTTCATATCCCTAACTTTTGCCTGGACCGACTCTCTTTGAGTTTCTTTTGATTTTTTTTTCTTTTTTTTTTTTAGTCCAGCGGGATGCCCTCGTTTTTGCCTAAGTCATTTGTTTTGAAGTTTGACTTAGCGGGCTTTTGATTATCCTCTTTTTTCTTTCGAACAAGTCGTGTGACGCTGGTTGTCTGACTCTTTGGGGAATGATGTGACTGTTTCACTCCTAATGCTGAACCATTGTGGTTTCTTAGGCACGACCTCTAGAGGTGTGATTGATCCTCGAACGGACACTCCTTTTGCAACTTGAACGCTCGGTCAAATTAGCTAACACCTACCCTACCCCAGGTTAAGATTGAGGGTTTTTCATTTGCAGAAAGAAACTCCTACTACAAGGCTCAAAAGGGTATACAAGGGATTATCTTCCTTATATCTCCGGTGTTTAGGGATTTGAAACAATGCCTGTACATCATCAGCAGGTTTTATTTCAAAAGCATACAATCGGAAGTTGCATGTCGTTCATTTTCGTCATCCTCCCCAGATTCCTCTTAACCAGGTGTTGGACATTTATAAAAACAATTAGTGAACACGAATGGATTTAATCAAAACATGCATATTTATTTCATTATCATCAATCGAATGAACACAACGAGTTTTACAAACAAGATTGCATTTTAAACAGGAAGGAAACTACAAACGTAAAGAAATGACAAGATAAAACAAAGAAAAATGCCAGCTTCCTAGAACCAGGCTTTCACATCTGTCTTGTGCTGAACCAGCCATCTTCACTGTCAGTGGTTGGAGGCAACCTGACGTTGTCCTGATCTGCTTTCAATGACTCCACCAAACTAGGGAATACTCCTCATTCAGATGATTTCGGGCCCTTCCTGCCCGAAGTTAATAGTTGTATTATCGAGCAGGTCCTGCACCTTGTGCTTGAAGGCCAGACAATCTTCAATGTTGTGCCCCGGTGCTCCTGAATGGAAGTCACAGTGCTCATTGGTATCGTACTCAGCTGGTGGCGTGCCTGTCAGCGGGGCTAACTTCCTCTTTTCAACCAACTGTAGTCGTAGCAACGTTTGAAGAAGTTCGGCGTAAGACATCGGAGGCACTTTAAATACCCTCATCGGCCTCTGATTCTGAGCTCTTCGCTGATTGGGATGCTGTTGTCTTTGCTGCTGTTGAGGTCGTTGCTGTTGTTGCTGGTACCGGGTTGACTGTTGAACAACTTTCGTAGCAAATACAACATCAGTTTCTTGATTTCCACCGCGCTGACGGAGGTACTCCTTATGCTCAGCCACTTTCTTTCTCAGATCTGCCCCAGGAATAGGCAACAGTTGCGGGCACGGAGATTCTGACACCATGGAGTCCAAGATACGTTTCTGACCTACTGCAGCTACAGGAACGTCCATCCTTTTAGCATCAACTGGGGTAGGACCAATACGTACAGCTACACCGCTCGGCGTGAATTCAATATCTTTTAAGTCAATCAGGTCTTGAACATTGTGCTTAAAAGCATGACAACTCTCGATGACATGTCCGAGTGTCCCAGAGTGAAATTCACACTGCTTACTGGTATCGTACCCATGAGGCGATATCGTTCCCTTGGGTGATTCCATTGTTCTTTTTTCAACCAGTTTAAACCTCGATAAAGTCTGAAAGAGCTCAGCATACGTTGAAGGTGGTGCCTCAAATACCTTCTTTGGCCTCCCCTCTTGAATCCTCCGTTGAGCCGGATGTGACGGAGAATCGTTAATCTGAACAAAACCCCGAGGTGTGATGAAAGTCCGGTTAGAGTCTAACAGATCTTGAACCTGACTTCTAAGCACCTTACAATCATTTGTTGAATGCCCCTGTGCCCCAACATGGTACTCACAGCGGGCGCTGGCATCAATACCCGGTGGGTGCGGCGGAATCACCGCATTAGTCTCTTTCGGCACTATCAATCCACTTCTGACTAGATCTGGCAACAACTGACTGTACGACACCGGTAGTTGCGTAAACTGCCTTTCCGGTTTCCTTGGTCTTTGTTGGGCGTGTTGACGCGATCGACGATAGGACGACCGTTGACTCGAAGCGTCTGAAAACTGATCCTGAGATGCTAGAGATTCGGAGACGACATCATTTCTTTCTTCCCACTCCTCTTGAGAACCAACAACTGACTCGTCCTTATCACCTGGGATATAAGGAGCATCTTGACGCTTTCCACTCTTGAGTCCTCTCTCAACAAGCTCTCCCATTCTCACCAGGCTCGCAAAGCTTGTACAACCGAACAATTTGTCATAATAGTGGCCTTTCGGAGCACCCCAGAAGAGGTCAACCATTTCTCTTTCCTGAAGTGGTGGTTGGACACGAGCAGCCAATTCTTTCCCTCTTTGCACATACCCTCTAAAGGATTCATTCTCTGCCTGAGATAATTCTTGCAAATGTGCGAGACTAGGAGCCATATCCAGGTTATAGTCGTATTGCTTCACAAAGGCATTGGCTAAATCTGACCATGATTTGATGCTATCACTTTTCAGCTGCATATACCAATCCAAAGACGCTCCAATCAAACTATCTTGGAAACAGTGAATCATGAGCCTGTCATTGGTGACATGCGAAGTCATTCTTCTGCAGAACATAACCAAATGTAACTTCGGACAACTATCCCCTTTGTACCTCTCAAAATTAGGCGTCTTGAACTTCGGAGGCAACACAAGGCCTGGCACTAAACACATGCTCGCAACATTCAGATCAAGAGTATTCTTATTCATCAAGGCATCAATCTGATCTTCCAACAGTTGAAGTCTTCTCGTATACTCAACAGTCCTTGGGTTCTGAACATTAACCTGTGGAACAGCTCTTGGAGAATCTGGCGTAGAGAAGGTGGAACCTTGATACTCTGTATCATTGAGAGAAGGTGGACCTCTGACAGGGGTTTGCACAGGCTGAGAAACATCGTCCACTGGAGCTCTCTGAATATTAGTTTCTCCCTTGTTCATAGCCGTTATGGATTCCATGAGCTGACTCAGCTGGTTTTTCAACACTTCAAACTCTGCCCGAGTAACAACCAAATTCTGCCCTCCTGAAGCCATGATCCTCCCAAAAGCTAACCCAAGCCCAATACGAATGTCGGGAAATCAACTGACGAAGCGGACAAAAGACGGGTAAGCTCCCAGTTCCGGTTGATGATGGATATGCACATGAGATGCAAATGCAAACAAAAATGCAAAAATGCAAATGCACACACAAGGGATCAAGTTGCTACTGAGAAGCCACATCTGCAATACTGGTCTTAGACAGACCCATAATACTTACTTAAACTATGGTCTTAGACAGACCTCTCAATGAACTCCAGCTTGGTCTCTGACAGACCCAATAATATAACCATCCTGGTCTCTGACCGACCCGGTAACTGTCCACAAAATATCCACAATCCTGAATCTCGTAAGAAATAAACCGGTAGTCTGAAGGTCAAGTTACCTGCATGCCCCGAACCCCTCTCACAGGTAGATGTCCCTATAACTGACACAAGGTACGGCATCCTATGCGGTCGTTGGCGTCACAGACTTTCAGGGTTGATGATACGATACCCAGAAGGTGTGGCATCATCAAATCCTGAAGAGGCCTCACTTAGCCAACTTCCAAATGATCGGTCCCCGGAGTCGACAATCCAACTAACCAACAGCCCACTGCACCCAAAGGGTGAAACAGAAAGTCAACCAGAAAAACCTCGTCCGAGCGTAGATTTCGCGGGAAGCTAGTACATGCAAAGCATGCACACCCCCACTAATCTCTACTCTAATTCTAGGTGCACTCAAGCCCAGGTCCGGCTTATCTCTCAATCATAGAACCCCCATCAAACCCACAATACAGCAATAATAATGATAATAAAATGCTGAAATGCAAATACAGAAATGTAAATCCATACAAAGCCCACGACGGGAAAACAAGCGCTAGGATTGACTCGCGTAGGGAACCGTTGGAGTCCCCAGCAGAGTCGCCAGCTGTCGCTACTGCGAAAATCGGCGCCGACTGACAGAAGAGTCGCCACCGTGCGTTATTCATCCCAACGGAGGGAAAGGAAATGCTCGAAGTAAACCTAACGCAAAGACGGGAAAAGGTATGGTCATCGCAACCAAAACCTGGATTCAGGAGTCGGTTACGCAAGGGGAAGGTATTAGCACCCCTCACGTCCATCGTAATCGATGGGATCCATGCTTGCTTGTTTGTACGGATTACACTTCTATCTAAACTAAAGGATGAGGTCTGAAAAGAAAAGAAAACATGACTCGGCAAAGCATCGCACTTTGTGCCTACGTATTCCCGTCTGGAACGAGAAATCAGAGTCAACGTAGTTCGCCTAACTACGGGTGAAGGTGGGGAAGGTTGCTCGCTAGGATATCGCATCCTATGCCTACGTACTTCCACACTGCATGGAAGATCAGAGCAAACGTAGTTCGGGCTACGCACGACACAAGCTGTTCAAGTGTCTTTTATGAAAAATATCACCTTAAACAAGGGTTTTCTTATTGCAAAAAGGTTTGTGTTTGTTCAAATCTTTTGACGGAAGAAATGAATTGATCTCTGTTATAACCTTTATTAATGTTTTTCTGTTGTTTTGAAGAAAGAAGAGATGACACTCTAAAAACTCCTGGGGTTACAAAAAGGGACAAAAAAATCTACCCTAATGTTATCATACATGGGTTAGCTCCTAATGTCTGTCATGTTACTCTCTTGCACGGAGAGAAACAGAGCTCCTAAGGGAATAAACGGAAAGCAAAAACAGATACAGTAAACAGTAAAATACGAGGAATACAGCAAACAAGCTAGGCAAGGGAGCCAAACTACACCTCGAACCTGAACACAATAGGTAAAAGTGAAGCACATTTCACTTTAAACCTAGGGGAATTAATATACATAATACAGAAAAAGCCCCAAGCTCTGACAGCTAACTCCAAAGTTGATGCACAGCACATCCTCTAAATGAACCTCCAAACTCTTTCTCATCATTAGACCCCCAAGCTCTAACTAGCTGCTTCTTTGACAGTCTTCATCTTCAATGATCTCCATCTTCAAGGGTGAGCACTCCAGGAATAACAGAATAAAATCAGGAGAGCTAATATGGCATGCTAATCAGCTCATGAACAACCAAAGGAAGCTCACAAGGGATTAGCATAGTAAGACAGGTTCCCTCAAAGTTCTACCTCTAAGACCAATCACTTATCCCTCCAAAGGAGGGAGGTGAGTTCTTAGAGGGACTTTTAGTCATTGGGAAAGGAATGGAAGCACAGGAAGCATTCCATGTTTCATGAATTAAGTTTCTACTCTAAAGCTCTACCTAGCTCCTAAACCCTAAAGTCTTCGACAGCTCCCAGCAAGCTTCAAACATCTTCAACTCCTGGATCTCTAGTCTTCAATCTTCTCCTCATCATGCTTCCTGAACAAGGTCTTCAAAACAAGACAAGCCCCCAAAGCAAACCCCAAAATAAACCCCACAAACAGATAAACACCAAGATAGCATACCATACAATCAATCAATTTAGAAAATATCCTAAAAATATTAAAGTCAAAGGGAAAAAATCTACTTTTTATTCACAAGGGTCTATTATACTTACCCATAATATCCCTATAGTCCCATACCCAAAATCAAACTAAAACTCCTAAAAGAAATGATTTACTTCACCTATGTCACACCTAAAACCCTAATTTGATTCTCTTAATCACACCTAATCAAAGTACTCCACAATTAATCCTAAAAATCACAAATAAAATTCTATGCCAGTTGAGGTCCTAAGTGAAATACCCTAAAAAGAATGGGTCCTAAATCTAAAGGGAACTATTAGAATTAAAATCAACAAAATCATGTATTAACCTAAACTCATTAAAAAGCTATTTAAAAGAAAAATGCACAAAAAATACTAAAACAAAATAAAATGGACTTTTAATATTTTCTAATTTTTCTTAACAGCATTATAAACCTAGCACAAAAAGAAGAAATCAAAAACATTAATTTTTCATTTAGTTATGATTTTTTCAAAATCAAAAGAAAATTAAAGAATAAAAGAAATTAAAATGAAAAGGGAGGGGGTGTATTCAGTAGATGCGCTAAGGGTAATATGAAGTTGGGCTCAGACTGGGTGGTGTGGAAAGCAACATGCGCAGGGCCCAATGGATTCAGAAATTCAAATAAAAAAAATAAAAGAAAAAGAAAATGATGCGGTGTGGATAGCAATGACATTCAGTGTATTTTGATGTTGGGCTCATTGAGGGTGTGGATAGTTACTTCTTGACTTAGGCCCAGGATGCGTTAAATGAAACGCATCGTTTCATCCTTTCAGCCACTTCCCTCCAAATCTCCAATTAAATCTGAGCCTTAGGATCGTTCTTTGAGTCAATGGTCTTATGCATGATCCAACGATACTCCTTCATCGTCTACCTTGGACAAACCCTAAGCCAGAAAAAATACTCCCCATGCACGAACCTTCCCCCTCTCTGTTCTCCCTCATACCTCCATAAAACTCAAAACTTCAAAGACCAAAAACGTGCTATATTCCTCCCTCCACAAAACCCTACTTCTAGTTTTTTCTAATTCTCAACCTAAAGCCAAACCCGATAGCTGTAAATCTTGGGCACACTTGAATTACACTGAGATGCACTCCAAAGATTCCTGCTAACTCTTGTACTAAACTACTCTACACATTATGCTGGGTGTTTTAAGCTATCCAGCAAGGATTATCATGCCCTAATCTCAATGTTCTAAGTCATCAAAGTTCAATGCCCTAAAACAAAACTTCACTAATGGCTCTCTAAGCTCGTGGATATCATCACCTACTCAACCCTAGCAAATCTAACCTAAAGAAACATGCTAACAGGCCATAATTAAAGCTGAAGGAATCAAGATACATACCTTCTATGTTGATGAAAACAGTGGAGGATTCTTGCACTTCAAGCTTGGCAAATCTTCAAGAATGGTCCTTAGAAGGTATTGTTGCTTCTGTATGCAAAGAAATCGTGTGAAGCAGCTTGTAGTGAGGGCTGTAGATCTGGTGTAGAATCTTGCACTTTCAATGCTAGCTCCTCAAAACTCCATTGATGAACCTCTGACCATGCTTGTATACACTCACTATGATCTATGGATTAGAGATGAAGAAGAAGCTTGAACAGAAATGGTGTAGAATGAATGCTCTCCCTCTTTCTTGCAAATGAAGAAACTATGCAATTCTCACTTTTCTCTCTCTCTATTCACCAACCTCTCTCTATTCACCAACCTTTTTCTCCAATGCACCCAACTCAATATATAGAGAACCATGGAAAGATCTAGAGTCTTCTGGATCCATCTTAGATGATTCTAGAAAGTTCATGAATTTCTCATGTTATGACATAATCCCCATCTCATGATATCTCCCTTCAATCTAACTTGCAGCCCCTTAAAAACTTTTGAAAATCTCATGACATGAGTTATTGAAGAGTTTATGATGCTTACCAAGCTAATCCCTTGCCTTGTGTTAAGTTTCACATGAATCCCTTATTATGCAAGTAATGGATTTACAAAGCAACCTCATTTTTAAAGCCCTATCTGAAAATTATGGCTGAACCAATGTCTTTAAAATGTTGTTTAGACTCAATTTGATATATCACATGACCTATTTTGTATTTGTAGATTTCCCATACCAATTTTCAATTTGAACTTTTTCAACTTATGTCCATTTTTAAGTCATTTTCACCAACTTTTGTCAATTCTTGTTCTATGCATTTCCAAACTTCCATGACCTCTTTCTTAGACTCAAAATTCCATTTTGAGCAACTTTTATGTTGTGAAGTTTTTCATTTTAAGCCTCCTTGTATGAGTTTTAGGCATAGGCTAAGAATGACCTATAATTCCACTTTCCCAAAATACCCCTGACTTGCACAAGCTATAACTTGAGCTTCACATATCAGATGAAGGCATACCATACCTTTTTGGAAAGGTGAGATCATGAGGAACAACCCTTATGTTTGCCAAGAATTCATTTGAAAACTCCTTGAAGGTCAGAAGTTGCTGGGAAGACAGGCAATTTTCATAGACAAATTTCAGTGTCCTCAGATGACCTGTAACTTGCAAGAGCTATAACTTGAGTTCTATAAATCACCTTGATGACTTCCACCACTCAAATTAAAGCTATGAAGATACTCTACAAGTTTCATGTGGACCAGAAATTCATATGAAGCTTGCATTTTGAGTTACACTGCTTGGAAGTTTGACCTAAATCAGGGGATTTTACACTGAAACCCTAATTTGGTAACTCCACTTCTCCTTGACTCCTTCTGATTTTTCTTTGGCACAACACCACATCCATATCCATATAGAAAATAATGAATCCCACATTCTTTAAATGAGCCTTGATGCCTTTCAAAACAAGTCCTTGACCTAGGATTGACCTAGATAAAACCCTAGTTGACTGTCTTCAACTGAGGCTCTTGCAATCATTTCAATGACCTGACTCTCCTTCAAAATGATTATCTAGACTTTCCATAACATCCATACACATTCCATACTTTTGGCTCATAGCTCATGCTTCCTCTGATGATCCCCAAATAACCTCAAGATAGGAGAGAATCCACTGAGTGATCTGAGTAATCTTGAATATGAATGAAACCCCTTGAACATACCTCTTGAGACAAGAATATCACTTGATCCCCTGTTAAGATATCTTGCCTATGCTATTCAATGCAGATGAATGCACTATGTACATGATGACAATGCAAATGATTATGCAATTGAAACATAAGCCTAGGCTAAAAAAGGTTGGGCAAATTTTGGGGTGCAACAAAACCAAGCATACAATAGAGGAACACAACAAGCCACATTCTTACCCCCTTTGTTTCTCATTCTTGTAATGCACAGAATGATAAACGTCTTAGAGAAGAGTAGGCACCGGGTTTCTCGAGGCCAGTATATGAAATGCATCCAAATCCACAAAGTCTGGAAGATTAGGAAACAAAACAATGTCGTATATACAAAGAGCAAGAACAACACTATATGCAATCCAGCAACCATCCTTAGCAAACTGCCTAGCTTTATCAACTAGGAAAGCCAAAGGAAAACCATGCACCCCATTCCACTCTGTCAAGCCCCCCTGTAACTCTGAAGCATCCACATGTACTATGGCAGCTAGCTTAGCCAGATCAGGTTTCGCATCAATATGAATAAATGGCATATGACTAAGAACAGGCACATCCAACAATACTGAATACTCCTCTAAAGTAGGTGCTAGAATGTAGTCAGAAAAAACAAAGCACCTCAACTGTGGATCATAAAACTGCAGAAAGGCATAAAGACCATCCACCTCATATGCTGAAGGCTTGCAGACCCATTTCAACAATCTCCCATAAGACTGCCTAAAATCCTCCATCACCTTCCCACCAGCCAGAGAAATCAAACTCAGCAAAGACCTGGCATCTGGAGTCGGAAGCTTGTAAGCCAAATTTCTCTTCAAAGAATCCATATTAGCAAGGAGGGAATAAGATCACCAGAATCAAAGGAGAAATATGCACCTGCAACACAAATACATGTTAATGATATGCAGATGAAAATGCAAATGCAAATGCAAACAAGGCATCAAGACTGTTGTTCTGTCGGTCAAGAAGAAACAGCGCTTCGCCTTGGCAAGAACAAAGTACCGACAACAGGATCCACTGATATCATGAACAAAGATTCACACTTGCAAAGAACCGGGTATTCTGAAAGTCAAGGTTTCCTGCATAACCCAATCCCTCTCACATGTGTGGACCTATCCACTGATAAAGGTTCGGCATCCTATGCGTTTATCAGCGTCACAGACTTTCAAGAAATGATGATACGTTCACCATTTCTGGTTAGGCATCATCGTCCCTTGAAGAGGCCTCACTTAGCTGACTCACAAATGATCGGCCCCCAGAGTCGACAACCCTCAAATCCAAAATTCCCTCGAGCCCAAAGGGCCAGAAAGAAAGTTGTCTAAGAGAATCTCGTTCGAGCGTGAATTTCATGGTGAGCTAGTACGAGCAAAGCAAGCACACCCACCATTAATCTCCACTACTAAAGCTAGGTGTATACTTAAGCCCAGGTCCGGCTTATCACTCAATGGAACTTCCCTCCCCACAACACAGCAGTAATGATATATAATGCAAAAAATAAATGCGGGAAAGTAAATAAAGCACATATATATAACACCCAAAGATAAACAAACAAGCGCTAGGATTGACTCGCATAGGGAACCAGAGTCCCCAGCAGAGTCGCCAGCTATCGCAACTGCGAAAAACCACCGGCGGAAAAATAGAAGAGTCGCCACTTTTGTTATTTATCCCAAAGAGAGGGAAAGGAAACGATCGCAAAAACCTAAAGAAAAAGGGAAAGACAAGGTCATCGCAACCATGTCTGGATTTGGGAGTCGGTTACGCAAGGGGAAGGTATTAGCACCCCTCACGTTCGTCGTACTCGACGGGATCCACGCATTGTTGTCTATCTAAAAGGGTGTGTTGAAACTATCTAGCTAAAGGCTTAAGGACAAAAGAAAAAGAAAACAAACTGACTCGGTAGAGCATCGCCGCTCTGTGCCTACGTACTCCCTCGTGCAATGGAAACGTCAGAGTCAACGCAGTTCGGGCTAAAAGGACCACAGGTTGGTTCAAAAGTTTTTAGGCCCGAGTAGGGTTAACAAATAGTTCTAGCAGTTGGTGTATGCAGCTCGACCATTGGAGACTTAGGCGTTACCGTTTGCGGTAGAACTAAAAGTTAACGACACTCTTTTTGTGAAAAGATTTTCCTGATTAAGATCCCGAAGGATGAAAAAGAGTTTGAATTGTTTTTGAGTTTTTTAGAGAAAAAGTGTTTTGAACTTGATTTGTAACTCCTGTTGCACTAGAGACTATGACCTAAGAGCGAATGCGTCGTATATCACCCAAAGGGTATACACTAAACACTCTAGGTCCTTGAGAGGAGGCCCTTCAATTACCATTTCTCAAGTAGCTTAAGGCTCGTAGCGTGCTACACTTGTCATTCCTTATTAAGTGTTTTATGAATGTTTGAAGATGAGAAGAGAAGAAGGAACACTAATGGGAGACTAATAAATCCTAAAAGTTATCATATAAAGTGGACCTAAAGTTGAGATTTAAAAGGGAACTACCTAATGTTATCATGCATAGTTAGGCACCTAATGTCTACCATAACCTCAAGAGGTTAGAGAACTTATGGGGAGCATGGCAAAGAAAAGCAAAAGAAGAAGAAGAAGAAGAAAAATGCATATGCAAATGAAAGGATGCACACATAAGATGCAACACATAGAATGATAGTGGGAGGAAAAATAGTGTGGGGCAGTAGCCTCCATAAGCTCATCTCAACCAAGCATGCATATGGAAATGCAAGAAAAGAGAAGAAGTAGAAGTGCATAAGAAGAATTTAAACAAACACAAGCAAACTACACAAAGATGCACCAAAAAGAATGGGATGAAACGACCTAAGTCAAACAACATCAACCACACCAATGAAAATCAAAACAAATGAAAGGCAAAACAAAACCCAAAGCCAAGTGAGGATGGGAGACCAAATGAGGGCAGCAAGGACCCCATAATAGGTACTCAACCATAAGCATCACTTATCAAAAACAAAGAAACACCAAAAGTGTCCTCAAGGATTCATCATTCTAGGTATGCTTCAAATACCTCCAAAGGAGGGACCAAGCCACCTTAAATGACACTCCAAGGTCATTGGAAAGAAGGGAGATGAAGAGAAGAAAGCTCACAATCAATACCAAAACAAAATAAGAAGAAACGCAAGCAAGATCACAAAGGAAGCAAACACACACCACTTAGGAGTTCAAGTTGAAAGCACAAAAAGAAAAGCATCAATCAATAAGCAATGAACATAATTTTGACCTAAAAACGAACATACAGCAAGCTCAACATGTCTAAAATGTGAAACAAGAAGAGTTGAGAGCTTATTGGATCCACAAAGGTCATTTCCAATCCAAACTAGGTCATGCACTTGTGTGAGATATTCTATGAGATGACCTAACTTGCAAGTCACCTCAAAAATAGGAAAAAGGCTTAAAAAAACCAAATAAAATACACAAAGAATCTAAACATGTTGGCAACCAGAGGCCAAGAAATCAAGACAAATATTCCCTCAAAGCACCATCAAAAGAAACAATTCATTTAGATGTACCACTTTGAAATGGGAGAAAACAAGTGCAAAAAGAAAAGCCATAAAAGTCAACCCAAAAGTCAACAACCAGGGGCAAAATGGTCCTCAAAAATTGATCAACTCATCATTGAGATGAGGATCAATTTTCAATCATTGGATCAAAAAGGAATGAAAAATAAATGCAAAAGCAAACAAGGTTACAATTTAAACCATCTAAAACCACTCCAATATTTAATTCATTTTTTAATTGAAAATAAAATTGAAAAATAAAATAAAAATATCAAAAAAAAAAGTAGACATCTCAAAGTTGATAAAAAATATTTTTGGTGAATTTTTAAAGTATTGGAGTTATTTTTAATGATTTAAATTCAAAACAGAAAATAAAATAAAAATCAAAAGAAATAAAAAGAAAATGACAAATATGTGGTGCAAACAACAATAAAATGAAGTTCAAAAAAGAGTTGGGCCCAGTCTGGGGGTGTGCATAGCAGGCGCATGCAAGGCCCATCAGACAATCCACAAAATAAAACAAAAACCTGGTAATTCCATGTGGCTCAGTCAACCATGGACTAGCGTGGAAATGCGCTGGGAAGCGCTTGATCTCCATCGTTGGAACCAAAAGTAATCAAATCAAACGCGTGTGGTCATGACACCTCATCATCCCCTACCTCCAAAACCCTAAAACCAGACCACCGGCCGGAGGCAATTGTTCATCGTCTTCTCCGGCCATCCTCCACCGCGCGCAGCAACAACACAACACATATCACCAAACCTCAACTAAATTGCATGAATTTTATACCCAAATTCATCTAGAGATCAAGAGGATCTCAAATCCAGCCTCAAAAATCACTTATCACACAACATGAGAGCAAACCGAATCAAACAAACTTGAGCACCAAAATCAAAAGTTCATCAAAACAACTCCAATTTGGTTTAAAACTCATCTAGAAGTCACGTAGGTTATAGATCAAGCATCAAACAAGCCAAAACACGCATGAACAAGCCAAAACAGATTCAAACATTTTTTAGCATCATCCAGTAATCAACACCAATGCCAGTTTGTTTTACATATTAATGATCTACATTGTTTCTACGTCTCAAATATGCAAAAATGGCAGTGAATCAATGCATAACCAGAGTGTAAAGTTGATTTTCAATTACCTAGTGGAGAACTTCCACTGAGCCTTCAAATGGAGCTTAAGCTTGAAGAAAATTGTCCAGAATCGTTCAATGATCTTCAATAGAGCTTTTGCAATTCACAATTTGGCTTGAAATGTCCTCTATCTCCAAATTCGAAATTTGAATTTTCAACACTTTTTCAAAACTGTTCTTGAGCAATTCTCCTCCAATTCTCTGTTCTGATGATTTGTTCATGGCCAAAACCTTATATGTGATGGATCTTGATAAGAATTGAGTCCAATCTCAGCCTCTAACAGCCCAATTGAAAATCCAAGGAATTGAAATTGGAGCTCACTAATGTACACGAAAATTCCACCAAATTGGCTCCAAAATGGTTGAAAATGCTTGCTGGTACCACATGGGATGTGAATGGCTAGGATTGAAGCCTTAATTGATCTCAATGGCTCATGTTGGTTGTGTAACTTCATAGTGAAGAAACCTTGAAAATGTCTTACTAAAACACCTCAAATTCAAATTCTATTAATGCCAATGTGTTCCAAATGTAGTTTGCACTCAAAAAATGTACTCATTTGCACCAAAATGATCAATAATGAATTAATTCCCATTTTGCCCTTTTAAACTTTCTTCCATGAAAATTCACATATCCAATCTTCATTCCAAGCATAAACCATGACTTCTCAATGCTTGACTAAGCAAATAACACCATTTGGAGCAAGTTTGATGTTGGAAAAATCTTCATTTGAAGTGTGCAAGTTGGTGAAATGGACCTATAATTTTGTGACCTATAATCTTACTTTCCTAAAATACCCCTGACTTGCAAACCTCATAACTTGAGTTCTACAAATCAGATGAAAGACTTCTAGTACTTTTTGAAAAGCTAAGACCAAGATCTACAACTTTCATGTTGGTAAAAAGTTGATGAGAAACATTATTCTATGTCAATAATGGCTTGGAAGTTGGTTGACTTTTGTTAACCAAAATCACATCCCTCTGATGACCTGTAACTTGTCTTGAGCATAACTTGAGTTCTATAAATCCAATCAAGGACTTCTAGTACTCAAAATAAAGCTAAGAACATGCTCTACAAGTTTCATGTTGGTAAAAAGTTGAGATGAAACTTGTATCTTGAGATAGGTGGTCTTGAAGTTAGGCACTAAATAGGGGATTTTACCCTGAGAATCCTAATTTAGTAACTTCTTCTCCTTTTGATTCTTGATGAATTGATCTTGAAATGCTATCTCATATATCTTAACACAACATCCCATTACCATAGAGACTTTGAATTGAGTTTTAATCTCCTTCAATTTCACAACTGACTAAGGATTAACCAGATGAAAACCCTAATTGCAACCTCTTCAACTGTAACTTTTCACACTTAGCACAAACACTTGGATGAGCTCCACAATGACCCTCAAGGCACTCAATGAGCTCTCTCAACATCTTATATCCATAACCATATGTTGCACCCCAAAATTTAACCAACCAATTCTTGTATTTGGCTTATGTTTCATTTCATTTTGTATTTACATCCACGTACCGCGTACATTGCATTTTTCAGCCAGATTGATTTTTATCGGGATTACAGCCCTCTTATCGCGCTTCAGACAATTCAAACCATTTCGAGTACGGAGATTTATTTTGGGGGTGGTGCTCCTCCCGGTGTTTTCAGCTTTTGCTGTTGTTTTTAAGGATATTTCGGTGTCTGTATTTTTACCGGTTATCTCGTTGCGTTCTCGCTGTTTTGTTCTCCGATTTAATTGATGTTCATTATTTCTTTTTCACATGGAATTATTAGCAATTTTCTAGATTTTTATCTCCTATTTTTAGCATAGAAGTTAGATTTGTAATTTTTTTAAGATTCAATTTCCTATTTTGAGAATAGTTTTAGTTTTGCTAGATATTAATAGTTTTAATAGCTTTCTAGATATTAATAGTTTTGAGTAATATTCTAGATTTAAGTTCTTTTTAGAATATTTTCTTTTATAGAATATTTTAGAGTTTAAGGGAGCATTATTAGATTTTAAATAAATGTTTAAAGTCATTTTATATTTTTAGAATATTAATAGAGTTTATTAGATTTTCTTTTATTAGAGTTTATTAGATTTTACTAATCTAGGTTTAATCTAGGATTATCTTTGGAGTATTAATTAGCTTTAATCATCTTTTTAATCACCATTAATTAGCCAGCTTTTAATTGAGTCAAATTTTAAACCAGTCATTAAGTCCTTTCGTGGGTCAGGTGTCCGTTTTCTGGAGGCCCACCAATTCAGTCCAGGACACTTGGCGCTATATAAGCCATGCAGCTCTCTCTCTCTCTCTCTCGGTTGGCATGCCACGTAGCCCACTCACCACCTCTCCTCACCAGACGCTGACACATCACCCCATCACGGCCATGCAGCTCGCCACGTATCCATCTCCCACCTGGCCACGCGTCCCACTTCGCCTCCTCACTGTCGGCCATGCAAACACGCCGGGAGGCACGCCGGAGAAATCTCACGGCGCTCCCCACGGCCAAGATTTCTCCGGAAAACTTCAAACTTCTCGCCGGTAACTTCATCTTGTTGATCTGCTTCCAGAGGTTCATATACCTTCATCCTTGTTCGTGCAATTTTCCAGATCCTCAAGAACCTTCATCTCGTTCATCAAGTTCTTGCCAGATTTCCCCAAGAAATTTCAAGAAACTTCATCCACCGTAACCGTTTTCCAGTTTTTTTCCTCACAACTTCATCATGTTCATCCAAGATCTTCAACATGTTCATCCACTGGATCTTGCGTTTTTCCAGATTTCTTCAAGGTTCTTTCAGATCCTCACGATCTCCATCGATATTCATGAATCCATAACTGTTTTTCCAGATGCCTTCAAGATTTTGTCCTAATCTTCATCATCTCCATACGAACTTCATCCAGAACCTTCTCATCTGTAACTCGTTTCCCAGTTCTTCTCGTCTTCATGAAGATCGACAACAAATCTCACGCAATCTGCGAATTCCTTCAACATCTTTGTTCATCCATCTTCGTCCAAGATCCGTCAATCTTCAAGAAACTTCGGATTCACCGCTCAACCATCAACTCAACAAAGTTCACCTTCCAGATCTAAAACTCTAACCACAACTTATCAGCAAGATCCATTTCCATCGAAGCTTCGCGATCTTCAAATATGCGAACTGATTCTACTTCACAATCCGCATAAATCAGGTTCCATCTCGAATTTCGTCTTGAGAAACATCCTCATCCACCATGAATGAGTCTAAGCGCGAGCTCTATTAACTTCATCGTCATGAACGATGAACTCAGAGCTCCATGATCTAATCTCTTTTGTTTTGACAATGAGCTTTTGAATTCGAGATAGAAACGAGCATGGGATACGGAAAGAAGAAGAAGTTTGATTGGACTTCGCTTTGAGACAGAGAGAGAGGGAGAGATTGACGGCGGCGGAATTAGGGTTAGGAGAGTGGAGAAAATGATGGTAGGTCGTGGACTCCTCAGATGGGGTTGGTGGGCTTTGGGTGGCCCAATTGTTTTTTGGCTGATACCCTGCGTTTCACCACTGCACCCCCTTTGCCTTGCTGTGTTTTTGTTGTAGGTACGGGCTTAGGGCCCAACAACATTTTTCAGGCTGATACACTCCCGTTTTCCATATTCCCCCCCCCCCCCCCCCCCCCCGTTTCTTTTCCTTTTGCTGTTGTTTTGTTGGGCTCAAGGCCCAATTGTTTTTCTGTAGATTGCACCCCCTGTTTGGATATTAAACCCCCCTGTGCTGTTTTTTTTAATACTTTGTATTGTATTTTGTATTTAAATGTTTTAGTATTTTCTTTTATGAATTATAGTTTTATTTTTCCTTTAGAATATTATGCACTATTTTTGTATAGATTTTATATTCTGGTTTTATATTCTATTTTCTTTTAAGATATATAGAGTTTTATATAGAATTTTCATTTTATTTTCTGTATGCAATTTACTTGTAATTTCTTTAGAGTTCTCTATTAGGAATTTATTACCTATTTTAGGAGTAGAATATTATTTCCATTTGTTATTGGATTTCTCTCCTCATTTCTCTTCTGCCATCTGATTTTACTTTGATTTTATTCTGTGCTGGCCGTGTGACATGATTCAATTGGAGAATGATTCTCAATATCATTTCTCTATCTTGTCTTTGACACGGATGTCAATACGATATCTCTTAGAGTTTGATTTCTCTTATAAGTTGAACCATGACGGTTTAGCGTTACATTAGTTCTGTTTCAAAACGTCATCATCAAAGATCCAGAGAGGAGAAGATTGGAATGGAGCTTGCGCACAATGACGAGGGCCAAAGGAACCGCTTCGTTCGATATCATCTTTCTTATTCAAGTCTTTATGCAACCGTCGAGTGTTGTGAGTTGTAGCGTTAGATAGGTAGGAAATGGTGATTGAGGGGTCTCCCCTCAATCGTCTAGAATGTTTAGTGTAGCACCCTTTGGGTGATATATGACGCATTCGCTCCTACGCCTTAGGTTCTTGCGTGTGTAACCCGAGTTCCTTCCCGTTTAGGCGTGTTAGGCCTGCTTCCTCTTTGTTCTCGCCCCCGTGTGATCGAAACCCTTTTCTTTCGCATTCAGGCGATTGAGACCCCTTCTCTTGCCTCTGTGCAATCGAGACTTGTTTTCCGCATGCGCTGAACTACGTTTGCTCTGATCTCTCGTACCAGACGAGAGTACGTAGGCACAGGATTGCGATGATCCTAGCGAGCTCCCTCTTTTCCCCCTTTCCTGTAGTTGGCTGAACTACAGCTGCTCTGATTTCTCGTACCAGACGAGAATATGTAGGCATAGGATGCGATATCCTAGCAAGCACACTAACAACTAACTTCTCTGTTCTCTCGCTGTCGTGCGATCGAGACTTTCCCGCTAACGACTAATATTCCCTTTCTCTTGCCCTAGCGTAATTGAGACCAGACCGTAGTTCTAGTTCCCGTAGGTTTCCATACCTTTAAAACCCGACATACTACGTCCATTCTACCGCAAACAGGTAACGCCTAAGTCTCCAATGGTCGAGCAGCATACACCTAACTGCTAGAATGCGTACGCTAGTATCGTCAATCCCTTCTCTCACCCCTGTGTGATTGAGAACACCCCGGTTACCCGTAGTATCCCGAACTACGTAAGCTCTGATCTCTCACACTCGTTGAGAGTACGTAGGCACAATACTGACGTATTGGCGAGCCACCTTCCCTCATCCTTTACCCGTATTTAGTCGAACTACGTTGACTCTGATTTCTCGTTCTCTGATGAGAATACGTAGGCATAAAGCGCGATGCTTTGTCGAGTCAGTTTTCTTTTCTTTTCATACCAGCCTTGATAGGTAGATAGTTAAACCAACCCGTCAGATAAACACAACAAGCATGGATCCCGTTGAGTACAACAGACGTGAGGGGTGCTAATATCTTCCCCTTACCTAACCGACTCCCGAACCCAGACATGCTTGCGATGACCTCGTCTTATACCTTTTTGTCAGGTTTTTCCGATCGTTTCCTTTCCCTTTCTGTGGGATAAATAACGAAAGGTGGCGACTCTTCTATTTTGCTGGCACCTTACGCAAGGAAACAATTGGAAAAACCTGACAAAAAGGTATAAGATGAGGTCATCGCAACCATGTCTGGGTTCGGGAGTCGGTTACGCAAGGGGAAGGTATTAGCACCCCTCACGTCCGTTGTACTCAACGGGATCCACGCTTGTTGTGTTTATCTGACGGGTTGGTTTAACTATCTACCTATCAAGGCTGGTCTGAAAAGAAAACAAAACTGACTCGGCAAAGCATCGCGCTTTATGCCTATGTATTCTCATCAGAGAACAAGAAATCAGAGTCAACGTAGTTCGGCTAACTACGGGTAAAGGATGGGGAAAGGTGGCTCTCCAATACGTCAGTATTGTGCCTACGTACTCTCAACGGGTGTGAGAGATCAGAGCTTACGTAGTTCGGGATACTACGGGTAACCGGGGTGTTCTCGATCACACAGGGGTGAGAGAAGGGATTGACGATACTAGCGTACGCATTCTAGCAGTTAGGTGTATGATGCTCGACCATTGGAGACTTAGGCGTTACCTGTTTGTGGTAGAAAGGACGTAGTATGTCGGGTTTTAAAGGTATGGGAACCTACGGGAACTAGAACTACGGTCTGGTCTCAATTGCGCTAGGGCAAGAGAAAGGGAAGATTAGTCGTTAGCGGGAAAGTCTCGATCGCACGACAGCGATAGAACAGAGAAGTTAGTTGTTAATGTGCTCGCTAGGATATCGCATCCTATGCCTACATATTCTTGTTTGGTACGAGAAATCAGAGCAGTTGTAGTTCAACCAACTACAGGAAAAGGGGAAAAGAGGGAGCTCGCTAGGATCATCACAATCCTATGCCTAGGTACTCTCGTCTGGTACGAGAGATCAGAGAAAACGTAGTTCGGCGCATGCGGAAAACAAGTCTCGATTGCACAGAGGCAAGAGAAGGGGTATCAATCGCCTGAATGCGAAAGAAAAGGGTTTCGATCGTGCGGGAGCGAGAACAAAGAGGAAGCAGGTCTAACACGCCTAAACGGGAAGGAACTCGAGACGCACACGCGAGAACCTAAGGCGTAGGAGAGAATGCGTCGTATATCACCCAAAGGGTGCTGCACTAAACATTTTAGACGATTGAGGGGAGACCCCTCAATCACCATTTCCTATGTATCTAACGCTACAGCTCACAACACTCGACGGTTGCATAAAGACTTGAATAAGAAAGATGATATCGAACGAAGCGGTTCCTTTGGCCCTCGACATTGTGCGCAAGCTCCATTCCAATCTCCTCCTCTCTGGATCTTTGATGATGACGTTTCGAATCAAAACCAATGTAACGCTAAACCGTCATGGTTCGACTTATAAGAGAAATCAAACTCTAAGAGATAACGTATTGATATCCGTGTCAAAGACAAGATAGAGAAATGATATTGAGAATCATTCTCCAATTGAATCATGTCACACGGCCAGCACATAATAAAATCAAAGTAAAATTAGATGGCAGAAGAGAAATGAGGAGAGAAATCCAATAACAAATGGAAATAATATTCTACTCCTAAAATAGGTAATAAATTCCTAATAGAAAACTCTAAAGAAATTACAAGTAAATTGCATACAGAAAATAAAATGAAAATTCTATATAAAACTCTATATATCCTAAAAGAAAATAGAATATAAAACTAGAATATAAAATCTATACAAAAATAGTGCATAATAATCTAAAGGAAAACTAAAACTATAATTCCTAAAAGAAAATACTAAAACATTTATATACAAAATACAATAAAAGTATTAAAAAAACAGCACAGGGGGGTTTAATATCCAAACAGGGGGTGCAATCTACAGAAAACACAATTGGGCCTTGAGCCCAACAAAACAACAGCAAAAGGAAAAGAAACCGGGGGAGGGGGGACGAATATGGAAAACAAGAGTGTATCAGCCTAAAAAATGTTGTTGGGCCCTAAGCCCGTACCCACAACAAAAACACAGCAAGGCAAAGGGGGTGCAGTGGTGAAACGCAGGGTATCAGACAAAAAACAATTGGGCCACCCAAAGCCCACCAACCCCATCTGAGGAGTCCACGACCTACCATCATCTTCTCCACTCTCCTAACCCTAATTCCGCCGTCGTCAGTCTCTCCCTCTCTCTCTGTCTCAAAGCAAAGTCCAATGAAACTTCTTCTTCTTTCCATATCCCACGCTCGTTTCTATCTCGAATTCAAAAGCTCATTGTCAAAACAAAAGAGATTAGATCCTGGAGCTCTGAGTTCATCGTTCACGACAATGAAGTTAACGGAGCTCGCGCTTAGACTCATTCATGGCGGATGAGGATGTTTCTCAAGACGGAATTCGAGATGGAACCTGATTTGTGCGGATTGTGAAGTAGAATCAGTTCGCATATTTGAAGATCACGAAGCTTCGATGGAGATGGATCTTGCTGATAAGTTGTGGTTAGAGTTTTAGATCCGAAAGGTGAACTTCGTTGAGTTGATGGTTGAGCGGTGAATCCTGAGTTTCTTGAAGATTGATGGATCTTGGACGAAGATGGATGAACAAAGATGTTGAAGGAATTCGCAGATCGTGTGAGATTTGTTGTCGATCTTCATGAAGACGAGAAGAACTGGGAAACGAGTTGCAGATGAGAAGGTTCTGGAAGAAGTTCGTATGGAGATAATGAAGATTAGGACGAAATCTTGAAGACATCTGGAAAAACAGTTATGGATTCATGAATATTGATGGAGATCGTGAGGATCTGAAAGAACCTTGAAGAAATCTGGAAAAACGCAAGATCCAGTGGATGAACATGTTGAAGATCTTGGATGAACATGATGAAGTTGTGAGAAAAAAAACTGGAAAACGGTTACGGTGGACGAAGTTTCTTGAAGATTCTTGGGGAAATCTGGCAAGAACTTTATGAACGAGATGAAGGTTCTTGAGGATCTGGAAAATTGCACGAACAAGGATGAAGGTATACGAACCTCTGGAAGCAGATCAACAAGATGAAGTTACCAGCGAGAAGTTTGAAGTTTTTCGGCGAAATCTTGGTCGTGGGGAGCGCCGTGAGATTTCTCCGGCGTGCCTCCCGGCGTGTTTGCATGGACGGCGGTGAGGAGGCGAAGTGGGACGCGTGGCCAGGTGGGAGATGGATACGTGGCGAGCTGCATGGCCGTGATGGGGTGATGTGTCAGCGTCTGGTGAGGAGAGGTGGTGAGTGGGCTGCGTGGCATGCCAACCGAGAGAGAGAGAGAGAGAGAGAGAGAGAGAGAGAGAGAGAGAGAGAGAGAGAGAGAGAGAGAGAGAGAGAGAGAGAGAGAGAGAGAGAGAGAGAGTTGCATGGCTTATATAGCGCCAAGTGTCCTGGACTGAATTGGTGGGCCTCCAGAAAACAGACACCTGGCCCATGAAAGGACTTAATGACTGGTTTAAAATCTGACTCAATTAAAAGCTGGCTAATTAATGGTGATTAAAAAGATGATTAAAGCTAATTAATACTCCAAAGATAATCCTAGATTAAACCTAGATTAGTAAAATCTAATAAACTCTATTAATATTCTAAAAATATAAAATGACTTTAAACATTTATTTAAAATCTAATAATGCTCCCTTAAACTCTAAAATATTCTATAAAAGGAAATATTCTAAAAAGAACTTAAATCTAGAATATTATTCAAAACTATTAATATCTAGAAAGCTATTAAAACTATTAATATCTAGCAAAACTAAAACTATTCTCAAAATAGGAAATTGAATCTAAAAACAATTACAAATTTAACTTCTATGCTAAAAATAGGAGATAAAAATCTAGAAAATTGCTAATAATTCCATGAGAAAAAAGAAACAGTGAACATCAATTAAATCGGCGAACAAAACTGTGAGAACGCAACGAGATAGCCGGTAAAAATACGGACACCGAAATATTCTCAAAAACAACAGCAAAAGCTGAAAACACTGGGAGGAGCACCACCCCCAAAATAAATCTCCGTACTCGAAATGGTTTGAACTGTCTGAAGCGCGATAAGAGGGCTGTAATCCCGATAAAAATCAATCTGGCTGAAAAATGCAATGTACGCGGTACGCGGATGTAAATGCAAAATGAAATGAAACATAAGCCAAATACAAGAATTGGTTGGTCAAATTTTGGGGTGCAACAACTCCCCCTATTCAAACGGCTTGGACCTGACTGGGTGAAAAGCGAACGGCTCTCAAACAATCAAGGTAGAAGACGGTTGAATACCAAAGAAACCCGAAAATTTGCCAACCTGCAGAAATAAACTGCAAAACTGATTGGGAACAAACATCCAGAAAACTGAATACAGTTGCACGATAACAAACGGACTGCTCATCAGATACAGAACACCTGACCTCATCGTCAGTCATCTGTGTAACGCCACAGACATCGAACCCACAAGGCGGATCAACATGCACTTGATCATTTCCCTTCGTCAGAAAGAGACAATACTCACGTCGTCTAAAAGTAGACGAGAAGACACCATACGTTCACATCATCTAAGGATAGACAGAAAGAAAGCCACCACGCTCATATCATCTGAGGGTAGACATCCAATACTCACGTCGTCTAGAAGTAGACGGGAAGAAAGCCACCACGCTCACATCATTTGAGGGTGGACATTTAATACTCACATCGTCTAAGGAAAGACAGGAAGACTTCAATACTCACATCGTCTAAAGAAAGACGGGAAGAAAAACTTGTCCAAAGAACCACATCGTCAATAAGAATCGACAGAAATAATGATCAAATCAATGATTACGTCAACGAACTCCGCAACTATTCAGCAAACTTCTGAATTCTTTCGTCCATAAGAGTTGATGGAAAGAAAATATATTCAAAGGGCCACATCGTCAATAGGAATTGAAAGTAAGAGAACCATCTTCAAATAGCCATATCGTCAATAGGAATCGACAACAAGGAAATAAAACATTCTTCAGAGAGCCACGACATCAATGGGAATTGACGGCACGAAAACCTTCTTAGAACAACATCTCACCCAATACACGGGAAGAAAACCATATCCGACACTCACCTCGTCTAAGGATAGACGGAGAGTGAACCATATCTGAAGTTCGTCTTGAAATCTCGCATCGTCCAAGGATAGACGGAGAGAAAACCATATCCAAAATCCAAATCATTGAATGCTGAACAAACACGGAAGATCGTATTCACGACTCACGTCGTCTAAAAGTAGATGATAAGAAGACTTGCTGGGGAAACACATCGTTAATAGAGATCAACGGAAAGAGAATCTGCTCGGAGATACACATCGTCAATAGAGATTAACGGAAAGAGAATCGGTCGACATCAGAGGACTGATGGACAACGGAACTCTGCTTGGGGATGTCATCATCAGAGGACTGACGGACAAAACATAACTGTTGTATGGTCTGAAACCCGAGAGAAAGTAAGCTGATGAGCTGCCTGGACACAACTGCTGGATAAATGCCCCTGTATCGGCCGCAGGGTGATTCACGTTGCCACGGAAGGCTAATAACAAACTGGCTTACGCCTCGTATGCATATGCGTATGTTTGAATTCTCTATGGCGTAATGCTCCATACGATGGAAATGCTATGCATTTGAGGATGAAATGCAAATATGACGCAAATATGATGATATATGCAAAGATGCAAATGCAGGCTCGGGCTGCTGGAGAAAAGTTGTACACAGGATGACCATTCCAGCAAAATAAATGTTGGAAAGGTGAAGCTAACTCCGCTGGGGATAACCGGGTATCACAAAATTACTCCAGCAAAATAAATGCTGGAAAGGTGAGACTGACTCCGTTGGGGATTCATGAGAACTATCAAGTAACTCTGCTCTGGGGATTCCGGAATCATCTTGGACGAATAAACTCTGCTGAGGAATTCAAGAATCATCCTGAACAAACAACTTCGCTGAGGAATTCAAGAATCATCTTGGGAAAACAACTCTGCCGGAGACTTCAGTCTAAACCATCGAGGGCTAAGAACTTGCGGATAGTCTTCTACGAGAAAACTTCATGTTGACCCACTGCTGGGAATGACTATACACCTCTGCGCATGACTCAACTGGGGATATGATGATCCTTCCTAGGATATATCTGGTTGGGGAGAATCTATCTCCGCTTAGGGAGACACATCAACGCCCACAGCCCCCTGTCCAGACTCTGTGGGGAAACACAACTGAACTTGCTGAGGAAGAAGGAATCATCCTGCTTGGAAAAACACGCCATGAAACGAACTCACGATGGCTTGCCCCAGAATGTATAACGAATTTTGACAAACTCTGCAGATATGGAGAGGAATGATTCCCTCGCTTTCAGCTTTTTCCCCAGCCTGTGGGATCTTTGTGGGGATGTTCCTTGAAAGGAAATCTGCAATCTCTGCACCCGAATCTGCCTCAGCATCTTGAACCTCGAAGAGGTGCTTCATATTAATTTCCCCATGGACAAGAAATAACTTATGCGCTCTTAGGGCGGCCTGCCCCTGTCTTGCAACGAATTTGCCCCTGATTGGTTAGTTTGTGGGGGAATACCTCTGATTGTCCTCGAGAGATTCACGGAATCTCGACCTGACTACTTCAGATTAACTGACTTCTGGATGGCTGACTCCCATACTGTGATAATTTGACATAGCTTTCCCCGATTCACCGGAATATTCTGGCGTTCTACATTCTGTCCTGATCAAATCTTTCCGTCGTGGAAACTTTCCGGCTGTCAAGCGCTTACTCGCAAGTAAAACAAGTTGTTCTGCATAAAAGACATATCAAATGCAATGCATATGGCAGTTTTCAAAATCCATTCCTGTTCACTGGAAAAAAAATTTGTGACATAAAGTGTATGAATCATTCATCAAGATGTCAATGTCGATACAACGCTGTAAGGGGAATCCTTTCTAGGAGTCAGTTTCGATGCGATCTTTACCAAAGTATGCTTTTGAAACAAGCCTATTTCAATTAGGACTTTTAACGGTTGTAACATGGTCAGGTTCACGGTTTATGAAGGAAAGGATAAAGGCTCAAAATTCATTTTAACCCACCCATTCTCCGTGATGTTCTCCAATCCTATGTTCAGCTAATTCGACCTTAGCGCTCGCCTTTTAAAGGCAGGAGTGACGGTTCAGGAAACCACAAGTTTTCAGAGTTACAGTCACTCGCTTTTCGTCTTTGTTTGGGCACTGGTAGCCACACGATTTCATTCTCGCTTGAGAATTTTTCTTTCGTAATTCTTTTCGCTTTTCGTTCTTCATTTTTTTGTTCCCTAACTTTTGCCTGGACTAAATCTTTTGAGTTTCTTCGATTTTGAAGTCCAGCGGGATGCCCTAATTTTTTCCTAAGTCGCTTGCTTTTAAGATTCGGCTTAGCGGGCTCTTTCTTTTGATTTTTCTTTCTTTTTCTTTTTTTCCGAACAAATCGTGTGACACCGGCTTGTGTGACTTGTTTGAAAAGAGATTGTGACTATTTCACTCCTGATCGTCCAGGTTTAACCATCATAGTTTTTTAGGTACGACCTATAGCGGTGTGATTGATCCTCGAACGGACACTCCTTTTGTAATTTGAACGCTTGGTCAAACTAACTGACACCTACCCTACCCCGGGTTAAAATTTAGGGTTTTTTCGTTTTCAGAAAGAAACTCCTACTACTAGGCTCAAAGGGGTTAGCAAGGGATTATCTTCCTTATATCTCTGGTGTTTGGGATTTGAACCAATGCATGTACATTATCAACAAGTTTTTATGTTCAAAAGCATAGCATCGGAAGCTCACGCATCGTTGGATTTCGTCATCCTCCCCGGATTCTGCTTAAACAAGCATTTGACATCAGTTAAAACATTGACTGAACATGAATAGATTAAATCAAAACATGCATATTCATTTCATTATCAATATCAATTGAAAACAATACAAGTTTTACGAATGCAATTTGCGCTTTAACAGGAAAGAAACTACAAATGCAAAGAAATGACATGATAAAACAAAGATTTCCAGCTTCTGGGAACCGGGCTTTTCGAACTTGACTTGCTGCTGAGCCAGCCATCTTCAGAATTGCTCGTTGAAGTCATTCTGATACTCTTCTGAACCTCTGCTCTCAGTGAACTCTCCCATAACATGAACTGATACACCCACTTGGCTGGATGAAGGAAGGTCGCTAATCTGAACACCCTGAGGCGTGATTGAGATCCCGTTGGAATCCAGCAGAGTCTGAACTTGGCTTCGAAGCACCTTACAGTCTTCAGTTGAATGCCCTTGTGCCTCAGCATGGCACTCACAACGGGCGTTGACGTCGAAGCCTGGCGGATACGGCGGAATTTCTGGATTAATCTTCTTCGGAACTACCAACCCACTTTTGATCAAATCCGGTAATAACTGACTGTACAATACCGGTAGCTGAGTAAAATGCCTTTCTGGCTTCCTCGGCCTTCGTCTAGCGTGCTGACGCGGTTGACGGTGGTATGGCTGTTGACTCTGGAGGGGAATAGATATCTGACATACAGACCCCACAGATTGTTGGCTTTGAACACTGGAATTGTCTGAACACTGAATCTGAGGTACGGGAGATTCCGGGGTAACATCACTTTCTTTCTCCCATTCTTCTTGTGAACTGACAACTGATTCATCTTCATAAACTGAGGTATCTGAGATGTCTCGAATCTTTCCGCTCTTGATTTCGCTCTCAACACGTTCTCCTGTTATCACTAAGTCAGCAAAGTTCGACGTTCTACCATTGATCAACTTGTCAAAGTAATGGCCTTTCAAGGTACCCAGGAATATGTCAACCAACTCTCTATCCAGAAGTGGGGGTTGAACACGAGCAGCAAATTCTCTCCATCTTCGCGCATACCCTATGAAGGATTCATTATCCACCTGAGATAATTCTTGCAACTGCATGCGGCTAGGAGCCATGTCGAGGTTGTAGTCGTACTGCTTCACGAAGGCATTGGCTAAATCTGACCATGATCTGATGCAACTGCTTTCCAACTGCATATACCAATTCAACGATGCTCCACTCAAACTGTCCTGAAAGCAGTGAATTATAAGCTGATCATTGTGGACATACGAAGTCATTTTTCTGCAGAATATCATCAAATGTAGCTTCGGGCAACTATCCCCTTTGAACTTCTCAAAATTCGGAATCTTGAACTTCGGAGACATCACAAGGCCTGGCACCAAACACATGCTCGAAGCATTCAGGTTAAGAGTATTCTGACTCATCAGAACATCAAGCTTTTCATCCAACAGACGATATCTTCTCATAAACTCAACAGTGTGTGGGTTCTCAGCATTAACCTTTGGAACAATCCTCTGAGGATCTGGCACGGAGAAAATGAAATTCTGATAGTCCGTGTCGTGGAGAGAAGATGCATCTTTATCTCTGACAGGAATCTGCACAGGCTGAGCTTGAGCAACATTGTTCATCGGGATCCTCTGATCATTGGCCTCATCTCTAGTCATAGATGTCACAGCTTCCATGAATTGACTCAATTGATCCTTCAACAATTCAAACTCGGCCCTCGTAACAACCTGATTCTGCTCTGCTGAGTTCATGATCCTTCCAGGAACTAACTCAAGTCCAATGCGAATGCCAGGAAATCAACTGCGAGTTGGACAAAAGACGGGTAAGCTTTTTGTTCCGGCTGAGGATGGATATGCAAACATGAGATGCACATGAAATGAAATGCAAGATGCAACAGACACGGGATCACAACCCCCACAAAGCTCTGAATACTGTTGCGCTGCTGACGGGATAAGTTCGCTCTAAAGAGAGAAAACCAAAATACCGGGTTAGCTGGAAGTCAAGTTTCCTACAAAAACCCTCCCACTCACAGGTATGGACCTAAACTGACAAAGGTTCGGCGTCCTATGCGTTTCCCAGCGTCACAGACTTTCACAAAATGATGATACGTTCACCATTTCTGGTTTGGCATCATCACTCCCTGAAGAGGCCTCACTCGGCTGAGTCACAAATGATCGGTCCCCAGAGTCGACAACCCTCCAAACCAACAACCCCTCAAGCCCAAAGGGCTGGAAAAGAAGTCAACCGGGAGAATCTCATCTGAGCGTGGATTTTGTGGGACACTAGTACATGCAAAGCATGCACGCGCCCACTACTTTCCACAACTAATGCTAGGTATACACTCAAGCCTGGGTCTGGCTTATCACTCATCAGAGCTCCCTCCCACAACAACACAAATAATCATATTGCTGAAAATAAAATGCGGAAAGTAAAGTGCGATAAATAAACGCAAACCCAACACATAAACACGCAAGCGCTAGGATTGACTCGCCTAGGAGACGTTGGATCCCCAACAGAATCGCCAGTTGCTGGGGATGACCCAGACAGCTAGGAGGAAAATCCAAGGCGAGACTCGCATAGGGGACGTTGGATCCCCAACACCATGCACCCACAAACCTCTGATGATCTTGAACTGGCTTAGGAGCTGACCCACATACCCATCCTTTCTTTCACAAGACCAATGCCCACTTCTAGATGACTTGATGACCATCCAAACTTGAGTAACACCCCTTGCTTAGGCTCAACCCTCTGAGTAAACTCCTCTTACTATGCACAATCTCTTGATCCCCTGTTCAATGCAACATGATATGCAATGCAAATGCTAGAACAAAATGAAATGAAATGTAAACCAAGTTAAGAAAAGGTTGGGCAAATTTTAGGGTGCAACAACTTCGAACCCGAATCTTTGTCTCACAATCCTCCAGTTACTGTTACTAAACCGACAGAACCACCCGTTCTTCGATTACCTTCGCTCAGTTGAATCTATGATGGACTGATTCGTGCAAAAAAAAACCCAAAATCCAAGATTCTTAGAGGATAAAATCCTAACGGTTTTATTCAAGAAAAACCCACTGATTTCTCAACCCAAACCCGATTACACTAATCCTATGTTTGGACGTTATCACCTCTAAATTGCAGAATGTACAACAAAAATGATTATGTGTAGTTGTTGAGAAAATGCAAGAAGTGGGATGAAGATGATGAGAACAAAATCAGTGTCTATTTTCACTTCTTTTTTTTTTGAAGAATAAGCTAACTCACTATATATGCAACTCAAAAACAATTAACCAACATAACAACCACCAAGACAGTTTTACATAACAGAAATTTAACAAAAAATGCGCGAGCGGTCGACCTATACAAGAGGCAGGGTCGACCTGAGCTCATTCAAATTTCAGATTATGCAGAAAAAAGCACCTTGCGTCGACTGGAACAGGTCATGCATCGACGCAAAACATACAAAACTACACAGATAGAAATGGATATAGTATGAGTCGACCGGAGGGTCTGCGCGGGCACTCCTGAGAGTAGACCATGCAAAATACTTTCTGTATGAGTCGACCGGAACAAGTTTCAGTCGACTTAAAGACACAAAATATGCAAAAATGCATATTTTCATGTATAATGCTACTTTTGAGATACTCCACCAAATAGTAAGCTAGACAAACCTGACCAAACCTATATGAAGCATATATTGAACAATTTCTATATGTATCAAACAATGTTTTTGATCGATGTTTGACTCAAGAGGAATAAGGTATGCATATGTGACACAATGATACCGTCCAAAGTACATTTTTCTACCTATCTAAGTTTTGACATCATTAAAACAAGTATAGCTAACTATGAGGATTGCCCTCACACAAACATCCCACCGCCAAAGCACCCGACCATTCTTTGACTTTCTTACTCCACAAGAACCATTGTTTCGTTTCTAAAACGATTCAATATACTGATTCGGTCAACCATACCGTCCTCACATAACCCAACCACTATGACAGCAACCCCCGGCTATTGGGGACAAATGATTAAAAATATGTCAAATATGTCAGGACCCTCGCACCAACCACATTTCCTCAGGCCAATACTCAAAGACCCCAAACATCTCAGAAAAATCGTAAGAAACCTCGAAGGCAGGCTAATGCGTCGGAATGTGGAACCAAGAGACATTTTGATCGGACAGGTCATTGATTTTCTATTCAATTATTGTCAGCTTAAATTTTATGAAATAATAGTATAAATTAGTTTTAATTTTCTTTTTTATTTCAAATTTTAAATTAAAATTTTAAAAAAAATAAATAAATAAAAGGTAGCCACTGCAGGTAGGTGGTGCATGCACCTAATAGGTGCATGTATGCACCACTGCAAGTGGCGACACATACAAGCATGAATCAATAAAAATGACGCTTAAGTGTTAAATTATAGTACATGCGCCCCTAACATAATGGTTATTCCTCTTTTCTTCGTTTTGAAATATTGTCATTTTAGTAATAAATTTAAAATGTTGATTATTTTCATATCTAATTTGAAAAATTAATTATTTAAAAAAAATTACACTTGAAATCCAACAATAATAAACTATTTTTATACAGTGTAAAAATATAGTATAGTATCTCAAATCATTTAAAATTTCAGGTCTACTAGCAAGCATATAGTTGAGCTTAAAAACTCATTTAGCAACCTTAACCAATCTCTTAAATAGACTTTCATATCATCTAAAAAAATTGAGTTTAAAAATTAATAATATATTAGATCTCAAATTATTTAAAAATTAGGTATTAACATGCATAGAGTTGAGTTTAAAAACTTATTTAGCAACCTTAAACAAACTCCTAAATAGACTTAGACTTTTCTATGAAATCTAAAAATTTGGGTAGGTAAGTTGTAGTGGAGACATAGATTAATTATTATTTTTTCTATGAAATCTAAAAATTTGGGTAGGTAAGTTATAGTGGAGACATAGATTAATTATTATTTAAGTATGACAGAATAAATAGTGATTCTATTTTGTTATAAACTTAAATATGATAAATAATCTATGAAATTATTTTAAGTATAATTTAAACACATCAAAATGTAGGTTTTGAGTGACAGCTCTTCGTACACATTTTTAAAGACGATCTTAGTGTTTTAGATGTAGTAATGATAATAAGAGAAATGCTAACAATTTATATATTGAACATTTGAAATGACTAAAATAGTTCATATTGTTCGAAAGTCAAGACAAATGGTAATTTATATATTGTTTCTTACGAGATAAAATGAGAATTTTCACATTAAAAAAGAACTATATCTTATAAAAAAAAGTAACACAGATTTGAGGTGGCCAAAAACATTCTCATCGTACCACTTAAGAATTATTTATTCAAGAAAATAACTTTTTTTAAATCTTTGAAGTGTTCTTAAGCACACCTTTGCAAAATAATAATAATAATAATAATAATAATAATAATAATAATAATAATAATAATAATAATAATAATAATAATAATAATTTGAAAAACGAATAAATGGAAGGAGGCAAGTGGATAAACGTGTGTATATTTTGAAACGCACCGACATAATGAAATACGCATGCTTTTAAAAACTTATACTATAAAGTTTAATATTCAGATATGAAATTAACATAAACATTTCTTTTGGTTTAAGAAAATGCTAAATAACTTATCTTATTACAAGATTTTCACTATGTATTACGGATGAATACCCAAGTACATCTCAACAGTAATGTCACAAACTATAAAACTTCTCTTATTTCAAATCTTCATTCTAGATAAGCAATAAAAGAATACAAAGATGAAAAAACAAGCTGCTCATCACAAGCTTTCACAACAATACATCTATTTTAGGCTGCAAGTACCAGAGAACACTAAGAAATTGAAATAATACTTATGAAAATGATCTAATAATAATGCAATTGTAATACTAGCCACACTCTACACACAGTTACTGAGTGGAACTAACAGTGGAATCATGTGTCATCTATGTAGCTCGAAGACTTTACTGCCGCGTCTAAAATATAAAACTGCTTATTTCTTGTTTGGCACAAAGACATACTTGATAAGTGATTCTTTGATTGAGAGTAATTCTGGGAATTCACTCTTTAATTTGGTGCCATCCATTTCATTGTTGCTACGAGCAGCAACGATCACCTTGGCTTGTTCTTCGAGTGTGAAATTTGCCCACTTGAAACTGGGGTCAATGTGATCCCTATACATCTCAAGGATCTCATTGTGGCTTATAGCACCAGGGTTTGTGAAGTTCCAGATTCCACTCAGGTTTCTTTTTGCCATCTCAATTGAAATAGGGAGAAGTTCATCCAATACAGTCATGCTGTTTGGAATGTTGACAACTTTGTTATAACGAGAAATCTTTGTGATGAAGTTGCGCGGGTTGCTCAGATCAGACGAAATTGGCATGCGAACCCTTAGGGTGCATACATTGTCGTATTCTCTCAAGAGTTCCTCAACCTGATCAAAGTTTACTTGAAAGTTATTGTTTGACAAAATTCATAATGCAAAGGGAATAATAAATAAAGTTATGTTTTTCAAGGACACTTGCCATAGCTTTGGTTTTGGAATAGAAAGATCCCATGAAATTGGGCTTGTCTTCCTCCTTAAAACCGATGCCGGAGCCTTCTGGATGTGCTGCATCATACTCAAATATGCAGCCAGTAGCATAATTTATCATCAAGATCCCATGCTCTCTGCATACATCAGCCAATGTTAAAGTACCGGCGACATTGGCGCGGATGGTTTCTGTTTTATGACTTTCGCACCAATCAACATTGGGTCTTCCGGTGACACCTGCAGCATTAAAAACATGGGTTGGTTTCACACTCTGAATATCAGCAATGAGTGATGCACGATCCTCTAGACGACCCTTTGCATATTCATATGGAATTCCTTGCTTCTCGCACAATTTTCCCAGCAAACCACCGATCCACCCAGTTCTACCAAAGAGCAAGAACTTCAAAGGTGGTTTTTGCTGAACGCCATTGTTCTTGGATGATGGGACCACCATACGGGTATTAGATGAATTGAAGGATGCAGGATTTTCCCCTTCAGATCCTTCAAAATGTCTCTCCATTCCACCCGGCATCATCAACATCCTTGGATGAGGAAGCAATGCTCCACTAACATCACCCCACCAATCAGGATTTTTGGTATACCATTCTATGGTTTTCTTCAAGCCCTCATCCCATGTGGTTTTCTCGGACCAACCGATGTTCTTCAGCTTTTGATCATCAAGAAAGTATCTCTGGTCGTTAAACGGTCTGTTCTCTACGAATTTAATACTAGTTTCTGGATTCATTGAGAAAAGCCTACATATATCCTTGGCTACATCGATAACTCCCCTTTCCTTCTTAGTCCCTATATTGTAAACATGCCCAACCTCTCCCTTGTGAAGTACAACTTCAAATGCCTCAGCAACATCTTCACAATACAAATAACTCCTCACATTAGATCCATCTCCATGAATTGGAAGAGTCTTCCCTTGCATAGCCAAGAGGATGAACTTCGGAATCAACTTCTCAGGAAACTGATTCGGCCCATAAACATTGTTCCCACGTGTCGTGATAACAGGCAACCCGTACGACCTGCCATACGCCATGACAAGCATTTCAGCTCCAGCTTTTGTTGCAGAGTACGGGTTCGTCGGTAGAAGTTGAGAAGCTTCATGGTTTCCAACAATCGCATCTTCGTCGGTCTCACCATAGACCTCATCCGTACTAACATGAATAAACCTTCTGATCTGGCCAGTAACCTTGCAGGCTTCTAATAGAACATGAGTCCCATAAATATTGTTCTTGGTGAACTCAAAGCTATTACCAAAAGAGTTATCAACATGGGTTTGAGCAGCAAAGTGCATTATCGTGTCAATTGACTCGGTGATAAGCAAGTAGTTGACAAGATCAGCACTACCAATATCCCCCTTCACAAACTTGAAATTGGGAGATGATTTAGAAGGAAGGAGATTCTTTAGATTCGAACAATAATCTAGTTTGTCAAGCACAACAATTTTGTACTCGGGATGGCTTCGCACAAGCCGGTTCGCAACATGAGATGCAATAAACCCAGCAGCCCCAGTAATGAGGATATTCTTTGGTGTATAGGATGTCATCTCAGGCTAACTGTGCACAATAAAAAAAATCAAAATATATTAATCAAAATCAGAAATAAAAGTATTTGAAATCTCTGGAAAAAAAAAACATACTATAGCCACATCGATGAGTTGTTAGAAAGAAGTGCACACTTCAAAATCTATGCATAATAACAAAAGATAACCCAATTGAACACGAAACGCACAAAACTGAACCCAAAAAGAAGAAAAAAAATGAAGGAAATTAACAACATCATCAAAATGTAACTAGTTATTCAAGCATAAGTAGGAATTTAGAAATAAATAAATCAACACAGATCTATTTTCTAACTACAACCAGCTATGAAGTGCTGACATGGTGAAATACTGAAATCAAAATCAAGCAACACAATCATGAACAGGGAAAAATAAGGCTTAGATCCGTAAAATAGAAGCAATATCCAGATCACAAAAAAACACAGAAATGGGGAAAAGCAGGATCGGAGTGAGAAAAACTTACAAAATGAAACAAATCCAGAGAGAAGAAGGAGAAGTAAGAGGGAGAGAGATTTGAGAAAAGAATGAGGAAGATTTGGTGTGAGTGTTGTTGTTGGTGTATAAGAGAAGAAGAAAATGGGGGAGCTATGAAATCGTATATATGTACGCGTCTATATATGCATAAACAGAGACAGTTAAGGGGAGCCAGGGGATCACTTCAATTACATAAACACCCTCGCTCTTTAACTCAATTACGCACTTGTCTCCATTGTCCGTGTCGGACATAAAAGTCATATTCTGACACAATTTTGAAATTAAATTCAGCAACGTATTCATAAAAAAAATTAATATTTAATTGAAGAATTTAATTGTTAAACTATTACTGTATTATTTTTTCAATTGATTTCTTACATTATTAAAATTAATTAAATTGTTGTCTCTTAAAATTTTAATATATAAACATAAAGTAGTAAAGAATAATTTAAACATTTTAATTAATTTTAATAATTTGAACACTAAATTAATTAAAGACGGGGGATCATACTAACGAGTGACTTAATACTAACAAGTAGATATATTAACGAAGTGGGTCGGAGGCGGTTTTTATCTCCCTAAATCCAAATTCAAACTTCAAAATAGTTTTCGTTCTCTTCCAAAACCTAAACAGGGATGGATAATTGAAACGCAAACCCGTCACAAACGGATTCAGATTAGGTTCAAGTATCTCCGCCCGACCATCATCCAATTAATAAAATCAATTTTTTAATAAAAATATTTATTTTTTTAAAATTAAATTACATTACAGATAATAAAATAAAACAATTTCAAAAAATTTCATCCATATATTTCAAATATTTTAGATAATTAAAACAAATTAAAATACCACAATATTCATCACACATTTAATATTTTAAATTATCAAAACAAAATAATAATGTCCTTGATAATATAAACGGGACGGGTTTGGAGTGGGTATTAGTGTCCCTAATATCTGACCCGTCCCCATATTTTTTATTCGGAGAAAACCCAAACCTAAATTCAAACTCAGTCAAAACAAATTTTCTACGTCAATTTTGAGGCGAGTTCAGATGGGTACCCGTGAGTATGAGTTATGTTGACATGCCTACTAACAAGATTTATGTAAATTATAGTACTCATTTAAAAGGTGTTAACCGCTACTTTCAATTAAATGTTACGTTAAACTTTAATGACGAGATTTTTGGTGTGTTGCTGGATTATGAGCTGTGAATGATTGGCATAATACTAGTTATTAACTATTGTAATGCGTCTTTCCACACTTTAGCTATCCATTTATTATTATTATTATTATTATTATTATTGTTATTATTATTATTATTATTATTATTATTATTATTATTATTATTATTATTATTATTATTATTATTATTATTATTATTATTATTATTATTATTATTATTATTATTATTATTATTATTATTATTATTATTATTATTATTATTATTATTATTATTATTATTATTATTATTATTATTATTATTATTATTATTATTATTATTATTATTATTATTATTATTATTATTATTATTATTATTATTATTATTATTATTATTATTATTATTATTATTATTATTATTATTATTATTATTATTATTATTATTATTATTATTATTATTATTATTATTATTATTATTATTATTATTATTATTATTATTATTATTATTATTATTATTATTATTATTATTATTATTATTATTATTATTATTATTATTATTATTATTATTATTATTATTATTATTATTATTATTATTATTATTATTATTATTATTATTATTATTATTATTATTATTATTATTATTATTATTATTATTATTATTATTATTATTATTATTATTATTATTATTATTATTATTATTATTATTATTATTATTATTATTATTATTATTATTATTATTATTATTATTATTATTATTATTATTATTATTATTATTATTATTATTATTATTATTATTATTATTATTATTATTATTATTATTATTATTATTATTATTATTATTATTATTATTATTATTATTATTATTATTATTATTATTATTATTATTATTATTATTATTATTATTATTATTATTATTATTATTATTATTATTATTATTATTATTATTATTATTATTACTATTATTATTACTATTATTATTATTATTATTATTATTACTATTATTATTATTATTACTATTATTATTACTATTATTATTATTATTATTATTATTATTATTATTATTATTATTATTATTATTATTATTATTATTATTATTATTATTATTATTATTATTATTATTATTACTATTATTATTATTATTATTATTATTATTATTATTATTATTGTTATTATTGTTGTATTATTATTATTGTTATTATTATTATTGTTGTTATTATTGTTATTATTATTGTTATTCTTATTATTGTTGTTCTTATTATTGTTGTTATTGTTGTTATTGTTGTTATTGTTGTTATTGTTGTTATTATTGTTATTATTATTGTTGTTATTGTTGTTATTGTTGTTATTGTTGTTATTGTTGTTATTGTTGTTATTGTTGCTATTATTATTGCTATTATTATTATTATTGCTATTATTATTATTATTATTACTACTACTACTACTACTATTATTACTACTACTACTACTACTATTATTATTATTATTATTATTATTATTATTATTATTATTATTATTATTATTATTATTATTATTATTATTATTATTATTATTATTATTATTATTATTGTTGTTGAGAAACTAAACACATCTCATGATTGAGTAAAAAATTTGTGGATACACATGAAAGACTCTATTGATATTGATAGAGCTTGAGTGATGCAAAAGAAGGGAGAAGAGGAGAGTGAAGCATTAATATATTCATTATCGTTGCTTGAACATTACATTGCATGAGGTAATACATATATAGGTAGCAAAGCAATTTACAACTGAATGACAACTCTACTAACCACCTATAATTAACTTTTCTAAAATAGTATGTAGATTAATCAACTTTTAAATCCTAATTATAAAAGGAAAGATGCAATAATAATGAAGCTTAAGCAAGTGTTTTAACATCCTCCCTCAAGCTTAAGTATGGTATATATCTATCATGTCAAGCTTGGAAATGAAATTCTGAAACTTGCTTGTGATCAAAGGCTTTTGTAAGAAAATCAGCCAACTGTTCTTGAGAAGCTATTGGAAGCAGCTTTAAGGCGCCTTGCTTAATCTTTTCCCTTACAAGATGGCAATCAATTTCAAGGTGTTTTGTCATCTCATGAAATACAGGATTGGAAGCTATGTGGGTAACACTTTAATTGTCACAATACAAGGCTGGAATCTTGGAGCATGTAATGTGGATATCCTTCAAATTGTAGAGCAGCCAAATCAATTCACATGTGGCTGAACCAAGAGCTCTATACTCTGCCTCCAATGATGATCGGGCAATAGTCTGTTGGTTTTTTATACTTTCCACGAAACAAGGGATACTCCAATGAAAATACAATAGTCTGATGCAGACCTTCTGGAATCAATACATCCTGTTCGATCTACATCAGTGTATCCTAGTATCTGCGATGATGAATTTCTAAGAAAGATGGGACCTTGCCTAGATTTCCTTTCAAATACCTAATCACTCTGCATGTTGCATGATAGTGGACCTGGCTTGGACAATGCAGAAATTGACTTAATTGTTGTGTGGCAAGAGTAATGTCAGGCCTAGTATTGTTTAGGTACAATAACCTGTCAATCAATCTTCTGTAAGTAGTGACATCCTCAAAAGGTTTGTTGTTGTTTTGATGCAATTTTACTGAAGGATTGAGATGTGTATCAACTAGCTTTGAAGCTAACAACCTTGTATCATTCAACAAATCTAGGCAATATTTTCTTTGTGAAATGGTAATGCCTTCTTTTGAATGTGCCACCTCAAGGTCAATGAAGTACTTCAGGGTTCCTAGGTCCTTGATTTTGAAGGCATTATGCAGAATGTGTTTAATGTGATCAAACTCAGCTAGTGATGTACCTTCCAGGATTATATCATCAACATAAACCAGAAGAATAGTAATGTGACCATTCCTTGCTAGGGTAAACATGGAATAATCCGAGTTGGACTGAGTCTAACCAAGACTGAGCAATAATGATGTGATATTTTCATACCACTTTCTACTAGCCTGTTTTAGTCCATAGAGGCTTTTGACAAGTTTGCAAACCTTATTAGGCTTGTTACATGTGATGCCTTAAGGAACAATCATGTAGACATCCTCCTCTAAGTCACCATGCAAGAATGCATTGTTGACATCAACCTAGTGAAAATGCCAATTCTTAATGGCTGCTACATCAAGAAAGACTCTGACAGTAGATAATTTTGCTATAAGTGAAAAAGTATCAAAAAGAATCTAGGCATTTTACTTGATTGTATCCTTTTTCAACCAGCCTAGCCTTATACCTTTCAGTAGTGCCATCAACATTGTATTTGATTTTGTATACCCATCTGCTTCTAATAGGCTTGACATTGGGTGGAAGATCAATAAAATTCCAAGTGTCATTGATAGTTAAGGCCTCTAGTTCAGATTTCATAGCTTGAATCCAATTCTTATTTGTGCATGCTCCCTCATAAGTTTTTGGCTCATAATCAAGTGTGACAGAAAAACTGAAAGATTTGTGACTAGGAGATAAAAACTTAAAGGAATGGAAAGAAGATATGGGATAGTGTAAACCTGAAGATGATGGCATGCACTGATTGCTTGAAGTATTGCATACATAACTCTTTAGATGAGCAGGTGGATGTCTGCTCCTTTTAGTTTTGATGGAGCTGTCAGTTTGAGGAAGTATTGTAGGCTGGGTTAATTGTGTGTTATGGTTATGGTCTTCATAAGAGAGATCATCATGTTGTGAAGAGCCAAGGTTAAGGTTAGGACCAGGTTCAGAAGTTGAAGGTATGGAAGTTGTGTGGGGGAAGTGTGTCATTTTGATTATTTTGAGATTGGTGACTAGAATAGTATTTCTAATCAGGGTTAAAAGGAAAAATTTGTTCCTGGTGAGTGACATTCCTAGATGTGAATATGTCATGGTTTTTGATATCTAATAAGATCACTCCTTTGGTACCTTGCTTGAAACCAAAGAAATGCATTTTCTTCCTCTAGGATCAAGCTTGGTCCTTTGTGATTAGAGAGTAGCAGCATATTTTAAAGAACCAAAAACTTTTAATGCATGAAGGTCAGGTTCTTTATTGAATAACATAAGATAATGCGATTTGTTGTTTAGGATAGGTTTAGGTATTCTATTTATGATATAGACAACATGTGTAACTGTATATGTCCAAAATGTTTTAGGTATATTTGCTTGAAACAAAAAGGCTCGGGAAATGTTAAGAATATGTTGGTGTTTAATTTCCACCCTTCCATTTTGTTGGAGGGATTCAACGCAACTTGTTTGGTATGAAATACCTTTAGCGACATAAAAATGAGGCATGACAAATTCAGGATCATTGTCACTTCTAAGTATTTTACGTTCGGCATTATGCTGGGTCTCAATCATTTTGATGAAATTTATGACATTTTTCCTAGTTTTAGATTTGGATTTCATTAAAATGATTCGGGTATATTTGCTAAAATAATCTACAACTATCAAAAAAATAAGAGTGACCATGATGAGATTTAATAGCAATAGGCCCCCAAATGTCAAAGTGAATCAGTTCAAAAGGAATTGTGGATTTATTGAAAATAGAATGGTAAGAATTCCTTTTATGTTTGGCATAATGGCATACATCACAAGCAACACTTTTGTCTACAAAAATAAAGGGAAAATTTGTGTGAAGGGATTGCATTCTACTAGGTGAAAGGTGATCTAATCTAAAGTGCCAAAGGGCAGTGTCAGGTAAATTGCAGGTTGAAGAGTGGTAGGTAGCATGAACATCACCGTACTTATCTTTGAGGATTAAGTGAAAAATATTTCAAATATTTCAGCCAAACCAAATCATCTACATAGTTGCAGGATCCTGAATAAAACAATTAGCATGAGTAAAAATGACTTTGTACTTAAACTGTTTACATAATTGTGAGACTGATATAAGATTGGTAGAAAAATCAGCAATATAGATAACATTATGAATAACAAAATCAGGAGAAAACATGATTGAACCAACATGTTTTGCTAAAGCAATATGGCCATTTGGAAGTTTGACACTTATTGGTTGAATAGTTTTACATGATTGAAACCATGAGAGGGGTGAGCAATGTGATCACTAGCTCCTGAATCAATGATCCAAGATTTTAAAGAGCATCATTTATAAGCAAAGGTTTGAGATTTACCTTCAATGTGACTTGTGGAGGATCCAACTTGGTTTGAAACTGCATGAATATTACCTTGATTGATGGAGGAATGATGAAGGAGATTCATGAGGGCCTCATATTGGTTATGAGTAATTGTAGGAGAAGCATTGTTGGCATTAGAAACTGAGGTATTAGAGCTGCTAACCTCACCTTCAGTGGTGGCAACATTATTGGTCATAAATGCTTTGCCAAAATGGGGTGGGAACCCATGTTTTCTATAGAATACATCAATTGTGTATCCAGTTCTGCCATAATGCGTACAAAATCCGGATTTGGAAGTGGTAGATGGAGTAGCAGAATTGTTATACTTAGAATGTGGTTTCTTGAATCCCACGATGTTGATGAGAGCCTGAGATTCTTCTGTAGAAGAAAAGTTCCCTTGTCTCTCATGTTGAAGTACCATAGAGAATATCCTATTCATGCTAGGGAGAGGATCCATGCAGAGCCGTTTTTGAGGGCATGCAAGGCGGCCTACTGCACAGGGCCTCACATTTTTTCATGATAAAAAAAATGGCCTCTATAAAAACATTTCACAGTTAATTTACAGTTAAATCGGGCCTCGTAAAAAAATTCCATGCCTTAACTGAAGCTAACTTTAGCTTCTTACACAGGGCCTCTCAAAAGATTGAGACGACTCTGGATCCATGAGTAATATTTTGGATCTAACTACAACAAAATTTTCATTTAAACTAGTTACTACTCGAACAACATGAAGCAAAATGTGATTCTTCTGAGCTTACCTCATAGCTTCATAAGAGAATTTGATTCTATAACTACAATTAGGCATAGGCATGTAGGTTTCAAGTTCTTCCCAAAGAACTTTCAATGTGGAATAGAATTATGTATCTGTTTTGGAATCTTGCTTCAAGATATACACTTCTTGTTGCAATTCAAAGATTCGAACAAGATTTCCTTGTGCAGATCTCTCTTTTAGATCATTCCAAGCATCAACAACATTTTCTAAGAATACAATCGACCGTGCAATAGATTCAGATACAAAATTAACTATCCAAAAATGAATTAAAATGTTACACCTATTCCATACACGATAAGAAGGATCAAAATCATCTGTAGGAACTGGTATGGTGCCATCAACAAATTCAAGCTTCATCTTTCCTCCCAAAGATCTGCGCATAGCTCTAGCCCATGAATGATAGTTTGAACCTTCAAGAACTGGTATAAATTTGACAGATGAAGGTCCATCACTTGGATGGACATATTAGGGACTGTTAACATCTGCTTGTGGTTCAAATTGTGGCAGCATGATGAAGAAAACGAAGGAAATACAAGATAGACGAAAGAAAACTAAATCAAAATTGAATGAAGTGAGGTAGATCGATTAAGGCGTGTGATACCATGTTGAGAAACTAAACACACCTCATGATTGAGTAAAAAACTTGTGGACACACATGAAAGACTCCACTGATGGAGCTTGAGTGATACAAAAGAATGGAGAAGAAGAGAGAAAAAGAGAGTGAAACATTATGTATTCATTATCATCGCTTGAACATTACATTGCATGAGGTGATACATATATAGGTAGAAAAGCAAGTTACAACTAAATAACAATTCTACTAACCACTTATAATTAACTTCCTTAGAATAATGTGTATATTAACTAACTTTTAAACCTTAACTATAAAAGGAAATATGCAATGATAATGAAGCTTAAGCAAGTGTTTTAATAATTATTATTATCATTTTTATTATTATTATTATTATTATTATTATTATTATTATTATTATTATTATTTCATCTACTTTGTCAAATAAGCTTCATTTCTAATCTCATTGCACCATTTCATTTCACTTTGGCTGACTTTGCTTGTATCTTCCTTTATTATTCCTAACCTCATCAACAAGATCATCTTTGATGGAGTGAATGGTAGGCTACCACATAGGATTTTAAATTTGTTAGGGTTAAACTATTGTTTAATAAAGCTTCATAAAATTTCTATTAGGTTAAGTTGTGATTAAGTATGATCTCTATTTATTTTATTGTGGTTAAACTGTAATTAATATATACAAGATTTTCAAAAACTTAAAACAACTCTGCTCATGAGAGTATTATCCTGACACCTTTCAAATTTAAATTGACACCTCTCCAATTTATGATAATACCCAAAATACTCTTATTAAAATTTAACCAAAAATGCGCGCATGAATATTTTGAATGTGCAATTGAAAAAACTGGTATGTATGAAAAGATTTGATAATGTATTCTTAAAATCTGGTATTCATTTTATCGAGTTTTTGGTGGGCAGAAAAACTTAATTGAATTTCTCAAAATTTTGAGTAATATCAGACTTTTTAAAAAATCTGATAGTGTATTTGAAAAATTCAATAAAAATTTATAGATTTTTTAAAAAACTCGGTATTGTATTTGAAAATTTTGATAAAAGCGCATGAATTTTTTTTAAAATCTGATACTACATTTGAAAAATTCAATAAAAACTTGTTGATTTTTTTGAAAAATTTGGTAAAAACTCGTAGATTTTTTAAAAAATTTGGTAAAAACCCATAGATTTTTTTAAAATCCGATAGTATATTTGAAAATTATGATAGTTTAAATTGGTTAAAAATATGATTTTCCATCTTTTTTTTAAATATTCGATTAAAGCTCATAGATTATTTGAAAAAACCGATAAAGTTCATAGATTCCCTAAAAATCTTGTAAAACCTCATGAAATCCCACAAAAATTCTATAAAAACTTTAAAAAAAAATCCAAAAATTCGGGAAAAATAAATAATTTTTTTAAAAACGTAAAAAAATCACAAAAGATATTAGTGTAAAAACACACAATTTGGAGGGATGCCTTATTCTTTTCTCCATTTTCTTTCATCTTTTGAATTTTATGAATACAAATAAGTGACATTCTTTAATATTAATAATATTTTTAGAACTTAGTAAATTAAAACTATAACAACTCATGATAAAATTCTTTAATTTCAAAGTTGCAGTCTCTATCACCCTGAGTTATATTATTTATTACCTCTTTCTTATATAATTTATATATTTTTTCAATATATTTTATGAGCAACTTTTAATATATTGTCTTTTATCTCTTAAAGAAATTGCAATTGGATTTTGCATCATTCTTGTGACGATGTGTCATTATCATTACCATTTTCTTCTATTCAAAACTAGTCTAATCTATTTAAAGATTTAAAACCACTTTTAAAGTGAGATCTGTAAATATATTTAAAAATTATTTTTAAATATATTAAAGATATGAAGTCTTTTTGTTGGAAAATACATCCATATTTATTTCCCTATTTCATTGTTTTTGGAAAGTTATATTATGTATGGTTATTTTTCTTTATTTTCTATTAAGGAGAGAAATTGATTGTAAATAATTGTATTCCCTCTTTATCTATTATTTCTCAACCTATTTCCTTATCCGACCCGTTTAACATACCCATTTAGCCTCCTATGGTGAATCACAACAGGTGGCCTTCCTCATCACAGGCCTACACCAGATTCAACCATGGCGAACAACCACCTGAGTCGATCGTAGACCACGGTGGCGACCATGAAAATGGTGGAGAAGAGGAGATGGTGGTGTCGTGGTGTCGGTGGTCGCGGAGATAGAGGTGGTAGAGGAAACGACAGTGGTCGCGGAGATGGAATACCAGAGGAGACGACGATGGTTGCAAATAGTTTTAGTAATAGTGGCACCAATGGAAAGGCGAACAATAGTGTTTATGGTGACAATAATTCTAACCTAGGCTACAATGACCAAAAGGGTTCCTCATACTCCCTCAAGCTTAATATTCCTAAGATGAATGGGAATAACTATAATGAATGGGTTCAAATTGTTCGTTTGGTATTGGATGTCAAAGGGAAGCTTGTTTCTTAACAAGAATAGTAGCTGAACCAATAAGAGGAGCCCTCTTTACAAATAATGGTAGTCTAAAAATTCCTTGATTATTACTTGGTTGGTAAGATCTATAGAAATCAGAATAGGTAAGTGTCATACCCCAAATTTGTCCTACTTGTGTATAACCTTCATATGTGTATCCATCCACTAAGCACATTCCAAAAATACAAAAATATGTTGCAATTGCTTGTTTCTTTCTCTGTGTGTTTAAGGTTTTGCGGGGAGGTTGGTGACAAAGGCATGGCTTGGAGTTCAGTGTGGCTATTTCATTATTGTCAAGATCAGATGGAAGTTTGACCTAATCTTGGTCAATCCATCAAAGGATCGCTTGAATTTCAAATTGGTTATGGCATTGATCTATTTCTCAGGCAATGTGTACCCAAGTTGTAGATCTCTTCATCAAAGATTTCTCAAGAACAAGAGAATCAGGGTTTCAGTTCATTGTGCTTGAACATTGATAATGGTTCCTCAATTGAAGTTCATGGTGCTAAGGTTTCATTCAAGAGCTTTATTCTTCCTCTATTACATGATCATCATCATCTCATGGTTTTCTCCTAATTATTTGTTTCACAAGTCAATATCTTCAAATGAGGATTCCTTAAGGATTTATCTATGTGGTTAGATCGTCAATATGAGGAGGATCTTGCTAAATCAAGGCATTTTGTTGATTGAGATACAAGTGCTGATATTTGAATTCATCATGGCATCAAATTTGTTTCATTCAAGTTGGAAGGTTTACAGTTCATGTCTTGCTTGGAATTTAAGGCATGTCTTCAAAGATTCAAGATCCATTCTTTCGTAATTCACCTTTTTCAATCCATTTAAAAACCATTTTTATTTATCCATATTTTATCAATTTCATTAACCATTCACATTAATCACATATCCATAAACCACTTTTAAATCCATTTCTTTCATAACCATGACCATTTTTCACATCCAAATATCCAATTCCATAGACCAATTATCATTTTTGAAATCCAATAACCTTTTTTTAATCCATTATCCATTTAAATATCCAAACTCATTTCAAATTCAATTCTAAAAATCCCTTTCATCACAAAATGAAATTCTAAAAAAAGTCAACATTATATAGTTTCTAAAAGAAAATGTGCAAAGCCCAAATGGATCCAAGTCATAATTCAAAAGCCATCAAATTCATACAAGTCCAATACAAAGTCATTACTCAGGCCCATTACAATAAACCAACTACAAAAATATGTATACAATGGTTCATATTTCAAAATATAAAATTACACAAAAAATAACCATAAGCAAGGCCAACTTCTTTACCAGCGGTCCACCACCAAAAAGCCAGCATGATTCATACACAAAATAACAAAGTCACTCCACATGATCAATAAGGCAAGCACGTGAAGTTCTACCAGCTACAAGCTGCATCCTGCCTTTCCAAAGTTATGCGCATCGTACAACTTTCCATGAGCCATAATACAATGCTGAAACAATTCACACTATACAAGCTCCATAGCCATAACACAAAGCATGTTGCTCTATCTTTCACCACCCACCAAACTTGCACCTGTGAAACACAAAAAGTAAAAGCCAGTGCTACAACTTGCCAACCAATTCATTAAGCTTCCACACACATACGTGACTCACACCACTCAGCCATAAACTTGACCCCACCCTACAATTCGTACGTAAAACCTCCGCTGCCAACAAAAGAAAAAACAATTTAATACACTAGCCTGCAATCGTACACGCTGGTCCGCACTGCATAAACCGCGGCCCACAACTTTTTCCCTTCACATGAATCTGCAACAAATTTACACAGTAACCAACATAACCTTTCACAATAAATCGTATAGAACACAACAACAAAATTGAAAAAAAAAACAATAAAGCCATTAGTAGCCACTACATGTATGAAAAAGAGGATTCGAAACGAAAAATTTCCAAAAAGCAAAACCACCGCACCCACCTCGACCTTCAACTGGTACGGACCAACAACATCAATAGACAGAATTGCAAAACGCGGAAATGGAAATGAAACGACGACAAATCAATTGAAAAACCATAAAATCCCCTTCATTTTTTGGCTAAAAAGGTTCTTCGACTTCTGAAACCAAAAACTTTCTCCACCTCTTTTCAAACCCCTTAAGACCCGACCTTCAGACTTGCTTCACCAAATTTTTTCCGCAACCTTTTTCTAAACCTCACTGATTTTCAACCCTCTCTTCCTTTTCGCACTCACTACCCTCCTTAAAACTTCATAACCAAAAATTCCTCCAAGTTAACGAACTCACCCTCAACCTTCATACCCTTCAACCAAAACTATAACATAGATCAAATTGCAGAAAGGAGAAGAAGAAAGATGAAACAAAATAAATGAAAAGCAAACGAATAACAAATTCAAACCTGAATAGAAGCGAACGAGTGAGATCAAAGTGAGAAACAGTATTCACCAGAAGTGAGAAACGATTTGGGATCGCGATAGGTTACATCATTTTCTCAATACTTAGACAAAAAAGAGAGAGTCAAGCCTTTGACTCCTTCTCCCAATTACTTGGGCCCGAGGAGCCTTTCTTAAGCTTCGAGTGATCGTCATCCGATTTAACACACTCTAACTATATCAAAGTTATTTCATAATAAAAGATGAAAAAGAGAGAGAGAGAGAGTCAAGCCTTTGACTCATTCTCATGATTACTTAGCCCCGATGATCCTTTCTTAAGCTTTGAGTAATCATCATCCGATCAACTTACTCGAACCATATCCTATTAGACAATGGCACAGATCTAAAAGCGGGGTTGAATAGATCCCAATTAAAAAATAAGTCGGCGCTACCAATAAAAATTGGTTTTAAAATATTTGATATGTGGAAGCGGCCGTGGAAAAGTTACTGTCTATAACGAACCGTTATTATAAGACCGGATATGCGTCTACCCTATGGATATGATAATGAGCAAAGAGAATCACCACACTAGTCACACTATCAATTGATTAATATCACTAATTGGTAAGTGTTGCTACTGCGAAAATAAGGTGTCGGCAAAACAGAAGAGTCGCCACCTTTCGTTATTTATCCCACAGAAAGGGAAAGGAAACGATCGGAAAAACCTGAAGAAAAGGTATAAGACAAGGTCATCGCAACCATGTCTGGGTTCGGGAGTCGGTTACACAAAGGGAAGGTATTAGCACCCCTCACGTCCGTTGTACTCAACGGGATCCACGCTTGTTGTGTTTATCTGACGGGTTGGTTTATCTATCTGCCTATAAAGGCTGGTCTGAAAAGAAAAGAAAAATGACTCGGCAAAGCATAGTGCTTCGTGCCTAGGTATTCTCGTCAGAGAACGAGAAATCAGAGTCAACATAGTCCGGCTAACTACGGGTAACAGGATGGGGGAAGGTTGCTCGCCAATACGTCAGTATTGTGCCTACGTACTCTCAACAGATATGAGAGATGAGAGCTTACGTAGTTCGGGATACTACGAACTACGGGGGTTCAGATTCATCTGTTTTTCCGAGTAGGGTTAACAAACAGTTCCAGCAGTTTGGTGTATGTAGCTCACTCGTTGGAGACTCGTGCGTTGCCGTTTGCGGTAGAACTGAAAGTTAACGACACTCTTTTCTTCAGAAAAGTTTTCCTTGATTTACGGGCCCACGGGGCAAAAAGGTGTTTGAGATTTGTTTTTTGTGTTTTACGGAAAAAGTATCTTTTTACGGATGTTTGCAACTGATATCGCACTAGAGACTATGACCTAGGAGTGAATGTGTCGCATGTCACCCAAAGGGTACCATACTAAACATCCTGATTATTAGAAGGAAACCCTCCAACAATCATTTCTTAAGTAGCTTAAGGCTCGTAACGTACAATATCAATTAACCTTTATTACTGTATTTTGATTTGTTTGAAGATGAGAAGGAGAAGGGATACAACTAAGGGGAAACTATCAAGTCCTAACAGTTGTCATGACAAGGATTCATCCTATGGTTGAGGTTTGAAACAGGGAACTCCTAGATGTTATCATGCAAAGGCTTCAGCCTAAAGTTCTATCATCACTTCCTTATCAAAGGAAGTGAGAATCCTAGGGGATCATGTCAATGGGAAATAGACAACAGACAAAGCATCAGCTAAACATCAGTTACAGATAAACAGAAGGGAAACAGTAAAGATGCATATGCGATGCAGCAATACAAGCAGAGGGAGACTCACTCAACCTCTAGAGCAATCAAGCAAAAGCAACACAATGCACAGGCAAGGGACACAAACTCAACCTTCAGCCAATAAGCAAAGCCAAACAGTAATAGACAAGCAGAGGGAGACAGACTCAACCTCTAATGCAAACAAGCAAAGGGAGGCAAGCTCAACCTTTCAATGCACTTAGACCTAGAACCAACTACATGAAAGCCTAGTCTAATGCAACACACCAAATAAACAGTCACACAAATACAGTTAAACAGCAAACACAATAGAGCAGCACAACAATACTCCAGCAGTCTGACAGCCTATCTTCTAGTCCAAGTTATCTGTCCAAGCTATCCAAGAGAGAAGGACTTCATCTTCAAGCTTCAACTTGCTCCATCAAGAGATGATATGAATTAACATAAAGATTATTGCATGATGAGGGGAAGCATGATGGAAACCAAGGGAATTCATCATGGCACTCAACCACTCATCTAAGATTGGTATCCTCAAAGGTTTTACCTTTTGTGGTAGGCCTTTAGTCCTTCCAAAGGAGGTACTAGGCTCCCACAAAGGAACCTTGCATCATTGGATAGGAAATGGAATGCAAACCAAAGCAAACCACAATTATGAAAAAGGAAGAAACTCCTAAAAGCTCTAAAAACCCTAATTCCACAAGCTCTAAAAGCAACTCTCTAAAGGGAACTAATGCACCAAATTAAACCTTAAGATTCAATCTACAAAGGCATCAAAATGTCTACTAAACCATCAGAAAAGGTTTGGAAACTTATCATGAACTAAAGGTCACTTTTGAAGTTCAACTATGGGAGGTACTATGCTAGAGGCATCCTACAAACAGCCTAGATGTAAAATCTAACTAAAATAGTAAATCAACTCCTAAAAATCTATAAAAAATTCTAAGAGGTCCTAAAGGTATTAAGAACCTATGGTAAAAAGACCAGGTCCTAATTCAAAGTTTATGGTCCCTTTCTAAAGGATAAACTAAAAGGTGTCAAAGGAAAGGCCAAATGGGGAAAGCCCTATAAACCTATTCCAAAACTAATCTTAGAGTCATCTAAAAAACAGAAATAAAATCCTACAATCCTATCAAGGTATCTACTACCAGCCAACAAAAGATCAACATCAAATTCTAAAGCATGAGCTAGTAATAAAATCAACAAGTAAACTACTCAAAAATGCCAAATTAAAAGAACTAATGAAAATAGAAAAATGGAAATTAAATTGAAAAGAGCATAAAAATAAAATCCAAAAGCATAGAAAAATCAGAAATTAATCAAGGATCACTCACATATTTTTTCCATAATTTTCTGATCAATATTCTATTTTTTATGAATTAAAACTGATTAAAACAATAAAAGAAATCATAAAATGAATTAAAAGAAATTAAAAACTGGGAAAAAACCACAGGCGTTGGATCTGGAGACTAGTCCACGCATCCAAAGGGGGAAAGGACGCCACGTAGCCTTTAGGCTACTTAAATGAAACGAATCGTTTTGATGAAGGCACGGTGCATTGCAGTTGACTTGGCTACACGATAGTCTCTAATCCTGGCCTTTCACTCAAAAAGTATGCTCATCCAAGCCTCCTCATGGTGACACCTCAGCAGGTCAAGAGTCAATCTCCTCAGAACGATTTCCAAGCGTTAGATCTTCAGACTTAGTCAATTGAGTTAGAATCATCCAACGACCTCAGTTCATCTTCTTTGTTTAAACTGAACAAAGAGAGGGGAAAACCAGGGTGGTCGGAGAAGACTCCGGTCGTCTTCTCCGGCGGGTTCACGGTGGCTAGGTCATCAGACACCACCAAACCTTACCAAAAACTCCAGATCCACTCGTTTTCTCTCAAGGAATAACATGACAACCTTCATTTTTCCATCTTCTCAAAGAATCATCAGATACAGTCATGAACATAAATGCGCATTTTGGAAAATCATCACCAAACTTCAAATTAAGGTCACCAATCTATTCTACTCTTCTCCCTGATCAATTACATGTATCCAATTCTTGAAATCCGTCAAGATTCAAGCCTAACTGAATCTCTAAACTTTTCATCCATGATCAAGAATCATCTCAAAACCTTTCCAAATCGTACCTAAATTCATCTAGGGTTCATCTATAGCCTAACCACATGCATTTTCTAACTTAATTCAGTCTCAATCAAGCACAATAATGAAAAGATGAAAACCTGTTTTGAGCTTTGATAAAGAGTGCCACAGCCTTCAATTCTTGATCAATCTTGCTCAGAATCGTTCAGAGATGCTTGATGAAGAACCTTGAAACTTCAATTTCCTATGCAATGGCCTCTAAGATGGAAAACAGTTTTCACTTTCTAACCAACTTTTTCAAGTGCTTCTTACCTCTTTTCAGCTTCTCTTCATACACTTCTTAATTCAATCCATATCAATGAATGTTTGGGTCATGGTTGGACAAATAACACCATTTTGAACAACTTTCAAGTTGATCAAAAGTCCATTTGAGATATCTAAGTTGATGAAATTGACCCATAACCAAAAATGGCCTATAATTCCAAATCCCCAAAATACCCTTATCTTGTAAAGCTTGTAACTTGAGTTCTACAAGTCCAATCATGGACTTATAGTACTTTCTAGAAAGCTAAGAAGATAAGGAACAACATGAATGTTGGCCAAAAGTTCATGAGAATCATCTTTCTAGGGAAAAAGTGTCATGCAAGTTGGTTGACTTTCAAGCTCCAAATTCACATTCCTATGATGACCTGTAACTTGTCTGGCTCATAACTTGAGTTCTATAAACCCTATCAAGGACTTCTAGTACTAAAATTAAAGCTATGCTCATGCTCTACAACAATCATGTTAGGGTCAAGGTGAGATGAAAATCACATCTTGAGGTATGTGGTCTTGAAGTTAGACACCAAACTAGGGGATTTTACACTGTCAAGCATAGCAACCCTAGCCTAGGAACTCCTCACACTCTTGATTCATGATGAGTTGACCTTGGAATCATCCCTTGGGAATCTTAATACATCAATCCATGATCACATGGCCTTGGAATTAGGTCTCAAACTTCTTCAAATCATCAGTTAACCTAGGGTTGACCAGATGAAACCCTAATTGTACCCATCTTGGTTATAGCTTCATATCCTTCACATATTTACCTGTCTAAGCTTCAAAATGAACTTAAATACTTATCATGAGCTCTCTCAAGGCTTCAAGTCCAACTTCAAGGCTTCAGAATCATCTGAGGACTTCCCACAACTCTCAAGTTAGGAGACCTACACACTTGGTTTCAACCACTTCTCTGAGAATCTTTGTCTTTACTGGTGAGGATCTCAACCCTTGAACACCTGAATAAACCTCTTAGCTAGCTTCCTAGCCTTGTGTAGCCCTTGATTGGTAGTCATACCTCTTGATCTCCTGCACACATGTCTATGAAATGCAGATGATAATGCTAGAATGAATGCAATGAAACACAAGCTAGGTAAAGAAAAAGGTTGGGCAAATTTTGGGGTGCAACAGCTGCCCCTATTCAAACGGCTTGGACCTGACTGGGTGAGAAGAGAATGACTCTCAAACAATCAAGGTAAAAGACGGTTGAATACCAATAAACCCAGAAATTTGCCAACCGCACGAGTAAACGATACTCTGATGGGTAGACAATCTTCGGGAACGGAAGTGATAGTTGCACGACAACTAGCTGGAGAATTACTGATCTTACGTATCTGATTTTTCTGTAGAACTTCGTCCTCAAATCATCAAGGGATCACCGGTTACACGGTAACTGGTGAAGCATGGTCGATTATGCCGTCGGACATTCTGCTCCATAGTAGAAGAATTCCTTATCGTCACCTATAGACTCATCGGGTCACTAGGAACGTCGACAATATCTTTGTCGGACTTCGTCAGTAAGTCAATAAGGGGTCACTGGTTGCACGACAACGGGTGATTTGCCAACCACACAGGTAAACGATACTTTGATTGGTATGAACATCGTCGAAATCGGAAATGACAGTTACACGGCAACTTGCTAGGGAATTGGTTACACGGTAACCGAAAATTTACCAACCGCACAAGTAAACGATACTCTGATTGGTAGGACAATCTTTGAAGTCTGAAATGGAAGTTGCACGGCAACTGGCCCGAATCTCCGTCAGGATGATCATCAGATCTCACTGTAGCTTCTTCCTCAAGTCATCAAGGGTTCACTGGTTACACGGTAACTGGTGTTACATAGCTGATATTGCCGTCAGGCATTCTGCGACACGGCGGCAGAAGAATTCCTCGGGACTCATCAGGTCATTAGGAACTTTTTACAATCTAGTTAATTATGTCGTCGGGCATTCAAAGAAACTCTCGGGCGTCAGCCGGACTTTGTCAGTAAGTCGGAAATAGAATCCTCAATCAATCATGAACCAATAGGGATATCTAAACTTCTGTCGTCAGGCACTCCGCGTTAGCTGGGAGAACTGCTTTGACATCGCAGTCGGACTTCATCAGTAAGTCTTGAAATGGAATCCTTAATCAACCGCGGACCAATAAGGATATCTAAACTTCTTTTTCCGTCAGGCACTCCACGTCAGCCAGGAGGACTTTCTCGCCGTTACAATCGGACTTCATCAGTAAGTCAGGGGGAGTTTTGGCACTACTGCCGGACTTCAATCATCAAGTCTTCAAGGAAATTTCAACTTCTCTGTTTAAAACCTGCTGGGGATGACACATCTCCGCTGGGGATTCTGGAGAACTATCAAGTAACTCTGCTCTGGGGATTTCGGAATCATCCTGGATGAATAAACTCTGCTGAGGAATTCAAGAATCATCATGAACAAATAACTCCGCCGGGGACTCTAAGAATCATCTTGAGCAAACAACTCTGGCGACTTTGCTGGGGATTTTAATAATCATCTTAAGCAAACAACTTTTCTGAGGAACTCAAGAATCATCCTGAGCAAACAGCTTCGCTGAGGAACTCCTGCAAAACAAGAACAATAATGACCTAGCTCATGTTTCACATGCATATGTTTGACAATGACGCTATGCTCCACACGGTGGAAATGCTATGTTTTTAGTGTAGATGCTATGCAATCATGCAAAATGTTATGACCCCATCAGCAAAATAAATGCTGAAGGGAAAACCCTCTTGTCAAGGAGAAAGAACCACTCTGGTGGGGAGGAGGAATCATCCTGCTGTGGATAAGAAATCACACCAATCTCAATCGGGCTTAACCTGGGGAAACGAACTCCAGACGACCTTCTGCAGGGGACAAAGTTCTTCGGGAACCTGTACTCGCTCAACTGGGTATTCAAACCATAAACTGTTGAGGAGACGATGTCAATCTCAGAAATAAACTACACGACCTTCACAGATAGAATCTTCCTAGAGATACGGACTCCGATGGGGAAGTATAACATCAGCTATTCAAACACTCTCCTAGGGAAGACCAATAATGCCCTGAACAGCTTCCAAGGACTCGACTCTCTTGGGGAACGGCAAACTCGGATGAGGATAGGCGACCAGACGCTGGAATCAACCCTACCTGCCGGGGGAATACAATTCTGTGGGGAATTTCGATTCCGCTGGAGACTTCAGTCTGGATAATCGAGAGCTGGACACTTACAAATAGTCTTCTACGAGAAAACTGCTTACTGGCCCACTGCTGGGAACGAGTATACACTTCTGCGCATGACTTAGCTAGGGGAAACGATGATCCTGCCTAGGATGCATTTGGTTGAGGAGAATCTATCTCCGCTTGGGAAGACATATCAGTGCTCGCAGCCTCATGTTCAGATTCTGTGGGGAAACACAACTGAACCTGTTGGGGAAGAAGGAATCATCCTGCTTGGAAAACATCTGGCGTACTGCCTGGAGGGTGATGTCCCTGCAACAAAATGAACAAACAGACAAGATACCCTTCACAAAGGGACCTATCAAGGTTATCATCCGTGACAATGTTTAGGTAATTCAATGTTTCAACAATTATCGGCCTAGGCCAACAAGTTTATGTATGCGCATTTTATGAAAAACACCGGGCGTTCTTTTTCGCACACAAAACAGATAAAAAGCCAAACAAACAAACAAAAATACTAAATAGTATGTGTTTATTGATGAATGGGCCTCTGAATAGGCAAAATGTTTTACAACAGATGCAAGCTCCTGAAATGAGGAAGTTGCGCAAGCATAATATCATAAATATACATCAGTATACACAAATGTCGGCAATGTGGCGTAGACGAACACCATGAGTTGATCCCTCTATGACCCACTCAACTTCGATACTTCTCTGAAGCTTCAGCTTTAGAAGAGATTGACTTGGATACATGGCCCTCAGGTCTTCCCAAACCACTAAACAATGAGAGTTCACACGCAGAACGCAGTCATTTGCTTTTTTAATCCCTAACTTTTGCCTGAATCGCCCTTTCGGGTTTTCGATTCACCGGGATACCCTTTTTTTTTTGCCAAAGTCGCCCTTTCAGGTTTTTGACTTTGCGGGTGTACATTTTTCATTTATATCCCTAATTTTTTCCCGAACCTTTTTCCTTTTTTATGGTTCGTCGGGATGCCCCATTTTTGCCTGGGTATTCTTTTTTCTTTCCAACGGGTCATTTTAAAGCAAAGTATTTTTTAACTGCGTCCGCGTTCACAGGGGATGCAAAATCTTCACCATCCATCGTGGATAACAACAAGGCTCCTCCCGAGAAGACCTTGTTGACGACATATGGACCTTCGTAGTTAGGAGTCCACTTGCCCCTGTGATCGGATTGTGGTGGAAGAATCTTCTTCAGGACGAGATCACCCGTCTGAAATCTTCTAGGACGCACCTTCTTATCATAAGCTTTCTTCATTCGGCTCTGGTACAGACGACCATATACAATCGATGCTAATCTCTTCTCATCCATCAAACTGAGTTGATTCAATCGGTTCTTAACCCATTCTGCCTCATCGAGTTTCACGTCAACCAAAACTCGCAAAGAAGGAATCTCAACTTCCAATGGTAGAACAACCTCCATACCGTATACTAGTGAGAAAGGAGTTGCCCCGGTTGATGTGCGTACCATCGTACGATAACCGTGCAATGCAAATGGTAACATCTCATGCCAATCTTTGTAGGTCACAACCATCTTTTGTACTATCTTTTTAATGTTTTTGTTGGCCGCTTCAACCACACCATTCATCTTCGGCCGGTAAGGTGATGAGTTGTGATGTTCAATCTTGAAGTTCTGGCATAACTCCTTCATCACCTTATTATTCAGATTCGAACCATTGTTAGTAATGATCCGCTCGGGAATTCTGTATCGACAGGTGATGTCCTTCTTTATGAATCTGGCTACCACTTGCTTGGTCACATTAGCATACGAGGCTGCCTCCACCCACTTGGTGAAGTAGTCGATGGCTACCAAAATGAAGCGGTGACAGTTAGATGCAGTGGGCTCGATCTTGCCTATCATATCAATGCCCCACATAGAGAACGGCCACAGGGATGACATGACATTCAACGGGCACGGCGACACATGAACTCTATCAGCATAAATATGGCATTTATGACATCTCTTCGCGAATTTGAAGCAATCCGACTCCATCGTCAGCCAGTAATATCCTGCTCGTAATATTTTTCGTGTCATGGCATGTTCGCCGGCGTGCGTACCAAATGTGCCTTCATGGACCTCTTCCATAAGAAAACTAGCTTCTTTTTCATCCACACATCTGAGTAGCACGAGATCATGATTTCTCTTATATAGAACTCCATCAGGATTGAGATACAAATTTTCAGACAGCCTCCTCAGAGTCTTCTTATCCTGGGTTGACGCTCTCGTAGGATACTCCTTAGTCATAAGGAAGTTCTGGATATCATGGAACCATGGCTTGCCATCGGAGGCTTCCTCAAAGGCAAAGATGAATGCAGGTCTGTCAAGACGGGAAATGACAATTCTTGGAGCTTCATTCCAAAAATTGACTTTGTACATTGAAGCCAACGTGGCTAAGGCATCAGCCATCTGATTTTCAGCCCTAGACACATGATGAAGTTCCAGTCGATCAAAGAAAGGAAGCAACCTTCTGGCATAATTCATGTACGGGACCAAATTCGACTGACCAAATTCTGGAAAAATTATGCATAATGATGAAATGAAGAGTGTGTTTAATGGCTTAAGAATAAACAATGTCTATATGCTAGACTTGAATTAAGTATCTTTGACAAGTGACAAATGTCTCATGACAATGAGTGAAGACTCATGGTTATGACATAGATGTTTAGCACATGTCAACTTTGAATTGCTTAACAAGGTAGTTTCTAAAGATCTAGTCCTAGGTCTGTCCAAAATAAAATTTACCAAGGATTACCTTTGTGATGCTTGCTAAATGGGAAAGCAAACGAGGATCTCTTTTAAATCTAAAAATATCGTTTCAACTACGAGACCTCTAGAGCTTCTCCATATGGATTTATTCGGGCCATTTAGAATTAAAAGCCTAGTTGGTAACTATTACGGTTTTGTAATAGTTGATGATTTTTCTAGATTCTGTTGGACTATCTTCTTGGCTAGCAAGAGCGATACATTCGCCGCCTTTGAAAGATTTGCTAAGCTTTCCCAAAATAAATTAAACACAAACATTGTAGCAATTAGGAGTGACCATGGAGGTGAGTTTGAAAACTATTTGTTTGAAGAATATTACAGTAAACACGGAATTGATCACAACTTCTCCGCTCCATGTACTCCTCAACAAAATGGGGTTGTGGAGCGCAAAAATCATATTTTAGAAGAATTGGGAAGAACAATGATCAATGAAAGTGCATTACCTAAATATTTTTGGGCTGACGCCATAAGTACGGCATGTTATGTTTTAAATAGGGTGCTCATCCGCCCCATCTTAAACAAAACACCGTATGAACTTTTGAAAGGGCGCAAGCCAAATGTATCCCACCTACATGTTTTTGGTTGCAAATGTTTTGTGTTGAATAATGGAAAGGAAAAATTAGGCAAGTTTGATTCCAAGGATGACGAAGGTATCTTCCTCAGATACTCTCAGTCAAGTAAAGCTTATAAAATTTATAATAAAAGATTACTTACCGTTGAAGAGTCTGTACACGTAACTTTTGATGAATCTTATCCGAGAGACGTCGGAAAAGGTAGTGTTGTTCACGGTGCAGGTACATCTACGAAAGACATACTCAAAGGTGCCGAGTTGGGAATTGATCAACCCGAACAAGCCAAAATTGAGGAGGAGAAATATGACCGCCATGAGGAAACCGAGGAAGTTCATTCATCTACAAAAGATGATCTCCCTCTAGCTTGGAAGTCTTCCAAAGACCATCCAATCGACAACATCCTCGATGATATCTCAAAAGGAGTTACAATTCAGTCTAAGATAAGTAATTTATGTTATCACTTCGATTTCGTTTCACAAATGGAACCTAAAAACCCTAAAGACGCCTTACTCGATGAGCACTGGTTTTTATCCATGCAAGAGGAACTTAATCAGTTCAAGAGAAATGAGGTTTGGGACCTTGTCCCTCCTCCGCGAGGTCATCGAGTAATCAGCACCCGATGGGTGTTGAGGAACAAGTTGGACGAAAACGGGGTAATAACCCGAAATAAGGTGCGTTTAGTTGCGCAAGGGTATAACCAAGAGGAAGGCATCGACTATGAGGAGACTTATGCGCTGGTTGCCCGACTCGAGGCTATACGCCTTTTAATTGCCTTCGCTTATGCGAAAAACTTTAAGCTATTTCAAATGGATGTGAAAAGTGCATTCCTTAACAGTTATATAAATGAATAAGTTTATGTTGCACAACCTCCGGGTTTTGAGTCTCATGAATATCCCGATCATGTTTACAAGTTAAAAAGAGCCTTATATGGACTCAAACAAGCTCCTAGGGCTTGGTATGAGCGACTAAGCAAATTTTTACTTGATCAAGGGTATTCAAGAGGCAAGGTCGACACAACCCTCTTCATTAAGCGTCAAGAAAACACTTAATCTTGGTGCAAATTTATGTTGATGATATTATATTTGGGTCAACTAACATGAATCTTGGGAGAGAGTTTTCTAACCTAATGCAGGGGGAGTTCGAGATGAGTATGATGGGAGAACTCACATACTTTCTCGGACTGCAAATCAAACAGCTTGAGGAAGGAACGTTTGTAAGTCAAACAAAGTATTGCCTTGAACTTCTCAAGAGATTTGACATGGAAAAATCCAAAGCCATTGACACACCTATGCCTACATGTGCAAATTTGAATAAAGATGAAAGTGGTAAGGACGTAGAGGTAAAGAGATATCGAGGTATGATAGGCTCACTTCTTTATCTTACCGCCTCTAGACCCGATATTATGTTCAGTGTGTGCATGTGTACTTGATATCAATCGACTTCTAAGGAATCCCATTTAAAAGCTATTAACCACATACTTCGATACCTATCGGATACTCCAAAGTATGGGCTATGGTATTCCAAAGGAAATGATTGTTCGTTGGTAGGCTTCTCCGATTCCGATTTTTCCGGGTGCAAATTGGATAGGAAAAGTACTTGTGGTACTTGTCACCTATTTTCAAATTCTTTGGTTAGTTGGCATAGCAAGAAACAAGTTTATGTTGCCTTGTCAACCGCTGAAGCGGAATAAGTTGCCGCCGGCAGTTGTTGCGCTCAAGTCTTGTGGCTTAAGCAACAATTGTTGGATTTTAACCTCAAACTTGAACGAATTCCTATTTTTTGTGACAATACAAGTGCCATTAATCTCACCAAAAATCCTGTGTTGCATTCACGCACTAAACTTATCAAAATTCGACACCATTTTCTTAGGGATCATGTAGAGAAAGGTGATGTTGTTTTTGAGCATGTTGACACTACAAATCAACTAGCGGACATTTTCACAAAACCGCTAGCCACTGAACCTTTCTTTCATATCCGACGAGAACTTGGCATTCTTGATATTTCGGATCGTGTTTCATAATATTGCTTGCACATCTTTTATTCATTTATGATTATATTATCGTACATCTAACAAATTGAAGTTGTTATAAGTACACCTGTATAATTCATCGAGCTACCTTTGGCATGAAGGTGATGTTGTTCCTTAACTCTCACTCCACCTCTCTCTAATTTCTCATGTTTACAAGTTGTATCATACTATGTGTTAAAATTGTTAATTTGACCTATTATATGTATCATGTCTGTTTGATTGCTTGATAGTTGGTGTGGCTATGTATTTATGTCTCATTTGTTGCTTATATGTGCAAAAACATGAAAATATGCAAATTTTGTCTGCATGAGTCGACCACAACAGGGTACGATCGACGCACACAAGTAAACTTTTGAATTTCTCAATTTTCACACAGTATGCGTCGACGCATACAGAGAAGCGGTTGATGCATCGCGCGAAAATTCTAAAATTTGTTTTTCAAAAACGTTCAACATTCTCATGATTCAAAATCTTCATTACTCATTAATTGTGCACTACTTCATATGCATTGTTACTTGCATCTATCTCATGTCTAGAACCTAGTCCTCTTCCTCTTCCCAAAACCCTAATTAAAATATATAAAAAGGGGCAAATCTCTCATTCTCTCCACTCATTCCAAATCCTCTAAAAACTCTTGCATATTACCATCAACCTACCTCTCCTATCATCTTCTTCAAATCATCATCCATGGCCTCTAGAAGAATAACAGGTAAAAGAACCTCAAGAGCATCATCATCCACCTCCATTCCGGTCTGTGTCGCTAGTTGCATCACCATTCACCAAGAGTTTCAACATGAACTTTAGTAAAAAGGCTGTAGTCAAACAACACGCATACTATCGGCTCTTGGCGGAGCGTATGCATCTTGCTCATATCATCTCTCTTCTGGATTTTCAAGGCATCAACAATTTCTTGGAATGTAATGTGAAGTATAGTGAAGATCTTGTACGTATCTTCTACACATGCATTCACGAAAAATTCCAGGGCTTTCAATTCCACTCTCAGATCGGTTCCACAAAGGTTAGTCTTTCACCTGCTGTTTGGAGAAAGTATTTCAATTTGGATCTTGATGAGGACAAACCTCTTTATGAAGTAACTGATACACATACAATGGCTGGCTATGATTTTAAGACTGCTTTAAACTCCATGTTGAAAAGGCCATATCCGCCTCATATTGTGGCTAGTGACGCTTTTCCAAGAACAGTCACCACCGAAAAGTTGAAAACAGGAGACAGAATTCTATAGTGGATAGTGGCGCGCATTCTGCGGCCTAAGAAAGGAGGATTTTCTCGTGTGGAGTAAGCGGAAGTTCATTTAATGTATCTTTTGCCGAATAGAATCAAGATTAACTAGCCTACTATATTGCTAGTAGGATGTATGCTCTAAGAGATTCCGGTCGGGGTACCTCTCTCGCGTATCGCTCATTCATCCAAGAGATCCTTACGAGTTCTGAGGTTGTATTTCCATATTTTCCATACACATCAATCACTTCAGATTAAGATTTTTGTCAGAAAACTCTTTCAATGATGGGTTACTTCCGGTCACAAGATCAAATGCGGTACAAATTCTTTGGCAAAGCAACTGCTCGTCGGGATGAAGTCGAATCCGATGAAAGTGAGGAGGAAAGTGACGAAGATTCAGATGAAGAAGAAGCGGAAGGCGAAGACGAAGCACAAGAGGAACAAGATACTCGTCAACAAATGGAAACTGATGAAGATTGGGTTCAACATACACCGTCAACAGAAGATGAAAATGATCAAGGTTGGGGTCAGTGGCAACACACCGGGTGAACGACAATGGGTAAATTTTATCAGCCTCCACAATGGAGTTATGAAGCGCCTCCATCTCCCCCGCAACCACAATCTTCAGAGATTATCGACATGATGAGGGCTATGTAACTTGAGCAACGCACTTTTATGGATGTTCAGGACGCGCAGTTCGCTCAAATCCAAAGCCAACTCGAGACACAAAATGAAAGGTTCAATACTTTTTCAACGGTCTTAATACATGGTACGATGCTCTCGCTGCATCAACTGAACTCCAGGAGCAGGCCATCTCCCACAACATCAATCACCTAAATAGTGTTGTTGAGCAGTTTACCGATTTGGAAGATCCATACCGCAACGCACACTTCTATGGGAGGGGACGAGGATATTAAATCACGCTTGCATCTTAACATCTATGCTGTTTTGGTTATTTTTCCTTAGTTTCTACTTTTGACGTTGTTTTTGCACTTAAATGGTCTTATGTTTTTTTTAACTTTCATTGTTCTTTGTTTATTAATATATGATATCTTGTTCATTGGCGGTATTTTGTGTGAATATTCGTTAATGTTGGTTATTACCTATTGAGATTCTCTTTGATTTGAACATCTATTTCTTAACCTATCTCTCTTTCTTTTTGATGTTATCAAAGGGGGAGAAGAGTATGCCAAGCCAAGCCAAGATATCAGTTAGATACTTCGAAGGCTTGTAGAATTGCAAAAGGAAGACTTTGTGAATTGGGCATTAAGCAAGGGGGAGGTTACTAATATTGCACATTGCACAAGTTGGTTTCGCACATTTTGCCATCATTAAAAAGGGGGATTATGTGAGGGCAAATCCTCATATACCATACATACTTGTGTTTCGATGATGTCAAAATGCAATCATGGAAGAATTGGTTTTTCGGCTCTACCACCACAAGGCAAATGCATATCACACCTCTCATACCTCTCTTGTGTGCATGTCATGTCTATCAAACTTGCCATATTGAGTCCAATATATTTGGTGTATCATTGGTTATGTCTAGAAGCATAGAATTCACAAAAATAAGCATTTCTGTAAAACTACAGGTTTTGAGTCGACCAAAGGTCGACGCATGGAAAAGTGTAAATTCACACGGGTCGACGCACGCTGACCTATGGTCGACGCATGTTGTTAAGATTTTGAATTTGTCTAAAACTGCAGGCTATGCATCAACGCATAGTCCTGCTATGGTCGACCGTTCGCTTCGTTTTTCTGCATACGTTGAAGACTTTCCACTTAGTTTGAAAAGTTGTTATGTATGTTGGTTTTTGGGTTACTATATATAGAAGGTTTTGTTTATTTCTTCAACAACAATTGAAACATTGAGTCAATTGCACATAAACAAGAAAAGTGAAATAAGTGCCCTAGTTCTCATCATCTTCATCTTCAACATTTCATAATACAACAATTACACACAACAATTCTTGTTGTGTATTGTGGTTTGTTCAAGGTGATAATGTCTGAATCCGTCGATTGGGAATCCGGTTCGGGTTAAGTTTGTGGCAGGTTTTTCTTGAATAAAACCTTGAAGGTTTTATCCTCCAAGATTCGTCGAATTTAGGGGTTTTTGGTAAGAATTGTCTCTACAACATTCAGCTAAGCGAAGGTGATTGAGGAATGGTGGGTTCCGTTAATCTAGCAGCGGCAATCAGTGAATTGCGTAGGAGAGATTCAGGTTCGATTTTTTTGTATTTGAGATCAGTCGGACTGGGGTTTGAAGAACGCAAGGTTATTCAACAAAGGGGCTATAATCGGAGGTCTATCCATAACAATCGAAGGACTTGATTCGACTCGAATCAAGGAACAAGGAGAGAAAGCATCATCAATAACCAGAGAGTTTGTTTATATATTTTGCTTGTCTATCCTTGTATAAACGTTTCAACTACAACAAGTGATATCTATAATATATGATCTTAATTCTATTGTTTGAATTGAGGGCAGACGTATCCCAAAGCGAGGACGGCGGGGGAACTACCTCAACAAATCTTTGTCTCCTTTATTTTTCAGCACTTTCATTTTTGCTTGATAATTGAGTAATTTTAGTATAAGCAATTTTATCAAAGTTAGCATTGGTTTGAGTAAGTGCTTAACATTGTTGTTAACTCTAGTATAATAATATATTGGACAAGGAAGCTAGAGTTACTTACTCAAGGCAAAACTCACTTGGATTGCTACGCACGCCAAGTGTTTGATAAATTGTCTACACCAAAATTCACTTGTATTGTTTGCATATTTTGTTGGCATTGTGTAGCATTGGAACTAGTCTTACTAATTAGTGATATTAATCAATTGATAGTGTGACTAGCGTGGTGATTCTATTTGCTCATTATCACATCCATAAGGCTAGACTCATATCCGGTCTTCTAATAACGGTTCGTTATAGACGGTATTTTTCCACGACCGCTTCCGCAATTTAAACAAATTTTTAAAACCAATTTTTAATTGGTAGCGCCGACTGATTTTTTAATTGGGATTGATTCAACCCCCCCTTCTAGATCCGTGCCATCGTCTAACAGTTTCCTTTCGAAGACATCCTATCTCGTACATTGGTCGGGAAAGGGTGTTGGATCTGGAAACTGTCGACTCTAGAGACCGATCATTTGGGAGTCAGCCAAGTGAGGTCGCTTCGTTAGACTATGATGCCAAACCAGAAATGGTGAACGTATCATCGTTTCTCGAAAGTATGTGACACTGACGACTGCATAGGATGCCAGACCTTGTCAGAGATAGGTTCATACCTGTAAGATGGGAGGGTTTTGCAGGAAACCTTGACCTTCAGCCTACTCGTTTGTCTTATCAGTGTGAACAGTTACAGTGGGATCCTTATACTAGTGTTGTATGGTTTTCTCGCCAAAGCGAAGCGCTGGTTCATCTCCGTCAGCAGCACAACAATCTTCATCCTCTGTTGCATTTGCATTTCATTTGCATTTTTACATTGACATGTGCATGTGTTTCAGGTATATATCCTCCTCTTGGTTCTAGTAGTCTGATCCACTATTGTCATGGAGCTTGGTTTCAAGAAGGTCGTCATTTACAAATTCCCAACACCATATGTGAAGTCTTTGGTTGGTCTTATTTCTGGGGTGGAGCATGGAGTTATGGAGGATTTCAAGCAGGAGTATGGCAAGATCTTAAGCTTTGTCTGTAGAGTCTCTAAGTGTGAGTTTGAGGGTTTCAACACGCTGCTACAATTTTATGACCCTCAGTTGCGCTGCTTCACTTTCCCTGGGTATGTCCTGTTGCCCACCTTGGAAGAGTTTGTTTGGTTGTTAGGAATCCCGGTCTTGGAAGAGATGCCTTTCGTGCATTCTGAAGAGGAGCCTAACCTATCCAAGCTAGCCAATTCTTTGCACTTGGATATTTTTGAGCTAGAGGGAAAGATGACATGTAGAAGTGGAGTGTTTGGTTTCCCTTTGCCATTCTTAATAGGAAAGGCCCAACACTTTGCAAAGGAAGGATGTTGGGTTGTCTTTAATGCAGTCTTGGCGCTCTGCATCTATGGGATAATATTATTTCCCAATGTGCCTGATTTTGTTGACTTAGATGCTTTCCACATCTTTGCTTCCAAGAACCTTGTGCCAACCCTTCTAGGAGATGTTTATCATTCTACGCACTACAAGAATGAGAACAGACGAGGGAGGAGCATTTCTTGTTGCACTTCACTACTTCACAAATGGTTTATTTCGCATCTGCCCAAGTCTGGACCTTTTATTGATGCAACTAGTACAGTTGGTTGGCCAGAAAGCCTCATGGGTTTGACCTCAGAAGATATTGTGTGGTTCAGTAGAGACCTCTTGGGTAGGGATATTATTTATAGCTGTGGAGATTTTCCCAATGTTCCTTTGATTGGGAGAAAAGGTGGCATTAACTATAATCCAGCTCTTGCTGTTAGGCAATTTGGCTATGCTTTAAGAGAACCTCCGAAGAAGGATGAAGTACAGGAATTTCTGTATTTCACGGGTTTAGCTGATACTGCTACTCAAACCAGTTTGCAACAGGCTTGGAATAGCATTCATTGGAAAGGAAAGCTTTCTCTAGGCAAGGGTGATTGCAGAGCTTATGGGCCATACGTGGAATGGATCCAAGAAAGAGTTGATAGATTGTTGTTACCCTTTCCAATCAGAGAACCTTTATACCTCGTGCTAGTTGAAGAACCAACGACAGTTGATGTGCAGAAATACAATCAACTATGGGCCGAGAAGGAAAAACTACGCAGGGCGAATGAAGAATTGGAGAAGGAAATCATCCAGCTTAGGAGCGAGAAAAGTGAAGCCATCTTCTTATCTAAGAAGCACACAGAGGTAGTGAACAAGATGGGTAGGGAATTGACAGAAGAGATTAGTGCCATAGAACGAGTAGGCCGAGATTTGAAGAGTGTCAGTGATGTCCTCAGGAGTAAGAAGAAGGAACTGGAGAAAGCACATTTAGAGATATCCAAGTTAAACACCCAATGTAATGCTATCCTAACTAACAATAAAGAGAGGGAAGATAAGCTTCGTCAACAGGTTGACAGTTTGAAAACTCAGCTTCGAGTCAGAATTGAGAAAGCTCCAGGTGAATCCTTGCGCCAGTATGAGAACAAACTCAAACTCCGTGAAGCTCTTGCAACGTTGGAAGAATACAAGTTGAGAGTAGACTTGAAGAAACCCAGACTCGAAGATGCCTTTGGGGAGGATGCTTGGGAAGACTACGTTCAAGGTTTGCAAGCCACCATCAGAAAGAGGAATTTGCTCATCAAAGGATTGATTTCCAGGCCTGATCATCCGGACACGAAGGAGTTATTAGAAGAGTTCCAGACTCGATGCCGTACTTGATGCATTTTCTCTTTTATTTGTTATTTTTATGTTGTATTCCAACCATCACCAGAATTGTTGGATGAGGTTGTGTTGATTCTATTGTATATCCTCTGTGATGTGTATTGATACTCTGCACCTTATTTTATTTATGAGAAGATTTTTTCTGGCTATCTCTATTGGGTTTTCGTCCTCCTATCATGCTCGTGGAACTAGAATCAAGGGGAGAATTTCCCTGAAACATATTTGCATGTCTGCATTTTGCATCATTTTGCATATTGCATTGCAGGTGTCCTGATTTCGTTGATCTTATTTCTTCCAGTGGTTTCCTCCACTAGTTTGTTTCAGGATTGAAGACCAAGCAATCCATCGCTATTCTACATGGGGAAATCAATGAAAGGCTATGGATCAGATTCAGAACGAGCTTCAGTAGTTCCGTGATCGTATGGCCCAGTTTATGGACATGATGCAAGGGGTCACCAATGGCCAAGAACAATTGAGGACGCTGGTCCAGCCTCTGGTAGCAAGGGCTAATAGAAACAGAGTTCTGCATGGCGGGACTGCTGATATCCCTCCTACAACAGACGATGGCATTCCTCATGTGTCGCTACTGCGAAAATCGGCGCCGGCTGAACAGAAGAGTCGCCACTGTGCGTTATTTATCCCAACGGAGGGAAAGGAAACGCTCGAAGTAAACCTTGCAAAAAACGGGAAAGGTATGGTCATCACAACCAAAACCTGGGTTCGGGAGTCGGTTACGCAAGGGGAAGGTATTAGCACCCCTCACGTCCGTCGTACTCGACGGGATCCACGCTTGATCCATTGACTTCTCAGATTTCAATTTCTTTCTGATGACTTGGATGTGCTCGAATTTGAATAAGAACCTCTTGATAGACTCATAGAGATAAGAATAGTACTTGGTCCCTTGTTGGATGATTTGCTATGCTATGCTATGCAGATGAATGAATTATGTACATGACCTAATATGCACATGCTAATGCAATTGAAACATAAACCAAGTGAAGTAGGTTGAGCAAATTTTAGGGTGCAACAGTTGCCCCTATTCAAGCGACTTGGACCCGACTGGGTGAAGCGCGAACGACCTTCAAACATTCGAGGTACGAGACGGTTGAATACTAAGAACCCGGAAATTTGCCAACCGCAGAAATAAACCGCCCAACTGTTTAGGGAACGACATTCACCAACTGAATCTGGTTGTTACAGCAACCACTGATCCGACGTCTGATAATTCTGATTTCAACTTCAACAACCTATGTAACGCCACAGGTACTGAACACTTTTCGCAAAACACTTCTGTCCACAACTGGACTAACCTTATCAACACAAGAAGAGAGACAAATTCGTCAACACGAATAGAGATTCTGTTGTCACAGGAATAACCTTGTCCACATCTGGACCCAAATTTCGCCAAATCACGAATAAACACCCATTTGTCCGCGTCAGGACTAACATCACGGAAAAATCCCGGCGCTTTCGCTGGGGAAACATTTCTGTCTAATCACAGGAAACTCCCTCCGTCTATCCATACGGGCAAACCATCTGTCTAAACACAGGAAACTCTATCCGCCTATCCATACGGGAAAATCATCTGCCTAAACACAGGAAACTTCATCCGCCTATCCATACGGGAAAATCATCTGTCTAAACACAGGAAACTCCATCCGCCTATCCATACGGGAAAATCATCTGCCTAAACACAGGAAACTTCATCCGCCTATCCATACGGGAAAATCATCTGCCTAAACACAGGAAACTTCATCCGCCTATCCATACGGGAAAATCATCTGTCTAAACACAGGAAACTTCATCCGCCTATCCATACGGGAAAATCATCTGTCTAAACACAGGAAACTTCATCCGCCTATCCATACGGGAAAATCATCTGTCTATACACAGGAAACTTCATTCGCCTATCCATACGGGAAAATCATCTGCCTAAACACAGGAAACTTCATCCGCCTATCCATACGGGAAAATCATCTGTCTAAACACAGGAAACTTCATCCGCCTATCCATACGGGAAAATCATCTGTCTAAACACAGGAAACTTCATCCGCCTATCCATACGGGAGAATCAACTGCCTAAACACAGGAAACTTCATCCGCTTATCCATACGGGAAAATCATCTGCCTAAACACAGGAAACTTCATCCGCCTATCCATACGGGAAAATCATCTGTCTAAACACAGGAAAATAACTCCGCCTTGCTTTTCTGCCTATCTTTGCAGCAGCTAGCTCCATCAATCACATGGGTAACACAATATGAGTCTAATCTTCCAATTTCCAGGGCTGACATGGCAGCAAATCTGAGAAGGACTCTACTGGGGATTTTCTGAATCCACACTGCCAGACAAATTCGAAAGATCGATTCATGAAATCTTTGGATGCCGTCACAACAACGACCTTGAAGAAATACTCCGCTGGAGGGGTAAGAGAAACTTAACCAAGCAACTCTGTGGGGAATAATGCCAAAACTGACATTATCGTTACATGTCTCATGCCGAGATCTTGAATGTTTGGTAATTAATTTGAGCAAGAGCTCCCTCCACCTGCATGGGAAACAATACTTGAAAACAAACGGTTAACCAACCTAGTTTATGTTTCAAAATGCATATGTTTGACAATGGTGTAATGCTCCATTCGACATGGAAATGCTACGCGTTTTTATTTGGTAGATGCAAATATGACACTATATGCCAATGCAGATGCAGGCTCGAACTGCCGGGATATAGAAACCGCTTCAGCAAAATAAATGCTGAAGATAATGCCAACTCCTCTGGGGATAACCAGGTGCCACAAAATTATTCCAGCAAAATAAATGTTGGAAAAGTGAAGCCCGCTTCGCTGAGGAATAGCTGAATGCGCCAATCATGATTGGACTTCTGCTGGGGAGTGAACGGGTATCACACGGTATTCCGGCAAAATAAATTCTAGGACACACAGCCAACTCTGCCGGGGAGAGTTTTCTTTTTTTCTTTGAGTTCCACTGGGAGGAAAGAAAACACTTGCTGGAAAGAGAACTCCGCTGGGGACGAAACGATTCTCTTGGGGAAAATCAACTGACTCCGCTAGGGGAGAGTAAATGACCCTACCGGGAAGGGTAAACTGTCTAGGTACAGCTCACGAGTTGGAAATTAATCTTCTGAGGCTAAACCACTCTGCTCGGGATGCACTGTCTGAATACTGCCTTTGATCTTGGAATCATCAATTCTGCTGAGAGTAACCGACTTTGCTGGAGAATGTCCTTCGGCTAAGCTGCGACTAGCTGGGGAATTCGATCCTTCTTCAGTGAGGAACAATGTTATCTTGGAAGCGCGACCTGCGTGGGGATCGAGTCTTTCCGTTACGAGCTTCTGGTCCATACTGCAATCTTTTGATCGTCCACTTCATACGGCTACGAACCCTGCAACACCACAAACAAGACAAGACAAGTCTATGCAACCAAATCTATTCAAGTTAGTGTTAGTGACATTATTTTCAGTTAATTCAAAGTTTTAGCAATTATTGGCGAGGGCCAGCGACGTTATACACTTGCTAGTTTCATTAAACCTAGGCGTTTATCATGTACAAAACAGTAAAGAACCAGCATCAAATACTGAATAACATGTTTTATTGATTGGGCCCCTAAATGGGCAGAGTTTTTTACACGGGATGTAACTCCTGAAAAGAAGAAGCTACGCACAACGAATATACAAGTATGCACAAGAAGCATAAATATAATGACAAATCAAATTTATACACATGTCAGCAACGGGATGCAGACGAACATCACGAGCTGATCCTCCTATGACTCGCCCGACTCTAATGCTTTCCCGGTATCCACACTTCCGAAGAGATTGTATCTGATAATCGACCCCTCAGGTATATTCTCCCGCGCCAATGCTCACTGTAGTATCAAATTCGGACCGCAGTCATTTGCTTTTCAAATCCCTAACTTTTGCGTGAACCGCCCTTTACGGGTTTTCAGCTCACCGGGATACCCTTTTTTGCCGAAGCCGCCTAGTGTAGGTTTTCAACTTCGCGGGTGTACATTTTTTCAATTTTATCCCTAACTTTTGCCCGAACCTTTCATTCTGTTTTTGGTTCGCCAGGATGCCCCATTTTTGCCTGGACTCTCTTTTTTTTTGTCCAGCGGGTCAATTTCAAGCAAAGTATTTTTTAACTGCGTCCGAATTCACAGGCAACGTAAAGTCTTCACCGTCCATGGTGGACAACAATAAAGCCCCTCCTGAAAAGACTTTTTTGACAACGTATGGCCCTTCGTAGTTGGGAGTCCACTTGCCCCTGTGATCTGCCTGCGGCGGGAGAATCCTTTTCAGCACAAGGTCGCCCGTCTGAAAGCTCTGAGGATGTATCTTCTTATCATATGCTTTCTTCATTCGGCTATGGTACAAACGACCGTATGCTAGAGAAGCTAGCCTCTTCTCATCCATTAAACTCAGCTGGTTCAACCTGTCTTTCACCCATTCTGCCTCGTCTAGTTGGACATCTCGTAATACTCTCAGCGAAGGAATCTCAACTTCCAGTGGTAACACTGCTTCCATTCCATATACCAACGAGAACGGGGTTGCCCCGGTTGATGAGCGTACCGTCGTACGATAACCGTGCAAAGCGAAAGGTAGCATCTCATGCCAATCCTTATAGGTCACCACCATCTTCTAAACAATCTTCTTTATATTCTTATTGGCCGCTTCAACAGCGCCGTTCATCTTGGGTCGGTAAGGGGAGGAGTTGTGATGCTCGATCTTAAAACTCTGACACAGCTCCTTCATCATTTTATTATTCAGATTTGAACCGTTGTCGGTAATTATCCGCTCGGGGATTCCATATATGCAAATGATATCTCTCTTGATGAATCTGGCTACCACCTGCTTAGTCACATTTGCGTAAGATGCCGCTTCTACCCACTTGGTGAAGTAATCGATTGCTACCAGAATGAATCGGTGTCCATTAGAAGCCGTCGGCTCGATCTTTCCAATCATATCGATTCCCCACATCGAGAATGGCCATGGCGATGACATCACATTCAGAGGACTCAGAGGCACATGGATCTTATCTGCATAGATTTGGCACTTATGACACCTCTTCGCAAACTTGAAACAATCAGTTTCCATAGTCAGCCAATAGTAACCTGCCCGCAGCAGCTTCCTCGTCATAGCATGCCCACCAGCATGCGTACCAAATGTACCCTCATGTATTTCCTCCATGAGCAGCTTCGCCTCTTTCTCATCTACACAACGTAGTAGCACCAAGTCGTGATTTCGCTTGTATAAGACACCGTCCGGATTCAGATAGAAATTACCCGCCAATCTCCTGAGAGTCTTCTGATCGTGACTGGATGCCCCAGCCGGATACTCTTTGCTTTTCAGGAAATTAAGGATATCAAAATACCAGGGTTTATCATCAGATGCTTCGTCAATGGCAAACACGAAGGCGGGTCTGTCAAGCCGGGAGATAACAATTCTGGGAGCCTCATTCCAGAAGTTGACTTTGTACATGGAAGACAAAGTGGTCAGGGCGTCAGCCATCTGATTCTCTGCTCGCGGTACATGATGCAACTCAACCTTGTCAAAGAAAGGCAACAATCTCCTCGAGTAATTCATGTACGGTATCAAATTAGGCTGGCGTGTCTCCCATTCCCCTTTTATTTGATTCACCACCAGAGCTGAGTCTCCGTATACATTCAGATTTTTGATTCGCAAATCAATGGCTTCTTCGAGCCCCATGATACAAGCTTCGTATTCGGCTTCATTATTGGTAACTGGAAAGGTCAATCGAGCGGTAAACGGGATGTGCGACCCGTGTGGAGTAGTGATGATTGCCCCTATTCCGCTACCGTAGGAATTTACAGCTCCGTCAAATATTAACTGCCACTTGGAACCCAACTCTGGTCCTTCGTCTGGCAACGGCTCTTCACAATCTTTCATCTTTAGGTACATGATATCCTCGTCAGGAAAATCAAACCTCATCGATTGGTAATCCTCAATAGGCTGCTCTGCCAAGTACTCAGACAATACACTCCCCTTTATAGCCTTCTGCGAGACATACTGGATGTCATATTCGGTCAAAACCATCTGCCAACGGGCAATTCTCCCTGATAATGCCTGCTTTTCGAATACATATTTGATAGGATCCATCTTCGAGATGAGCATGGTTGTATGATTCAGCATGTATTGCCTCAAACGCTTGGCGGCCCAGGCTAGCGCGCAACAAGTTTTTTCAAGCATCGAATATCGAGATTCACATTCAGTAAACTTCTTACTCAAGTAGTATATTGAATGCTCTTTTCTTCCTGTCTCGTCGTGTTGACCGAGAACACAACCCATACTTCCCTCAAGAACTGTCAAATACATAATCAAGGGTCTCCCTGCCACTGGGGGTATCAAAATAGGAGGCTCCTGCAAATACTGCTTTATTTTGTCAAACGCCTTTTGACAATTTTCATTCCATGTTACAGCTTGGTCTTTTTTCAACAGCTTGAATAATGGCTCACACGTAGCTGTCAGGTGAGATATGAACCGAGCGATGTAGTTCAACCTCCCTAAAAACCCGCGCACCTCTTTTTCTGTTCTAGGCGTCGACATCTCTTGTATTGCTCTTATTTTTGCAGGGTCAACCTCTATTCCTTTTTCGCTCATGATAAACCCCAGCAGTTTACCCGATCTCACCCCGAAGGTGCACTTGTTAGGGTTCAGTCTCAGCCTGAACTTCCTAAGCCTTTTGAATAACTTCAGCAGATTCACCAAATGCTCTTCCTCCGTCTGGGATTTGGCAATCATATCATCAACATAAACTTCGATCTCCTTATGCATCATATCATGGAAAAGAGTCGTCATTGCACGCTGATACGTTGCCCCAGCATTCTTCAATCCGAAGGGAATCACTTTATAACAAAATATTCCCCAAGGTGTTATGAAAGTAGTCTTCTCCATGTCTTCTGGTGCCATCTTAATCTGATTATAGCCCGAGAAGCCATCCACGAAGGAGAATACGGAGAATTGGGTCGTGTTGTCAACCAGCACATCGATGTGAGGAAGCGGAAAATCATCCTTCGGGCTCGCTTTATTCAAATCTCGGTAATCTACGCACATTCTCACTTTACCGTCTTTCTTTGGCACTGGTACAATATTAGCGACCCATGAGGGATATTTTGTAACAGCTAGGAAACCAGCATCCCACTGCTTTTGAACCTCCTCCTTAATTTTCACTGCCATATCGGGTCTAGTTCTGCGAAGCTTCTGCTTGACCGGCGGGCATTCTTCTTTTAACGGCAGGCGGTGCACAACCATATCTGTATCAAGCCCAGGCATGTCTTCGTACGACCAAGCGAACACATCACTGTACTCTCTGAGCATTTCAACCATTCTTCGCTTGACGTTGCTCTGCAGCGCGGCTCCTATACGAATGTTCTTTTCAACCCCTTCCGACCCTAGGTTAATAATTTCGATGACCTCCTCATGAGGCAGAATGACTCGTTCTTCTTGCTTTACCAACCAAGATAATTCTTCGGGAACGTCGCCATCTTCAACAATCTCTTCTTCGGCCTGAAATACCGGGTGCTCAAAGTCGAGACGAGTCATAGGCGGTTCAATGATGTCATCTGAAAAGGTCATCCTGCAAAAGGAATGGTTAAATGCTTCAAAATGCGTATAAAGCGAATAACCATGTTGCCATTTTATTGTAAAACACAAAACAGGAAAAACAGAGATCGCAATATTTGTACATGAAAAAACGCCTTTTATTTAATGATAAAACAACGCAATGTACATAACAGCACGACCCTAAGCAAAATCATGATGCCTCGGGTAAGACACCAGATTGTTCAACAATTAAGAAAACAAAGTATTACTGTTTGTGAGTCACAGGAACAATCTCCTGAATAGACCAATTGCATAATCCTTGTCCTGGCACGCTCGGCTGAATCCAAGCGTCCATGTCGCAATCACTGTCTCCTTCTTCAGAATCTGAAACAGCGTTGATGGCCTCGTGACACACTCCACTAGCGGTGATGGTTATTGGTCCTCTGAAACGGGGTGCCCCCACAGCAGGTGTTGATGACGACGGTTGATATCCCAGCCCAAATCGGTCCATCTTCACGGGAATATCCAGCACCTTGCCCCAACCCTTTGTCTCACCAGTCTCTACTAGAGCCTGGGCCTCCTTATATGACGAGACGGCTACCTCTGACGCTTTACTCGGCCCGGGACCTTTGTCTTTGATGCGCAACCCTTCAAAGGCTTGACAGGGTGTTTCATGAATCTCGCCGTCGACTTCTACATACTTGAATGATGACAGATGGCTGACCAATATATCTTCTTCTCCACAGACTGTGACCACACTATCCCCTACCATGTATTTCAGCTTTTGGTGCAAGGTAGATGTGACTGCCCCAGCACCATGGATCCAGGGTCGTCCGAGAAGGCAGCTGTATGCTCGCTGGATATCCATAATACAAAATTCAGTCGCGAAAACCTCCGGCCCCACCTGTAGAGGTAATGTTATGGATCCAAAGACTGTTCTTCGCGTACCATCGAATGCCCTGACCACCAAGTCACTAGGCGTACACAGGATCCCTCTGACGTCCAGTTTCATCATTGTTTTCTTGGGCAGCACGTTTAAGGACGATCCGGTATCTACCAGTACATGAGACATGACTGATCCTCTACACTCAACAGAGACGTGCAACGCCATGTTATGCTCTCTCCCCTTCGGGGTCAAATCAAAGTCTGTAAATCCCAAGCTATGGCCTATGTTCACATGCGCCAACACCCCCTCCAGCTGATTCACGGAAACATCTTGGGGTACGAAGGAAGTATCCAGAACTTTCAACAATGCATTTCTGTGAGCTTCGGAACACAATAGCAACGACAGTATGGATATCTTTGATGGCGTCTGTTGAAGATGCTCAACAATCTTATAATCGCTCTTACGAATAAGGCGCATGAACTCTTCCACATCCTTCGATGACGTTTCTTTTTCGTTCCTCTGCACAGGGACAGTCTCATTCATCTTTCCTTTTCCTTTCGCCAGTCGTTCAACCTCTACCTCAGGCGATATGAAGATTCTCCCACTTCTTGTCATACCTCCGGTACCAACGACGTTGTCTACAACCTCAACTGGCTGTTTATTAACATCAATTTTCACCCCATCACAGTATACTTCCAACCCATAGGACCAGGGGACTGCCTTAGTGCTCTCATAAGGGATTGGTCCTGCCTTGGTGATAGTGATCGGCGGTCGTTTGGCCGGCGCCGTTATGGTTATCGTTTTTCGGGGAATCGTCACAGTAGCTACATCACTTTGCTTGTCTGCTAATACCTCTGCAAGTTCTTCAACTGCCGTTCGGTCGAATTGTAATGTGCCTCCATCTATTAAGGTCTGAATACCCTTCTTCAATTCATCACAACCCCCAGCTTGGGTCCAACACTCTAAACAATACTCGTCGCAGCCTGGATACACACCACCTTGCAATAACCTGCTCTTTATCTCGCACAACGGTGTCTTTAGGTCGTCAACATTCATAATCAAGTTCAAGCCCTCCTCAGTTAAAATGGCATTTGCCCCATGGTTGGGCATGGGCTTTTGTACTATGTTCGGACCCGCCTGTCCAAAATTGATAGCCTTACTATCCAATAGATCCTGTACCACATGCTTGAACGCGTGGCAACTCTCTACATCATGGACCGGAGCCCCGGAGTGGAATTCACAGTGCTTGCTTGCGTCAAAGACGTACGGAGGAGTGCCCGTTACTGGCGCCATAGTTCTCTTTTCCACCAAGTTCAAACCCAGTAACGTCTGTAGCAATTCTGCATACGTTGAAGGAGGCGTTTCAAACACCCTCCTTGGTCTGCCCCCCTGGACTCTGTGCTGGGCAGGAGGTGCCCCCTGTTGTGGCTGCTGTTGCTGTTGTTGTTGTTGTATTGGTTGTTGCTGAAATGGAATAGTAACACTTGCCACCTGCTGCGGCTGATTGTACTGGTTTCGACCTCTGCCCCGGCCTCGGCCTCGGCCCCCAAACACTGCGCTTGCATCACCTTGACAACGCCCACCGAAAGCCCTTCTGTTACTGCCAGCTGTGTAACACCCCACTTCCCGTATTAAATAAAATATAAATATTATAATAATAATCAGAGTTTTCACCAAAATAGTGGGATATCACATCTCCAAATTTTATAAAAATACTTTATTCATTCTTTTCAAAATAATACAGCGGAATTTGTTTCATAAAGTAAAATACATCAAAACATGATACGTCAAAGGATTTCAACACGTTTGACATAAAACAATTACAACACCCATATCCCGTGTTACGTATCAGAGCATCCTAGACTCGACGGTCACACCAATATCCAAGCTAGCTAAACACCTGGATTATCTGTACTTCCGAAGAAGCACAGACCACAACAACAACAAAGGGGTGAGAAATAATGATCAGAATATAATGGTAATGTAATACATGTAAATAAGGTAGTAAAATACACCAACACACCAATATTCACCCCCAACAACTCCATATGACGAACCTACTGTTCAAATTACAATATAACATATTATAATGCAAATATGCAACTCAACACCATGCATGCGGTACCGACTCATTGGTTCATTCAATCGAACCTGGATAGATCACTTACGCTCCTCCTGAGACATGATCTATCCCCCACCATTCTCCACAAAGGAGTACGGATGAATCACTTACGCTCCTCCTGAGACATGATTCATCCCACCAAAACACCATGATATGCACACACCAATGCATAACTAATATATTTAGGCACTCAACGTGCACACGATCCTCCTGATCATATCATCATACACCAATGCACATATGTACAGATATAACATACACCAACACCATATAAATCAACCAGATAGTAAACAAGTTCATACTTTAACACCAAGATATAACATATCCCACCACTCGGGGGTACGCGATCCTACTGATCACTACATACATATACATCAACTAATTGTCCACCAGTCATTATTACGGGAAACATGCACTATCACCAAGTACACAAGTTAGTTCCCACACTCATCATTCTTACAGTGCATCAAGGTCAAACTGTACCTATCATCTCAACTCAGATCCTCAGTCTATTCTAGTACCAATCTTGCACATTACCGTAACCAATAGGCTTCTAATTCCTATTCCCAAAATCATCACCTACACACTCTATCGATACCTCAAGCCATACAGAATTTTCCCTAAAAACTGTAAAACACCCTATATGCCCTATATGCCAAATCATCCCAAAACACCAATTCATTAACATTGACTTATACTCCATCACTATCAATTACTAGTTATCATCAAACACAAACACACCAATAAACATTATACTTACCAATTATCCTATACTTCCTACTCTAGAACCAACATTACGGTACATTATCGACACTTCAGAGTCACTCTGAACCTCACCAAGGTCCTAACCATAGTCATTAACGACACTATAGGGAAACAACACATAATTTTCCCCAAAGCTATAATCATGGTCATTACCCACACCACAGTAACAACACAGAATCTCACCAAAACTCTATTTATATTTACTATCAACATTGCAGTAACAACATATAATTTTCCCCAAAGTTATAATCATGGTCATTACCCACACTACAGTAACAACACAGAATCTCACCAAAACTCTATTTATAGTTACTATCAACACTGCATTAACAACATATAATTTTACCCAAAGCTATAATCATGGTCATTACCCACACTACAGTAACAACACAGAATCTCACCAAAACTCTATTTATAGTTACTATCAACACTGCAGTAACAACATATAATTTCACTAACATCACCATAATATATATACACCAAATTCACCAATACCAATCAACAATTCATCAATGTCAAGCATCAATTTATCATCAGCAACAATAATAACAAGCATGCCAATATAAAACTTCATAGATCGGAATTTTCCTACGGGTTAAGGAATCCCCTCTACCCTATACATGTATATACCATCCCAAATCAAGTTTCTCCCCCCTTACCTTGTTAATCGGTTGATCGATGAAAGAACCATCCAAGGTTTGGCCAATTCTGATTTTCCCCTGTATCCTTCGTTCTTTGCTCCCTTTTCCGTTCCCTTTTCCGTTCTCTCCTTTCTATCGTTCTTTTTCCACTTTCTCTAACTTCTCACAATGTATCGTAAAACTACTAATCCCTCACGTTTCTATTTTAATTCTCTAATCCCAATAATAATAATAACTTAATAATAATAATAATAATAATAATAAAATAATAATAATAATAGTAATAATAATTCTATTATTATCTCACCAAAATAATAATAATGTTAATAACTTAATAAAATAATAATAATAATAATAATAATAGTAATAATAATCCTATTATTATCTCACCAAAATAATAATAATGTTAATAACTTAATAAAATAATAATAATAATAATAGTAATAATAATCCTATTATTATCTCACCAAAATAATAATAATGTTAATAACAATAGTAACTATAATAAATATAATAATAATAATAATATTCCCACCAATATCAATATTATACACTATATTATTATATTCACCAAAACACCACCAATAATCCTCCCACATCAGGGACACCCACCAATAATAATATTCATACTGATGATAATAATCATAATAATCATAATAATAATAATAATAATAATAATAATAATAATAATAATAATAATAATAATAATAATAATACCACCAATATTACTATTAACTATTATATTATTATCTCCACACCACCAATGATCCTTATATATCAAGGATACTCACCAATCACATGCCAACACACCCCACCTAAGGGCACACTAACATAAAATAATTAAATTAACACCAAAATGACTAAATAAATAAAATGGGTGTTACAACTCTCCCCCACTTTAAGTATTTTCGTCCTCGAAAATTACCTGATGGAACACTTCCGGGTACGCTTCCCGCATCCTTCATTCCAACTAACAGGTCACACTGCCTTCTGCAGCACCTCCCCAAGTTACTTTCACCAAAGATATCTCCTCCCTTCGGAGTTGTTTCTCGCTCGTCCAAACGAAATAGCAATGCCTCAACAATCAAATTATTTTCACTTGTACATCATCCACCTGGTTCAATGTACTTTCTCAACTAAGACACATGAAACATATCATGCCAATTCATAGCAACAACGGAAAAACAGTCTAACATGTTACTCCTCCCATGCCTGTGCTGCGCCACTCTGATACAAACCACAGAACACGGTGCGAACTTCTGAGACTTCGAAGCTCGACCAACATCAGTCACCGGCGTGACTCTCCAAACACATCTTTCCTTGGATCCTCTTGATCTTTTCAGCCATCTCCACATAATTTTCAGGTCTGAGCACAACACTCTCACTCGACCCATTCCAACACAGTAGAGTCCTACACTCCCTATTTCACCAAGCCACATATAGTGCCATTCCGACACTAGGATGGTAACCGTTATTATAGGTAACTCAATCAACGATAATTAATCATCCCACAATCCACCTCGATCCAACACCCAAGCTCTCACCAATTCTCTACAGACTCAATACTCCTCTCTGACTGACCATCAGTTTGCGGATGGTAAGTCGAACTCAACTTCAACTTAGTACCCGAAGCTTCCTGTAAGCCCTTCCAAAATCTCAATATAAACCTCAAATTTCCATCTGATACAATATTCGTCAGTATCTCATCCAACTTCACCACTTTCTCAATATGCATCTCATATATTCTTAACACGGAATAGTTAATCCACTCCTAACAATTCAAATTAAAATTATGTCTTTACAAATTCTTTGGAAATCTCAACACCAATTTCGTGAAAATACTACCTGATTTCCACTCTGGAATATTTAACGACTGCATCAGACTCAACAGTCTCTGATGTTCACTCTTTGAATTCCTACAATTTTAACCAGCATATTCCACCTCAACTACTCCTCCCCTTATCCATGGTCTCCAAAACAATCTACTCAAATTCGGTTACTTCTTCATAGCACTGGGATGGATACTCCATCTACCCCAATGTATTTCTTCACGAGTACTTCTACTCCCCTCAACAACATTTGGTACACATACTCTATCATAACATCTCGTGGTATTATTTCCACAAGCCCGACACTCCACTCCTCGACTCTAATTTATCAACTTCAACTAATTCACTACTCGACCCAGATTTCTGACTTTCTCGGTTCTTCTCAAGGATATCACTAGTCAGATCTTAATAATAAAAGATTAACTCCATAAGAAGTATCCTTACTCACACAACGCATATTATGAAATTTCTCAATCAGTTCTACCTCTTTTCACCATCATCTTCGGTAAACACAAACATTTCCAACTCACCGCATCATCTACCACATCCACTTTACCCAAAGGGTAATTACACTCAAAGTCGCAATCCTTCAGAAATCCTAATTATTTCCTCTGCCTCATTTTCAACTTTTTCAAATCAAACAAACACCTTAAACTCTTAAGATCACCAAACATCTCCGATCTCAGTCTGAACTTTCGAAGCCTCCGACTCCGGTACAACCACAATCGCAACCAACTCTAAATCACTGGTCGGATGGTTTCTCTTACACACTTCGAGTTGCCTTTTGCATAACTGAAACTCGCTGAAGTTGTCTTTAGCAAATCCCCTAATTGTATTAACAAGCATCACAAACACCACAATTAGTTCTATCGGATTCGGCAGAACTTTCCTTACGGAAGTATATCACCGCTCTTTTTCTAACACTGATAACTCCAGTTCCTTATGCTCAACATAATCCTCTATACTCTTCGAATACCTTAAAATATCATTTATCAACACAACCATTGCCTTATATAAATAATTAAAGAAGATCCCATGCCAAGTGGACAAACAAGTTGTGAGTTATAGCGGGAACACATACTGTACCGCCCGTCCTTACCACAACATTCAAACACACTTCATCAATAAATAGATTAAATCTATGTCAATACTTCACCATCTCATAGATAATTTCAATAGCTTTCCAACGCTTCGAACCGGGCGTCATTCCGAGTTACGGTTCTCCCGTTACGACAAAAATACCACAACAACATTTTTCTGCTCAGGGCACTTCGCCAGGCGAATCTCGGCGAACATGACAGTCCCGAAATTCTATTTTCGATCGTTACCTGACTTCCGAGTGTCCGATTTCGATTCCGTAAAAAGTTGCGATCTCAGAATTCAACGTATAACCACAATTTCATACTTAGGAGACCGTCCAACACACTTTCAATCTTTAAATATTTTAAAACCCGATTACTTCCAATCTCAACAGCAGATCGTGGAGTCTCCTATTACGATACCACTTCGACCTTCGACACCACAACACAATAGTTCTACTCGCGATCTCACGAACACGAAAACTCACGTCCTTCAATCAATTGATCCATCAAATCATTAACTCTTGGAAGCGAACACTTATCCTTGACAGTCACCTTGTTCACTTATCTATAGTTCACCCAAAGCTTCACAAAACCTTCTGTCTGTCTAACCAACAAAATTGGTGCACCTTACGGTAACACACTCAAACAAAAGGACCTCTCCCCCAGCGGGTCTTCAAGTTGACTCTTCAACTTCTCCAATCCCAACGTAAACATACAATATGGAGTCATCAATATCAGACTCGTCCCTAAAATAAACGTGTAAGCTTTACTTCACACTCCGATAGTAAATCGCTTACTTCCTCAGGGAACCTCCGGCAATTTCAATAAATTGACAAATCCCAATTTTCTCACTTTCCTTCTCATTCGAAGGTTCCGTCAAAATAAACGTCTCAACACCGTATTACGCCAACTCCTCAAAATAATCCCTTAAGCACTTAGCTTAACTCAGGACAATTCATTGCTCACGCCACACAAGCTTGCAAGACACGTCTATCCCATCCAACACAATCCCGTCTACTATTAACAAGAGATTAAGGGTGATCAGTTCCTTAATTTGTTAATAGACAGCCGAAATCATGATGGGGTACAAACCATCTTTACCAAACTATGATAGCATTCCTCAACACATTAAGCCACCACACCGTAGCATTCCGGAGAATTACAAACTTCTCCCCCACTAGAATCATTCCTGCTTCTGCAGACAATGTTAGGAAATAAACACGTACCGACAGTGTTTTCACACACATGCCGTATACTAGGGATTTAAACCACAACACCAGGTTAAACAACACACAGTCTCCATCCCAAAGGACAGACTCAACTCAACTCAACAACACTGGCCGGACGGACCGACCTGCTCTGATACCAATTGTAACACCCCACTTCCCGTATTAAATAAAATATAAATATTATAATAATAATCAGAGTTTTCACCAAAATAGTGGGATATCACATCTCCAAATTTTATAAAAATACTTTATTCATTCTTTTCAAAATAATACAGCGGAATTTGTTTCATAAAGTAAAATACATCAAAACATGATACGTCAAAGGATTTCAACACGTTTGACATAAAACAATTACAACACCCATATCCCGTGTTACGTATCAGAGCATCCTAGACTCGACGGTCACACCAATATCCAAGCTAGCTAAACACCTGGATTATCTGTACTTCCGAAGAAGCACAGACCACAACAACAACAAAGGGGTGAGAAATAATGATCAGAATATAATGGTAATGTAATACATGTAAATAAGGTAGTAAAATACACCAACACACCAATATTCACCCCCAACAACTCCATATGACGAACCTACTGTTCAAATTACAATATAACATATTATAATGCAAATATGCAACTCAACACCATGCATGCGGTACCGACTCATTGGTTCATTCAATCGAACCTGGATAGATCACTTACGCTCCTCCTGAGACATGATCTATCCCCCACCATTCTCCACAAAGGAGTACGGATGAATCACTTACGCTCCTCCTGAGACATGATTCATCCCACCAAAACACCATGATATGCACACACCAATGCATAACTAATATATTTAGGCACTCAACGTGCACACGATCCTCCTGATCATATCATCATACACCAATGCACATATGTACAGATATAACATACACCAACACCATATAAATCAACCAGATAGTAAACAAGTTCATACTTTAACACCAAGATATAACATATCCCACCACTCGGGGGTACGCGATCCTACTGATCACTACATACATATACATCAACTAATTGTCCACCAGTCATTATTACGGGAAACATGCACTATCACCAAGTACACAAGTTAGTTCCCACACTCATCATTCTTACAGTGCATCAAGGTCAAACTGTACCTATCATCTCAACTCAGATCCTCAGTCTATTCTAGTACCAATCTTGCACATTACCGTAACCAATAGGCTTCTAATTCCTATTCCCAAAATCATCACCTACACACTCTATCGATACCTCAAGCCATACAGAATTTTCCCTAAAAACTGTAAAACACCCTATATGCCCTATATGCCAAATCATCCCAAAACACCAATTCATTAACATTGACTTATACTCCATCACTATCAATTACTAGTTATCATCAAACACAAACACACCAATAAACATTATACTTACCAATTATCCTATACTTCCTACTCTAGAACCAACATTACGGTACATTATCGACACTTCAGAGTCACTCTGAACCTCACCAAGGTCCTAACCATAGTCATTAACGACACTATAGGGAAACAACACATAATTTTCCCCAAAGCTATAATCATGGTCATTACCCACACCACAGTAACAACACAGAATCTCACCAAAACTCTATTTATATTTACTATCAACATTGCAGTAACAACATATAATTTTCCCCAAAGTTATAATCATGGTCATTACCCACACTACAGTAACAACACAGAATCTCACCAAAACTCTATTTATAGTTACTATCAACACTGCATTAACAACATATAATTTTACCCAAAGCTATAATCATGGTCATTACCCACACTACAGTAACAACACAGAATCTCACCAAAACTCTATTTATAGTTACTATCAACACTGCAGTAACAACATATAATTTCACTAACATCACCATAATATATATACACCAAATTCACCAATACCAATCAACAATTCATCAATGTCAAGCATCAATTTATCATCAGCAACAATAATAACAAGCATGCCAATATAAAACTTCATAGATCGGAATTTTCCTACGGGTTAAGGAATCCCCTCTACCCTATACATGTATATACCATCCCAAATCAAGTTTCTCCCCCCTTACCTTGTTAATCGGTTGATCGATGAAAGAACCATCCAAGGTTTGGCCAATTCTGATTTTCCCCTGTATCCTTCGTTCTTTGCTCCCTTTTCCGTTCCCTTTTCCGTTCTCTCCTTTCTATCGTTCTTTTTCCACTTTCTCTAACTTCTCACAATGTATCGTAAAACTACTAATCCCTCACGTTTCTATTTTAATTCTCTAATCCCAATAATAATAATAACTTAATAATAATAATAATAATAATAATAAAATAATAATAATAATAGTAATAATAATTCTATTATTATCTCACCAAAATAATAATAATGTTAATAACTTAATAAAATAATAATAATAATAATAATAATAATAGTAATAATAATCCTATTATTATCTCACCAAAATAATAATAATGTTAATAACTTAATAAAATAATAATAATAATAATAATAGTAATAATAATCCTATTATTATCTCACCAAAATAATAATAATGTTAATAACAATAGTAACTATAATAAATATAATAATAATAATAATATTCCCACCAATATCAATATTATACACTATATTATTATATTCACCAAAACACCACCAATAATCCTCCCACATCAGGGACACCCACCAATAATAATATTCATACTGATGATAATAATCATAATAATCATAATAATAATAATAATAATAATAATAATAATAATAATAATAATAATAATAATAATAATAATACCACCAATATTACTATTAACTATTATATTATTATCTCCACACCACCAATGATCCTTATATATCAAGGATACTCACCAATCACATGCCAACACACCCCACCTAAGGGCACACTAACATAAAATAATTAAATTAACACCAAAATGACTAAATAAATAAAATGGGTGTTACAAGCTGCAGTGGATTCCTCAGCTTGGAATCTTCCCTGTTTAATGTTGCTTTCAATCTTCTCTCCCATCAGGATTAAGTCTGAGAAACTGCCCAAAGAAGTATGAAACAACTTGTCATAAAACATGCCAGTGAATGTTCCTATGAACATATCATTCATTTCTTTGTCCTCTAAAGGAGGATGAACTCGAGCAGCCATGTCGCACCATCTCTGCGCATACTCTTTGAAGCTCTCTCCCTTCTTCTGGGACAACCCCTGCAATTGGACCCGGTTGGGTGCCAAGTCACTGTTGTACTTATAGTGAGCCACAAATGCTTCAGCCAGCTGCTTCCACGTCTTTATCTGTGTTGGTTCCAACCCCATATACCATTCGAGGGAAGGACCAGACAAGCTATCTTGAAAGAAATGCATTAGCATCCTCTCATCGTTTGAATACGCCGACATCCTTCTGTAGTATGACCGCACGTGCACCTTTGGACAGGTGTCCCCCTTATATTTGTCGAATGTGGGAGCTTTGAATTTTATTGGTACCCTCAGGCCAGGCACCATACCCATTGTAGTCATATCTAAGCCAACAGCGCTTTGATTCACGACCCCCTTCATCTGCTCCTCGAGCATCTTGATTCTCTGAGAGTCATCCATAGGACCTTCGAAACCTCCACCGGAGAAAGCATCCTCTTGCTGATCTTCTAGCCAATTACCGTTCCCAGTTCCGTATCCATCGTACCCGTTGTTACGGCCAACTCTAGTCTGATTCACTACAGGGCCTCGCCCCCTGTTACCATACCCCGGAGCGACTCCTGCAGGTCCAAAAGCCATTAACCCTGCACCATTTCCATTTCCGAATCCGCCATAACCCTGATTAGTCATGCCAAATCCGTCCTGTCCGAAGCCCTGAGCGTTGAAGCCGTACTTCCCAGCATGATCAAACCCATGGTCATTGAAGCCGAATCCATTATTACCGAAGCCATTACCTCCCATATTATCACCCAGGTTGACATCTCCGAACCCAACGTTGTTGACGACAGTCTCGTTACCGATTCCAACGTTACCGTTCCCGGCGGCCGCGCCATTGTTCACATTGACAGCAGGTATGTTCACCACAGGTGGAGCTACCGGTGTGGGGGTACCATCCCCGTGAATAGTGTCGACTCGCACAGAATTATGGTCTTCATTTCCGTGCCCAACATTTCTTACCAACAAAGGCTGCACCAAAGCTTGCAAATTCTCCTGGCCTTTCGCAATGGTCTCCATTGTCTGCATGAATAGCGCCAGCTTCTCACGCATGTCTTGCATTTCATTCTGCATCTGATCCATAATTCTTCGGCAGTTGGTACGAGTGGAGTATCGGTGCGGGCGCTGACTTTCAATCCTAAAAAGACCTGGTACAGTGCAAGAAATGAGATATAGTTCGATAATCACCTGTAATGCAATATGAATGGGAATGCAATGCAATATGTGTCTGTGCATTAGGGAATGTCATTCCCCGATTCTAGTGCGAATGTGTCAGTGTGGTGACAGTGACAGCAATACGATGTTCGGAGCCGAATCATAGAAAACACCTCATATATTGCAGAGAAATCCATTAAGCCAAGAATACAATATCAATGCGTGTACAAGAAGGCATGACCTCAACCAACAATCTTGGTGATGGTCAGCGCTATGCAAATAAAGCATATACATTAATACATGAAACAGTCAAGTACTCCCATATGCCTGGTACTCCTCTAGTAACTTCTTAGTCTCTGGATGACTTGGTCGGGTAAGCAGACCATCAACAAGTAGATCTCTTCGCTTGAGAACACGTCGTAAATCGCCAGCAGATTCCTCCCATGCCCCTTCTCCGAAACGGTCCTCTAGCTTCCGCTTCTGAGACACAACCTCTTTCTTTCCTTCGATGGCCTTGTTCAATGCGTTCTGGAGACTATATCTGGCCATTACCTCTTCTTCATACTTCTTAGTGCTAGCCTTCAACTGTTCTTCGAGTTCAGAAATTTGCTGCTTCAATTTGTCTTCCCTCTTTTTGTTGTTGGTTAGCGTAGCATTCCACGTCTTGTTACAAGAAGAGATTTCCCGGTGGGCGGCATCGAGTGCTTTCTTTTTGGACTCCAACATGTCATGAGAGCTTCTGAATTCTTTCCCCAGGCGTTCCCGCTTCTTTTTCTCTTCGGTCAGTTCAGCCCCTAGCCTGTTTGCTAACTCGATCTACTGTTGGAAAGAATGCACAACCTTGTTCTTCTCACTACGTATCTGAGCCAGTTCCTTTTCTAACCCTTCATTGATCTTCATCAAGGCTTCTTTTTCTTTCACAACTTGCTCGTAGACCTCCATAGTAACGGTGGTTGGTTCCTCTACCGGAATGTGCACAGGGACTGGTGCAGCGGGAAATGGCATCAGTAACTGTTTTGCCCTCTCTTGGATCCAAACTTTGTATGGTACATAAGCCTGACAATCATTCTTCCCCAACAGTGGTTTCCCTCTTCTGTTGATACGCATCCAAGCGTGCTGAAGCTTGGCTAGTAACTCTCCATTCAAATCACCGATGAAGTACAAAGATTCCTGTACTTCTTCCTCCTTAGGTGGGTTCTTCAACGCGTATCCAAACTGGCGAATGAACAGAGATGGGTTATAATTGATACACCCTTTTCTTCCTATCAAAGGAACATTAGGATACCCCGAACAACTGAAAATAAGCTCAGACCCCAACAAGTCTCGGTCAAACCACTCAATGTCTTCAGAAGATAGTCTCATCAGGCGCTCTGGCCAGTCAGCTATAGTTGCACTATCTACAAAAGGTCCCTTCAGGGGGAGATGGCTCTTAAACCACATGTACAGCAAAGGCACACAACAAGAGACGTTCTTGCCTCTCCTGTTCTCATTTCTGTAGTGCATCGAATGGTAGAAGTCCCCGATCAATGTGGGTACGGGGTTGCCAGCAGCAAACAAATGAAATGCATCCATGTCCACGAAGCTCGGGAAATTGGGGAACAGCACTATCCCGTAAACGCACAGAGCCAAAACAGCGTTAAAGACTACCCAACATCCATTCTTGGCGTATTCCTGAGCCTTACTAATCAGAAACTGGAGGGAGAAACCTGGAACCCCGCGCCAAGAAGTCATCAACAGCTCAGAAGCATTCATGTGCAAGACTCTAGCTAAGTCCTCCAACTTGGGCTCAGCGGCAGAGTGAATAAAAGGAACCTTATTCTGTACTGGCAGCTCAATAAACTCTGCGTACTCTTCCATGGTAGGCCCCAAAATAAAGTCAGCGAATGTGAAACATCTCAAAGCGGGGTCGTAGAATTGCATCAGTGTATACAGCCCATTTAGTTCATCATCAGTTGGTTTGCGAACCAACCTCAACAACCTTCCGTAACTCTGCCTGAAGTTTCTACGAACATCCTCATCAACAAGAGAAATCAGACCCAGGAAGGGAGTAATATCAGGGATAGGTAACTTGTAGGCAACTGTCATCCTCAAACCAGCCATGATCAATACTCAGAAGTCCGGACACTAGAACCAGGGAATATGCAAATGCACCTGCAGCACAGACACACGTTAATGGGATGCAATGATAATGGTTATGCAAACAATGCAATGCAAATAAAATGCAACAGGGACCAAATGCCATGGCTGAGAAGCCTGAACCACATCATAGGCCTCAGATAGACCCTCCAGAATTCCTCAAACCCTGGTCTTAGATAGACCCAATACAAAGCTCCAACACTGGTCTCTGATAGACCCCATAACATAACTCTGACAGACCCCATATCATAACTCCAACTGGTCTCTGCTAGACCTCTCAACTATCCATAAATACCCAGGATCTCAAATCAAGAAACAACCGGTATCTGAAGGTCTAGTTACCTGCATAACCCCAACCCTCTCACAGGTAGGTGTCCTAGTAACTGACAAAGGTATGGCATCCTATGCGGTCGTCGGTGTCACAGACTTTCAGGGTTGATGATACGATTCCCAGAAGGAGTGGCATCATCAAATCCTGAAGAGGCCTCACTTAGCCAACTTCCAAATGATCGGTTCCCAGAGTCGACAATCCAACTAACCAGCAACCCGAGCCACCCAAAGGGCAGGACAGGAGGCCAACCAGAAGAACCTCATCTGAGTGTGGATTTCGCGGGACACTAGGACATGCAAAGCACGTGCGCGCCCACTAATTTCCACTCTAATTCTAGGTGCACTCAAGCCCAGGTCCGGCTTATCTCTCAATCATGGAACACCCGTCACACCCCCAATACAGCAATAATAACAATAATATAATGCTGAAAGTAAAATACAGAAAAGGTAAATCCATACAAAATCCTCGACGGGAAAACAAGCGCTAGGATTGACTCGCTTAAGGGACGTTGGATCCCAAATGCATAAGGCACTATCGCAGTCCTTAGCATCCAGGGGACGTTGGATCCCCAGCAGAGTCGCCAGCTGTCGCTACTGCGAAAATCGGCGCCGGCTGAACAGAAGAGTCGCCACCGTGCGTTATTTATCCCAACGGAGGGAAAGGAAACGCTCGAAGTAAACCTCACAAAAAACGGGAAAGGTATGGTCATCGCAACCAAAATCTGGGTTCGGGAGTCGGTTACGCAAGGGGAAGGTATTAGCACCCCTCACGTCCGTCGTACGCGACGGGATCCATGCTTGATCCACTGAATTCTCAGATTTCAATTTCTTTCTGATGACTTGGATGTGCTCGAATTTGAATAAGAACCTCTTGATAGACTCATAGAGATAAGAATAGTACTTGGTCCCTTGTTGGATGATTTGCTATGCTATGCTATGCAGATGAATGAATTATGTACATGACCTAATATGCACATGCTAATGCAATTGAAACATAAACCAAGTGAAGTAGGTTGAGCAAATTTTAGGGTGCAACATCATGCAACTGCCATCCCAACAAATGTTATTCCTTCGAGCGAAGGTAATCAGACCGGAATTCATATTCCAAGAGCGGCGTGTGCTGTGCACGGTAATACTGGTCCTCAGTGGGAGGAAGATGGACAAGAGGACATCTTTTCCATGGAAGATCTCGGTGCAGGTCTGTAGTCTGACGCAGACAGAAGGTTCAAGGTGTTGCACCCTAAAATTTGCCCAACCTTAATCACTTGGTTTATGTTTCAATCTCATTAGCATTTGCATATAGAGTCATGTACATATGTTACTCATCTGCATAGCATAAGCATAGCAAGTCATTCAACAGGGGACCAATCATTATTCTCATCTCTGGAGGCCTATCAAGAGGGTATTATCCTAATTCAACCTCATTCAAGTCATCAGAAAAGAATTTGAAAGCAGAGAGTTCAATGGATCAAGCAATTCATCTATCTCCTAACTGAGGGTGTCTGAGGATCAACAAAGAAATTGTGAGCCATGGGATGAGCATGGAGAGTATGGGGACATCATGGGAGACTTAGAAAGTCATTGGGAGAAGGAGACAAGTCATTGGTGTAGTCACAAGAGTTGTGGAGGAAGACAGTCAACTAGGGTTTCATCTGGGTCAACCCTGGGTCAACCCTAGGTCAAAGGATTGATGGAAAGGCATTGAGGGCTATTGGAGAGTTGTGGAGTTCATAATTTGAAATGGAGAATAAGGATATGTTGTTATGCTAATAAGAAATCAAGAGAAATCAAGGAGAAGAGGAGTTTCTAAATTAGGGTTTCTATGTAAAATCCCCTAGTTTAGGTCAAATTTCCAAGCAAGATAAGTCAAAATGCAAGCTTCAAATGGATCCTTGGCCAACATGGAACTTGTAGAGGATCTCAATAACTTTAATTTGAGTGGTGGAATACATCAAGGAGATTTATAGAACTCAAGTTATGGTCCTTGCAAGTTACAGGTCATCTGAGGTATCTGAAATTTTGTCTGTAAAAGTGACTTGACTTCTAAGCTACTTTTACCCCTCAAGGAGATTTCAAATGAATTTATGGTCAACATAAGAGTTATTCCTCATTTTCTTGTCTTTCTAGAATGGTATAGTATGCCTTCATATGATGTGTGGAACTCTACTTATGGTCTTGGCAAGCAAAGGGTATTTTGGTCATTTGAGAATTACAGGTCATTTTAACCTATGCCCAAAACTCATACAAGGAGGCCTCAAATGGAAAACTTTACAACATAAAACTTGTTCCAAATGACATTTTGAGTCTAGAAAAGTGACCATGATAGATTGGAAAGATTCATAGCACAAGGTTTCAAAATTGTTGGATTTAATGAATAAAAATGGACTTAAAAATGAGATTTTTCATATCTTGGCCAAATGAAGCAAAATTATAGGTCATTTTGAATGGAAAGATCATTTTAAAGACATTGGCTAAGTATAATTTTGAGCTTAGTTCATAATTTGTGAGTTATTCATGGTTGCTTGTAATGGAAGGTACATAAACCAAATTCAAGGGAAAGAATGCAAGGGAAGCTTCTCCAAGTTTCTAGGAGGTTCTAACCTCACCTATATATTGATACAAGATGGTTCATGCCATGGTTGGTGATTCCATTTGTTTAAAACCCCAAGTTATACACACTTTCTCCATTTTGCATAAGCTTCACAAACTCTCCCAAATCTCCATCAATCTTCACATTTTCTGGTTGAATCTTCATCATCATCATCCAAGCATCATAATTCACATCAAGAATTGGCTGAATTGATCAAGAATTGTACCATTCATCTCCATCATCCTATTTGCAAGAAGATTTCAAGAACAAAATTCAAGGAGTTTGCACAAAGGATATTGCATACAGAATTCCTCATCAAGGTTACTAAGCAAGTTCCAATCACTGCAAGCATCAAATTCAAGGAGTGGCATAGTTGTTTCACCATTTTGCACCAGGTTTGTTTTCTATTCGAATTGCTTAGTTGAGTTAGAATCTTAGGGATTTGGTAGTGTAGAATGGTTGAGCATAGGCAGATGACTGTTTATGATGAATTTGGGCAAGTTTCATGAAGGTTGAGTATGAGGCACCAAATCTGTTAGAGCTTGTAACTGCTAAGATAGGGCACGAAAATCTTGTTGGATTAGCATGTTGAGATCAGCTTGGAATGTGGTTGAACTTAGGACAAGAATTGGGGAGTTTTGGTGGAGTTGATCACAGGTGCAGAGGTTGAATCCAGTCTGTTATCTCTATCGAGTTGAATTATTGGCTGAGTTTTAGAAGGAGATGATAGCATGGTCGTGTAGGGGGGAAGAAATGGAGTAGGTTTGGTTCTTATACCTTGTGATTTCATGTCCTGTGGAGGGAGAATGATGAGCTCGAAAATGCTTGCATGGAGATCATTTTCTGAAACCCTAGGGTTGATGGAGGAAGACGATGACTCGTGGCCGTTTGATCGTTCCCATTTTGTGACTTTTTATGCCCATCCAATGGTCCATATTCAAACTGAAAACGGAGGGAGAGACTCACATCAAAACGCCACGTTTCATTTAAGATGAAACGTTGGGCTTAAGCTCAGCTGACTATACGCACCCCCTTTTGGATAGGCCCAATCAAATGAACGTGAATCACTTGCTAAATACACCGAGTTCTTTTCCTTTTTTCTGGCTTTTTCCCAATTAATTTCCTGAAGTGCGTTGGGCCTAGTGATATTATTATTCGCGCCCCCACTTTTCAAGCCCACCTGGATATGAACTGAGCGCCCCTGCTAGTCTCACCCCCTCCCATTTATTTCTTTACATTTCTTTTTAATTTCCTTTCATTTTTTTCATGCATCTTCTAAAAATCATATAAAATTGAGAAAGCATTATTTTTTGATGATTCTTTTTGCATAATTTTCTTTAAAAAGTCTAGAAAATTATAAAAAATAAAAATTGTATTTTATTTTTTATTTGACATTTTTCCCATATTTTCCAAATAAATGCATATTTTAGGTGTTTTATTTCATACATGAATTTGTTAATTTTTGTTCTATTAGTTGCTTTAATATTTTTTGTCCATTCTTTTTAGGTTGTTTAGTTTAGATATTAAACTTGTAGATACAATTTAGTTCCCATTTTTAGAAATTAATTCTAGGTGTTTAGTTTAGGTGTGAACAACATGAACAAATTAGGGTTTTAAGTGACAACTTAGGAGAATTAATTCATTCCCCTTAGGACTTAGAGTTTGAATAGTTTAGCTATGGGACTATAGGGGCTATGGGTAGTTATTAGATCCCCTTAGAAATCACTAGGATTCCCCTATTGCTATTAGTATTACTGTTATATGTGATTGATTGGTGTGGTGTGCCCTCTGGGGATTGTTGTTTGTCTGTGTGGGTATTGGGATTGTTTGGGGATTGGGAAAGCTGAAGACTGAAGATGATGAAGCCATTGGAGATCCAGAGACTGAAGACCAACTTCCAGAGTTGGAGAGGAGTTTTTTTGCCATCAGCTGTTAAGGAGATTAGGGTTTAGGAGCTAGGCAGAGCTCTAGATTAGAAAGCTTGATTCTCAAACATGGAAGGTTTTGACTGCCTCCATTCCTCTCTGTGATACAGAGTCTCTCTGAGACACTCACCCCCTTCCTTTGGAAGGCTTGGTGCTATTGTCTAAGGGATAGAACTCTTGAGAGAAAATGTCTTATGTGTTAGTAGCAGTTGGTTTACCACCCTTGGTAGTCAACTAATTGCTTAACACCCAATTCACTCTGGTGATTGATCCCTCAACCTGGAGGATAGGACTTGAAGAAAAGCCATTGTAGACTGAAGATTGGTGACCAAAGCTCTTGCTTGAAGACTGTGAAGATAGAGACTGCTGCTGACTGAAGCCTGTAGCTGATTGGAGATGACTTGAAGATGGATATTGATGTAGAGCTGCTGTAGCTATTTATTTTTGCTGTATTTCATTTCTGATGTATTGATTGGTTTTCCTGACTGTATTGTTTGCTGTTTACCCTGTTGGGTTGAAAGTGAAGCCTGTTCACTTTTGCCTATTGTTTTCTAGGTTCGAGGTTGAGTGGGACTCCCTTGCCTCGCTTGTATTGCTGCATCCATGCATTTTACTGTATATATATCTGACATTGTTTCTGTTTCGTTTATTCCCTTAGGATCTCTGTTTCTCTCTGTGCAAGAGAGGAGCATGATAGACACTAGGTCTTAACCCATGCATGATAACATTAGGATAGTTTGATTCCCTTCACAACTGTAGGTTAGAGTGCTGTCTCTTCTTCCTCAAAACAAACAGAAAAACACAATAAAAATTTCAAATACAATAAAAGACACTTCTTCCGTAAAAGAATGTGAACTCATCAAGACGTCATTTTTGTCCGCTTGGACTGCTAATCAGAAAAACCTTTTTCAGAAGGAATAAAATCAATCAAGACAGACTTGTGTCGTACGTGGCCCGAACTACGTTTGCTCTGATCTTCCATGCTGTGTGGAAGTACGTAGGCATAGGATGCGATATCCTAGCGAGCAACCTTCCCCTCCTTTCCCGTAGGTAGGCGAACTACGTTGACTCTGATTTCTCGTTCCAGACGGGAATACGTAGGCATAAAGCGCGATACTTTGCCGAGTCATTTTCTTTCTTTTTAACCCCTGACCTTTAGAGTAGATAGAATAACAATCCATACCCGAAAACAAGCGTGGATCCCGTCGAGTACGACAGACGTGAGGGGTGCTAATACCTTCCCCTTGCGTAACCGACTCCCGAATCCAGGTGTTGGTTGCGACGACCATACCTTTCCCATGTTGTGCGAGGTTTACTCTGAGCGTTTCCTTTCCCTCCCGTGGGATAAATAACGCACGGTGGCGACTCTTCTGTCAGCCGGCGCCGATTTTCGCAGTAGCGACAGCTGGCGACTCTGCTGGGGATCCAACGTCCCCTGGCTGCTAAGGACTGCGATAGTTCTTATGCATTTGGGATCCAACGTCCCTTAAGAGAGTCAATCCTAACGCTTGTTTTCCCGTCGAGGATTTTGTATGGATTTATATTTCTGACCTTTATCTTCGGCACTATATATTGATTATTATTGTTGTATTGGGGTGTGACGGGTGTTCTGATATTGAGTGAGAAGCCGAACCTGGGCTTGAGTGTACCTTAGACTTAGAGTAGAGATTAGTGGGCGCGCACGTGCTTTGCATGTCCTAGTGTCCCGCGAAATCTACGCTCAGACGAGGTTCTTCTGGTTGGCCTCCTGTCCTGCCCTTTGGGTGGCTTGGGTTGCTGGTTAGTTGGATTGTCGACTCTGGGGACCGATCATTTGGAAGTTGGCTAAGTGAGGCCTCTTCAGGATTTGGTGATGCCACTCCTTCTGAGAATCGTATCATCAACCCTGAAAGTCTGTGACGCCGACGACCGCATAGGATGCCATACCTTTGTCAGTTACTAGGACATCCACCTGTGAGAGGGTTTGGGGATATGCAGGTAACTAGACTTTCAGACTACCGGTTATTTCTTGATCAGAGGTCCTGGGTATTTATGGAGTGTTATGAGGTCTGTCAGACACCAGTTGGAGATGTGTTCTGAGGTCTGCTAGAGACCAGTCGGAGTTATGGTTTGAGGTCTGTCAAAGACTGTTGTTGGAGCTTTGTCGTAGGTCTATCCGAGACCATGGTTTGAGGACTTCTAGAGAGTCCATCTGAGACTTCTTGATATGGTTCAGGCTATTCAGCTATGGCAGTTGGTCCCTGTTGCATGTTACTTGCATTGCATTGTTTGCATACCCATTATCATTGCATCCCACTAACGTGTGTCTGTGCTGCAGGTGCATTTGCATCCCCCCGGTTTTAGTGTCTGGACTTCTGAGTATTTGATCATGGCTGGCTTGAGGATGACCGTTGCGCATAAGCTACCTATCCCCGATATTACTCCACTCCTGGGTCTGATTTCTCTTGCAGATGAGGATGTCCGTAGAAGCTTCAGGCAGAGTTACGGACGGCTGTTGAGTTTAGTTCGCAGGTCCACTGATGATGAATTGAATGGGCTGTACACCTTAATGCAATTCTATGACCCGACTTTGAGATGTTTCACGTTTGCGGATTTTATCTTGGGGCCCACCATGGAGGAGTATGTAGAGTTTACCGAGCTGCCCGTTCAGAATGCAGTTCCCTTTATTCACTCAGCCGCTGAGCCCAATTTGGAGGATTTAGCCAAGGCCCTGCATATGAATGCTTCTGACTTGTTGATGACTGCGTGGCGAGGGGTTCCGGGTTTTTCTCTTCAGTTTCTGGTTGGTAAGGCTCAAGATTACGCCAAGAATGGGTGTTGGGTGGTCTTTAATGCTATTTTGGCCCTCTGCATTTATGGGATAGTGCTGTTCCCTAACTTCCCGAACTTCGTGGACATGGATGCATTTCATCTATTTGCTGCTGGTAACCCAGTACCAACGCTGATCGGGGACTTTTACCATTCGATGCACTATAGGAATGAAAACAGGAGAGGTAAGAACGTCTCTTGTTGCGTACCTTTGCTGTATATGTGGTTCAAGAGCCATTTTCCATCGAGGGGACCTTTCATGGATAATGCAATCACGCCCGACTGGCCAGAGCATATGATGAGGTTAACTTCTGAAGACGTGGAGTGGTTTGATAGAGATCTGCTGGGATCCGAGCTTATATTCAGTTGTTCTGGGTACCCTAATGTTCCGGTGATAGGGAGGAAAGGGTGTATCAACTACAACCCTTCTCTGTTCGTCCGTCAGTTCGGATATGCGCTGAAGAACCCGCCAAAGGAGGAAGAAGTACAGGAATCTCTGTACTTCACCGGAGACGTGAAGGGGGAGTTATTAGCCAAGTTGCAGCATGCCTGGACGCGAATTAACCGAAGAGGGAAGCCGTTGTTAGGAAAGAATGACTGTCAGGCCTACGCACCTTACAGAGAGTGGATCCGGGAGAGAGCCAGTCAGTTGAGGATGCCATTTCCAGATGCACCAGTTCTTGTTCCTATTCCAGTAGCAGAGCCAACTACTGTTTCTAGGGAGGCCTATGAGCAAGTTGTGAAGGAAAAAGAAGCCTTGATGAAGATCAACGAAGGGTTAGAGCAGGAACTAGCCCAGATTCGCAGCGAGAAAAACAAGGCCGTCCATGCTTTCCAACAGCAGATTGAGCTAATGAACAGATTAGGGGCTGAGTTGACTGAGGAGCGGAAGAAGCACGAACGTCTGGGGCAAGAGTTTAGAAGTTCCCACGACATGCTTGAATCCAAGAAGAAAGCGCTTGACATCGCTCACCGAGAGATCTCTTCTTGCAATAAGACTTGGAATGCCACGCTCACTAACAATAAGAAGAGGGAGGATAAGTTGAAACAGCAAATCTCCGACCTTGAAGAGCAGTTGAAGTCCAGCATCAAGAAGTGTGAAGAAGAAGTGATGACCAGGTATAGTCTCCAGAATGCGCTAAACAAGGCCATCAAAGGGAGAGATGAAGCTGTGTCCCAGAAGCGTAAACTAGAAGATCGCTTCGGAGACGGGGCATGGGAAGAAACTGCTGAAGACGTGCGGCGTGTTCTTAAGAAAAGAAACCAACTTGTTGAAGGGCTGCTTGCTCGACCCAGTCATCCGGAGACCAAGAAGCTGCTAGAAGAGTATCAGACTTATGGGAGGATTTGATCATTTCATGTAGTAACTTGTATGCTTTATTTGCATAGTGCTGACCATCACCAGGATTGTTGGTTGAGGTCATGCCTTCTCTTTGTACTCTCAGTAACATTGTATTCTTGGCCTATTGGTTTTCTCTGCAATATATGAGGCGTTCTGTGATTCAGCTCCAATCTTTATATTGATATCACTGCCACTGCACCAGCACCTTCACACCAGAATCGGGGATGAATTTCCCTAATGCACAGACACACGTTGCATTGCATTCATATTCATATTGCATTACAGGTAATCTTTGGATGGTGTCTCATTTCCTGCTATGTACCAGGTACTTTTCAGGATTGCAGATCAGCACTCGCACCGCTATTCTACCCGCACCAACTGTCGAAGAATCATGGATCAAATGCAGAACGAGATGCAAGATGTGCGCGAGAAGCTAGCTCTCTTTATGCAGACCATGGAAGCTATTGCAAAAGGTCAGGAGAATTTGCAAGCCATAGTCCAGCCTCTGTTGGCCCGAAATGCTGGTCACGGTAACGAGGATCATCAGTCTGTGCGGGTCGACACTGCTCATGGAGACGGCACTCCCACGCCAGTGGCTCCACCTGTAGTCAATATACCCGCTGCTAATGTTAGCAACGCTGCCGCTGCTGTGAACGGTAATGTCGGAGTTGGGAATGAGACTACTGTCCATAACGTTGGGCTTGGTGATGTCAACCTGGGTGATAATATGGGAGGCAACGGCTTTGGCAATACTGGATTCGGGTTCAATGATCAGGGATTCGATAACGCTGGGAAATATGGTTTCAATGCTCAAGGCTTTGGGCAAGATGGTTATGGTGTGGCCAATCAGGGCTACGGAGGTTTTGGAAATGGAAACGGCGCTGGGTTTATGGCTTTTGGACCTGCTGGAGGTGTTCAAGGGTACGGCAACAGAGGACGAGGTCCGGGGATGAATCAGATCAGGGTTGGACGTAATAATGGATATGACGGGTATGGAGCGGGGAATGGTATGTGGCAAGAAGATCAGCAGGAGGACGCTTTCTCCGGCGGAGGTTTCGAAGGGCCGATGGATGACTCCCAGAAGATCAGAATGCTAGAAGAGCAGATGAGGGGGGTCCTGAACCAAAGTGCTGTGGGCTTGGACATGGCAACAATGGGTCTGGTACCTGGCTTGAGGGTGCCAATCAAATTCAAAGCTACTGCGTTTGATAAGTATAAAGGGGACACATGTCCGAAAGTGCACGTGCGGGCCTATTATAGAAAGATGTCTGCATACTCAACTGATGAGAGAATGCTAATGCACTTCTTTCAAGATAGTTTGTCAGGCCCTTCCCTAGAGTGGTATATGGGGTTGGAGCCAACCAATATCAAGACATGGAAGCAATTGGCAGAGGCATTTGTAGCTCACTACAAGTATAACAACGATTTGGCGCCCAATCGGGTCCAATTGGCAGGGCTGTCTCAGAAGAAGGGGGAGAGCTTTAAAGAGTACGCGCAAAGGTGGCGCGATATGGCTGCCAGGGTCCGTCCTCCTGTAGAAGACAAGGAAATGAACGACATGTTCTTCGGCACATTCACAGGCTTGTTTCATGACATGTTGTTTCATACATCTCTAGCCAGTTTTTCAGACTTAATTCTGATGGGGGAAAAGATCGAACGCAACATTAAGCAAGGAAAGTTCCAGGTTGAGGAATCAACTGCATCTGGCAGTAATAGGAAGGCTTTCGGTGGGCGCCGTCAGGGCGAGGCAAGCGCAGTATTTGGAGGCCGAGGCCGAGGCTGAGGCAGAGGTCGGAACCAATATCATCAGCCGTAGCAGGTGGCGAGTGTTACTATTCCGTACCAGCAACAACCACTTCAGCAACAACAACCAGTTCAGCAGCAGCCAATGCAGCACCAGCAGCAACAGCCTCAGTTGGGGGCACAGCAGGCTCAGCGAAGGTTCCAGGGCGGTAAACCGAGAAGAGTGTTTGAGAAGCCTCCATCAACATATGCAGATTTGTTGCAGACATTGTTGGGTCTAAACCTGGTAGAGAAGAGAACTCTGGCACCGATAACGGGAACTCCTCCGTTTGGTTATGATGCAAGCAGGCACTGTGAGTTTCATTCTGGGGCTCCGGGCCACGATATAGAGGGTTGCCATGCTTTTAAGCACGTTGTGCAGGATCTTTTGGACAATAAGACTATCAATTTTGGAACAGCAGGTCTGAATATAGTGCAGAAACCCATGCCTAATCATGGGGCAAACGCCATTTTGACGGAGGAAGGGTTGAATTTGATTATGAATGTCGATGACTTAAAGACGCCGCTGGGCGAGATAAAAAGCAGATTGCTGCAAGGGGGTGTTTATCCAGGATGTGACGAGTATTGTTTAGAATGTTGGACCCTAGCTGGGGGGTGTGATGATTTAAAGAAAGGCATTCAGGCTTTAATTGATGGAGGCACATTGCAGTTTGACCGAGCAGCAACTGAAGAGCCTGCAGGGGCAGTAGCAAATGATCAGAGTGATGTGGCTACTGTAACGATTCCTCGGAAGACAATCACTATTGCAACACCAGCTCAGCGACCACCGATCACCATAACTAAGGCCGGGCCGATCCCGTACGAGAACACGAAAGCAGTCCCCTGGTCATATGGGTTGGAGGTGTATTGTGATGGGATAAAGATTGATGTCCATAAGCAGCCAGCCGAGACCGTGGATAATGTTGTTGGTTCGGGAGGTATGACAAGGAGTGGTAGGATCTTCATATCGCCCGAGGTGGAGGCCGAAAGATTAGCGAAAGGAAAAGGGAAAGTGGCTGAGAATGTCCCAATGCAGGCAAGCGAAAAAGAAGCGGCATCGAAAGACATAGAAGAGTTCATGCGCTTGATTCGAAAAAGTGATTATAAGATTGTGGAGCATCTGCAGCAGACGCCGTCCAAAATATCTATCCTGTCATTGATGTTGTGTTCTGAAGCTCACAGAAATGCTTTGTTGAAAGTCCTGGATACTTCCTTTGTACCCCAAGACGTCTCTGTAAATCAGCTGGAAGGAGTGTTGGCACATGTAAATGCAGGCCACAGCTTGGGCTTTACCGACTTCGATTTGACCCCGAAAGGGAGAGATCATAATATGGCGCTGCACGTATCTGTCGAGTGTAGAGGATCAGTAATGTCGCATGTATTGGTCGACACCGGATCGTCTTTGAATGTGCTACCCAAGAAGGCGATGATGAAGTTGGATGTCAGAGGAATCCTGTGCACGCCCAGTGACTTGGTAGTTAGAGTCTTTGACGGCACGCGGAGAACAGTCTTTGGATCGATCACATTGCCTCTACAGGTGGGGTCGGAGGTGTTTGCAACTGAGTTTTATATCATGGATATACAGCCTGCGTACAGCCGCTTGCTTGGAAGGCCTTGGATCCATGGGGCGGGGGCAGTCACGTCTACCCTACATCAGAAGTTGAAATATATGGTCGGAGACAGCGTAGTCACCGTATGTGAAGAAGAAGACATCCTGGTCAGCCATCTTTCATCATTTAAGTATGTGGAGGTCGATGGAGAGATCCACGAAACACCCTGCCAGGCATTTGAAGGGGTGCGTATCAAGGACAAAGGTCCCGGGCCGAGCAAAGCGTCGGAGATAGCCGTCTCATCGTATAAAGAAGCTCAAGCTCTAGTGGAAGCAGGAGAAGCAAAGGGCTGGGGCAAAGTGCTGGATATTCCTGTGAAGACGGACCGGTTCGGGCTGGGATACCAACCGTCGTCGTCGGCACCTGTTGTGGGGGCGCCCCGTTTTAGAGGGCCGATCACCATCTCTGCCAGTGGAGTATGTCATGAAACCATCAATGCTGCTTCGTAGTCTGACGAAGGAGACAGCGACTGTGATATGGATGCCTGGATTCAGCCAAGCACGCCAGGACAAGGACTATGCAACTGGTCTATTCAGGAGCTTGTTCCTGTGACTCTTAAACAATAATGCTTTGCTTTATTAATTGTTGAATAATCTGATGTCTTGCCCGGGGCATCAGGATTTGCTTAGGGTTGTGCTGTTATGAACATTGCGTGTTAATCATTAAATAAATGGCGTTTTTTCATGTGCAAATACTGTAATCCCTGTCTTTCTTGTTTTATGTTTTTCAATAAAATGGCAACGTGGTTATTCGCTTTATACGCATTTTGAAGCACTTAACCATTCCTTTTGCAGGATAACATTTTTAGATGACATCCTTGAACCACCTATGACTCGTCCCGACTTTGAACACCCGGTATTTCAGGCCGAAGAAGAGGTTGTCGAAGATAGTGACGTTCCTGAAGAACTGTCTTGGTTGGTGAAGCAAGAGGAAAGAGCCATTCTGCCTCACGACGAGGTCATCGAAATTATCAATTTGGGGTCGGAAGGGGTTGAGAAGAATGTTCGTATCGGAGCCGCACTGCAGAGTGATATCAAGCGAAGACTGGTTGAAATGCTCCGAGAGTATAATGATGTGTTTGCTTGGTCGTATGAAGATATGCCAGGGCTCGATACAGACATGGTTGTGCACCGTCTGCCACTGAAAGAAGATTGCCCGCCGGTCAAACAAAAGCTCCGTAGAACTCGACCAGACATGGCAGTGAAGATCAAAGAGGAAATTCAAAAACAGTGGGACGCTGGTTTCCTGGCTGTAACAAAATATCCCTCATGGGTTGCTAACATCGTACCAGTGCCTAAGAAAGATGGCAAGGTTCGGATGTGCGTGGATTATAGAGATTTGAATAAAGCAAGCCCAAAAGACGATTTTCCGCTTCCTCATATTGACGTGCTAGTTGATAATACTGCTCAATACTCCATGTTCTCCTTCATGGATGGCTTTTCAGGCTATAATCAGATTAAAATGGCGCCAGAGGATATGGAGAAGACTACTTTCATAACGCCTTGGGGAACATTTTGCTACAAAGTGATGCCCTTTGGTTTGAAAAATGCTGGGGCAACATATCAGCGTGCGATGACGACTCTTTTCCATGATATGATGCATAAAGAGATCGAAGTTTATGTTGACGATATGATTGCCAAATCCCAGACAGAGGAAGAGCATCTGGTGAACCTGCTGAAGTTATTTAAAAGGCTTAGGAAGTTCAGGCTGAGACTGAACCCTAACAAATTCACCTTCGGGGTGAGATCGGGTAAGCTGCTGGGGTTTATCGTAAGCGAAAGAGAGATAGAGGTCGATCCTGCTAAAATAAAAGCAATCCAAGAAATGTCGACGCCTAAAACAGAGAAAGAGGTGCGCGGGTTTTTAGGGAGGTTGAACTACATCGCTCGGTTTATATCTCACCTAACTGCTACGTGTGAACCATTATTCAAGCTGTTGAAGAAAGATCAAGCTGTAACGTGGAACGAAAATTGTCAAAAGGCGTTCGATAAAATAAAGCAGTATTTGCAGGAGCCTCCCATTTTGATACCCCCAGTGGCAGGGAGACCCTTGATCATGTATTTAACAGTTCTTGAGGGAAGCATGGGTTGTGTTCTCGGTCAACACGACGAGACAGGGAGAAAAGAGCATGCGATCTATTACTTGAGCAAGAAGTTCACTGAATGTGAATCTCGATATTCAATGCTCGAGAAAACTTGTTGCGCGCTAGCCTGGGCCGCCAAGCGTTTGAGGCAATACATGCTGAATCATACAACCATGCTTATCTCGAAGATGGATCCTATCAAATATGTATTCGAAAAGCAGGCGCTGTCAGGGAGAATTGCCCGTTGGCAGATGGTATTGACTGAATATGACATCCAATACGTCTCGCAAAAGGCTATAAAGGGGAGTGTGCTGTCCGAGCATCTGGCGGAGCAGCCTATTGAAGATTACCAATCGATGAGGTTTGATTTTCCTGACGAGGATATCATGTACCTAAAGATGAAGGATTGTGAAGAGTCGTTGCCAGACGAAGGACCAGAGTTGGGTTCTAAGTGGAAGATGATATTTGACGGAGCTGTGAATGCTTACGGTAGCGGAATAGGGGCAATCATCACTACGCCACACGGGTCGCACATCCCGTTTACTGCTCGATTGACCTTTGCCGTTACCAATAATGAGGCCGAATACGAAGCTTGTATAATGGGGCTTGAAGAAGCCATTGATTTGCGAATCAAGCATCTCGACGTATACGGAGACTCAGCTCTGGTGGTGAATCAAATAAAAGGGGAATGGGAGACACGTCAGCCCAATTTGATACATTACATGAATTATGCAAGGAGATTGTTGCCTTTCTTCGACAAGGTTGAATTGCATCACGTACCGAGAGCAGAGAATCAAATGGCTGACGCCCTCGCCACTTTGTCTTCCATGTACAAAGTCAACTTCTGGAACAAGGCTCCCCGAATCGTTATCTCTCGGCTAGACAGGCCAGCTTATGTATTTGCTATTGATGAAGCGTCCGATGACAAACTGTGGTATTTTGATATCCTTAACTTCCTGAAGAATAAAGAGTATCCGGCTGGGGCATCCAGTCAAGATCAAAAGACTCTCAGGAGATTAGCGGGAAATTTCTATTTGAATCCAGATGGTGTCTTGTACAGAAGAAACCACGACTTGGTACTGTTGCATTGTGTAGACGAAAGAGAGGCGAAGCTGCTCATGGAGGAAATACACGAAGGTACCTTTGGTACGCATGCCGGTGGGCATGCTATGACAAGAAAGCTGTTGCGGGCAGGTTACTTTTGGCTGACGATGGAAACTGATTGTTTCAAGTTTGCAAGAAAGTGCCACAAGTGCCAAATCTATGCTGATAAGATCCATGTGCCTCCGAGTCCTCTGAATGTGATGCCATCGCCATGGCCATTCTCGATGTGGGGAATCGATATGATTGGAAAGATCGAGCCGATGACTTCTAATGGGCACCGGTTCATTCTAGTAGCAATCGATTATTTCACCAAGTGGGTGGAAGCGGCGTCTTACGCAAATGTAACGAAGCAAGTGGTGGCCAGATTCATCAAGAGAGATATCATTTGCCGATATGGGATTCCTGAGCGGATAATCACGGATAATGGTTCAAACCTGAACAACAAAATGATGAAGGAGCTCTGTCAGAATTTCAAGATCGAACATCACAACTCCTCCCCTTACCGACCCAAGATGAATGGTGCTGTCGAAGCGGCCAATAAGAATATAAAGAAGATCGTTCAGAAGATGGTGGTGACCTATAAGGACTGGCATGAGATGCTACCTTTTGCTTTGCACGGTTATCGTACGACGGTATGCACATCAACCGGGGCAACTCCGTTCTCGTTGGTATACGGAATGGAAGCAGTGCTACCATTGGAAGTTGAGATCCCTTCTCTGAGGGTATTGCGAGACGTCCAACTAGACGAGGCAGAATGGGTGAAAGATAAGTTGAACCAACTGAGCTTAATGGATGAGAAGAGGCTAGCTTCTCTAGCATACGGTCGTTTGTACCAGAGCCGAATGAAGAAAGCATATGATAAGAAGATCCATCCGCGAAGCTTTCAGACGGGCGACCTTGTGCTGAAAAGGATTCTCCCGCCGCAAGCAGATCACAGGGGCAAGTGGACCCCCAACTACGAAGGGCCATACGTTGTCAGGAAAGTCTTTTCGGGAGGAGCGTTATTGTTGTCCACCATGGACGGTGAAGACTTCACGTCGCCTGTAAACTCGGACGCAGTTAAAAAATACTTTGCTTAAAATTGACCCGCTGAAAAAAAAAAGAAAAAGAGAGAGTCCAGGCAAAAATGGGGCATCCTGGCGAACCAAAAACAGAATAAAAGGTTCGGGCAAAAGTTAGGGATAAAATTGAAAAATGTACACCCGCGAAGTTGAAAACCTACACTGGGCAGCTTCGGCAAAAAAGGGTATCCCGGTGAACTGAAAACCCGTAAAGGGCGGTTCACGCAAAAGTTAGGGATTTGAAAAGCAAATGACTGCGGTCCGAATTTGATATTGCAGTGAGCATCAATGCGGGAGAATACCTGAGGGGTCGATTATCAGATACAATCTCTTCGAAAGTGTGAATACCGGGAAAGCATTAGAGTCGTGCGAGTCATAGGAGGATCAGTTCGTGGTGTTCGTCTGCGTCCCGTTGCCGACATGTGTATAAAATTTAATTTGTCAAAATATTTACGCTTCTTGTGCATACTTGTATATCTGCTTTGCGTAGCTTCCTCATTTCAGGAGTTACATCCCGTGTACAAAACTCCGCCCATTCAGGGGCCCAATCAATAAAATATGTTATTCAGTACTTGATGCTGGTTCTTTACTGTTTTGTGCATGATAAAACGCCTAAGTTTATGGAAACTAACATGTGTATAACCTCACTGGCCCTTGCCAACATTTGCTAAAGCTTTGAATTAACTGAAAATAACGGCACTAACCTGAATTGAGTTGGTTGTATAGGCTTGTCTTGGCTTGTTTGTGTTGTTGCAGGTTTCATAGCCGTACGAGGAAGATGATCAAAAGATTGCAGTAACGAAAGACGCGTTCCCCACGCAGGTCATGCATGTTCTTCCTAAAGGAGGATAGAATTCCCCAGCTAGTCGTAGCCTATCCAGAAGGCATGTTCCAGCAAAGTCATCTATTCTCAGCAGAGTTTGGCGATTTCTAGATCGAGGGCTGTATTCAGATAGTACATCGCAAACAAAGTGTTTTAGCCGTAGAAGATTAATGTTTGCGAGCTATATTCAGACAGTTCACCTTTCCCCGCAGGGTCATTTACTCTCCCCCAGCGGATTTAGTTGATTTTCCCCAAGAGAATCGTCCCATCCCCAGCGGAATTCTCTTCTCAGCAAGTGTTTTCGTTCCTCCCCGTGGAACTCGAAGATTAAGACTCTCCCCGGCGAAGTTGGTGTGAGTCCTGGCATTTATTTTGTCAGAATACCGTGTGATGTCCGTTCACTTTCCAGCATAAGTCCGATCATACCAAGCGCATCTGTTATTCTCCAGCAAAGTTGTATTCCCAGCAGGGTATTACTTCAACGAGGTGTTTGGTTCAAGTTCCCAATTTCCCAGCTGAGTCGACTTCTTCTTCCAGCATGTATTTTGCTAGGACAATTCTGTAGCATCTGGCTATCCCCAGCGGAGTTGGCCTTATCTTCAGTATTTATTTTGCTGAAGCAGCTTCTGTACCTATCAGTTCGAGTCTGCATTTGCATCGGCATATAGTGTCATGCTTGCATCCACCAAATATAAACGTGTAGCATTCCCATGTCGAAGGGAGCATTGCATCATTGCCGAACGCATGCATTTTGAAACATAAACCAGGTTGGCTAACCGTTTGTTTCAAGTATTGTTTCTCTGGCAGGTAGAGGGAGCCCTTGCTCAAGTGAATCAAAAAACAGTCGAAGTCTCAGCAGGAGACAATCAACGAAGTGTCAGCCTCGACACTACTCCCCACAGGGTCAGTAGGATGAGTTTCTCTTTGTCCCCCAAGCAGAGTTACTTATGTCCCCGCCATAGTTTCTTGTTGAAGTTTCTCTAGTCCGACTAGCGGGTTCGTTCCCTTCAAAGTTGTTGTTACGTCAGCATTAAAAGCTTTCATGACCCAGAATTTCAGAGGCTACCGACGATTATCAGAGCAGGCATCCAGTGGTTGGGTTTCCAAATATCCCCAGTAGAGTCAGCCTCAAAGTCGCTGTAACGTCAGTGATAAGAAGTTTGCGGACCAATGGAAGGATGAGTCCTAACATGGACAATTCTATTAACGGGATTTCTTTGTGCTAGAGAAGATTGTTGGAATGTGGAGTCCTGATGTGGACATTTCTTCCAGGTGACGATATGTGTTAGTCCTAACGTGGACAGGTTCGAGTTCCTGGTATTGATTGAGTGTGGAGTCCTGGCGTGGACAAAGTTGGTTACGCTTCGTGTTGGTGTCCTGACGTGGACAATTTATTTCCAGCAGATAGCTTTATTCGTAATGGTGAAATGTGCGTCCTGACGTGGACAAGTTTGCAGTTCTTTGTGATAACAAGATGCGAGAGTCCTGACGTGGACAAGTTTATCCTTCTTTGTGTTGTGGGCAAAGTGTGAGTCCTGACGTGGACAAGTCTTATTTCCCCAGTAAGTCAAAGACGCGCAAGTCCTGACGTGGACAGGTTCTATTACTTCAGCAGGTTGAGATGTGAGTCCTGACGGGGACAAGTCTCACTTCCCAAGTAGGTCAAAGGTGCAGGAGTCCTGACGTGGACAAATTATATTTCCTCAGCGGGTCAAGAGGTGAGTCCTGACGTGGACAAATCAAGACGAAATGTGAGTCCTGACATGGACAAGGTTATTCCTTACGTGGAAAGAGAAGCTTCAGTTCCTTACGTGGAAAAGCAAGTTCAGTCCTGACGTGGACAGACGCAGAAAAGACGAGTTGGTTGCCTGACGTGGAAAGCTTGAGTCCTTATGTGGACATATCAGACTGGAGTCCTTACGTGGACAGATGAAGGAGTTTTCCTTACGTGGAAAAAATCGGAGTCCTTACGTGGACAAATTAAGAGGAGAGTTATTCCTAACGTGGAAAGGTGGGTCCTAACGTGGACGATGTAGTCCTAACGTGGACAAGTTTGATTCCTTACGTGGAACGAAGATGCATTCCTTACGTGAAAAAAAAAGGATGTAGTCCTTACGTGGACAGATCAAGTTGGTTTCCTAACGTGGGAAAGATGGTGATTCCTGACGTGGAAAGAAAAGTTATTCCTGACGTGGAAAGAGTGTGGTCTCCTTACGTGGAAAAATGATATTCCTTACGTGGAAAGATTGAGTCCTTACGCGGACATACCAAGATTGATTCCTTACGTGGAAAGAAGATGGTTTCCTTACGTGGAAAGAAGATGGTTTCCTTACGTGGAAAGAGATTGATTCCTTACGTGGAAAGTTTAGTCCTAACGTGGACAGATTGAGATTATATTCCTTACGTGGAAAGATTGGGGCCCTTACGTGGACAGATTCAAATCGAAATGTGATTCCTTACGTGGAAAGAGGCTTGTATTCCTGACGTGGAAAGAAAGGTGTTATTCCTAACGTGGAAGAGTTTATTCCTAACATGGACGATTTATTTCTGACGAAGCAGGCGTCCTGACGTGGACAAAATTCTATCTCTGCGATGATAAAATCTTTTTCAGGTTGATGAAAATAATCCCCAGCACGAGATCAGTGGGTTGCCACGACAGTCAGATTCAGTTGATGAATATCGTTCCCCAAGCAGGAGTGCAGTTTATTTCTGCGGTTGGCAAATTTCTGGGTTCTTAGTATTCAACCGTCTCGTGCCACGAATGTCTGAAGGCTCCGGGCTCTTCACCCAATCGGGTCCAAGTCGCTTGAATAGGGGCAGCTGTTGCACCCTAAAATTTGCCCAACCTTAATCACTTGGTTTATGTTTCAATCTCATTAGCATTTGCATATAGAGTCATGTACATATGTTACTCATCTGCATAGCATAAGCATAGCAAGAGGGTATTATCCTAATTCAACCTCATTCAAGTCATCAGAAAAGAATTTGAAAGCAGAGAGTTCAATGGATCAAGCAGTTCATTTATCTTCTAACTGAGGGTGTCTGAGGATCAACAAAGAAATTGTGAGCCATGGGCTGAGCATGGAGAGTATGGGGACATCATGGGAGACTTATAAAGTCATTGGGAGAAGGAGACAAGTCATTGGTGTAGTCACAAGAGTTGTGGAGGAAGACAATCAACTAGGGTTTCATCTGGGTCAACCCTGGGTCAACCCTAGGTCAAAGGATTGATGGAAAGGCATTGAGGGCTATTGGAGAGTTGTGAAGTTCATCATTTGACATGGAGAATAAGGATATGTTGTTATGCTAAGAAGAAATCAAGAGAAATCAAGGAGAAGAGGAGTTTCTAAATTAGGGTTTCTATGTAAAATCCCCTAGTTTAGGTCAAATTTCCAAGCAAGATAAGTCAAAATGCAAGCTTCAAATGGATCCTTGGCCAACATGGAACTTGTAGAGGATCTCAATACATTTAATTTGAGTGGTGGAAGACATCAAGGAGATTTATAGAACTCAAGTTATGGTCCTTGCAAGTTACAGGTCATCTGAGGTATCTGAAATTTTGTCTGTAAAAGTGACTTGACTTCTAAGCTACTTTTACCCCTCAAGGAGATTTCAAATGAATTTCTGGTCAACATAAGAGTTATTCCTCATTGTCTTGGCTTTATATAATGGTATAGTATGCCTTCATATGATGTGTGGAACTCTACTTATGGTCTTGGCAAGCAAAGGGTATTTTGGTCATTTGAGAATTACAGGTCATTTTAACCTATGCCCAAAACTCATACAAGGAGGCCTCAAATGGAAAACTTTACAACATCAAACTTTTTCCAAATGACATTTTGAGTCTAGAAAAGTGACCATGAGAGATTGGAAAGATTCATAGCACAAGGTTTCAAAATTGTTGGATTTAATGAATAAAAATGGACTTAAAAATGAGATTTTTCATATCTTGGCCAAATGAAGCAAAATTATAGGTCATTTTGAATGGAAAGATCATTTTAAAGACATTGGCTAAAGTATAATTTTGAGCTTAGTTCATAATTTGTGAGTTATTCATGGTTGCTTGTAATGGAAGGTACATAAACCAAATTCAAGGGAAAGAATGCAAGGGAAGCTTCTCCAAGTTTCTAGGAGGTTCTAACCTCACCTATATATTGATACAAGATGGTTCATGCCATGGTTGGTGATTCCATTTGTTCAAAACCCCAAGTTATACACACTTTCTCCATTTTGCATAAGCTTCACAAACTCTCCCAAATCTCCATCAATCTTCACATTTTCTGGTTGAATCTTCATCATCATCATCCAAGCATCATAATTCACATCAAGAATTGGCTGAATTGATCAAGAATTGTACCATTCATCTCCATCATCCAATTTGCAAGAATATTTCAAGAACAAAATTCAAGGAGTTTGCACAAAGGATATTGCATACAGAATTCCTCATCAAGGTTACTAAGCAAGTTCCAATCACTACAAGCATCAAATTCAAGGAGTGGCATAGTTGTTTCACCATTTTGCACCAGGTTTGTTTTCTATTCGAATTGCTTAGTTGAGTTAGAATCTTAGGGATTTGTTAGTGTAGAATGGTTGAGCATAGGCAGATGACTGTTTATGATGAATTTGGGCAAGTTTCATGAAGGTTGAGTATGAGGCACCAAATCTGTTAGAGCTTGTAACTGCTAAGATAGGGCACGAAAATCTTGTTGGATTAGCATGTTGAGATCAGCTTGGAATGTGGTTGAACTTAGGACAAGAATTGGGGAGTTTTGGTGGAGTTGATCACAGGTGCAGAGGTTGAATCCAGTCTGTTATCTCTATCGAGTTGAATTATTGGCTGAGTTTTAGAAGGAGATGATAGCATGGTCGTGTAGGGGGGAAGAAATGGAGTAGGTTTGGTTCTTATACCTTGTGATTTCATGTCCTGTGGAGGGAGAATGATGAGCTCGAAAATGCTTGCATGGAGATCATTTTCTGAAACCCTAGGGTTGATGGAGGAAGACGATGACTCGTGGCCGTTTGATCGTTCCCATTTTGTGACTTTTTCTGCCCATCCAATGGTCCATATTCAAACTGAAAACGGAGGGAGAGACTCACATCAAAACGCCGCGTTTCATTTAAGATGAAACGTTGGGCTTAAGCTCAGCTGACTATACGCACCCCCTTTTGGATAGGCCCAATCAAATGAACGTGAATCACTTGCTAAATACACCGAGTTCTTTTCCTTTTTTCTGGCTTTTTCCCAATTAATTTCCTGAAGTGCGTTGGGCCTAGTGATATTATTATTCGCACCCCCACTTTTCAAGCCCACCTGGATATGAACTGAGCGCCCCTGCTAGTCTCACCCCCTCCCATTTATTTCTTTACATTTCTTTTTAATTTCCTTTCATTTTTTTCATGCATCTTCTAAAAATCATATAAAATTGAGAAAGCATTATTTTTTGATGATTCTTTTTGCATAATTTTCTTTAAAAAGTCTAGAAAATTATAAAAAATAAAAATTGTATTTTATTTTTTATTTGACATTTTTCCCATATTTTCCAAATAAATGCATATTTTAGGTGTTTTATTTCATACATGAATTTGTTAATTTTTGTTCTATTAGTTGCTTTAATATTTTTTGTCCATTCTTTTTAGGTTGTTTAGTTTAGATATTAAACTTGTAGATACAATTTAGTTCCCATTTTTAGAAATTAATTCTAGGTGTTTAGTTTAGGTGTGAACAACATGAACAAATTAGGGTTTTAAGTGACAACTTAGGAGAATTAATTCATTCCCCTTAGGACTTAGAGTTTGAATAGTTTAGCTATGGGACTATAGGGGCTATGGGTAGTTATTAGATCCCCTTAGAAATCACTAGGATTCCCCTATTGCTATTAGTATTACTGTTATATGTGATTGATTGGTGTGGTGTGCCCTCTGGGGATTGCTGTTTGTCTGTGTGGGTATTGGGATTGTTTGGGGATTGGGAAAGCTGAAGACTGAAGATGATGAAGCCATTGGAGATCCAGAGACTGAAGGCCAACTTCCAGAGTTGGAGAGGAGTTTTTTTGCCATCAGCTGTTAAGGAGATTAGGGTTTAGGAGCTAGGCAGAGCTCTAGATTAGAAAGCTTGATTCTCAAACATGGAAGGTTTTGACTGCCTCCATTCCTCTCTGTGATACAGAGTCTCTCTGAGACACTCACCCCCTTCCTTTGGAAGGCTTGGTGCTATTGTCTAAGGGATAGAACTCTTGAGAGAAAATGTCTTATGTGTTAGTAGCAGTTGGTTTACCACCCTTGGTAGTCAACTAATTGCTTAACACCCAATTCACTCTGGTGATTGATCCCTCAGCCTGGAGGATAGGACTTGAAGAAAAGCCATTGTAGACTGAAGATTGGTGACCAAAGCTCTTGCTTGAAGACTGTGAAGATAGAGACTGCTGCTGACTGAAGCCTGTAGCTGATTGGAGATGACTTAAAGATGGATATTGATGCAGAGCTGCTGTAGCTGTTTATTTTTGCTGTATTTCATTTCTGATGTATTGATTGGTTTTCCTGACTGTATTGTTTGCTGTTTACCCTGTTGGGTTGAAAGTGAAGCCTGTTCACTTTTGCCTATTGTTTTCTAGGTTCGAGGTTGAGTGGGACTCCCTTGCCTCGCTTGTATTGCTGCATCCATGCATTTTACTGTATATATATCTGACATTGTTTCTGTTTCCGTTTATTCCCTTAGGATCTCTGTTTCTCTCTGTGCAAGAGAGGAGCATGATAGACACTAGGTCTTAACCCATGCATGATAACATTAGGATAGTTTGATTCCCTTCGCAACTGTAGGTTAGAGTGCTGTCTCTTCTTCCTCAAAACAAACAGAAAAACACAATAAAAATTTCAAATACAATAAAAGACACTTCTTCCGTAAAAGAATGTGAACTCATCAAGACGTCATTTTTGTCCGCTTGGACTGCTAATCAGAAAAACCTTTTTCAGAAGGAATAAAATCAATCAAGACAGACTTGTGTCGTACGTGGCCCGAACTACGTTTGCTCTGATCTTCCATGCTGTGTGGAAGTACGTAGGCATAGGATGCGATATCCTAGCGAGCAACCTTCCCCTCCTTTCCCGTAGGTAGGCGAACTACGTTGACTCTGATTTCTCGTTCCAGACGGGAATACGTAGGCATAAAGCGCGATACTTTGCCGAGTCATTTTCTTTCTTTTTAACCCCTGACCTTTAGAGTAGATAGAATAACAATCCATACCCGAAAACAAGCGTGCATCCCGTCGAGTACGACGGACGTGAGGGGTGCTAATACCTTCCCCTTGCGTAACCGACTCCCGAATCCAGGTGTTGGTTGCGACGACCATACCTTTCCCATGTTGTGCGAGGTTTACTCTGAGCGTTTCCTTTCCCTCCCGTGGGATAAATAACGCACGGTGGCGACTCTTCTGTCAACCGGCGCCGATTTTCGCAGTAGCGACACAAGGCAATAGAAGAAAAGATGAAGAGCCTTGAGAATCAAAATTCAATGGGTCTTGATATGTCAAATCTGGGGTTGATTCTGGGACTGAGGATCCCACCAAAGTTTAAGGTTCCAGATTTCGACAAGTATAAGGGGACAACATGTCCTTGGGTGCATCTCCGTTCCTATTATAGAAAAATGTCAGCATACTCCGACGATGAGAAGTTACTCATGCATTTCTTCCAAGATAGCTTGTCAGGTCCATCCCTAGAATGGTATATGGGCTTAGAGCCAATAAACATCAGAAGTTAGAGGGATTTGGAAGAGGCTTTTGTCAAGCATTATCAGTATAATAGTGACTTGGCACCAAACCGAGTATAGCTAGAAAACTTATGTCAAAGGAGTAATGAATGTTTTAAGGAGTACACCCAGAGATGGCGTGAACTTGCCGCAAGGGTTCAACCTTCCATGGTGGAGAGAGAACTTATTGACTTGTTCGTGGCTACGTTGCCAGGAATTTACTATGAGAAGTTAGTAGGCAACATGTCTGGTAGTTTTCAGGACTTGATCATTACCGGCGAAAGAGTCGAAAATGGGATTAAGTTGGGGAAGATACAAGCAGGAGAAGGGACCTCATCTGGAGGAGGTAGGAAGAACTTTGGTGCTAAGAAAAGGGAGAATGAAACAAATGCAGTGTCAAGTTTTAAGAACCGGAATAGGAATCAAAATCAGCATCAACAACAACCATACTATCAACAACAACCACAAGTGGCTAGTATTGCCATCCCGGCAGTACTACGTCAGCAACAACAACAACAACAAAACTATGCGCCGAGGCAGTTTCAGGATCGCAGAAGGACCGTGAATAGGCACTTTGACGCACCGCCAATGCCTTACACACAATTACTACAACATTTGATGTAGTTACAGTTGGTCCAAAAAAGGACGTTAGCACCTTTAACAGGCCCACCACCTATAGGATATGATGCTAATGCTAGATGTGACTTTCACTCCGGCGCTCCCGGCTATCACACTGACAATTTCAAAGCCTTCAAGCATAAGGTACAAGATCTTATCGACAGTAAAGCAATCAACTTTACTCATGATGTGCCCAATGTTGTCCAAAATCCCATGCCTAATCATGGAGCGGCTGGGTGAACGCTATTGTCAGTGAAGAAGGTTTGAATCTGGTGTCTGATGTGGAAGATTTTAAAACTCCCTTGAGTTTTGTGAAAAGAAAGTTGTTTGAGGGCGGAATGTTCCCTGGTTGTGGAAGAGACTGTGAAGATTGTGTAGTTTGTCCTGAGGGATGTAAAAATCTGAAAAGTCATGTACAACGTATGATGGATGAAGGTATTATACAGTTTGATCGGATTGATAAAAAGAACAACGAAAGGGTAATCGGTGAAGAGAAAGATGAGGTGGCCACCATCTCCATTCCTTACAAAACAATCAACATTTCTGCGCCTCCGAAGCCACCCACTATCATAATTACTAAGGCGAGACCTGTACCATACAAAAGCACCAAGGCGATCCCATGGAATTATGGGGCTGAGGACTTTTGCAATGGTCAGAAGCAGGAGCTGAAGAGTTCACCATTTGATTCTATTGATAACCTGGTAGGGACCGGTGGGGTAACTAGAAGTGGGAGGGTATTTTCATCTCCATAAGCAAATGTGGAAAGATTGGACAAGGGTAAAGGGAAGGTTGTAGTTGGAGAAGGTTCTCAGCATGATGAGAAAGAAACTTTGTTGAAAGATGCGGAAGAATTTATGCGCTTGATCAGGAAAAGTGACTATAAGATTGTAGACCACTTGCAACAAACTCCATCAAAGATTTCCATCTTATCACTATTGTTGTGCTCTGAGGCACATCGGAATGCCTTGCCGAGGATTCTGAACAATGCTTATGTACCACAAGAAATCTCTATGAATCAACTTGAAGGGGTGGTGGCCCACGTTAACGCTGGGAATGGGCTGGGATTTACAGATCATGACTTGACGCCCAAAGGAAGAGACCATAATCATGCTCAGTATATCTCCATTGAATGTAGAGGGGCTGTGTTGTCGCATGTGCTGGTGGACACTAGGTCTTCAATAAACGTGTTGCCCAAGAAAGCTCTGATGAAATTGGACACACAGGGAATAATCTGTACCCCAAGTGATTTAGTTGTGCGAGCGTTTGATGGGACAAGAAGGTCCATCTTTGGGGAATTGACTCTTCCAATTCAGTTTGGTCCAGAAGTTTTTAATGTTATGTTTTATATCATGGATATTCAGCCGACATATAGCTGTCTGTTGGGACGACCTTGGATACACTCGGCAGGAGCCGTAACGTCAACCCTACACCAGAAACTAAAGTACATGGTGGATGGCAACATTGTAACCGTTTGCGGAGAGGAGGATATCATGGTGAGCCATCTTTCCTCGTTTAAGTATGTGGAGGTAGATGGGGAGATTCATGAAACGTTATGTCAAGCTTTTGAGACCGTTCAGATCAAGGAGAAGGCGCCAGTTGATAGTAGGGTGCCAGAGGTGACTATGTCATCTTTTAAGGAAGCACATGCCGTGGTGAAGTCCGGATCAACTCAAGGGTGGGGGCAAGTTGTGAGCGTCCCTAATAAACAAGACAAGTTTAGACTGGGGTACAACCCATATTCATCTTCTTCACAGAGTGCTTTGCGTTACAAGGGGCCAGTACAATTCACAAGCGGTGGGGTGATATTTGAGCGAATCAATGTTGTGTCTAACGAGGAGGGGACAGTGATTGCGACATGGATGCATGGATCCAGTAGTGTATTCCTGGCCAAAGATTGAAGAATTGGACCATCGAAGAAGTTATCTCAGTGACTTATGAAGAGTAATTGCTTCGATTTGATTATGTACTGCCCTATGTTCTGCCCGGAGCATAGTGGTCTTTATTTGTAGGGCCTTATCATTTATTTCTGAATAATCGTTTTAATCATTAATTAAAAGGCGTCTTTGCATCAAAATTTTTGTGATCCTTATTTTTCTTGTTTTTTTTTTTAATTTTTACAATAAAATGGCAATGTGGTTTGTGTTTGTTTGTTTGCATATCATTTAAGCATTAAATGATCACTATTGCAGGTTTCACATTACAGACGCCGCCGAATCAGACTCATCTATGACTCGGTATGACTTTGATAATCCGATCTTTCAAGTGGAAGAAGAGATTGAAGAAGACGAAGACTTGCCTAAAGAGCTTGCCAGATTATTAAGACAAGAGGAGAAGGTCATTCTGCCTCACCAAGAGGAAGTTGAAGTCATCAACTTAGGTACAGAAGAGGCTAAGAAGGAGGTCAAAATAGGGGCTACCTTAGAGGATGATGTCAAACAAAGACTGGTAGAACTACTCCGAGAGTATAAAGATGTCTTTGCCTGGTCATATGAAGATATGCCCGGACTCGATACAAATATTGTAGTCCATCGCCTGCCTCTTTGAGAAGAGTGTCCACCTATCAAGCAGAAGCTAAGAAGAACCAGGCCGGATATGGCGGTAAAGATCAAAGAAGAAGTCCAGAGACAATTGGACACCGGTTTTCTTGCCGTAACGAATTATCCTCTATGGATCGCTAACATTGTGCCTGTACCCAAGAAGGATGGTAAGGTACGAATGTGTGTAGATTACCATGATCTAAACCGAGCGAGTCCAAAAGATGATTTCCCGCTTCCCCACATCGACGTGCTTGTTGATAACACCGCGCAATATTCAGTGTTCTCTTTCATGGACGGATTCTCCGGATATAATCAGATTAAGATGGCTTCGGAAGACATGGAGAAAACAACGTTTATTACACCGTGGGGGACGTTTTGCTATAAGGTAATGCCTTTTGGGTTGAAGAACACAGGGGCAACCTATCAGCGGGCGATGGTCACTTTGTTTCATGACATGATTCATCATGAGATTGAAGTCTATGTTGATGACATGATTGCAAAGTCGCGAATAGAGGAAGGACACTTGGTGAATCTGTTGAAGCTGTTTGAGAGGTTAAGGAAGTTCAAACTAAAGTTGAATCCGAGCAAGTTCACTTTTGGTGTACGGTCAGGAAAGTTGTTAGGGTCCATTGTCAGTGAGAAAGGTATTGAGGTTGATCCTGCGAAAATAAAAGCAATTCAAGAAATGTCAGCGCCGAAGACAGAGAAAGAGGTTCGTGGTTTCCTGGGTAGATTGAACTACATTGCTAGGTTCATATCTCACCTCACAACCACTTGTGAACCAATGTTTAAACTGTTGAAGAAAGATCAGGCGATTGTCTGGAACAAAATTGCTAGAGGGCATTCGAGAAGATAAAAGAGTATTTGCAGGAACCTCCAATACTGATGCCTTCAGTGGCTGGAAGACCGTTGATTATGTACTTGACGGTTCTTGAGAATTCCATGGGTTGTGTCCTCAGTCAACATGACGAGACGGGAAGAAAAGAGCATGCCATTTACTACTTGAGTAAAAAGTTCACAGATTGTGAATCCAGATACTCAATGTTGGAAAAGACTTGTTGCGCACTTGCTTGGGCCGCCAAATGCCTAAGGCAGTACATGCTAAACCACACAACCATGCTAATTTTGAAGATGGACCCGATTAAGTATGTGTTTGAGAAGCAAGCACTTTCGGGAAGGATTTCCAGATGGCAGATGGTTTTGACAGAGTACGACATTCAATACGTTTCCCAAAAGGCCATTAAGGGGAGTGTTCTGTCAGAATATCTCGCAGAGCAACCAATCGACGACTATCAGCCAATGAAGTTTGAATTTCCTGAGGAGGATATCATGTACTTGAAGATGAAGGATTACGATGAACCATTACCTGACGAAGGTCCTGAGTTGGGTTCCCAGTGGAAACTGATCTTTAACGGTGTTGTTAACTCCTACGCTAGCGGAATAGGGGCAATCATTACGACTCCCCATGGTTCACACATACCATTCACTGCTAGGTTAACATTTCCTTGCACCAACAATGAAGCCGAATATGAAGCATGTATCATGGGTATTGAGGAAGCGATTGACTTGAGAATCAAGAACCTTGATATTTATGGTGATTCAGTTTTGGTGATCAATCAGATCAAAGGAGAGTGGGAGACCCGTCAGCCCAATCTAATCCCTTATATGAACTATGCCAGGAGGTTGTTGCCCTTCTTCGATAGGGTAGAGTTTCATCATGTGCCCAGAACAGAGAATCGGATGGCAGATGCCTTGGCTACACTATCCTCAATGTATAAGGTGAATTTTTGGTATGATGCTCCGAGAGTTGTCATCTCACGCCTTGACAGGCCGACGTTTGTTTTTGCAATAGAGGAAGCTTTTGATGGCAAGCCATGGTATTACAACATCCATAATTTTCTCAAGAACCAAGAATATCCGCCTGGGGAATCGGCCCGAGATAAGAAGACCTTGAGGAGGTTGTCTGGGAATTTCTATCTGAACCAAGATGGCGTACTCTATCGGAGAAATTTTGACTTAGTGCTGCTAAGATGCGTGGACGAAAAAGAAGCTGGTTTGCTTATGGAAGAGGTCCACGAAGGCGCCTTTGGTACGCATGCAGGCGGACATGCCATGTCTTGAAAGTTGTTGAGGGCAGGATATTACTGGTTAACTATGGAGTCCGATTGCTTCAAGTATGCAAAGAAATGCCATAAATGCCAGATTTATGCCGACAAAATTCATGTGCCGCCAAATCCTTTGAATGTTATGGCATCCCCTTGGCCCTTCTCCATGTGGGGCATTGATATGATTGGCAAGATCGAACCAACCGCATCCAATGGACATCACTTCATCTTAGTGGCGATTGACTATTTCACCAAGTGGGTCGAAGCAGCCTCCTATGCTAATGTCACCAAACAAGTGGTAGCCCGGTTTATCAAGAGGGACATCATTTGCCGTTATGGAGTACCTGAAAGAATCATTACTGATAATGGTTAAAATTTGAATAACAAGATGATGAAGGAATTGTGCCTGAGTTTCAAAATTGAGCATCACAATTCTTCTCCCTATCGACCGAAGATGAATGGCATTGTGGAAGCGTCCAATAAAAACATAAAGAAGATAGTGAAGAAGATGGTTGTGACCTATAAAGATTGGCACGAAATGTTGCCCTTTGCAATACATGGATATCACACCTCGGTGCGTACTTCAATTGGGGCAACTCCTTTCTCGCTGGTGTATGTCATGGAAGCTGTCCTACCATTGGAAGTCGAGATTCCTTCTCTGAGATTTCTGGTTGACATCAAATTAGATGAGGCAGAATGGGTGAATAACCATTTGAATCAGTTCAGTTTGATGGATGAGAAAAGGTTGGCGTCCATTGCATACGGTCATCTGTACCAGAGCAGAATGAAGAAAGCTTTTGATAAGAAGATGCGTCCCCGGAGCTTTTAGGCAGGTGATTTGGTGTTGAGGCAGATCCTCCCACCACAGACAGATCACAGGGGCAAATGGACTCCCAATTACGAAGGTCCATATGTCGTAAGGAAAGTCTTCTCAGGAGGAGCCTTACTACTTTCAACCATGGACGAAGAAGATTTCACGTCCCCTGTGAACGCAGACGCAGTTAAAAGATATTTTTCTTAAGATAGACCCGCTGGAAAGAAAAGGGAAAATCCAGGCAAAAATGGGGCATCCCGGCGAACCATAAAAAGATTGGGTTCGGGCAAAAATTAGGGATAAAAGAGAAATGTAAACCCGCAAAGTTGAAAACCTGAAAAGGCGACTTTGGCAAAAATGGGTATCCCGGTGAATCGAAAACCTGCAAGGGCGATTCAGGCAAAAGTTAGGGATTTGAAAAGCAAAAGACTACGATCTGTATATTGATCTTCAGAGCACGGCGGATTCTGGGAGGAACCGAGGGTCGATCAACCAAGTCAATTTCTTCAGAAGACGAAGCATCGAAGAAGCATCAAAGTCATGCGAGTCATAGTTGAGTTGTCCCATGGTGGTTGTCTGTACCACATTGCCGACATGTTGTATATCTTTGTGCATTTTCGTATATTTCTTGCGCAACTTTCTTATTTCAGGAGTTGCATCTGTTGTATTTTTACCTATTTACAAGCCATCAATCAATAAAATACACTATTCAGAAAACCTTCATTGTTGATTTAACTTTCTACCATTTTGTTTGCAAAAGATGCCTGATGTTTTTGATAAAACTTGGCATACATAAACTCATGGGCTTTGCTAACCATAATTGAAACAATGTTTTTGCTTGAATAATGTCACAAGTGATGATTAAGATGGTGCTTGCTGCACAAAACATGTTTGTTTGTTTATCATTTGCAGGACTCTCATCCTCGAGACTTTTCCAGAAATCCCCCACTTGAAGAAGGTGTGCAGGTTAAGATTGTTTTCATCCCCAATAAGTTGGAATTATATGCAGTCAAGGTTATCCTCAGCAGGTCGAGATTGAAATCTCTAGTAGAGTAGGATCATCCCCAACGAGTAGGTATGGGATTATTCCAAGCAGCGGAACAAGTTCAGAGTTTTGTTTCCCCACAAAGTCTGAATGGTTGAATCCTTTCCCCTCTGATTCTAGGTCATTAGCTCATTCTCCAATCGGAATCTGATATTGATGTGTTTTACTTCTCATTCCCCAAGCAGAGGTCGATGTTGATTCCCTCATTGCCTAATCCCTAGCCAGGTCGACGGAGTAGTTTTCTTCCCCACAGAGTGGGACTAACTCAGAGATTGTTTTTTCTCCATCCTCAGCAGAGAAAGTGCAGGATAATCTCCCAGTAAATCTTATCCCCAGCGGATAGTGGATTCAACCTCCAGCAGAGCGGAACCTCCAGTAGAATGGAGCTATTCCGTAGCAGTTTACTTTACTTCCCCAGTAGAGTTGTCTGTTCCCCAGAGTGTTATACTCCGGCAGGCCATCCAGGGTTGATTTCCCCGGTAGAGTGGAGTTGTTGTCTCTAGCTGAGTTGTTTGGTCCCCAAAAGAGTTATATTCTGGTAGGCCATCTAGGACGCTTTCCTCGAAAGAGTTTGATGTGATCCCCGGCGGAGGGAATTCGCTCTTAGCAAAGCAGTTTTACCCAGAATTTTTTTTCAGGGAGCCATCCAAGGCTTATTTTCCCCCAGCATAAGTCCAATCTTACTTAGCACCCGGTCGTCCCCAGCGGAGTTGGCTCCTTTCTCTTCAACATTTATTTTGCTGAAGTGGTTATTTTGCATTTGCATTGTGCATATTATCCTCCCAAACGTGTAGCATTTCCATTTCGTATGGAGCATTACGCCATATTCAAACATGTGCATTTGAAACATAAGCTAGGTTGTTACCTCTTGTTTTCAGGCATATCTCCAACAATGATGGTTTATCTTCTCAGCCTGCGTGGTATCTGTTGCCCCCCAAAATTTGCCCAACCTTTTCTCAACTTGGTTTATGTTTCATTTCATTTCTTTCTAGCATTTGCATTGCATAGCATTTTTCATTGAATAGGGGATGAAGAGTTTGTGCTTATCAAAAGGAGCCTACTCAGAGGTTTGATCTTAAACAAGGGATGTTACTCAAGCTTGGATGGGCATCAAGTCATCAGGAAGTGGGCATTGGTCTTGTGAAAGGAAGGATGTATGTATGTGGGTTAGCTCCTAACTTGGAGGCCAGTTCAAGATCATCAGAGGATTGTGAATTCATGGTTATGGGTATAATGTGTTGAGAGAGCTCATTGAGTACCTTGAGGGTCATTGTGGAGCTCATCCAAGTGTTTGTGCTAAGTGTGAAAGGTAACAGTTGAAGGTGTTGCATATAGGGTTTTCATCTGATAAATCCTCAGTCAACTGTGAAATTGGAGGGGATTAAGACTCATTTCAAAGTCTCCATGGTCATGGGATGTTGTGTTAAGATATATGGGACATCATTTCAAGTTCAATTCATCAAGGATCAAGTGTGTGAGAAGTTACTAAATTAGGGTTCTCAGGGTAAAATCCCTTATTTAGTGCCTAACTTCAAGACCACCTATCTCAAGATACCAGTTTCATCTCAACTTTTTACCAACATGGAACTTGTAGAGCATGTTATTATATTTATTTTGAGTACTAGAAGTCCTTGATTGGATTTATAGAACTAAAGTTATGATTCAGACAAGTTACAGTTCATCAGATGAATGTGATTTTGGTCAACAAAAGTCCACCAACTTCCAAGCCATTTTTGACCTAGAAGGATGTTTCTCCTCAACTTTTGGCCAACATGAAAGTTGTAGATCTTGGTCTTAGCTTTCCAAAAAGTACTAGACGTCGTTCATCTGAGTTGTAGAACTCAAGTTATGAGGGTTACAAGTTAGGGATATTTTGGGAATGTGAGATTATAGGTCATAAATTATAGGTCCATTTCACCAACTTGCACACTTCAAATGAAGATTTTTCCAACATCAAACTTGCTCCAAATGGTGTTACTTATTTAGTCAAGCATTGAGAAGTCATGGATTAGGCTTGGAATGAAGAATTGATGTGTGAATTTTCATGGAAGAAAGCTTAAAAGGGCAAAATTGGAATTAATTCATTTTTAATCCTTTTTGTGCAAATAGGTACATATTTTGAGTGCAAATCATGTTTTAGACACATTGGCAATGTTGGAATTTGGGTTTGAGGTGTTTTGAAGAGCCATTTTCAAGCTTTCTTCATCATGAAGTTACACAACAAACATCAACCATTGAGATTAAACAAGGCTTTAATCCTAGCCATTCACACTCCATGTGGTACCAGCAAGCATTTTGAGCCAATTTGGAGCCAAATTGATGAGATTTTCGTGCACATGAGTGAGCTCAAAAATCAATTCCTTGGATTTTCAATTGGGTTGTTAGAGGCTGATATTGGGCTCAATTCTTTTCAAGATCCATCACATATAAGGTTTTGGTCATGAACAAATCATCAGAACAGAGAATTGGAGGCAAATTGATCAAGAACAACTTTCAACAAGTGGTGGAAACTCAAAATTCGAATTTGGAGAATTAGCAAGTTTCAAGCCAAATTGTGAATTGCAAAAGCTCTATTGAAGTTTATTGAACGATTCTGGACATTTTTTTGCAAGCTTAAGCTCCAATTGAAGGCTCAGTCAAGGTTCTCCACTAGGTAATTGCAAATCAACTTTACACTCTGGATATGCATTGATTCATTGCCATTTTTGCATATTTAAGACGTAGAAACAATGTAGATCATTAATATGTAAAACGAACTAGCATTTGTGATGATTGTTGGTGGATGCTCAAAAATGTTTGGATCTGTTTTGGCTTATTCTTGCGTGTTCTTGCTTAATTGTTGATGGATCTGTAACCTACATAACTTCTAGATGATTTTTAAACCAATTTGGATGAGTTTTGATGAACTTGAGATTATGATGCACAAGCTTGTTTGATTCGATTTGGATTTATTACGCATGATAAGTGAATTTTGATGGTGGATTTGAGATCCTCATGATCTCTAGATGAATTTTGGTATAAACTTTGTGCAAAATGATTGAGTTTTGATGCATGTTGTTGTTGTTGCACTATTCACGGTGGACGGATACTTAGAGAAGATGATCAGAATTTGTTCCGGCCGACACTGGTTTGTTGCCACGTTTTGTTGACTTCTCAATGGAGAAGACAACCTTTCAACCGTGCGATCTGCGTGCTTCTATTTTGGTCCGTGAGATTAAGAAACACGGTGGTCCATGTTTGACTTGTTGCACTTGATCTCATTTGAATATTTCATTTATTTATTGGAATGCTCAGGACCACTTGATTGCACTACTTTTGATCAAGCACTTCCCAGCGCAATCCCACCGTGGTCATATGTTGACCGTGTTCCACTTGAGCTGCCAGAGTTTTATTTTATTTTGGATTTTCTGTTGGGCTTAGTGGGCGCGCCTGCTGTTCACACCCCCTGTTTGGGCCCAGTTCATTTTTGAACTTCATTTTCTTGCTATTTGCCACACATGTTTGTTATTTTCTTTTATTTTTCTTTTGATTTTTATTTTATTTTCTGTTTACAATTTAAATCAAATAAAATAACTCCAATACTCTAAAAATTCACCAAAAAATATTTTTTATATACTTTGAGATGTCTAATATTTTTTGGAAATTTTTATTTTATTTTTTATTTTATTTTCAATTTGAAAAAGGAATTAAATATTGGAGTTGTTTTAATTGAATTGAATTGTGACTTTGTTTACTCTTGCATTTATTTCTCTTCTTCCTTTTTGATCCAATGATTGAAAATTGATCTTGATCTCAATGATGAGTTGATCAATTTTTGAGAACCATTTTGCCCCTGGTTGTTGACTTTTGGATTGACTTTTGTGGCTTTTCTTTTTGCCTTTGTTTCTCCCATTTCAAAGTGGTACATCTAAATGAACCTTTTCTTTTGTTGGTGCTTTGAGGGAATATTTGTCTTGATCTTTTGGCCTCTGATTGCCAGCATGTTTAGCTTCTTTGTATATTTTATTTGGTATTTTTTGATCCTTTTTCCTATTTTTGAAGTGACTTGCAAGTTAGGTCATCTCATAGGATAGCTCACACAAGTGCATGACCTAGTTTGGATTGGAAATGACCTTTGTGGATCCAATAAGCTCTCAACTCTTCTTGTTTCACATTTTAGACATGTTGAGCTTGCTGCATGTTCATTTTTAGGTCAAAATTATGTTCATTGCTTGTTGATTGATGCTTTTCTTTTTGTGCTTTCAACTTGAACTCCTAAGTGATGTGTGCTTGCTTCCTTTGTGCTCTTTGCTTGCATTTCTTCTTGATTTGTTTTGGTATTGCTTGTGAGCTTTCTTCTCTTTATCTCCCTTCTGTCCAATGACCTTGGAGTGTCATTTAAGGTAGCTTGGTCCTGTTAGAACATAGATTAGTTCTTAGTTATATCTCTATGTTTTGATGATAACACTAATGAAATTTTGTATTAAGAAATTATATACTCTAAATTTGTTCAAGTATTTTTGCTGCAGATATTAAATTTAATATTCTTCTGAAAGCAAAAATGGATCTGAACGTTGAACTACGCAAGGCTCTGAAGCGTCAGAAGCATCTCTTAGAAGACTCTGAGCGCTGCCTACAGAAGGATCTGAAGCAGAAGCTACAGAAGCATCTGAAGCGTAGACTGAAGATTTTGTATGAAGAGTTTCAAGCACTGTTTTTCAGAAGACTCTGATAGTACTGTTCGCTGCAAGTACTGAGGATCTGATCTCTAAACTTTGCTCCAATTAAATTCACACTGAAGCACACTTGCTGCAACACTCTGATACAACAAACTCTGAAGACATCAAGACTCTGATCACTCAAGGCTCTGATGTTAATTGCTGTGAATTAGAAACTTGTTGAAGAAGATTATTCAAAGTTATATCCATTGGTTATGCCAAACGACTCTTTCCTCTTTCATGCTAGACACAAGAACACAGACAAAAAAGATTTCTTTTAACGTTCTACTTCTAGGAAAGGTCAAGTGATGTGAAGACAAAAGGCTACAGCTACTTTGCAGTACACGGTCTTCAAGCTTGCAACGTCTTGGACTTCTAAGTCTATAAAACCAAGACTTCAACATCTTTCTTCAGTTGACGTGGTTTGACAAAAATTCATTGAAAAACTCTCATACAAATTATTACTCTTTGCTGAATTTATTTCATACGTTCTTAAACTTAAGTGTAAATCACAGTTGTGATATAGCTTTCTTAGAAGCATTTCAAACACTTGTTTAGTTTACATTTAATTGTAAAAGTTCCTTGAGAGGACCAAGTTGTGGTGAGTAGTTCTTGAGAAGACTAAGACAGTTGTTCTTAGTGGTTGATATTGTAATCAGTTGATTATAGTGGATTAAGTCCTTGTAGAGAAAGGCAAATCACTCTTGATAGGGTGGACTAGATTAGTTAAGTTCAACGAACCAGGATAAAAATCTTTGTGTTTTTATTTCCATAATATTTTCTAAATCCTTATTCAACCCCCCTTCTAAGTATTTTCTCACCTTCAGTTGGCATCAGAGCTCCGGTTCTATGTATGCTATCACTTCACCGTGAATAGAAAAGATCCAGTGAGAAAACTCTTGATATATATTCTTGGTTGATATTATGGCTGAAGCTTCAACATCCAACATCAACAACAGATATGAAGAAAGGGATAGAATTAGCACAAACCCCCTATGTTTGATGGGGAGAAGTTTGACTATTGGAAGGACAGAATAGAGAGTTTCTTCCTTGGTTATGATGCTGATCTTTGGGACTTGGTCATTGATGATTATGTTCACCCCACTGATGGGGATGGAAAGAAAATTGATAGAAAATCTATGACTAAAGCTCAAAAGAAGGAGTTCAGAAATCATCACAAAGCAAGAACAATCTTATTAAATGCTATATCTCATACTGAGTATGAGAAGATTACCAACAGAGAAATAACATTTGATTTGTTTGAGTCTTTGAAGATGACTCATGAAGGGAACTCACAAGTTAAAGAGACCAAGGCTTTGGCGCTGATCCAGAAATATGAAGCCTTTAAAATGGAAGAATCTGAATCTATAGAAGTTATGTTCTCTAGATTCCAGATCCTCACAGCTGGATTAAAAGTGCTGGACAAAGGCTATTCAACTGCTGATCATGTGAAGAAGATCATCAGAAGCTTGCCCATCAGATGGAGACCAATGGTCACTGCTCTGAAGCTAGCTAAGGATCTGAACAAGATCACATTGGAGGAACTAATAAGCTCTCTGAGGAGCCATGAGATTGAACTTGAAGAGGACGAGCCTTAAAAGAACGGTAAGTCAATTGCTTTAAAATCTAACAAATCTGTTAAAGCATTGTAGGTGTTAGAAGAAAGTTCTGAAGAGTCTTCTTCTGAAGAAGAAGATGAACTGTCCTTGCTGTCCAGAAGGGTCAACAAACTCTGGAAGCACAAACAGAGGAAGTTCAAGAACTTCAAGAAGCCAGATCAACGCAAAGAGTCATCTGGACACAAAAGATCTGGAAAGAAGGAGGTTGTTTGCTATGAATGCAAAGAACCTGGTCAATACAAGAATGAATGTCCAAAGCTTCAGAAGGAGAAGCCAAGAAGAAAGCCTGAGCATAAAAAGAAAGTTCTGATGGCTACATGGGATGATTCAGATGCATCTGAATCTTCATCAGAGTCAGAAGAAGAATGTGCCAACATGGCACTGATGGCTGATGTGGAAGATCAGGATGAAGGATCATCTGGATCTGAATCTGATTCTGAATCTGACTCAGAAGAGGTACTTTCTGATCTCTCTAGGGAAGAACTTATTAAAGTTTTATCAGAAGTCCTTAATAACTACAACTAGATTAAGCTCAAATGCAAGAAGCTTAAATGCAATCTTAAATCTGAGAATAGTCTGTTAAAGTCAGAAGTTGCTGAGCTCAAAGAAAACAATTTGAAAATGAAAAACAATTTTAAAAAAGCTCAACAAGACTCTGAATCTGAAACTAAGTCGAAATGCAAAAATATTTTAGAAGAATATGACTATAGTTTTCAGAAGTTTCTAGCTAAAAGCATAGATAGAAGAAAAATGGCTTCATTGATCTCTGGAGTTAGCAGAAATAACAGGAAAGGAATTGGATATGAATCTTCCTCTGGAAAGGATTTAAATCCAATACCTGTTGATAAAATTATCATTAAGAAGACTCCCTTATACTCTCATTTTAAGTTTGGTCATCTGAATGATATTAAACACACACGTTCTGATCAGAACGTTCCTGTGTTTAAACCAAAAGTTAGTCAGAACAAACCTGTTGTAAAAAGACAGAAGTTCAGAAAAACTTTTAAGGCAACTAACCCAAAAGGACCCAAAAAGATTTGGGTACCTAAGGATAAGATAATACCCGTTGCAGATGTATTTAGCAGCAAAGTCAAGACGCTAATCATGGTACCTGGACTCTGGCTGCTCACGTCACATGACGGGAGAAAGGTTTATGTTCCAAAGCCTAAATCTTAAATCTGGAGGAGACGTCAAGTTTGGAGGGAATCAGAAGGGCAAGATTATTGGCTCTGGTACTATTGGCAATGGTAACCTTCCCTCTATATCTAATGTTTTACTTGTAGAAGGATTAAAGCATAATCTATTGTCCATAAGTCAATTAAGTGACAATGGTTATGACATAATCTTTAATCAAAAATGTTGCAAAGCTGTTAGTCAGAAGGATGGCTCAATCCTATTTAATGGAAAGAGGAAGAACAACATTTATAAAATCAATCTTTCAGAACTTAAGGTTCAGAACGTAAAATGCCTTATGTCTGTTAATGATGAGCAATGGGTCTGGCACAAAAGATTGGGGCATATTAATATGAGACGTATATCTCAGATTAATAAACTCAATCTGGTCAAAGGACTTCCTAAGTTGAAGTTCAACTCAGATGCTCTTTGTGAAGCATGTCATAAAGGAAAATTTTCAAAATCTTCTTTTAAAACTAAGAATGTTGTTTCAACTTCAAGACCATTAGAGTTACTTCACATTGATCTGTTTGGATCAGTGAAAACTACATCCATCAGAGGCAAGAAGTATGGATTAGTCATTGTTGATGACTATAGCAGATAGACATGGGTGAAATTCCTAAAACACAAGGATGAGTCACATTCTGTGTTCTTTGACTTCTGCAAACAAGTCCAGAATGAAAAAGAGTTTAAAATTATTAAAGTCAGAAGTGATCATGGTGGCGAATTTGAAAACAAATATTTTGAAAAATATTTTAATGAAAATGGCATTGCTCATGATTTCTCCTGCCCTAGAACTCCACAACAGAATGGAGTTGTAGAGAGGAAAAATAGAACTTTGCAAGAAATGGCCAGAACCATGATCAACGAGACTAATCTGACAAAGCATTTTTGGGCAGAAGCAATAAACACAGCCTGTTATATTCAGAATAGAGTGTCTGTAAGACCTCTTATGGAGAAGACTCCCTATGAATTGTGGAGGAACAGAAAACCCAACATTTCTTATTTTCATCCTTTTAGATGTATATGTTATATGTTGAACACTAAAGAGAATCTGAACAAGTTTGATTCTAAAGCAAAGAAGTGTTTCATGCTTGGCTATTCTGAACGCTCTAAAGGCTACAGAGTATACAATACTGAAACATAGATTATGGAGGAATCTATACATGTTAGATTTGATGATAAGCTTGGCATTCAAAAGCCAAAGCAGTTTGAAAGTTCGGCAGATAGAGAAGTAATTCTCACAGACTCTGAAGGCTCAGAGGCAGAAAAGGTTTAAGTGAAAGAGACAGAAGCAAAGCCAGATGCAACTCCTTTGGCTACTCAAATGAACAACTTGAATATTTCTGAAGAATCAAATGTTAGAGGATCATCTTCTATAATCAAGGCCTCTCATCCAGAGGATGTGATCATTGGAAAGAAGGATGACCCTATAAGAACAAGATCCTACCTCAGATCATCTGAAGCGTCATTATTTGGTTTGGTGTCTGTTATTGAACCAACTTATGTGGATGAAGCTATGCAAGACAATGATTGGATAATTGCCATGCAAGAAGAGCTCAATCAATTCACAAGAAATGATGTTTGGGATTTGGTTCAAAGACCAAAAGGATTCAATATAATTGGAACTAAATGGGTCTTCAGAAACAAGTTGAATGAAAAAGGAAAAGTTGAAAGAAACAAAGCAAGGCTTGTTGCTCAAGGTTATAGCAAGCAAGAAGGAATTGATTACACAAAGACTTATGCTCCTGTGGCCAGGTTAGAGTCTATTCGTTTACTCATTTCTTTTACTGCACAAAATAACATCACTCTATATCAGATGGATGTTAAGAGGGCCTTCTTAAATGGGATTATAGAAGAGGAAGTTTATGTTCACCAACCTCCTAGTTTTGAAAGTGATAAATTTCCAGAACATGTTTTTAAACTTAAGAAATCTCTTTATGGTTTAAAATAAGCTCCTAGAGCTTGGTATGAGAGATTAAGCAATTTTGTTCTAGAGAAAATTTTTATCAGAGGCAAAGTGGACACAACTCTCTTCTGTAAAACATTTAAGAAAGATTTATTAATTTGTCAAATATATGTAGATGATATTATATTTGAATCTACCAACGTTATGCTGGGAAAGGAGTTTGCTCAATGTATACAGGCTGAATTTGAGATGAGCATGATGGGAGAATTGAGATTCTTTTTGGGAATTCAAGTCACCCAGACTCCAGATTTCACTTACATTCATCAGACCAAATATGTAAAAGAGCTTCTGAAGAAGTTCAACATGACTGATAGTAAGTTAGCAAAGACACAAATGCATCCAACAAGCACTCTTTGTAAGGAAGAGGTAAGTAAGAAAGTAGATCAGAAACTCTACAGAGGTATGATTGGATCTCTTCTATACTTAACTGCTTCTAGACCTGACATTTTATTCAGTGTATGCTTGTGTGCAAGATTCCAATCAGATCCCAGAGAATCACACTTAACTGTTGTTAAGAAGATTCTAAGGTATCTGAAAGGTACTTCTAATGTGGGTTTGTGTTACAGAAAATCTGATGAGTTTAAACTAGTTGGATTTTGTGATGCTGATTACGCTGGAGATAGAGTTGAAAGAAAAAGTACTTCTGGAAGTTGCCAATTTCTAGGAAGTAATTTAATCTCCTGGTACAACAAGAAACAACCTACAATTACTCTATCAACTACAAAAACAGAATATATTGCTGCTGCTGGATGTAGCACACAGATGCTTTGGATGAAAAGTCAGCTAGAAGACTATCAGACCTTTGAGAGTAATATTTCTATATTCTGTGATAATACGTCTGCTATATGCTTATCTAAAAATCCAATTTTACACTCTAAAGCTAAGCATATAGAAATTAAACATCACTTCATCAGAGACTATGTATAGAAGGGTATTATAAAATTAGACTTTGTTGATATAGATCATCAATGGGCTGATATTTTCACAAAACCCCTTGCTGAAGATAGGTTTAAGTTTATTCTGAAAAATATTGGTATGGAATTTTGTCCAGAATAATATTTATCAGAAGCAAATTTCTCAGATGCAAAATGTTTAAAACTCTGAAGTATGTCAACTGTCATTTATTTAATTTCTTGAATTATTATTTCTGTGTGTATCTGAACTAACAAGTCTCAGAGGATCTGAACATTGTCTAACGTTTCATTTCTCAAAGAGATTTCAGAAGCACATGCAAGCAAACACGTGTCAATCTGAATCTGAAAAGATGGCGTGCACAATACTAAAGAGACGTTTGGGGTAATGTTTGAATAGTTGATTTCTCGTTTTCCCCCCAATTGTCAGAATCATTAATGCTTTGAAATGATTATTTTCTTTTCATTAAATGCTATTAAATGTTAAATGAGAACGTGTTGAATGTGTGACCGTTTGTATGCCCTAATTTCTTCTATAGATTCCACAAATCTCAACACTTCACACTTTTCACTCTCACAAACACTTTTATGCATTTCTGGTTGTTCTTTTGCCTTCATCTAAACCCTAAACCCAAATCTGTTCGTGAACCCATTTCTTCAACAATGGCTACATCATCTTCAACCTCAGCTCAGTTCCAATCTATAATGGCTGCAGTTTCTTCATCAAACATGGGTGTTGTCCCTTTTAAGGAACCTGAGAGAACTCTTTTAACACCAGTTGATAAGCTTGAAGTCTTATGTGAATCAATGGTGGAATTTGACTCCTTGGCTGATGATGGTTTTGATTTCGTCCTATCATTGATGCTCAAGGCTGGGTGAAGTACTTTGATAGATTGTTTGGACCAGTTTATCCACATTTAGTGAAAGAATTCTGGATTCACGCATCTGTCTACCCCAAGTTCATAATCTCTTCAGTTTTGGGAAAAGAGATTATTATAACTGAAGATTTGATCAGAAAACTCATTGGGTATGAAGAAACTGATGGAGTTTCTCATCTGCCAGCTGGGCGTGTTGACATGGATGTAGTTTATGCTGAAGTAATTTCATCTGGACAAGCTTCCAACAAGTTCAAAGATCTGAAACCTGAATACAAGATCTGGGCCAAGATTTTTTTGGGCTGTATAAACCACAGAAAATCAACAAACTCTCCTGACTACGTTAACAATGAACAGATTTACTTCATGTACTACTTGAGTCAGAGTACTAAAGTGGGTCTGCCACACATTCTCTTCATGCATCTGTGGGATCACATTAATGCATCTAGAGAATCTGTTAAGACTAAGGGTCAGAAGATCAGAACTTGGATCTCTTTTGGAAGATTAATCTCAGACATTCTAATTGAGAATGGTCTGGTAGCTTCTCTGCATGAAGCTGGAGTGAAAGAAGAACTTGCTTCAATGATAGGAAAACCTTTGAATGGGAAGAGTCTCCAAAGGCTGAGAGTTGTGGATGAACTCACAACTGCTCCTACTAAGCTGAATATTGCTGAAGTCAGTAAAAGAAGGATTCTAATAAAAGACTTTCCTATTTTTGGTGCTGAGGAATCTAGAGACGCAATTCTTACGTACATTCAGATGTGCAAGGCAGATGGAACACATGTACCTGCTGATATTCTGTTACGTGCAAGAGAACCAATCCCAGATGTTTATGAGGAGAATATGAGGAAAATAAGACAGTTAGAGGTGGAAGAAGCTGCTGATCAGAAGATACAGAAAACTACTGAAAAACCACAGAAGATGATGAAGAGAAAAGCTTCTGGAGAAGCTTCATCTGTGAAGGTCAAGCGTGTCAAGAAAACAGGTACTAAATCATCTTTACCTATTATTTCTGAAATAGCAGTAGAATTATCAACAGTTAGCTCTATTCCTGAACCCCTTCCTTCTCAAACTCAAACCACTTCTTTTCCATCTCATTCCTCTGAACCACCAACAAAACCCATTACATCTGATCAACCTGAACAACAAAAAGTTTCTGAATCACAAATTCCAACTGATTCTATTCCCACTAAAACTATATCTCCTACACCCCCAGAATCCAGTCAAACAAAATCTGCACCACAACAATCATCTGACATTCATCCATCAGAACCACAAACAACAAAACCAGCAGAACCAACACCAACACCACAAGAATCTTCTCCACAATAACCTGAACTTCAACAAACTTCTGTACCTGAACAAATACCATCTGAACCTATTGTATCTGAACCACCAAAATCTATACCTTCTGATCCACAACCTAATCCTCAACCAGAACAACCCAAACCTACTGAATCATACATATCTGATTCTGAGGTTCTGGACATCCAACCCCTCAAAATTATGTTTGATGTATCTTCCACATCCTGTCCCTCATCTACCTCATCTGATTCAGAAGAATCTGATGTTCACCCAGAAGTAAGCTCACCCCCTCTCTCAGAGGATATGAACCAAAACAACAAGATACATCTATTTCATCTAATGCTATCATTCCTAAAACCACTCCTGAACCTGAACCAAGATCATCAGCTTTTGTTCCATACTTTGATGATCCAAGAGCTGCCATTCCATCCATACGCAAAATAAAACCATTCTTTCATCTCATACCTGCTCAGAAGACACCACCTTATCCTCGTCCTCTGTTCATCATCCCAACATTTAACATACCACCCCCACCAGTTCAATCCAAACCATCCATTCTGGAAGCCTTTCTTAAACCTAAACCAAGGCTAAATGTTGATATTTTATTTGCTAATTTTATGAAAGAAATAAGAATGAATTTAGACTCTGTGAAGAAGAGATGTCTGTCAACCATGAACTCAAATGAATCTGATGCTATTTGGAATAGCTTCATGTCCAGATTCAACACTGTTGCTTCAAATCTGAAGAGTGCTTGCTCTGATGATGCGAAGATCAGATTTGCTGAGACTGCCAGAACCATGCTATGGAATTTGAAAAGATCTCCAACTTTGCTTCTTGAAGATGCACCTTCAACTTCTGGTGTGTCTGCTACCTTTGAGACTATTGAAGGATCTGTTTCTGAAGTCATTCTGGAAGACAATCCTTTAGCTATGACGATTGTGGACAAACCATCTGCATCTGTGGCTCCAGACTCTACAACTGTAATGGATATTGACTCTGCTCCTACACCTGCATCAAAATCTGCTCCGTCTACTTCTTTTGAGATCAAGAAAGAGAATCCAGATTTAGAAGATAAGATTGCAGTGCTGGAAGCTGGTTAATCTGAGATAAAGTCCTGGATGGCAAGGCAAGATCAGAAGACTGACAACATTGAGAAGTGGATGTCCAAGCAAGAAGAATCTTCTTTTGAGATCACTCACCTTCTGAAGATGCTTCTCTCCAAACAATCTTAAATTTATGTTTTCTTTATCTGATGTTTGAGCACTTGTTTGAATTTTCTCATTTGATGTTTTGTCTACCTGAATATTTCTAAATGAATGAATCTGCATGTTTTCTCTATATGATTATATCTTTTCTCTCTGTTTCCTTTTATTTGTCTTTAAAAGTTTTCTTTTTGAGTATGACAAAAAGGGGGAGAAAATAAAATTCTGACTGTTCAAATAAACTTTACCTGAATGGAATTCAGACATATCAAATCACATCTAACGTGAATTTTTTAGTCTTTCAGAACTTAATGATAAATCTGACTAAATTCATTAAAGTAACTCTGAGATCCCTAGATCAAGGTTTAACCAATCAGGCTCTGATTCTGAAATATTCATCCAAATCAAGCTCTAATTTTGAACATTCAGGCTCTGATTCTGAAAAGAATACTCATGCAAAAAGGGAAGTGTCTATTCTCTCTTAATATTCAATTCAGGGGGAGATTCATAATCTCAGGGGGAGTTATATTTATCTCTTTATTGAACAAAATTTCCTATGTTTTTGTCATCATCAAAAAGGGGGAGATTGTTAGAACACATATTGGTTCTTAGTTATATCTCTATGTTTTGATGATAACACTAATGAAATTTTGTATTAAGAAATTATATACTCTAAATTTGTTCAAGTATTTTTTGCTGCAGATATTAAATTTAATATTCTTTTGAAAGCAAAAATGGATTTGAACATTGAACTACGCAAGGCTCTGAAGCGTCAGAAGCATCTCTTAGAAGACTTTGAGCGCTGCCTACAGAAGGATCTGAAGCAGAAGCTACAGAAGCATATGAAGCATAGACTGAAGATTTTGTATGAAGAGTTTCAAGCACTGTTTTTCAGAAGACTCTGATAGTACTGTTTGCTACAAGTACTGAGGATCTGATCTCTAAACTTTGCTCCAATTAAATTCACACTGAAGCACACTTGCTGCAACACTCTGATACATCAAACTCTGAAGACATCAAGACTCTGATCACTCAAGGCTCTGATGTTAATTGTTGTGAATTAGAAACTTGTTGAAGAAGATTATTCAAAGTTATATCCGTTGGTTATGCCAAACGACTCTTTCCTCTTTTATGCTAGACACAAGAACACAAGCAAAAAGGATTTCTCTGAATATTCTACTTCTAGGAAAGGTCAAGTGATGTGAAGACAAAAGGCTACAACTACTTTGCAGTACACGGTCTTTAAGCTTGCAACGTCTTGGACTTCTAAGTCTATAAAAGCAAGACTTCAACATCTTTCTTCAGTTGACGTACTTTGACAAAAATTCATTGAAAAGCTCTCATACAAAATTATTACTCTTTGCTGAATTTATTTCATATGTTCTTAAACTTAAGTGTAAATCACAGTTGTGATATAGCTTTCTTAGAAGCATTTCAAACACTTTTTTAGTTTACATTTAATTGCAAAAGTTCCTTGAGAAGACCAAGTTGTGGTCAGTAGTTCTTAAGAAGACTAAAAAAGTTGTTCTTAGTGGTTGATATTGTAATCAGTTGATTATAGTGGATTAAGTCCTTGTAGAGAAAGGCAAATCACTCTTGATAGGGTGGACTGGATTAGTTGAGTTCAATGAACCAGGATAAAAATCTTTGTGTTTTTATTGCCATAATATTTTCTAAATCCTTATTCAACCCCCCCCCCCCCCTCTAAGTATTTTCTCACCTTCAGGTCCTTCCTTAGGAGGAACTTGAAGCTTTCCTAAAGTGATGAATCCATGAGGACTTTTTCTTTATGTTCTTGTCATTTGTTTGTTTGCTTTTGATGCATCTCTCTCCTTCTCCTCTTCTTTTATTGCATTTTCATATGCATGCTTGGTTGAGATGAGCTTGTGGAGGCTACTGCCCCACACTATTTTCCTCCCACTATCATTCTACTTGTGCATTCTATGTGTGCATCCTTTCATTTGTATATGCATTCTTCTTCTTCTTCTTCTTCTTCTTCTTCTTCTTTTGCTTCTCTTTGCCATGCTCCCCATAAGTTCTTTAACCTCTTGAGGTTATGATATACATTAAGGTTCTACACATGCATGATAACATTAGGTAGTTCCCCTTTTCAAACTCAACTTTAAGTCAAGTCCACTTTGCATGATAACTTTTAGGATTGATTAGTCTCCCATTAGTGTGCCTTCTTCTCTTCTCATCTTCAAACAAGCTTAACATACTTAATAAGGATAATGAATGTTGTGCCATGAGCCTTATACTTGGGAAGTGGTGATTGAGGGGTCACCTCTCAATTGCCTAGAGTGTTTAGTATACGTCCTTAGGACGATATGCGACGCATTCGATCCTAGGTTTTAGACTTTAGTACAACATACATTATGAACACTTAAATTCAAAATACTTCTTCTCTAAAAAACACAAAAACACAAAAACACTTCAAACCTTTTTCATCCTTCAGGATCTTAATCAGGAAAATCTTTTCACAAAAGAGTGTCGTTAAATCCTAGTTCTACCGCAAATGGTAACGCCTAAGTTTCCAATGGTCGAGTTGCATACACCAACTGCTAGAATTATTTGTTAACCCTACTCGGGCCTAAAAACTTTTGAACCAACCTGTGGTCCTTTTAGCCCGAACTACATTTGCTATGATATTTCATACCAGATGAAAGTACATAGGCACGAGACGCGATGTCTCGGCGAGCAACCTTCCCGTTTTCTTTATCCGTAGTTAGTCGAACTACGTTGACTCTGACTTTCCCATTGCAGGAGGGAGTACGTAGGCACAGAGCGACGATGCTCTGCCGAGTCACTTCTCTTTCCTTTTTCTTTTGTCCTTAAGCCTTTAGCTAGATAGTTTCAACACACCCTTTTAGATAGACAACAATGTGTGGATCCCGTCGAGTACGACGGACGTGAGGGGTGCTAATACCTTCCCCTTGCGTAACCAACTCCTGAATCCAGACATGGTTGCAATGACCTTGTCTTTCCCTTTTTCTTTAGGTTTCTCCGATCGTTTCCTTTCCCTCTCTTTGGTATAAATAACGAAAGTGGCGACTCTTCTGTTTTTCCGCCGGTGGTTTTTCGTAGTTGCGACAGCTGGCGACTCTGCTGGGGACTCTGGTTCCCTATGCGAGTCCATCCTAGCGCTTGTTTGTTTATCTTTGGGTGTTGTGTATATGTGCTTTATCTTTATTTACTTTCCCGCATTTATTTTCCGCATCATATATCATTACTGCTGTGCTGTGGGAAGGGAAGTTCCATTGAGATAAGCCGGACCCGGGCTTGAGTACAAACCTAGTATTAGTAGTGGAGACTAGTGGGGGGCTTGTTTTCTTAGCAGATACAGTTCCCCATGAAATTCACACTCGGACGAGATTTTCTTTGATGATTTTCCTTCAGATCCTTAGGATCGGTTGGGATTTTGGATTTCAGAATTGTCGACTCTGGGAACCGATCATTTGTGAGTCAGCTAAGTGAGGCCTCTTCAGGAGATAATGATGCCAAACCAGGAATGGTGAACGTATCATCATTTCCAGAAAGTCTGTGACGCTGATGAACGCATAGGATGCCGAACCTTGTCAGTGGATAGGTCCACACCTGTGAGGGGGATTGGGTTGCGCAGGAAACCTTAGCTTTTAGATTACCCGGTTCTTTGCAAGTGTGAATCTGTGTTCATGATATCAGTGGGTCCTGTTGTCGGTACTTTGTTCTTACTAAGGTGAATCTCTGGTTTTTCTCAACCAACAAAACAACAGTCTTGATCCCTTGTTTGCATTTGCATTCGCATTTTCATATGCATTTCATTAACATGTATTTGTGTTACAGGTGCATATTTCTCCTTTGATTCTAGTGATCTTTTCCCGCATTGCTGTTATGGAGTCCCTGAAGAGTACAGTGGCCTACAGGTTTCCAGTTCCAGATGTTAGTACCTTGTTGAGTCTGATTGCCTTGGGTGAGAAAGCAGTAATGGAAGATTTTAGGAAGTCTTATGGGAGATTGTTGAGATATGTATGCAAGCCTTCTGAATATGAGATTAGTGGTGTCTATGCTCTCCTACAATTTTATGATGCCCAGTTGAGATGCTTTGTCTTTCCTGACTATGTCCTAGCTCCTACACTAGAGGAATATTCTGAGCTGTTAGGGGTACCTATTCGGAGTCGGATGCCGTTTGTCCATGTTGATACTAAGCCTGACCTGGCCGAGCTCGCCGCTATTTTGCACCTTGAGGCTTCAGAATTGGATGGGAAGATGATCCAGAGACTTGGGATGTATGGTTTTCCTTTGCCTTGCTTGATTGAGAAAGCTCAGCAGTGTGCTAATGATGGATGTTGGATTGTGTTTAGCGTCATCCTGGCTCTGTGTATATACGACATTGTTCTGTTTCCTCATCTTCCAGACTTTGTGGATGTTGATGCATTCTATATTTTAGCTTCAGGCAACCCAGTGCCCACCTTACTTGGAGATGTTTATCATTCTGTGCACTAAAAGAATGAGAAATGAAGGGGTAAGAACGTAGCCTGTTGTGTTCCTTTGTTGTATGCATGGTTTACTAGTCAGTACTTCAGAATGGGTCCGTTTGTTGCCACTGCCAGTACTTCAGAATGGTCAGAAAGGTTGATGAGATTATCTGCAGAGAATATTGTTTGGTTTGATCGACACTTGTTGGGTAAGGATATTGTTTATAGTTGTGGTGGCTTTCCTAACGTTCCTTTGATTGGAAGGAAAGGTTGCATCAACTATAACCCTTCTTTATTGGTGAGACAGTTTGGGTATGCATTGAGGGAGCCTCCTAGAGAAGAGGAGATACAGGAATCTTTGTATCTTACTGGCTTATTGGAGGGTGAGACTCTGGGCAGACTTGAGCATGCATGGAATAACATTCATCGGAAAGGGAAGTTAGCTTTGGGGAAGAGTAACAGCCGAGCGTATGACCCTTACTTGACTTGGATTCGTGCTAGGGCTTTGAAGTTTCTGTTGCCATATCCTTCAGTTGCACCTCTATATCCCCTCATGATAGAGGAATCCACTACTGTAGATATCCAGAAATATAATCAAGTATTGGCAGAGAAGGAAGAGCTGAGAAAAGCGAATGAAGAATTGGAGAAAGAGATTATCCAGCTTCGCAGCGAGAAGATGGATGCAGTTCATTCTTTCAGGAGACAGATCAAGCTTGTCAACAAACTGGGTATGGACCTGACTAAGGAGACTAATGACAGAGAGCGTACTGGATGAGATTTGAATGCCGCTTACAGTGTCCTTGCCACTAAGAAGGAAGAGTTGGATAAGGCTTACTTGAGGATCTCCAAGTTTGAGTCAATATGGAATGCCACGCTCACTAACAACAAGGAGCGTAAAGACAGGTTAAAACTTCAGATCAGCAAGTTGAAGGCTCAGCTTAATGCTAAAGATGGAGAGATTGCAGCGGAAGCGTCATTGAGGCGAGATAGTGAGTGCAGGTTGAATGAAGCAATCGCGAACTTGAAGGATCTCCGGTTGAGAGCTGGTTCCAAGAGACGCATACTTGAGGCATGTTTCGGAGAGAGAGCTTTGGAGGATCACGTTGATAGCCTACAACATACTGTTAGCCAGCAGGATTTGCTTATCCAAGGGTTACTTGCCAGGCCGGACCATCCTGAGACGTTGAGACTGTTAGAGGATTTCCAATCACGTCATCCTGCTTGACCTGTTTTGTCTATTTCTGTTGTAGTTTTTGCCGTTTATTAGTTGTATCTGACCATCGCCAAGCTTGTTGGTCGAGGTCTTTTTCCTTATTTGTACTCAGTTGTAGTTTGTACTTTGCCTGATGGCTTTTTGATCTATATGAGGAGTTGGTATTCTATGCTTGTCCGCAGGGTTCTTCATTGTTATATTTTTCCTGGAAACTAGAATCAAGGGGGAAATATCCCTATTGCATAAATACATGTCTGCATTTTAGCATTTTTCTCGCATTCGCAGGTGCACCGGAATAGCTAACCTTATTTTTTCCTGTGGTTTACTAGTATTTCAGGATTGCTGACGTGACAACTCACCGATACGGTACTAGAGGAAACCAGAAGAGACTGATGGATCAGATGCAGGCAGAAATGCAAGAGATGAGAGATCGGATGGCACAGCTGATGGGGTCATGCAAGGGGTTGCTAGTGGTCAGGCACAACTTCATACTTTGGTGCAACCTCTGATTGCACGGGTGGATAGTGATGGTGTGTTACACGGTGGGATTGCTTCTAACCCTCCTCACCTTGAAACTTCTCGGGTAGACAATTCTATGCCAACTTTAGTCATCCCTACTGCTAGAGGGGGTGGTCACGCTACTGGTGCTGGAAATGTGGCAGGTTTTAATCATGCTAGTTTAACTAATGGTGGTAATGGTAACGGAAATGGCTATGGTTATGGTCTCGAGACTACAGGTGCTGTACATGGTAACATGGACCACACTTGGGATGAGGATAGGCAGGAGGATGTGTTTTCTCCAAGAATTGTAGCTCCTGAAGTACCTTCTGAGGCTGATAGAAGGATTAAGATGATCGAAGAAAAGATGAAGTCTCTTGAATGCCAAAACTCTATGGGGCTGGATATGTCTAATCTGGGGTTGATCCCAGGCTTGAGGGTGCCTCTAAAGTTTAAGGTCCCAGATTTCGATAAGTACAAGGGCACCACTTGTCCTAGGGTTCATCTGAGGTCTTATTATCGCAAGATGTCTACGCATTCTGATGACGAGAAGCTCTTGATGCACTTCTTCCAGGATAGTTTATCTGGTCCATCGTTGGAATGGTATATGAGCTTGGAGCCCGCTAATGTCTGTAGCTGGAGAGACCTAGCCGAAGCTTTTGTAAGGTACTATTAGTACAACAATGACCTTGCTCCAAATAGAGTGCAGCTGCAGAATCTTTCTTAGAAGAGCAATGAATGCTTTAAAGAATACGCCCAGAGGTGGCGTGAGCTTGCTGCTAGGGTACAGCCACCAATGGTAGAACGGGAACTTGTGGATATGTTTGTTGCTACCTTACCAAGAGTGTACTATGAGAAACTCACCGGCAACATGTCTGGAAGCTTTTCTAATCTGATTATTGTCGCTTCCGCGAAAATAAGGTGCCGGCAAAACAGAAGAGTCGCCACCTTTCGTTATTTATCCCTCAGAACGGGAAAGGAAACGATCGGAAAAACCTAACGAAAAGCTAAGACAAGGTCATCGCAACCGTTGTCTGGGTTCGGGAGTCGGTTACGCAAGGGGAAGGTATTAGCACCCCTCACGTCCGTCGTACTCGACGGGATCCACGCTTGTTGTGCTTACTGGACGAGATGGTTTATCTATCTACCTATCAAGGCTGGTCTGAAAAGGAAAAGAAAATGACTCGGCAAAGCGTCGCACTTTATGCCTACGTATTCTCATCAGAGAATGAGAAATCAGAGTCAACGTAGTTCGACCTACTACGGGTTACGGGGAAGGTGGCTCGCCAATACATCAGTATTGTGCCTACATACTCTCAACAGATGAGAGATCAGAGCTTACGTAGTTCAGGAAACTACGGCTTACGGGGATTTAGATTCATCTGTTTTATCGAGTAGGGTTAAACAACAGTTCCAGCAGTTAGGGACAAAGCCTGTTTGCGTTGGCGCTGAAGTTTAACGACACTCTTTTCTTCAAAAAAGCTTTCCTTTGAATTACGGGCCCACGGGGGAATAAAAAGTTTGAAGTTTGTTTTCCATCTTTTACGAAAGAAGTGTCTTTTATTGTGTTTGCAATTTCAATCGCACTAAAGACTATGACCTGAGAGTGAATGCATCGCATGTCACCCAAAGGGTGCCATACTAAACATCCAGATTGTTGAAAAGAAGCTCTCCAACAATCCTTTCTCAGATAGCTTAAGGCTCGTAACGTACGAAAGAAATCATTCATGATTACTGTATCTTAAGCTGTTTTGAGATGAGAAGAGAACAGGCTCAACTACGGGAGACTATCAAGTACTAATGTTGTCATGCCAAGGATTCATCCTATGGTTGAGGTTTGAAACAGGGATCTCCTAGAAGTTATCATGCATAGGTTTCAACCTAAAGTTCTATCATCACTTCCTTATCAAAGGAAATGAGAGTCCTAAGGGATCATGTCAATGATACACAGAAACAGAGAAAGCATCAGCTTAAACAGTAAACAGTAATCGACTGTAAAATGCATGCAATGCAAGTGAGGGAGGAAATGTGTGTGGGGCATCAGCCTCCACAAGCTCATCTCAACCTCAAGCCAGATATGAATAACAGTAATCATACAGAAAGATAAACATGCTATCAAGCAAAATACAGTAAACTGCAATCATACAGAAGGAATAAAATCATGCTATCAAGCAAACACAAACCACATGGGCAAGGGAGCTGGGCTCTACCGAATACCCGCAAGCAAAGCCATACAGTAACAATATAAGCAAAGGGAGCAACTTAACCTCTAGTGAAATCATGCTCCTAGATTAAAGCTAGTCTAGATATGGACTTATTCTAATGCATCAAGCAAGTCAAACAAGGCACATCAGCAATACAGAAAAGAAAACAAACAAGAAAGCATATCAACTCCTCTCTCAACTCCAAGCTTCAGCTCTTCTGACAGCAACTCAGTCTTCAGACCTTAATCACTCTTGACAAATATCAATTTGCTCCTCCAGGTTTCAATCGATCAAACATAAGTTTCAACTTATTCTCTCTTCTCTAAGCTTCAGCTCCTTAATCAGTTCCACCTTCAGGCTTCACTCTTAACCACAAATATCAACTTGATTCCTTTAGGATCTCCAAGCTTCAAAGTAAGTATCAACTTATCCTTTGTTCTTCAAGCTTCAGCTCTACACTCTATCAGTCTCAACTTGGTCTTCCCCTCGACAAGCTTCAGCTTCTCAGTGTAGTCTTTAATCATCTGGAAATGTCAACTTCATCCTTCAATTCTTTAGGCCTCAGCTCTTCATTCAGTCTTTACTGGATCTTCAAGTATCAACTTGCTCTTCTTGCTCTTCAAGCTTCAGCTGAAATGGCAATGCTCAAGGAATCATCCTCTTCCACTCTTCAATGAAGTCTTCTTCTTCACACTCAAGCCCAACATCTCTCAAGATACTCAAACCAGAAGAAATCACTTAACTGGATAAGCTGGGATATTAAACTGCTTATTGACCACCAAAGGTGACCTATAAGGGATCAACACCAAAATAATGGTTCCCTAAAAAGTTCTACTTCCTAGGTACAATCACTTATCCCTCCTAAGGAGGGAGGTGAATACCATGGAAGGACTTTGAATCATGGGGAAGAATGGAGGTGAAAGATACCATCCATGTTTAAGAAGAAAATCAACTAAGTCTAAGCTCTACTTAATTCCTAACCCTAAAACAAAACAAACAAATTCTCAAGCTCTCAAGCTCCTTCTCCAATCTTCAAGTCTTCCATTATGCTCCTCCATGCTCTTCAAAGCAAGACCAAGCCCAACAAGCCCACAAAGCAAAGCAAAACAAAATACAAGCCCACAAGGACAACACAAACAACAATCAACTACTAAAATCAATTAAAAATAGTATACTATTATATTAAAATCTAATATAATTTCTAGGGGATCCTATATACCTACCCTTAATACCCTATATGTCCCAATATCTAACTTGACCTAGAAACCCAAAATTCTAGTGTTATTGTGGACCTATGTTAAGGATTGACCTAAATCTACACAACCTAAAGTCATCTAATCAAAACTAATTAAAAACTAATCACAAAATTATGGAATAAATCTAGAGGGGAGCTAAAGTCCTAATATAACTATCCTAAAAAGAATGGCCTAAAAATTCAAAAGGAACTATCTAAACAAAATTCTACAAAACTATGCATCAACATAAAATGAATTAAAAAGCTATTAAAAAAGAAAATACACAAAAAATATTAAAAATGCATGAAATACAAATGTTTTGATTTTATAATTTTCTAGACATCAATGTGAAATAGGAGAAAAAATTCCCATGTAAAAATTATCATTTTTCTATTTAATATGATTTTTCAAAGTTTAAAATAAAGTGGAGAAAAAGAAAATAAAATGGTAAATGTTTGGTGCAGATAGCAATAGTATGCAGTTCAATATGAGAATGGGCTTGAAATGGGGGTGCCATCAGCAATGCGCGCTAGGCCCAATTTCAATCAAAAAACAAATAACAAAATATAAAGAAAAAAAAAGAAAAAAGCACGGTGCACAAAGTAAGCCAAATCAGTACAAAATCCAAATGGGCCAAGACTTGGGGTGTGATTAGCAACTATCAACTGAAGCCCAAGACCACAATTTTAATGAAACGCCGCGTTTGGGGTATTTTCAGAACTCCTCTTCAAACGTGAAATTAAATCCCATCCACACGATCTGATCCCAGTCAACGGGTCCTTGCCTCATCCAACGGCCATGACCTTATCTTCTTCCTCCAGCCATTAAAATGGAGGGAAAGCTCCATAGTTGCAGAGCTCAAATACCTAACTCGGACTCCATCCAAACTCAACCAAAATCCATGGTTCAAAACCCTAATCTGCTCTAAATTCAACCCTGAATCCACCCATGGTATCAAAATCAATTGAAATGCCCTCAATCTCTAAACCCGATCAAAGATCAAAACTATGCTCAAACTTCAACTTTGACTATTCTTGAAATTGATTGGCTCAGAATGATCACCACCTCACACTGGTTAAATCTTGCTATTAAACTCATGTTATATCTCACTATACATCGTGTTCTTGATCAAAACAAAATTGGTGTCACTATCTTGAATCTCACCAAATGATCTCAAACTTTCCAGAATCCATCTCCTACTTGTCTCTAACCATTCTAACCTAACAAATCTAACTAACAATGCTTAAATTAGGGTGTAGAAGAAAAGTCGCAAACCTGTCAAATCTTAAATACCAGATAGGTCAAATCTTCAGTTCAACCTCTCAAACTCTTCAGAATCACTCCTTGATTGATGTTAATGCTTCTGTTTGCAAAAGATTTGATCAAAGAAGCTGGAATCTCCAAATCCGATTGTGACTTGCAGCTACCAAAATCCAAATGCTAACTCTTCAATTCTTCATGATCTTGCCCTCAATTTGGTATGCACACATTCAATATGATCAATGGAAGGTCTTAGGATTGAAAGAATCAATGGAAATGGTGTGGAAAGTAGAAATTGATTTCAACTTGCAATGGAAGAAATTGAAATGGCTATCTCACTCTCCTCTCTAATCTCTCACCAACCTTGCATCTGAGCAAGTTCTAATCCATATATAGGATGGTTCTAAACCATCCAGAACTTTCTGGAATCATCCAATGAGAATTTAAGATTCTCATGTCATGAGTTTTTGATTTCAATCCATCTCACATGCCATCTTGTGCTATATCTCTTGCAGCAGCTTGTTCTCCTTTTAAAATCTCCTTAGATGAGATGCATGATGTGTTAGGATACTTAGCTAGCTTGTGTATTGATTTCCCTTGTGTTTTGCATATGTACCTTAATATGCAAGTAATCATTTTCCAAAGCAAGTCCATGATCTAAACCTCAAATCAAAAATGTGGCTGAACCATTGTTTCTAAAATGCTTTCTAGATTCAAAATGACCTATTACATGCCATGGTTTGGATGTGTAGCTTGGAAATTTCAATTTCCAACTTTGACTTATTTAACTTATGCCTCCATTTTAGGTCATTTTACCATTTTGAGCTACAAGCCTTTTCAACATCTCATGACATCCTTACTAGCCTTAAAACATCATTTTAAGCAAGTTTGATGTTGAAGATTTTTCCATTTGAAGCTTGGAAATAGGAGTTATGGCCTTATGCTTGAAATGACTTGTAATCTCCAAATGACCAAAATGCCCTTGACTTGTCAAAGCCATAAGTTGAGTTCTACAAATCCTATCAAGGACTTCTAGTACTCTATAGAAAGCTAAGAAAATAAGGAACAACATTCATGTTGACCAAAAGTTCATAGGAATCATTCTTCTTGGGGAAAAGTTGGATGCAAGTTGGGTGACTTTCAAGGCCCCATATTCACATACCTCAAATGACCTGTAACTTGTCAAAGTCATAACTTGAGTTCTACAAACCCTATAAAGGACTTCTAGTACTCAAATTAAATCTAAGAACAAGCTCTACAACATTCATGTTGGGGGTAAGATGAGATAACAACCACATATTGAGCTAAACTGCCTTGAAATTAGGGGTCAAACTAGGGGATTTTACACTGTCAGGCCTTAGAAACCCTAGCTTGAAACTTCTCAAACTCCTCAATCATGACGAGTTGACTTTGGAATCATCCTTATAGCATCTCAATGCATCAATCCATGATCACATGGATCTTGGATTAGGTCTCAACCCTCTCCAAATCATCAGTTGACCTAGGGTTGACCCAGTCAAACCCTAATTGCACCACTCATGGCTGAGTCTTCTTTAATCTTGCACAATGACCTGTCTAGGCTTCATGATGGCTTTCAAGACATCTCATAAGCTCTCTCAAAGCTTCAAGTCCACATTCTTGGCTTTAGAATCATCTGAGGATCTCCCACAACTCTCAAGTTAGGAGGCCCACAACCTTGGTTTCAACCAATCTCTCTGAGGATCTCTTAACTTCTCTGACAAAGATATCAACCCTTGAACACTTGAATAACCTTCTTGGCTAGCTTCAAAGTATTGTTTGGTACTCATACCTCTTGATCTCCTGCATACATGTCAATGAAATGCAAATGATAATGCTAATGTGAATGAGATGAACCACAAGTCAGGTGAAGAAATGTTGGTCAAATTTTGGGGTGCAACAGCTGCCCCTATTCAAACGGCTTGGACCTGACTGGGTGAGGAGCGAACGGCTCTCAGCCAATCAAGGTAAAAGACGTTTGAATACCGACAAACCCGGAAATTTGCCAACCGCACCAGTACACGGTACTCTGATGGGAACAAATCTTCGAAAACTGAACTACTAGCTGCACGTCACTAGCTGGGGAATTGGTCACACGGTAACCGGTGATACATGGTTGATCATGCCGTCAGACATCCAGATTCTTCGGGACTCATCAGGTCAACAATCAAGTTAGTCATGCCATCGGGCATTCAAAGAGAACTTTCGTGCATCAGTCGGACTCCATCAGTAAGTCGGGAATAGAATTCTCGGTCAATCATGAACCAATTGGGGATATCCTAACTTCTGCCATCAGGCACCCCGCATCAGTTGAGAGAACTGCTTCGTTAACACGGTCGGACTTCAATCATCAAGTCTTCAGGGGAAGTTTCAACTTCGCTGTTCAGAAACCTGCTGGGGATGACGCATCTCCGCTGGGGATTCTGGAGAACTATCAAGTAACTCTGCTTCGGGGATCCAGAAATCATTCTGGATGAATCAACTCTGCTGAGGACTTCAAGAATCATCTTAGACAAATAAATCCGCCGGGGACTTCAAGAGTCATCCTGAACCGATAACTATGCTGGAGATTTCAGGAATCATCCTCAGCAAACACTCTGCCGGGGACTCTAAGCATCAGCTTGAGCAACCAACTCTGGCGACTGCACTGGGGATTTTAAGAATCATCTTAAGCAAACAACCTTGCTAGGGAATTCAAGAATCATCTTGAGCCGAAGACTTTGCTGGGGACTTCAAGAATCATCTTGAGCAAGCGACTCCGTTGGGGAGAATTCAAGAATCATCTTGAGCAATCAATTCTGCGGTGGAACACCTACAAAACAAGAATGGTAACAACCTAGATCATACTTATTATGCATATGCTTCGGCAATGGCGCAATGCTCCACACGGTGGAAATGCTACGCGTTTATGATAAATGTTATGCAGTCATGCAAAATGCTGCGATCCCGTCAGCAAAATAAAAGCGGAAGGGAGAATCCTCCTGTCAGGGAGAAAGAACCACTCTGGTAGGGGAAAGAATCATCCTTCCACGGAGAAAAGGTCACGCCAATCTCAATCGGGCGCTGTAGGGAAGTGAACTTCAGTTGACTGCTACAGGGGAACGAAGCTCTACGAGAACCTGGACCTGCTGAGGGAAAGCGATGTCAATCGCGGGAATAAACTGCATGGCCCTTACGGCCAACCTCTCCTGGAGATAACGGCTCTGGCGGGGAAACACAACATCAGCTATTCAACACTCCACTGGGGAAAACCAATCATGGCCTGAGCGGCTTCCAAGGACTCGGCTCTCTTGGGGATCTGCAAACTCGGCTGAGGAAGAAGAAATCATTCTGCTTGCTGGGGAGCGTACGACTCTGTGGGGAACCTCGACTCCGCTGGAGACTTCAGTCTGGAACCATCAATTGCTGCACACTTCGGTGAATGACTCAGCTGAGGAGATGACGCTCCTTCAGGATGCATCTGATTGGGGAGAGAATCTTCTCTGCCTGGGGAGACATGTCAATGCTCACGATCTCGTGTTCAAACCCTGCTTAGGGACGCGCACGGCGCACTGTCTGGAATATGCTACACCTGTAACAACACAAACAAACAGACAATATACCCTTCTCAAAGGGACCTATCAAGGTTATTATCTCGTGACAATGTTCAAGTAATTCATTGTTTCAACAATCAGTGGCCTAGGCCAGTAAGTTTATGTATGCGCATTTTATCAAAAACATCGGCGTTCTTTCTCGCAAACAAAACAGATAAATGCTAAACAGACAAACAGAATTGCTGAATAGTATACATTTTATTGATAACGAACCCATGAATGGGTAAAAATGTTTTACAACAGATGCAAGCTCCTGGAATGAGGAAGCCGCGCAAAATAATAAAACATAAATATACATCAGTATATACAAATGTCGGCAACGAGGCGTAGACGAACACCATGAGTTGATCCCTCTATGACCCACTCGACTTCGATACTTCTCCGAGGCTTCAGCTTCAGAAGAGATTGGTTCAGATAAACGGCCCTCAGGTCTTCCAAACCACTAAACAAAGAAAGTCCACACGCGGAACGCAGTCATTTGCTTTTTCAAATCCCTAACTTTTGCGTGAACCGCCCTTTGCGGGTTTTCAGTTCACCGGGATACCCTTTTTTTCCAAAGTCGCCCATCCGAGTTTTCGACTTTGCGGGTGTACATTTTTCAATTTATATCCCAAATTTTTTTCCCGAACCTTTTTCCTTTTTTATGGTTCGCCGGGATGCCCCATTTTTGCCTGGACTCTCTTATTACTGTCCAGCGGGTCACTTTCAAGCAAAGTATTTTTTAACTGCGTCCACGTTCACCGGGGATGCAAAATCTTCACCATCCATCGTGGATAACAACAAAGCTCCTCCCGAGAAGACCTTGCTGACGATGTACGGACCTTCGTAATTGGGAGTCCACTTGCCCCGGTGATCGGAGTGTGGAGGAAGAATCTTCTTCAGGACGAGATCACCCGTCTGAAAGCTTCTAGGACGCACCTTCTTATCATAAGCTTTCTTCATTCGGCTTTGGTACAGACGACCATGCGCAATCGATGCTAACCTCTTCTCGTCCATCAGGCTGAGCTGGTTTAGTCGGTTCTTAATCCATTTTGCCTCCTCGAGTTTCACATCAACCAAAACTCGCAAAGAAGGGATCTCCACTTCTAACGGTAAGACAACCTCCATACCGTACACCAAGGAGAAAGGAGTTGCCCCGATAGACGTACGTACCGTCGTACGATAATCGTGCAGTGCAAATGGCAGCATCTCGTGCCAATCTTTATAGGTCACAACCATCTTCTGAACAATCTTCTTTATGTTATTATTGGCTGCTTCAACGGCGCCATTCATCTTCGGCCGGTAAGGAGACGAGTTGTGGTGTTCAATCTTGAAACTCTGGCACAACTCCTTCATCATCTTGTTATTCAGATTCGAACCATTATCCGTAATGATCCGCTCGGGAATTCCGTAACGACAGATGATATCCCTCTTTATGAATTTAGCCACCACCTGCTTGGTCACATTGGCATATGAGGCTGCCTCCACCCACTTGGTGAAGTAGTCGATAGCTACTAGAATGAAGCGATGACCGTTAGATGCAGTGGGCTCGATCTTGCCAATCATGTCGATGCCCCACATGGAGAACGGCCACGGGGAGGACATGGCATTTAACGGGCACGGCGACACATGAACTTTATCAGCATAAGTCTGGCATTTATGACATCTCTTCGCGAATTTAAAGCAATCTGATTCCATCGTCAGCCAGTAGTATCCTGCTTTCAGGATCTTTCTTGTCATAGCATGCCTGCCGGTGTGCATACCAAATGTGCCTTCATGGACTTCTTCCATGAGCATACTCGCCTCTTTCTCATCTACACATCTGAGTAGCACGAGATCGTGGTTTCTCTTATACAACACTCCATCAGGATTGAGATAAAAATTCCCAGACAGCCTCCTCAGAGTCTTCTTATCCTGGGTTGACGCGCCCGCAGGATACTCCTTAGTCATAAGGAAAGTCTGGATGTCATGGAACCATGGCTTGCCGTCGGCGGCTTCCTCGATTGCAAAGACAAATGCAGGTCTATCAAGACGAGAAAGAATAATTCTTAGAGCTTCATTCCAAAAATTGACTTTATACATCGAAGCCAACGTGGCTAAGGCATCAGCCATCTGATTTTCTGCTCTGGGCACATGATGGAGTTCCACTCGATCAAAGAACGGAAGTAGCCTTCTGGCATAGTTCATGTACGGCACCAAATTCGATTGACGAGTCTCCCACTCCCCTTTAATTTGGTTGATCACAAGTGCCGAGTCACCATATACGTCTAGATTCTTGATTCTCAAATCAATTGCCTCTTCTAGACCCATGATGCATGCTTCGTACTCTGCTTCATTATTGGTGACTGGAAACGTCAGTCTCGCAGTGAACGGGATGTGGGATCCGTGGGGAGTCGTGATGATCACCCCAATGCCACTTCCATAAGAATTAACCGCCCCGTCGAATATCAATTTCCACTAGGATTTCCTATCTGGCCCCTCGTCGGGCAACGGTTCATCGCAATCCTTCGCTTTGAGAAACATGATATCCTCATCAGGGAATTCAAATTTCATCGGCTGGTAATCCTCGATCGGCTGTTCGACAAGGTAATCAGACAATACGCTTCCCTTAATGGCCTTCTGGGAAACATACTGAATATCATATTCCGTCAACACCATTTGCCATCTGGCAATCCTGCCCGAAAGAGCTTGCTTCTCGAAGACGTACTTGATCGGATCCATCTTCGAAATTAGCATGGTGGTGTGATTGAGCATGTACTGCCGTAAACGTTTGGCAGCCCAGGCTAGTGCACAACACGTCTTCTCCAGCATCGAGTAGCGAGATTCACAGTCTGTGAACTTTTTACTCAAGTAGTAAATGGCATGCTCCTTTCTGCCCGTCTCGTCGTGCTGACCGAGAACACACCCCATACTATTCTCAAGAACTGTCAAGTACATGATTAATGGCCGTCCAGCCACCGGGGGTATCAAGATTGGAGGTTCCTGAAGATACTACTTTATCTTGTCGAATGCCTTCTGGAAATCCTCATTCCAGATAATCGTCTGATCTTTCTTTAAAAGCTTGAACATCGGTTCACACGTGGCCGTGAGCTGAGAAATAAACCTTGCAATGTAGTTTATTCTGCCCAAGAAACCATGAACTTCTTTTTCTGTTTTCGGCGCTGGAATTTCTTGTATGGCTTTGATCTTCGCAGGATCAACCTCGATGCCTCTTTCGCTCACGATAAACCCCAGTAACTTTCCGGACCGTACTCCGAAAGTACACTTGTTAGGATTCAGCCTCAACCTGAACTTCCTAAGCCTCTCAAAAAGCTTCAGCAAATTGACCAGATGTCCCTCCTCCGTTTGGGAATTCGCAATCATGTCATCAACATAGACTTCAATCTCATGATGAATCATGTCATGAAACAAAGTTACCATTGCTCGTTGGTAAGTGGCCCCTGCGTTCTTCATACCGAAAGGCATTACCTTATAGCAAAATGTTCCCCAGGGAGTGATAAACGTCGTTCTCTCCATGTCCTCCGGCGCCATCTTAATCTGGTTGTAACCGGAGAAGCCATCCATGAACGAAAACACGGAGAACTGGGCTGTATTGTCGACCAACACATTGATATGAGGCAGCAGGAAATCATCTTTAGGGCCCGCCCTATTCAAATCCTGATAATCGACGCACATGCGTACCTTACCGTCCTTCTTCGGTACCGGCACTATGTTGGCGACCCACGGAGGGTAAGTAGTGACCGCTAAGAAACCAGCATCAAGCTGCTTTTGCACTTCTTCTTTGATCTTAACGGCCATATCTGGTCTTGTCCTCCTAAGCTTCTGCTTGACGGGAGGGCAGTCTTCTCGCAACGGCAAGTGGTGGACCACGATGTCAGTATCAAGTCCGGGCATATCTTCGTATGACCAAGCAAAGATGTCACTATACTCTCTTAGCATCTCGACCAACCTCTGCTTGACATCACTCTGCAGTGCATCCCCTATCCTGACGTTTCTGGCGAGTTCTTCAGAACCCAGATTCACGATCTCGATCTCCTCCTCATGAGGCAGAATAACTTTCTCCTCTTGTTTCAACAAGCGGGACAACTCTTCAGGAAGGTCTTCGTCTTCATCAATCTCTTCTTCGGCTTGATATATCGGGCAATCGAAGTCGAAGTGAGCCGTAGAAGGTCCAGAGTCGATGTCATCTGTTATGTGGATCCTGCAATAACAAGGGTTAAGTTTAAAACAAGGATGTGCAGGTTAGCACAAACCCCATTGCCATTTTATTGTTTTTAAAAAAAAATATAAAACAGGAATAACAGAGATCACAATATTTGAATACGAAGAAAAACGCCTTTGATTTAATAACAAAATGCATGTACATAATCCAACAAGGCCCTGACAATAAAACCACTATGCCCCGGGTAGGACATAGGGTTGTACAATGATTGGAAAAAGTAAATCATTACTCTTCGCTTGTCATCTGGATGATATCCTTGACGGACCAATTGTTGAGGCCCTCGCCTGGCTTGCTTGGTTGGATCCAAGAGTCGAGGTCACAGTCGCTATCTCCGCTGTCTTCAGACACCGCGTTGATGCTTTCGAAAATCATTCCGCCACTGGTAAACTGGATCGGCCCTTTACCTCGCGACGCACTGCTAGAAGAAGAAGAAGCTTCAGCTCCAGGAGAATACCCCAACCCAAACTTGTCTTGCTTGTGAGGTATCTCCAAAATTCGCCCTCAGCCTGGGGTAGATCCGGCTTGGACAACGGCCCGAGCTTCCTTGAATGAGGAGAGAGTCATCTCTGGCTTTTCCGTGACTACAGGAGCTACGTCCTTCACTTTGACAGCTTCGAACGCTTGGCATAGAGTCTCATGGATTTCTCCATCCATCTCAACATACTTAAAGGACGACAAATGGCTCACCATTATGTCTTCCTCGCCACAAACAGTCACGATGCTACCTCCGACGGAATACTTGAGTTTCTGGTGCAACGTGGAGGTCACGGCACCAGCAGCATGGATCCATGGCCGGCCCAAGAGACAGCTGTAGGCAGGCATGATGTCCATAATATAAAAGACCGCGTCGAACGTTTCCGGCCCGACTTGGATTGGCAGGGTCACCTCCCCGAAAACATGGCGTTTAGTTCCATCGAACGCCTTCACAACCAGATCACTGGGTGTGCAAATCACTCCGCGAGTATCCAACTTCATTAATGCCTTCTTCGGAAGAACATTAAGTGACGAACCCGTGTCCACCAACACGTGCGACATAATCGTGCCCCTACACTCTATCAAGATGTGCAGAGCGCTATTGTGATTCCTCCCCTTCGGCGTCAGCTCTAGGTCAGTGAACCCTAGCCCATTTCCAGCATTTACGTGGGCTACGACCTCTTCTAGCTGATTTACCGATATTTCCTGCGGTACATATGGAGCGTTCAACACCTTCAGCAGCGCGTTGCGGTGTGCTTCAGAACACAACAACAAGTTCAGAATAGAAATCTTCGAGGGCGTCTGATGGAGATGATCCACAATCTTGTAGTCACTCTTTTTAATCAACCGCATAAACTCCTTGGCGTCCTTAACAAGTAAGTCTTTTTCTGCCCCACGCGGGATCCCTTCAACGACTTTACTTTTACCTCTATCAGCCGCATCAGCTCTGACTGCTTTATCCGCCACGACCTCTGGTGGTGCAAACACTCTTCCGCTGCGGGTAATACCACTGATTCCCGCAAGGTTCTCCACAGTCGACCCAAACGGTTCTAGCTCCAACTTCTGTCCGTTGCAGTAGACTTCAGCCCCATAATGCCATGGGACAGCATTAGTGCTTTCGAAGGGTATTGACCCAGCTTTGGTAATAGTAATTGTGGGCGGTCTGGGCGCAGAAATAGTTATCGTCTGGCGAGGGATGGTGATGGTGGCGACCTCATCAGCCTGCTTCAGCACTACCTCTCCTGATCCACATTCGGCCCTCCAGCTAAACTGAAGAATCCCTTCAGTCATCAGACTTTGAATTCCCTCTATTAGCTGTTCACATCCATCAGAACGTGTGGCACAATCCATACATAGCTCTCCGCAACCTGGAAAGAACCCTCTTTTCATCAACTTAGCTTTAACGAAGCTAAGCGGCGTCTTCAGATCTCTGACGTCAGTCAACAGATCCAAACTCTCGTCTTCGATAATGGCGTTCACTCCGCCTCCCCTATGATTCGGCATAGGATTCTTCGTGACATTTGGCACATTATCAGAGAAGTTGATGATCTTAGCGTCCACCATGTCCTGCACCTTATGCTTGAAGGCTTTGCAGTTCTCTATTGTGTGGCCTGGTGCCCCTGAGTGAAATTCACAAGTTGCATTTGCGTCATAACCTGGCGGAGGTGCCCCTGTCAAGGGAGCCAGCGTTCTCTTCTGGATCAACTGTAGCTGAAGCAAGGTCTGCAAGAGTTGCGCGTACGACATGGGCGGTGTCTCGAGGTGACGGTTCGACAAAGGTGCCCGATTCTGATACTTCCTGTATCCCTGTTGATTCGGTTGCTGCTGCTGCTGCTGTGGCTGTTGAACTGCCAGGATAGTTATGCTGGACACCTGCTGGTGAGGACCTTTACCCTTCCTTCGAGCGTTGGTCGCAGCGCTCGCTTCTCCTTCCCGTCTTTTGCCACTATAAGGTTTCTTTCCGCCTCCAGCTGAGGATGAATCACCTTGAATTTTCCCGAGCTTGATCCCATTTTCGATGTGCTCGCCCGTGATAATGATATCTGAGAAGGTTCCAGACATGCCGCTGACCAACTTCTCATAGTAAATCCCTGGGAGGGTGGCTACGAACATTTGCACGAGCTCACGTTCAACCATCGGCGGCTGAACCCTAGCTGCCAACTCACGCCACCGCTGGGCGTATTCCTTAAACCCTTCATTGTTCCTCTGCGACAGATTCTGCAGCTGGACTCGGTTCGGGGCCAAGTCGCTATTATATTGGTAGTGGTGCACGAATGCTTCAGCAAGCTCCTTCCATGTGCGCACACTAGTAGGCTCCAGACTCATGTACCATTCGAGGGATGGCCCGGAAAGGCTGTCTTGAAAGAAGTGCATCAGCAACTTCTCGTCCTCAGAATGAGCAGACATTTTTCTGTAGTACGATCTCAGGTGGACGCGAGGGCAAGTGGTGCCCTTATACTTTTCAAAGTCAGGTACCTTGAACTTGGGAGGCACCTTGAAATCAGCAATTAGTCCCAACTTGGACATATCAACGCCCAAAGTATTCTGATTCTCGATATCTCTCATCTTATCTTCAAGTGCCTTGAACCTAAGCCGTGCTTCAGCGTTCAGCTCCCCTTCAGCACCTCTCTGAGAGAACACATTGTCCTGACGATCCTCTAGCCATGGCTAAGGCCCAAACAGATTCCCGACACCTGCATTGCCATTGCCCAGCCCGACATTGACATTAGCTCCCAGACTCCCATTACCGACGCCCGTCGTATTGAGTCCGATGTTGGCCATCACATTGTCGTTGGCACTGCCGTTCCCCCCGGTCACGGGAACACCATTCTATGGAGTTTCAACTGGTGGAGGAGTAGGCACAGTCCCACCATGGAGTACGCCATTGCTATCAACCCTTGAAATCAAAGGCTGAACCAAGGTTCTGAGCTGATCCTGGCCATTGGCGACCGCTTGCATGAGCTCCATGAAGCGATCCATTCTTTCGCGGAGTTCCTGAACATCAGTTTGCACTTGCTCCATGATTCTGGTTTGATTAGCTCTAGTCGGATAGCGGTGAATAGGTCTCTGATCAATCCTGGAACCACCTGAAACAACCTGAAACAACCTGGAAACACAAAAGGGTTAGGAAAAAAACGACAAAGTGCTCGTTATGCAAATGCTTCATGCAAATGCAAACGTGTGTCTGTGCGTTAGGGAGATCTCCCCCGATCCTAGTGCCTGAGTGCCAGTGCTGATAATAAGAAGAAGCCTGAGTCCAATCATGGAAATAACAATCTCATATATAAAGAAAGCCCATCAAGGCAGTACACCACATCAGCGAGTACAAGATGAATCAACAGCGTGACCTCAGCCAACAAGCCTGGTGATGGTCAGCATACAACAACGATCAAAACAAAAAGAATACAAATAGTCAAGTACGGCCACGGGCGCGATACTCTTCTAGCAACTCCTTCGTTTCTGGATGATCAGGCAGAGTGAGTAACCCGTCGACGAGTAATTCCCTTTGCACAATGGTGTACTGAAGACCTTCGACTGAATCTTCCCATGCTCCTTCGCCGAAACAATCTTCTAACTTCCGCTTCTTGGACTCAAACGTCAGTTTGTGCTCCTTCAGGTTAGCAAGAGCCCTGTTGAGCTGACCTTCAGCGGCATATCTGCGAGCGGTTTCTTCATCAAACCTCTTCTCACTATCTTTTACCTGGGCCTCCAGCTTGGAGATCTGTAGCATCAGCTTATCCTCCCGCTCTTTCCTGGTGGCCAGGGAAGCCTTCCAGTGCTGGTTGAACTTGGATATCCTCTGATACGCTTCGTCCAAGTGCTGCTTCTTCGTAGCCAGTACGTCGTTGACAGATTTGAAGTCTTGACCCATGCGCTCACGCTCGGCTATCTGCTTAGTCAAATCTGTCCCCAGCCGGTTCACCAGCTCTGTTTGCCTTTTGAAGGAATGAACGACTTCGTTCCTCTCGCTTCGGAGCTGAGCCAATTCTTTCTCCAGTTCTTCATTTTCCCGCTTCAATTCATCTCGCTCAGCTAACACCTGATTATACTGCTGAATGGGCACAGTAGTAGGCTCTTCAATCACTGGAGGGCTTTCTGGCTTGGCAGGAGGAAACGGCATTCCTATAGCATCTGCTCTGGCTCTGATCCAAGCCACATACGGAGGGTAGCCTTGATTATTGCTTCTCCCCAGCAATGGTTTTCCCCTCTTACTGATGCCATTCCAGGCGCGTTGAAGCTTGGATAACAGATCCCCCTCTAGAAGATCAGTGAGGTACAGAGATTCTTGTACCTCTTCATCCTTCGGCGGAGCTCTCAAAGCATACGCGAACTGTCGGACCAACAAAGACGGATTGTAGTTTATGCAGCCCTTCCTGCCTATCAAAGGCACGTTTGGAAACCCACTGCAGCTGAAGATAATCTCGGTACCCAGCCTATCTCTGTCAAACCAGTCAATATCCTCTGCAGATAAACTCATCAGACGCTCGGACCACTCAGTTGTGGCTGCAGACGAAATAAAAGGACCCCTCTTGGGCAGATGACTATCAAGCCATTTATAAAGCAAGGGCACACATCACGAGACATTCTTGCCCCTCCTGTTCTCGTTTTTGTAGTGGACGGCATGGTAGACATCTCCTATCAAGGTAGGGACTGGATTCCCTGATGCAAAGATATGAAACGCGTCGAAGTCTACAAAGTCGGGCATATTGGGGAACAGAATGATGCCATAAATGCACAGAGCGAGGATGGCATTGAACGCGACCCAACATCCGTCCTTGGCGCACTGCTGAGCTTTACCCACTAAGAATTGCAAGGAGAAACTAGGAACCTTGTTCCAACTAGACAATACCAACTCGGAGGCATCCAGATGAAGTGAAGGAGCTAAACTAGCCAGATCAGGCTCAGCATCCATATAAACAAAAGGCATCTGCCTCTTGATAGACACACCTAACAAATCAGCATATTCCTCTAGCGCGGGCGCGAGAACAAAATCCTAGAAAGTGAAACATCTCAACGGAGGGTCGTAGAACTGCAGCAGAGCGTGCAACCCATTCAACTCGAACGCAGAAGGTTTACGAACCAAACTGAGCAATTTGCCGTAAGATTTTCTGAACTCATCCCTCACAGAATCATCTGGTAAAGCAATCAAAACGGTCAGCCGAACCACATCAGGGGCAGGGAACTTGTAAGCCATGGTCTTCCTCAGAGAACCCATAACAATACAATAGGAGGCAAGAAATCCTGGATCGGGGAAAATGGTACCTGCAACACAGACACACGTTAATGAAATGCAAATGAGTATGCAAAGCAATGTAAAATGCAATCATGCAGCAGGAGATCAAGGCAACTGTGCTGTGGAGATTCTGCATCAACAAAACCATAATCCTGCTCTATCAAGAACAACCACTATATCTGATAATAAGAAAACCCTGGTATCGGACCACAAATCTGCTCTGTCAAGAACAACCATCTGATAGGGCCATATACATAGGACCATAATTCTGCTCTGTCAAGAACAAACGTCTGATAATAAGGACCTCTGATACAGGACCATAAATCTGCTCTGTCAAGAACAAACAACTGATGACCAAAACTTTGCTCTATCAAGAACAAACATCTGATAATGAGATCCTCAGACCCCAGTCATAAACCTACTCTGTCAAGAACAAATACACATCTGATGATAAGATCCTCTGATCAAAACCTGCTCTATCAAGAACAAATACACATCTGATGATAAGATCCTCTGATCAAAACCTGCTCTATCAAGAACAAATACACATCTGATGATAAGATCCTCTGATCCCAATCAAAAACCTGCTCTGTCAAGAACAATCATATGTCTGTAGACGAGAACCTCAGATCCCAACAAAACTGATTCACTGTCAAGAAAACCAGGTAGTCTGAAGGTCAAAGTTCCCTGCAATAAACCCAACCCTGCTCACAGGTATGGACCTAAACTGACTCAAGTTCGGCATCCTATGCGTTCATCAGCGTCACAGACATTCAAGAGGGGTGATACGATACCCAGAAGGTGTGGCATCACCAGCTCATGAAGCGGCCTCACTCGGCTGAATCTCAAATGATCGGTCCCCAGAGTCGACAATCCTCCAAACTAACGACCGTCTCAACCCAAAGGGTTGAAAGAGAACACAACCGGGAGAACCTCGTATGAGCGTGGATTTCATGAGACACTAGTGCCTGCCAAGCAAGCACGCGCCCACTAATTTCCACAACTAATGCTATATTCACTCAAGCCTGGGTCTGGCTTCTCACTCATCAGAATGCCCCTCCCACAACAGCATAGATAATCATATCATACTGAAAGTAAAGTGTGGGAAATAAAGTGCGATAAATAAACACAACCCAACAAGTAATCATACAAGCGCTAGGATTGACTCTCGCAGGGGACGTCGGATCCCCAAACTGACTCGCATACGGGACGTTGGATCCCAGGAAACTATCAAGTCCCTAGCAGAGTCGCCAGCTGTCGCTTCCGCGAAAATAAGGTGCCGGCAAAACAGAAGAGTCGCCACCTTTTGTTATTTATCCCTCAGAACGGGAAAGGAAACGATCGGAAAAACCTAACGAAAAGGTAAGACAAGGTCATCGCAATCGTTGTCTGGGTTCGGGAGTCGGTTACACAAGGGGAAGGTATTAGCACCCCTCACGTCCGTCGTACTCGACGGGATCCACGCTTGTTGTGCTTACTGGACGAGATGGTTTATCTATCTACCTATCAAGGCTGTTCTGAAAAGGAAAAGAAAATGACTCGGCAAAGCGTCGCACTTTATGCCTACGTATTCTCATCAGAGAATGAGAAATCAGAGTCAACATAGTTCGACCTACTACGGGTTACGGGGAAGGTGGCTCGCCAATACATCAGTATTGTGCCTACGTACTCTCAATAGATGAGAGATCAGAGCTTACGTAGTTCGGGAAACTACGGCTTACGGGGATTCAGATTCATTTGTTTTATCGATTAGGGTTAAACAACAGTTCTAGCAGTTAGGGACAAAGCCTGTTTGCGTTGGCGCTGAAGTTTAACGACACTCTTTTCTTCAGAAAAGCTTTCCTTTGAATTACGGGCCTACGGGGGAAAAAAAAGTTTGAAGTTTGTTTTCCGTCTTTTACGAAAGAAGTGTCTTTTATTGTGTTTGCAATTTCAATCGCACTAAAGACTATGACCTGAGAGTGAATGCGTCGCATGTCACCCAAAGGGTGCCATACTAAACATCCAGATTGTTGAAAAGAAGCTCTCCAACAATCCTTTCTCAGATAGCTTAAGGCTCGTAACGTACGAAAGAAATCATTCATGATTACTGTATCTTAAGCTGTTTTGAGATGATAAGAGAATAGGCTCAACTACGGGAGACTATCAAGTCCTAATGTTGTCATGCCAAGGATTCATCCTATGGTTGAGGTTTGAAACAGGGATCTCCTAGAAGTTATCATGCATAGGTTTCAACCTAAAGTTCTATCATCACTTCCTTATCAAAGGAAATGAGAGTCCTAAGGGATCATGTCAATGATACACAGAAACAGAGAAAGCATCAGCTTAAACAGTAAACAGTAATCGACTGTAAAATGCATGCAATGCAAGTGAGGGAGGAAATGTGTGTGGGGCATCAGCCTCCACAAGCTCATCTCAACCTCAAGCCAGATATGAATAACAGTAATCATACAGAAAGATAAACATGTTATCAAGCAAAATACAGTAAACTGCAATCATACAGAACGAATAAAATCATGCTATCAAGCAAACACAAACCACATGGGCAAGGGAGCTGGGCTCTACCGAATACCCGCAAGCAAAGCCATACAGTAACAATACAAGCAAAGGGAGCAACTTAACCTCTAGTGCAATCATGCTCCTAGATTAAAGCTAGTCTAGATATGGACTTATTCTAATGCATCAAGCAAGTCAAACAAGGCACATCAGCAATACAGAAAAGAAAACAGACAAGAAAGCAGATCAACTCCTCTCTCAACTCCAAGCTTCAGCTCTTCTGACAGCAACTCAGTCTTCAGACCTTAATCACTCTTGACAAATATCAATTTGCTCCTCCAGGTTTCAATCCATCAAACATAAGTTTCAACTTATTCTCTCTTCTCTAAGCTTCAGTTCCTTAATCAGTTCCACCTTCAGGCTTCACTCTTAACCACAAATATCAACTTGATTCCTTTAGGATCTCCAAGCTTCAAAGTAAGTATCAACTTATCCTTTGTTCTTCAAGCTTCAGCTCTACACTCTATCAGTCTCAACTTGGTTTTCCCCTCGACAAGCTTCAGCTTCTCAGTGTAGTCTTTAATCATCTGGAAATGTCAACTTCATCCTTCAATTCTTTAGGCCTCAGCTCTTCATTCAGTCTTTACTGGATCTTCAAGTATCAACTTGCTCTTCTTGCTCTTCAAGCTTCAGCTAAAATGGCAATTCTCAAGGAATCATCCTCTTCCACTCTTCAATGAAGTCTTCTTCTTCACACTCAATCCCAACATCTCTCAAGATACTCAAACCAGAAGAAATCACTTAACTGGATAAGCTGGGATATTAAACTGCTTATTGACCACCAAAGGTGACCTATAAGGGATCAACACCAAAATAATGGTTCCCTCAAAAGTTCTACTTCCTAGGTACAATCACTTATCCCTCCTAAGGAGGGAGGTGAATACCATGGAAGGACTTTGAATCATGGGGAAGAATGGAGGTGAAAGATACCATCCATGTTTAAGAAGGAAATCAACTAAGTCTAAGCTCTACTTAATTCCTAACCCTAAAACAAAACAAACAAATTCTCAAGCTCTCAAGCTCCTTCTCCAATCTTCAAGTCTTCCACTATGCTCCTCCATGCTCTTCAAAGCAAGACCAAGCCCAACAAGCTCACAAAGCAAAGTGTCGCTACTGCGAAAATCGGCGCCGGCTGAACAGAAGAGTCGCCACCGTGCGTTATTTATCCCACGGGAGGGAAAGGAAACGCTCAGAGTAAACCTCGCACAACATGGGAAAGGTATGGTCGTCGCAACCAAAACCTGGATTCGGGAGTCGGTTACGCAAGGGGAAGGTATTAGCACCCCTCACGTCCGTCGTACTCGACGGGATCCACGCTTGTTTTCGGGTATGGATTGTTATTCTATCTAAACTATAGGTCAAGGGTTAAAAAGAAAATAAAATGAAAATAAAAATGACTCGGCAAAGTATCGCACTTTATGCCTACGTATTCCCGCCTGGAACGAGAAATCAGAGTCAACGTAGTTCGCCTACCTACGGGAAAGGAGGGGAAGGTTGCTCGCTAGGATATCGCATCCTATGCCTACGTACTTTCATACAGCATGAAAGATCAGAGCAAACGTAGTTCGGGCCACGTACGACACAAGTCTGTCTTGATTGATTTTATTCCTTCTAAAAAAGGTTTTTCTGATTAACAGTCCCGGCGGACAAAAATGACGTCTTGATGAGTTCACATTCTTTTACGGAAGAAGTGTCTTTTATTGTGTTTGAAATATTATTGTGTTTTTCTGTTTGTTTTGAAGGAAGAAGAGATGACACTCTACAAATCCTAGGGTTAAAAGGGAATAAAATCTACCCTAATGTTATCATGCATGGGTTAAGACCTAGTGTCTATCATGTTCCTCTCTTACACAGAGAGAAACAGAGATCCTAAGGGAATAGACAGCAACAGAAGCAATATCAGATATATACAGTAAAACAGTAAAATGCATGAATGCAGCAATACAAGCGAGGCAAGGGAGTCCCACTCAACCTCGAACCTAGAAAACAATAGGCAAAAGTGAACAGACTTCACTTTCAACCCAACAGGGTAAACAACAAACAATACAGTCCAGAAAACCAATCAATACATCAGCAATGAAATACAACAGCAAAAGAAACAGCATCAGCAGCTCTGAATCAACATCTGGCTTCAAGTAATCTCCAATCAGCTACAGGCTTCAACAAGCATCAGTCTCCATCTTCATGACCTTTAGGCAAGGGCTTTGATCATCATTCTTCCATCTGCAATGGCTTTTCTTCAAGTTCAAACCTCCAGGATGAGGGATTAGTCACAAGAGTGAATTGGGTGTTAAGCAATCAGTTGACTACCAAGGGTGGTGAACAGACTGCTTCTAACACAAAAGACATTTTCTCTCAAGAGTTCTATCTCTTAGACACTATCACCAAGCCTTCCAAAGGAAGGGGGTGAGTGTCTTAGAGAGACTCTGAATCACAGAGAAGAATGGATGCAGACAAGGCAATCCATGTTTGAGAAACAAACTTTCTAATCTAGAGCTCTGCCTAGCTCCTAAACCCTAGTCTCCTCAGCATCTGCTAGCAAGAATCTTCTCTTCAACTCTGGAAGTTGAACTTCAATCTCTGGATCTCCAATGGCTTTTATCTCCTCAAGTCTTCAGCTCTCCCAAGTCCCCAGACAATCCCAATACCCATACAAGCAAGCAATAATCCCCAGAGGGCACACCACACCAGTCAATCAGATATACAACATATCAATAGCAGTAGGGGAATCCTGACTTTTTCTAAGGGATCTAATAACTACCCATAGCCCCTATAGTCCCATAACTAAACTATTCAAACCCTAAGTCCTAAGGGAAAAGAATCAAATCTCCTAAGTCATTACTTAAAACCCTAGTTTTATCCATGTTGTTCAAGCCTATTTTAAGCACCTAAAATTAATTTCTAAAAATGGGAACTAAATTGCATCTACAAGTTTGATGTCTAAACTAAACAACCTAAAAAGAATGGATGAAAAATATGAAAGTATCTAATAGAACAAAAATTAACAAAATCATGTATGAAATGAAACCATTTAAAATGTTATTTATTTAGAAAATATGGGAAAAATATCAAATAAAAAATAAAATGCAATTTTTATTTTTTATAATTTTCTAGACATCCTAAAGAAAAATATGCAAAAAGAATGAATTAAAAATGATGATTTTGCTATTTATTATGAATTTTATAAGATGCATGAAAAAATTAAAGAAAATAAAAGAAAATATGAAGAAATAAGATGGAGGGGGTGAAAATAGCAAATAATCCAGTTCAGCGCATTGGGCTTATTAAATTGGGGGGTGCGGATAGCTCTCTGAGCCCAATCCCCCCAATTAATGAAACGCTGCGTTTCAATTCTTTTGAAACTTCCCTCCGTTTCAACTTTAAATGTGGAGCGTTGGATGAGGATTTGAGTCAACAGTCAAATGGGGATCGTGTGGTGTTGGGGTCGTCTTCAACCTTAAGCCCAAACCCTAGCTCAGAAAAACCCTAACCTGCATACACCTTCGAGCTACTGGTTCTCTCTCCCTGTTCCATGAAATCAAGAACTTCCAACAGCAAACTTGCATTATATCAATCCCTCTACACATTCATGCCAATAGCTTATCCTAAAACTCAATCAATAAGGTAATTCGATAGGCGCAACAGGTCTGATTCACCATTCTCCAACTGATATTGATCCTCTCAATTCTCTCTGGAACTCATCCTAAACCAACCTACAACTCACCCTGATCATTTTAAGCATCCAATCCAAGATTATCTCTCATGATTCTTGACATTCTAAGCTTCACCAGAATTGGTGCACCATGATCAATGTCCATGAAACTTGCTCAAACTTATCAAAATCAATCATCACACCTATCCTAACCAGTCTATACTAACAATTCCCTATAATTCTCATTCAATCATGTAATTCGAATGAAGTTACCAACCTGTTATGATGCTGAAAACAGTTATGGAATACACTTGATCCAATGCTTGGAAGGAGGGGAAACTGATCAGTGATCTTGGAGATGAGTTCTGTATGCAATCAGAGAGGCTCCAAAGCTTTGAATCTTCTAGTTCCAAGGTTCTTGCACTTTGAATGATGATGATGAATAGCACAATTCCTTGCTCAATTTGCCAAAGAAATGTGTGGATTCTGACCTTTGTGTGATGATGATGAAGATTGAATCAAGAATGTTGAAGTTTGGTGAGAAATTGATGGAGTTTGAGAAGCTTATGCAAGAATGGAAAATGAGTGAAAATGGAGGTTTTGAACAAAGTGGTAGCACCAACCCTTGCATGATTCAGCTTGCATGAATATATAGGTGATATAGGAACCTCCTAGAACATTGGAGAAATTTCCTTTACACTTTCCCTTTTCAATTTGGATTATGTTACTTTCAATTCAAGCAACCATGGATAACTCACAAATTATGACCTAAGCTCAAAATTACACTTTAGCCAATGTTTTTAAAATGCCTTTTCCATTCAAAATGACCTATAATTTTGCATCATTTGGCCAAGATATGAAAAATACCATTTTTTAAGCCATTTTCCTTCATTAAATTCACCAATTTTGAAACCTTGTGCTATGGACATTTCCAATCTCTCATGGTCACTTTTCTAGACTCAAAATGTCATTTGGAGCAAGTTTGATGTTGTAAGTTTTTTCATTTGAGGCCTCCTTGTGTGAGTTTTGGGCATAGGTTAAAATGACCTGTAATTTACAAATGACCAAAATACCCTTTGCTTGCCAAGACCATAAGTAGAGTTCCCCACATCATATGAAAGCATACTATACCATTATAGAAATCTAAGACAATAAGGAACAATTCTTATGTTTACCAGAAATTCATTTGAAATCTCCTTGAGGGGTAAAAATTGCTTGGAAGTCAAGTCATTTTCACAGACAAAATTTCAGATACCTCAGATGACCTGTAACTTGCAAGGACCACAACTTGAGTTCTATAAATCTCCTTGATGTCTTCCACCACTCAAATTAAAGGTCTTGAGATCATATACAAGTTTCATGTTGGCCAAGGATCCATTTGAAGCTTGCATTTTGACTTATCTTGCTTGGAAACTTGACCTAAACTAGGGGATTTTACACAGAAACCCTAATTTAGAGACTCCTCTTCTCCTTGATTTCTCTTGAATTCTTCTTAGCATAACAACATATCCTTGTTCTCCATGTCAAATGATGAACCCCACATCCCTTCAATAGACCTGAATACCCTTAAATCAATCAATTGACCTAGGGTTGACCTAGGGTTGACCTAGATGAAACCCTAGTTGACTGTCTTCAACTGCAATTCTTGTGATCCCATCAACAACTTGTTTTCTTCTCCAAATGACTTTCTAAGTCCTCCAAGATGTCTAGATACTCCCCATGCTCTCAATTCACAACTCATAATTCCCTTGTTGATCCTCAGACACCCTCAGTTAGGAGATATACTCAGTGCTTGATCCACTGAACTCCCTGCTTTCAAATTCTTTCTTGATGACTTGAATGAGATTGAATTAGGATAATAACCTCTGGATAGGCCTCTAGAGATGAGAATAATGCTTGATCCCCTGTTGAATGACTTGCTATGCTTATGCTATGCAGATGATTAGTCTATGTACATGACTCTATATGCAAATGCTAATGATATTGAAACATAAACCAAGTGAATAAGGTTGAGCAAATTTTAGGGTGCAACAGCTGCCCCTATTCAAGCGACTTGGACCCGATTAGGTGAAGAGCGAACGGCCTTCAAACATTCGAGGTACGAGACGGTTGAATACTAAGAAACCCGGAAATTTGCCAACCGCAGAAATAAACTGCACCCCTGTTTGGGTAACGACATCCACTGCCTGGATCTGACTGTTTGCAGTCGCTCACTGATCTCGTAACGACCACGCTGGGGATAACAGATTGCTTGCTTGTCCATATTAGGACTCTGTCTATCATCAATACGAAGAAATCTCAACTAGAACCTGTCCATGTTAGGACTCCACTTGCTGTTAACCCAGAAAAATCTCGGCAACTCCGCTGGGGGATATTCCAATAAATCGTCCACGTTAGGAATAGACTCTTCCACGTTAGGAATAACACCATCCACGTAAGGAATCATCTCTTCTGCATCTGTCCACGTCAGGACTAAACTTTCCATCTTTCCACGTCAGGATGCAATCTTCTTTTTCCACGTAAGGAGAACTATATCACTCTGTCCACGTAAGGACCCCAATACCACTCGACATGTCCGCGTCAGGACTCCCATCTTTCCGCGTAAGGAATACAACTTTGGTTCTGGACCTGTCCACGTTAGGACTCGCCTTTCCACGTAAGGAGTACATCATTCTTCCACGTCAGGAACCAACTTCTTTTCCATCTGTCCGTGTCAGGACTAAACTTTCCACGTAAGGAATCAATCTCTTTTCCACGTAAGGAATCACCATTTTTCCACGAAAGGAATAAGACTTCGTCTGGATCTGTCCGCGTCAGGACTAAACCCTTCCACGTTAGGAATGCACTTGTTTCCCCGTAAGGAATCCATTTCGATATGTCCGCGTAAGGACTCAATCTTTCCACGTAAGGAATACCAACTTCTTTCCACGTAAGGAATAAATTCGTCTTTCCACGTAAGGAGAACATCGTCCACGTTAGGACCCACCTTTCCATGCAAGGAATCACAATTTTAATCTGCCCACGTAAGGACTCCCATCTTTCCACGTAAGGAATGAACTTGCTCTTCCACGTAAGGAACTGAAACCTCTTTTTCCACGTAAGGAATAGATTCGTCCACGTCAGGACCCATGTTTCGTCTTGATTTGTCCACGTCAGGACTCAGGAATCTTCGACCCGCTGAGGAAATAAGACTTGTCCACGTCAGGACTCCCGCCTTTGTCTGATCTGTCCCTGTCCGGACCCACGCTTTGCCAACACGAAGGAAGATAACTGCTGAGAGTAACTGGTCCACGTCAGGACACCAACACAAAGAGTAATCACTTTTGTCAACGTCATGACTTCCCATTCCACCAATTTCGAGAACCCGAATCTACCCACGTTAGGACTAACACACTTCCCCAACCCGGGGAAATAAACCTGTCCACGTTAGGATGCCCACTTCTGAAGAAGTCCCGTTAATATAGGAATAATTTGTCCGCGCCCGGACTTAGTTCTCCATTGATCCCCACCCACAAACTTCTTAGCATCGACGTGATAGCGACTTTGGGGCGGACTCTACTGGGGATACCTGGAAACCAAACTACCGGATGCCTGTTCTGATGACCGGAGGCAACTTCTGAAATTCTGATTCATGGAACCCCTTGATGACAAATAACTCTGCTTGGAAATAAAGAGAAACTTATCCTGGTAACTCTGTGGGGAATACTGCCGAACTGACATTATCATTGGATGCCTCATGCCGAGATCTTGAATGTTTGGTAGTTCATTTGAGCAAAAGCTCTCTCCACCTGCTGGGATATAGGAACTGCTTCAGCAAAATAAATGCTGAAGATAATGCCGACTCCGCCGGGAATAGCCAGATGCTACAGAATTATTCCAGCAAAATAAATGCTGGAAGGGTGAAGTCAACCATGCTGGGAAGTTGGGGGTTCGAACCAAACACCCTGTTGAGGTAACCCCCTGCTGGGGAATATAACTTTGTTGAGGAATAGCAGGTATGCCAAGTATGATTGGACTTCTCTGCTGGAGAGTGACCTGATATTACACGGTATCCCTGACAAAACAAATGACAGGACCCACCACCAACTCTGCTGGGGAGAGTCTTGATCTTTGAGTTCCACTGGGAGGAAAAACATTTGCTGAAAGGAGAGAACTCCGCTGGGGGAGAGACTATTCTCTCGGGGGAAATCCACTGACTCTGCTGGGGGAGAGTGAATGACCCTGTGGGGAAATTTGAACCTGTCTGAATACAGCCTTATGATCTTGGAATCGTCAATCCCCTCTTTGCACAAGCTACAACTAGCTGGAGATTTTGATCCTTCTTCAGGAAGAACCTGCATGACCTGTGCGAAGGCTGAGTCTTTCGTTATTGCAATCTTTCGATCATCTTCCTCGTACGGTTATGAAACCTGCAACAACACAAACAAGACAAGACAGGCCTATGCAACCAAATCAACTCAGGTTAGTGACGTTAATTTCAGTTAATTCAAAACTTTAGCAACCGTTGGCAAGGGCCAGCGACGTTATACTCATGCTAGTTTCATCAAACTTAGGCGTTAATCATGCACAAAACGGTAAAGAATAGTGTCAAGTACTGAATAATGTATTTTATTGATCGGGCCCCTGAATGGGCGGAATTTTGTACACGGGATGTAACTCCTGAAATGAGGAAGCTACACAAAGCAAATATACAAATATACAAGTATGCACAAGAAGCATAAATATTGACAACTTAAATTTGTACACATGTCGGCAACGGGATACAGATGAACATCACGAACTGATCCTCCCATGACTCGCCTGACCCTAATGCTTTCCCGGTATCCCTACTTCTGAAGAGATTGTATCCGATAACTGGCTCCTCAACTGTATTCTCCCGCATTGATGCTTATTGCAATTATCAAATTCGGACCGCAGTCATTTGCTTTTCAAATCCCTAACTTTTGCGTGACCCGCCCTTTACGGGTTTTCAGTTCACCGGGATACCCTTTTTTTTGCCGAAGCCGCCCAGTGTAGGTTTTCAACTTCGCGGGTGTACATTTTTTCAATTGTATCCCTAATTTTTTTGCCCGAACCTTTCATTCTGTTTTTGGTTCGCCAGGATGCCCCATTTTTGCCTGGACTCTCTTTTTTCTGTCCAGCAGGTCTATTTTAAGCAAAGTATTTTTTAACTGCGTCCGAATTCACAGGCGACGTGAAGTCTTCTCCGTCCATGGTGGACAACAACAACGCTCCTCCCAAAAATACTTTCCTGACAACGTATGGCCCTTCGTAGTTGGGGGTCCACTTGCCCCTGTGATCTGCTTGCGGCGGGAGAATCCTTTTCAGCACAAGGTCGCCCGTCTGAAAGCTTCGCGGATGTATCTTCTTGTCGTACGCTTTCTTCATTCGGCTCTGGTACAAACGACCGTATGCTAGAGAAGCTAGCCTCTTCTCATCCATTAAGCTCAGTTGGTTCAATCTGTTTTTTACCCATTCTGCCTCGTCTAGCTGAACGTCTCGCAATACCCTCAGAGAAGGGATCTCAACTTCCAATGGTAATACCGCTTCCATTCCGTATACTAACAAGAACGGAGTTGCCCCGGTTGATGTGCGTACCGTCGTACGATAACCGTGCAAAGCAAAAGGTAGCATCTCGTGCCAATCCTTATAGGTCACCACCATTTTCTGAACGATCTTCTTTATATTCTTATTGGCCGCCTCAACAGCGCCATTCATCTTGGGTCGGTAAGGGGAGGAGTTGTGATGTTCGATCTTGAAATTCTGACAGAGCTCCTTCATCATTTTGTTGTTCAGGTTTGAACCATTATCCGTGATTATCCGCTCGGGAATCCCATATCGGCAAATGATATCTCTCTTGATAAATCTGGCCACCACTTGCTTCGTTACATTTGCGTAAGATGCCGCTTCCACCCACTTGGTGAAATAATCGATTGCTACTAGGATGAACCGATGCCCGTTAGAAGCTGTCAGCTCGATCTTTCCAATCATATCGATTCCCCACATAGAGAATGGCCATGGCGATGACATTACATTCAGAGGACTTGGAGGCACATGGATCTTATCAGCATAGATTTGGCACTTGTGACACTTCCTCGCAAACTTGAAACAATCAGTTTCCATGGTCAGCCAAAAATAACCTGCCCGCAGCAGTTTTCGCGTCATAGCATGTCCGCCAGCATGCGTACCAAATGTACCTTCATGTATTTCTTCCATGAGCAACTTCGCCTCTTTTTCGTCTACACAACGCAACAACACCAAATCGTGGTTTCTTCTGTATAAGACGCCATCCGGGTTCAAATAGAAATTACCCGCTAATCTCCTGAGAGTCTTCTGATCTTGACTGGATGCCCCAGCCGGATACTCTCTATTCTTCAGGAAATTAAAGATATCGAAATACCATGGTTTGTCATCGGATGCTTCATCAATAGCAAATACATAAGCTGGCCTGTCAAGCCGAGAGATAATGATTCTGGGAGCCTCGTTCCAGAAGTTGACTTTGTACATGGAAGACAAAGTGGCCAGGGCGTCAGCCATTTGATTCTCTGCTCGCGGTACATGATGCAATTAAACCTTGTCGAAGAAAGGCAACAATCTCCTTGCATAGTTCATGTAGTGTATCAAATTGGGCTGCCGTGTCTCCCATTCCCCTTTGATCTGGTGCACCACCAGAGCTGAGTCTCCGTATACGTCTAAATTTTTGATTCGCAAATCAATGGCTTCTTCAAGCCCCATTATACAGGCTTCGTATTCGGCCTCATTATTGGTAACAGCAAAGGTCAGTCGGGCAGTAAACGGGATGTGCGACCCGTGTGGCGTAGTGATGATTGCCCCTATTCCGCTACCGTAAGCATTCACAGCTCCGTCAAATATCATCTTCCATTTGGAACCCAACTCCGGTCCTTCGTCTGGCAACGGCTCTTCGCAATCTTTCATCTTTAGATACATGATATCCTCGTCAGGAAAATCAAATCTCATCGATTGGTACTCTTCAATAGGCTGCTCCGCCAGATACTCAGACAGCACACTCCCCTTTATAGCCTTCTGCGAGACGTATTGAATATCATATTCAGTCAAGACCATCTGCCAGCGGGCAATTCTACCTGACAACGCCTGCTTTTCAAATACATATTTGATAGGATCCATCTTCGAGATGAGCATGGTTGTATGATTCAGCATGTATTGTCTCAAACGTTTGGCGGCCCAGGCTAGCGCGCAACAAGTTTTCTCAAGCATTGAGTACCAAGATTCGCAGTTTGTAAATTTCTTACTCAGGTAATAAATTGCATGCTCTTTTCTCCCTGTCTCGTCGTGTTGACCGAGAACGCAACCCATGCTTCCCTCAAGAACCGTCAAATACATTATCAAGGGTCTACCTGCCACTGGGGGTATCAGAATGGGAGGCTCCTGCAAATACTGTTTTATTTTATCGAACGCCTTTTGACAATTTTCGTTCCACGTTACAGCTTGATCTTTCTTTAACAGCTTGAATAATGGTTCACACGTGGCTGTTAGGTGAGATATGAACCGGGCAATGTAGTTCAATCTCCCTAAAAACCCGCGCACCTCTTTCTCTGTTTTAGGCGTCGGCATTTCTTGAATTGCTTTTATTTTAGCAGGATCGACCTCTATTCCTCTTTCGCTTACGATAAACCCCAGCAGTTTACCCGATCTTACCCCGAAGGTGCATTTGTTAGGGTTCAGCCTCAGCCTGAACTTCCTAAGTCTTTTAAATAACTTCAGCAGATTCACCAGATGCTCTTCCTCCGTCTGGGATTTGGCAATCATATCGTCAACATAAACTTCGATCTCTTTATGCATCATATCATGGAAAAGAGTCGTCATCGCACGCTGATATGTTGCCCCAGCATTTTTCAAACCAAAGGGCATCACTTTGTAGCAAAATGTTCCCCAAGGCGTTATGAAAGTGGTCTTCTCCATATCCTCTGGCGCCATTTTAATCTGATTATAGCCTGAAAAGCCATCCATGAAGGAGAATACGGAGTATTGAGCAGTATTATCAACTAACACGTCAATGTGAGGAAGTGGAAAATCGTCTTTTGGGCTTGCTTTATTCAAGTCTCGATAATCCACGCACATTCGAACCTTGCCATCTTTCTTTCGCACTGGTACGATGTTGGCAACCCATGAAGGATATTTTGTCACGGCCAGGAAACCAGCGTCCCACTGTTTTTGAACTTCCTCTTTGATCTTCATTGCCATATCTGGTCGAGTTCTGCGAAGCTTTTGTTTGACCGGCGGGCAATCTTCTTTCAGTGGCAGGCGATGCACAACCATGTCTGTATCGAGCCCCGGCATATCTTCATATGACCAAGCGAAGACATCATTATACTCTCGGAGCATTTCAACCAGTCTTCGCTTGATATCACCCTGCAGTGCGGCTCCAATACGAATATTTTTATCAACCCCTTCCGATCCCAAGTTGATAATTTCGATGACCTCGTCGTGAGGCAGAATGGCTCTTTCCTCTTGCTTCACTAACCAAGACAGTTCTTCAGGAACGTCGCTATCTTCGACAACCTCTTCTTCGGCCTGGAATACCGGGTGCTCGAAGTCGGGACGAGTCATAGGTGGTTCAAGGATGTCATCTGAAAATGTTATCCTGCAAAAGGAACGGTTAAGTGCTTCAAAATGCGTATAAAGCGAACAACCACGTTGCCATTTTATTGAAAAATATAAAACAAGAAAGACAGGGATTACAGTACTTGCACATGAAAAACGCCGTTTATTTAACGATTAACACGCAATGTTCATAACAACACAGCCCTAAGCAAATCCTGATGCCCCGGGAAAGACATCAGATTATTCAACAATTAATAAAGCAAAGCATTACTGTTTAAAAGTCACAGGAACAAGCTCCTGAATAGACCAGTTGCACAGTCCTTGTCCTGGCGTGCTTGGTTGAATCCAGGCATCCATATCACAGTCGCTGTCTCCTTCGTCCGACTCCGAAGCAGCATTGACGGTTTCATGACACACCCCACTGGCAGAGATGGTGATTGGCTTTCCGAAACGGGGTGCCCCTACGGAAGGAGTTGATGACGACGGTTGGTATCCCAGCCCGAACCGGTCCATCTTCACAGGAATGTCCAGCACTTTGCCCCAGCCCTTTGCTTCTCCTGCTTCTACTAGAGCTTGAGCTTCTTTATACGATGAGACGGCTATCTCCGACGCTTTGCTCGGCCCGGGACCTTTGTCCTTAATGCGCAAACCTTCGAATGCCTGGCAGGGTGTTTCGTGGATTTCTCCGTCGACCTCCACATATTTAAATGACGACAGATGGCTGACCAGGATGTCCTCTTCTCCGCACACGGTGACTACGCTGTCTCCGACCATATATTTTAACTTCTGATGCAGGGTGGACGTAACTGCCCCTGCCCCATGAATCCAGGGTCTTCCAAGCAAGCAGCTGTACGCAGGCTGTATATCCATGATATAAAACTCCGTTGCAAACACTTCCGGCCCCACCTGCAGAGGCAATGTGATTGATCCAAAGACTGTTCTCCGCGTGCCGTCAAATGCTCTGACTACCAAATCACTGGGTGTACACAAAATTCCTCTAACATCCAGCTTCATCATCGTCTTCTTGGGCAGCACATTCAAAGACGATCCGATGTCAACCAATACGTGCGACATTACTGATCCTCTACACTCGACAGATGCGTGCATCGCCATATTATGATCTCTTCCTTTCGGAGTCAAGTCAAAATCGGTAAAGCCCAAGCTGTGGCCTGCATTCACGTGTGCCAACACTCCTTCCAGCTGATTCACGGAGACGTCTTGGGGTACAAAAGAAGTATCCAGGACTTTCAGCAACACATTTCTGTGAGCTTCCGAACACAACAGCAATGACAGGATAGATATTTTGGACGGCGTCTGCTGCAGATGCTCCACAATCTTATAATCACTTTTTCGAATCAAGCGCATGAACTCTTCTACATCCTTCGATGCTGCTTCTTTTTCACTCGCTTGCACCGGAACATTTTCAACCACTTTCCCTTTTCCTTTCGCTAGTCTTTCAGCCTCCACTTCAGGAGATATAAAGATCCTGCCACTCCTTGTCATGCCTCCTGAGCCGACAACATTATCCACAGTCTCGGCTGGCTGCTTATTAACATCAATTTTTATCCCGTCACAATACACCTCTAACCCATATGACCATGGGACTGCTTTTGTGTTCTCGTACGGGATCGGCCCGGCCTTAGTTATAGTGATCGGTGGTCGCTGAGCTGGTGCGGCGATAGTGATTGTCTTCTGAGGAATTGTCACAGTGGCCACATCATTCTGATTATCTGCTACTGCCCCTGCGGGCTCTTCAGTGGCTGCTTGGTCAAACTGCAATATGCCTTCATCAATTAAAGCCTGAATGCCCTTCTTCAAATCATCACACCCCCCAGCTAGGGTCCAACAGTCTAAGCAATACTCGTCACATCCCGGGTAAACACCCCCTTGTAACAGTCGGCTCTTTATCTCGCTCAGCGGCGTCTTTAAATCACCGACATTCATAATCAGATTTAACCCTTCCTCAGTCAGAATGACGTTAGCCCCGTGATTAGGCATGGGTTTCTGCACTATATTCGGACCTGCCGTTCCGAAATTGATAGTCTTATTGTCCAAAAGATCCTGCACAACATGCTTAAAAGCATGACAACCTTCTATATCGTGACCCGGGGCTCCAAAATGAAACTCACAGTGCCTGCTTGCATCGTAACCAAACGGGGGAGCTCCCGTTATCGGTGCCAGAGTTCTTTTCTCTACCAGGTTCAATCCCAACAATGTCTGCAATAAATCAGCATATGTCGTGGGAGGCTTCTCAAACACTCTTCTTGGTTTACCACCCTGGAATCTTCGCTGAGCCTGTTGTGCCCCCTGCTGAGGCTGCTGCTGCTGCATTGGCTGCTGCTGAGACGGTTGTTGTTGCTGAAGTGGTTGCTGTTGATACGGGATAGTAACACTCGCCACCTGCTGCGGCTGACGATATTGACCTCGTCCCCTGCCTCGGCCTCGGCCTCGGCCTCCAAATACTGCGCTTGCCTCGCCCTGACGGCGCCCGCCAAAAGCTTTCCTATTACTGCCAGATGCAGTTGATTCCTCGACTTGGAACTTTCCTTGCTTGATGTTACGTTCAATCTTTTCTCCCATCAGAATTAAGTCTGAAAAACTGGCCAGAGACGTGTGAAACAGCATATCATGAAACAGACCTGTGAATGTGCCGACAAACATGTCATTCATTTCCTTATCTTCTACAGGAGGACGGACCCTGGCAGCCATATCGCGCCACCTTTGCGCGTACTCTTTAAAGCTCTCCCCTTTCTTCTGCGACAGCCCTGCCAATTGGACCCGATTGGGCGCCAAATCGCTATTATACTTGTAGTGAGCTACAAATGCTTCTGCCAATTGCTTCCATGTCTTGATATCAGTTGGCTCCAACCCCATGTACCACTCTAGGGAAGGGCCTGACAAACTATCTTGAAAGAAATGCATTAGCATTCTTTCATCAGTTGAGTATGCCGACATCTTTCTGTAATAAGCTCGTACATGCACTTTTGGACATGTGTCGCCTTTATACTTATCAAACGCAGGGGCTTTGAATTTGATTGGCACCCTTAAGCCAGGTACCAAGCCCATTGTTGCCATGTCCAAACCCACAGCACTTTGGTTTAGGACTCCCCTCATCTGCTCTTCCAGCATTCTAATCTTCTGGGAGTCATCCATCGGCCCTTCGAAACCTCCTCCGGAGAAGGCGTCCTCCTGCTGATCTTCTTGCCACATACCGTTTCCAGCCCCATACCCATCATATCCATTATTACGTCCAGCTCTGATCTGATTCATCCCCGGACCTCGGCCCCTGTTGCCATACCCTTGAACACCTTCAGCAGGACCAAAAGCCATAAACCCTGCACCGTTTCTGTTTCCAAAGCCTCCGTAACCCTGATTGGTCACACCATAACCATCCTGCCCAAAGCCTTGAGCATTAAAGCCATACTTCCCCGCATTATCGAATCCCTGATCATTGAATCCGAATCCAGTATTGACAAAGCCGTTGCCGCCTAGATTATCTCCCAAATTGACATCACCCAGCCCAACATTATGGACAGCGGTCTCATTTCCAACTCCGACGTTACCATTTGCAGCAGCGGTAGCGTTGTTGACATTAGTAGCGGGTATATTGACTACGGGTGGAGCCACTGGCGTGGGAGTGCCGTCTCCATGAGCAGTATCGACCCGTACAGACTGATGATCCTCGTTACCATGACCAGCGTTTCGAGCCAACAGAGGTTGGACCATGGCCTGCAAATTCTCCTGTCCTTTCGCAATAGCTTCCATGGTCTGCATAAAGAGAGCGAGCTTCTCGCGCACATCTTGCATCTCGTTCTGCATTTGATCCATGATTCTTCGACAATTGGTGCGGGTAGAATAGCGGTGCGGGTGTTGATCTGCAATCCTGGAAAGTACCTGGTGCAGAGCAGGAAATAAGACACTATTCAAAGATTACCTATAATGCAATATGAGTATGAATGCAATGCAATGTGTCTGTGCATTAGGGAAATTCATTCTCCCAGTTCTAGTGTGAAGGTGCCAGTGCAGTGACAGCATTGACAATAGGGATATCGGAGCTAGACCATATAAAGCCTCATATATTGCTGAGTAACCAATAAGCCAAGAATACAATGTCACTAAGAGTACAAAGAAGGCATGACCTCAACCAACAATCCTGGTGATGGTCAGCACTATGCAAATAAAGCATACAAGTTACTACATGAAGTGATCAAATCCTCCCAAAAGTCTGATACTCTTCTATCAACTTCTTGGTCTCTGGATGACTTGGTCGATCAAGCAGTCCTTCAACAAGTTGGTTTCTCTTCTTAAGAACGCGGCGCACGTCTTCAGCAGTTTCTTCCCACGTCGCTTCTCCGAAGCAATCTTCTAGCTTTCGCTTTTGAGACACCGCTTCATCCCTGCATTTGATTGCCTTGTTCAGCGCATGCTGGACACTATACCGGGTCATCACTTCTTCCTCACACTTCTTGATGCTAGACTTCAACTTCTCTTCGAGGTCGGAGATTTGCTGCTTCAACTTATCCTCTCTTTTTTTATTGTTAGTGAGTGTAGCATTCCAAGTCTTATTGCAAGAAGAGATCTCTCGGTGAGCGATGTCAAGCGCCTTTTTCTTGGATTCAAGCATGTCGTGGGAACTTCTGAACTCTTGCCCCAGACGTTCGCGCTTCTTCTTTTCTTCGGTCAGCTCAGCCCCTAACCTGTTTAACAGCTCGATCTGTTGTTGGAAAGCATATACGGCCTTGTTTCTCTCACTGCGTACCTGGGCTAACTCTTGCTCTAACCCTTCATTGATCTTCATCAAGGCTTCTTTTTCTCTCACCACTTGCTCGTATGCCTCCCTAGAAACAGTAGTTGGCTCCGCTACCGGAATAGGGACAGGAATTGGTGCATTTGGAAATGGCATCTTCAACTGACTTGCTCTTTCCTGGATCCAAACCCTGTAAGGTGCATAGGCCTGGCAATCGTTCTTACCTAACAGTGGTTTCCCCTTGCGGTTAATACGTGTCCAGGCGTGTTGCAACTCAGCTAGCAATTCTCCCTTCAAATCACCTGTGAAGTACAGAGATTCCTGTACTTCTTCCTCCTGAGGTGGATTCTTCAGTGCATATCCGAACTGGCGAATGAATAGAGAAGGGTTGTAATTGATACACCCTTTTCTTCCTATCAACGGCACATTAGGGTACCCAGAACAACTGAAGATGAGCTCAGATCCCAACAGGTCTCGATCAAACCACTCCATATCTTCCGACGATAGCCTCATCAGGCGCTCTGGCCAACCAGCTGGGACTGTAGTCTCTGCAACAGATCTTCTCTTAGGAAGGTGACTCTCAAACCACCTACTCAACAAGGGTACACACAGATGAACATTCTTCCCTCTTCCCTTCTCATTCTTGTAATGCAGTGAGTGGTAGAGATCTCCGAGTAAGGTAGGTACAGGATTACCAGCGGCAAACAAGTAGAAGGCGTCGAAGTCCACAAAATCCGGTATATTGGGGAACAGTACTATGCCATAAATGCACAAGGCCAACACAACATTGAAAACAACCCAGCACCCGCTCTTGGCATACTCTTGGGCTTTACCAACTAAGAATTGGAGTGAGAAGCCTGGAACTCCACGGGAAACAGTAGTCACAAGTTCAGAAGCATCAATATGCAAGGCTTTTGCCAAATCCTCCGGCTTGGGCTTGGCGTCATAATGAATGAATGGAACCTGGTTCTGCACGGGCAGCTCAACATACTCAGCGTATTCCTCCAGGGTTGGTCCCATAATAAAGTCAGAGAACGTAAAGCACCTCAAAGCAGGGTCGTAGAATTGCATCAAAGCATACAGCCCATCTAACTCTACCTCTGTAGGTTTGCACACCAATCTCAGTAGTCTACCATAGCTCATCCGGAAGCTCCTACGAACACCCTCATCAGCAAGAGAGATCAACCCAAGTAGAGGAACAATATCAGGCGTAGGCAATTTGTAAGCAACCGTTCTCCTTAAGCTAGTCATGATCAAACACTCAGAAGTCTGGGCACTAGAACTAGGGAAATGCAAATGCGCCTGCAGCACAGACACACGTTAGTGAAATGCAAATGGTAATGGATATGCAGTGATGCAATGCAAGTAACATGCAACAGGGACCAAAGCGGTAGCTGAATAGTCTGAACCCAATCAAGAAAGGTCTCAGATAGACCATCCAGAAGTCCTCAAGCCCTGGTCTCAGATATACCTCAAACAAAGCTCCAATATTGGTCTCTGATAGACCCCATAATCATAGCCTGAATGGTCTCTGGCAGACCTCAGATCATATCCCCCACTGGTCTCTGACAGACCTCAGAACACATCTCCAAATAGTCTCTGACAGACCTCGGAACACACCAACTGGTCTCTGACAGACCTTAGAACCCTCCATAAATATCCAAGATCCTGATCAACAAACCGGTGGTCTGAAGGTCTAGTTACCTGCATAACCCTGAATCCCCTCACAGGTGGGTGGCCCTATAACTGGCACAAGGTACGGCATCCTATGCGGTCGTCGGCGTCACGGACTTTCAGGGTTGATGATACGATTCCCAGAAGGAGTGGCATCATCAATTCCTGAAGAGGCCTCACTTAGCCAACTTCCAAATGATCGGTCCCCAGAGTCGACAATCCAACTAACCAGCAACCCACGCCAACCAAAGGAAGGGGCAGGAGGCCAACCAGAGGAACCTCGTCTGAGTGTAGATTTCATGGGACACCGAAGCAAGCAAAGCAAGCGGGCGCCCACTAATTTCTACTCTAATTCTAGGTACACTCAAGCCCAGGTCCGGCTTATCTCTCAATATCAGAACACCCGTCACACCCCAGATACAGCAACAATAATCAATACATAAAGCTGAAAATACAAGGTTAGAAATATAAAATAACTCCATACAAAATCCTCGACGGGAAAACAAGCGTTAGGATTGACTCTCTCAAGGGACGTTGGATCCCAAATGCACAAGAACTATCGCAGTCCTTAGCAGCCAGGGGACGTTGGGTCCCCAGCAGAGTCGCCAGTTGTCGCTACTGCGAAAATCGGCGCCGGCTGAACAGAAGAGTCGCCACCGTGCGTTATTTATCCCACGGGAGGGAAAGGAAACGCTCAGAGTAAACCTCGCACAACATGGGAAAGGTATGGTCGTCGCAACCAAAACCTGGATTCGGGAGTCGGTTACGCAAGGGGAAGGTATTAGCACCCCTCACGTCCGTCGTACTCGACGGGATCCACGCTTGTTTTCGGGTATGGATTGTTATTCTATCTAAACTATAGGTCAAGGGTTAAAAAGAAAATAAAATGAAAATAAAAATGACTCGGCAAAGTATCGCACTTTATGCCTACGTATTCCCGCCTGGAACGAGAAATCAGAGTCAACGTAGTTCGCCTACCTACGGGAAAGGAGGGGAAGGTTGCTCGCTAGGATATCGCATCCTATGCCTACGTACTTTCATACAGCATGAAAGATCAGAGCAAACGTAGTTCGGGCCACGTACGACACAAGTCTGTCTTGATTGATTTTATTCCTTCTGAAAAAGGTTTTTCTGATTAACAGTCCCGGCGGACAAAAATGACGTCTTGATGAGTTCACATTCTTTTACGGAAGAAGTGTCTTTTATTGTGTTTGAAATATTATTGTGTTTTTCTGTTTGTTTTGAAGGAAGAAGAGATGACACTCTACAAATCCTAGGGTTAAAAGGGAATAAAATCTACCCTAATGTTATCATGCATGGGTTAAGACCTAGTGTCTATCATGTTCCTCTCTTACACAGAGAGAAACAGAGATCCTAAGGGAATAGACAGCAACAGAAGCAATATCAGATATATACAGTAAAACAGTAAAATGCATGAATGCAGCAATACAAGCGAGGCAAGGGAGTCCCACTCAACCTCGAACCTAGAAAACAATAGGCAAAAGTGAACAGACTTCACTTTCAACCCAACAGGGTAAACAACAAACAATACAGTCCAGAAAACCAATCAATACATCAGCAATGAAATACAACAGCAAAAGAAACAGCATCAGCAGCTCTGAATCAACATCTGGCTTCAAGTAATCTCCAATCAGCTACAGGCTTCAACAAGCATCAGTCTCCATCTTCATGACCTTTAGGCAAGGGCTTTGATCATCATTCTTCCATCTGCAATGGCTTTTCTTCAAGTTCAAACCTCCAGGATGAGGGATTAGTCACAAGAGTGAATTGGGTGTTAAGCAATCAGTTGACTACCAAGGGTGGTGAACAGACTGCTTCTAACACAAAAGACATTTTCTCTCAAGAGTTCTATCTCTTAGACACTATCACCAAGCCTTCCAAAGGAAGGGGGTGAGTGTCTTAGAGAGACTCTGAATCACAGAGAAGAATGGATGCAGACAAGGCAATCCATGTTTGAGAAACAAACTTTCTAATCTAGAGCTCTGCCTAGCTCCTAAACCCTAGTCTCCTCAGCATCTGCTAGCAAGAATCTTCTCTTCAACTCTGGAAGTTGAACTTCAATCTCTGGATCTCCAATGGCTTTTATCTCCTCAAGTCTTCAGCTCTCCCAAGTCCCCAGACAATCCCAATACCCATACAAGCAAGCAATAATCCCCAGAGGGCACACCACACCAGTCAATCAGATATACAGCATATCAATAGCAGTAGGGGAATCCTGACTTTTTCTAAGGGATCTAATAACTACCCATAGCCCCTATAGTCCCATAACTAAACTATTCAAACCCTAAGTCCTAAGGGAAAAGAATCAAATCTCCTAAGTCATTACTTAAAACCCTAGTTTTATCCATGTTGTTCAAGCCTATTTTAAGCACCTAAAATTAATTTCTAAAAATGGGAACTAAATTGCATCTACAAGTTTGATGTCTAAACTAAACAACCTAAAAAGAATGGATGAAAAATATGAAAGTATCTAATAGAACAAAAATTAACAAAATCATGTATGAAATGAAACCATTTAAAATGTTATTTATTTAGAAAATATGGGAAAAATATCAAATAAAAAATAAAATGCAATTTTTATTTTTTATAATTTTCTAGACATCCTAAAGAAAAATATGCAAAAAGAATGAATTAAAAATGATGATTTTGCTATTTATTATGAATTTTATAAGATGCATGAAAAAATTAAAGAAAATAAAAGAAAATATGAAGAAATAAGATGGAGGGGGTGAAAATAGCAAATAATCCAGTTCAGCGCATTGGGCTTATTAAATTGGGGGGTGCGGATAGCTCTCTGAGCCCAATCCCCCCAATTAATGAAACGCTGCGTTTCAATTCTTTTGAAACTTCCCTCCGTTTCAACTTTAAATGTGGAGCGTTGGATGAGGATTTGAGTCAACAGTCAAATGGGGATCGTGTGGTGCTGGGGTCGTCTTCAACCTTGAGCCCAAACCCTAGCTCAGAAAAACCCTAACCTGCATACACCTTCGAGCTACTGGTTCTCTCTCCCTGTTCCATGAAATCAAGAACTTCCAACAGCAAACTTGCATTATATCAATCCCTCTACACATTCATGCCAATAGCTTATCCTAAAACTCAATCAATAAGGTAATTCGATAGGCGCAACAGGTCTGATTCACCATTCTCCAACTGATATTGATCCTCTCAATTCTCTCTGGAACTTATCCTAAACCAACCTACAACTCACCCTGATCATTTTAAGCATCCAATCCAAGATTATCTCTCATGATTCTTGACATTCTAAGCTTCACCAGAATTGGTGCACCATGATCAATGTCCATGAAACTTGCTCAAACTTATCAAAATCAATCATCACACCTATCCTAACCAGTCTATACTAACAATTCCCTATAACTCTCATTCAATCATGTAATTCGAATGAAGTTACCAACCTGTTATGATGCTGAAAACAGTTATGGAATACACTTGATCCAATGCTTGGAAGGAGGGGAAACTGATCAGTGATCTTGGAGATGAGTTCTGTATGCAATCAGAGAGGCTCCAAAGCTTTGAATCTTCTAGTTCCAAGGTTCTTGCACTTTGAATGATGATGATGAATAGCACAATTCCTTGCTCAATTTGCCAAAGAAATGTGTGGATTCTGACCTTTGTGTGATGATGATGAAGATTGAATCAAGAATGTTGAAGTTTGGTGAGAAATTGATGGAGTTTGAGAAGCTTATGCAAGAATGGAAAATGAGTGAAAATGGAGGTTTTGAACAAAGTGGTAGCACCAACCCTTGCATGATTCAGCTTGCATGAATATATAGGTGATATAGGAACCTCCTAGAACATTGGAGAAATTTCCTTTACACTTTCCCTTTTCAATTTGGATTATGTTACTTTCAATTCAAGCAACCATGGATAACTCACAAATTATGACCTAAGCTCAAAATTCCACTTTAGCCAATGTTTTTAAAATGCCTTTTCCATTCAAAATGACCTATAATTTTGCATCATTTGGCCAAGATATGAAAAATACCATTTTTTAAGCCATTTTCCTTCATTAAATTCACCAATTTTGAAACCTTGTGCTATGGACATTTCCAATCTCTCATGGTCACTTTTATAGACTCAAAATGTCATTTGGAGCAAGTTTGATGTTGTAAGTTTTTTCATTTGAGGCCTCCTTGTGTGAGTTTTGGGCATAGGTTAAAATGACCTGTAATTTACAAATGACCAAAATACCCTTTGCTTGACAAGACCATAAGTAGAGTTCCCCACATCATATTAAAGCATACTATACCATTATAGAAAGCTAAGACAATAAGGAACAATTCTTATGTTTACCAGAAATTCATTTGAAATCTCCTTGAGGGGTAAAAATTGCTTGGAAGTCAAGTCACTTTCACAGACAAAATTTCAGATACCTCAGATGACCTGTAACTTGCAAGGACCACAACTTGAGTTCTATAAATCTCCTTGATGTCTTCCACCACTCAAATTAAAGGTCTTGAGATCATCTACAAGTTTCATGTTGGCCAAGGATCCATTTGAAGCTTGAATTTTGACTTATCTTGCTTGGAAACTTGACCTAAACTAGGGGATTTTACACAGAAACCCTAATTTAGAGACTCCTCTTCTCCTTGATTTCTCTTGAATTCTTCTTAGCATAACAACATATCCTTGTTCTCCATGTCAAATGATGAACCCCACATCCCTTCAATAGACCTGAATACCCTTAAATCAATCAATTGACCTAGGGTTGACCTAGACGAAACCCTAGTTGACTGTCTTCAACTGCAATTCTTGTGATCCCATCAACAACTTGTTTTCTTCTCCAAATGACTTTCTAAGTCCTCCAAGATGTCTAGATACTCCCCATGCTCTCAATTCACAACTCATAATTCCCTTGTTGATCCTCAGACACCCTCAGTTAGGAGATATACTCAGTGCTTGATCCACTGAACTCCCTGCTTTCAAATTCTTTCTTGATGACTTGAATGAGATTGAATTAGGATAATAACCTCTGGATAGGCCTCTAGAGATGAGAATAATGCTTGATCCCCTGTTGAATGACTTGCTATGCTTATGCTATGCAGATGATTAGTCTATGTACATGACTCTATATGCAAATGCTAATGATATTGAAACATAAACCAAGTGAATAAGGTTGAGCAAATTTTAGGGTGCAACAGCTGCCCCTATTCAAGCGACTTGGACCCGATTGGGTGAAGAGCGAACGGCCTTCAAACATTCGAGGTACGAGACGGTTGAATACTAAGAAACCCGAAAATTTGCCATCCGCAGAAATAAACTGCACCCCTGTTTGGGTAACGACATCCACTGCCTGGATCTGACTGTTTGCAGTCGCTCACTGATCTCGTAACGACCACGCTGGGGATAACAGATTGCTTGCTTGTCCATATTAGGACTCTGTCTATCATCAATACGAAGAAATCTCAACTAGAACCTGTCCACGTTAGGACTCCACTTGCTGTTAACCCAGAAAAATCTCGGCAACTCCGCTGGGGGATATTCCAATAAATCGTCCACGTTAGGAATAGACTCTTCCACGTTAGGAATAACACCATCCACGTAAGGAATCATCTCTTCTGCATCTGTCCACGTCAGGACTAAACTTTCCATCTTTCCACGTCAGGATGCAATCTTCTTTTTCCACGTAAGGAGAACTATATCACTCTGTCCACGTAAGGACCCCAATACCACTCGACATGTCCGCGTCAGGACTCCCATCTTTCCGCGTAAGGAATACAACTTTGGTTCTGGACCTGTCCACGTTAGGACTCGCCTTTCCACGTAAGGAGTACATCATTCTTCCACGTCAGGAACCAACTTCTTTTCCATCTGTCCGTGTCAGGACTAAACTTTCCACGTAAGGAATCAATCTCTTTTCCACGTAAGGAATCACCATTTTTCCACGAAAGGAATAAGACTTCGTCTGGATCTGTCCGCGTCAGGACTAAACCCTTCCACGTTAGGAATGCACTTGTTTCCCCGTAAGGAATCCATTTCGATATGTCCGCGTAAGGACTCAATCTTTCCACGTAAGGAATACCAACTTCTTTCCACGTAAGGAATAAATTCGTCTTTCCACGTAAGGAGAACATCGTCCACGTTAGGACCCACCTTTCCATGCAAGGAATCACAATTTTAATCTGCCCACGTAAGGACTCCCATCTTTCCACGTAAGGAATGAACTTGCTCTTCCACGTAAGGAACTGAAACCTCTTTTTCCACGTAAGGAATAGATTCGTCCACGTCAGGACCCATGTTTCGTCTTGATTTGTCCACGTCAGGACTCAGGAATCTTCGACCCGCTGAGGAAATAAGACTTGTCCACGTCAGGACTCCCGCCTTTGTCTGATCTGTCCCTGTCCGGACCCACGCTTTGCCAACACGAAGGAAGATAACTGCTGAGAGTAACTGGTCCACGTCAGGACACCAACACAAAGAGTAATCACTTTTGTCAACGTCATGACTTCCCATTCCACCAATTTCGAGAACCCGAATCTACCCACGTTAGGACTAACACACTTCCCCAACCCGGGGAAATAAACCTGTCCACGTTAGGATGCCCACTTCTGAAGAAGTCCCGTCAATATAGGAATAATTTGTCCGCGCCCGGACTTAGTTCTCCATTGATCCCCACCCACAAACTTCTTAGCATCGACGTGACAGCGACTTTGGGGCGGACTCTACTGGGGATACCTGGAAACCAAACTACCGGATGCCTGTTCTGATGACCGGAGGCAACTTCTGAAATTCTGATTCATGGAACCCCTTGATGACAAATAACTCTGCTTGGAAATAAAGAGAAACTTATCCTGGTAACTCTGTGGGGAATACTGCCGAACTGACATTATCATTGGATGCCTCATGCCGAGATCTTGAATGTTTGGTAGTTCATTTGAGCAAAAGCTCTCTCCACCTGCTGGGATACAGGAACTGCTTCAGCAAAATAAATGCTGAAGATAATGCCGACTCCGCCGGGAATAGCCAGATGCTACAGAATTATTCCAGCAAAATAAATGCTGGAAGGGTGAAGTCAACCATGCTGGGAAGTTGGGGGTTCGAACCAAACACCCTGTTGAGGTAACCCCCTGCTGGGGAATATAACTTTGCTGAGGAATAGCAGGTATGCCAAGTATGATTGGACTTCTCTGCTGGAGAGTGACCTGATATTACACGGTATCCCTGACAAAACAAATGACAGGACCCACCACCAACTCTACTGGGGAGAGTCTTGATCTTCGAGTTCCACTGGGAGGAAAAACATTTGCTGAAAGGAGAGAACTCCGCTGGGGGAGAGACTATTCTCTCGGGGGAAATCCACTGACTCTGCTGGGGGAGAGTGAATGACCCTGTGGGGAAATTTGAACCTGTCTGAATACAGCCTTACGATCTTGGAATCGTCAATCCCCTCTTTGCACAAGCTACGACTAGCTGGAGATTTTGATCCTTCTTCAGGAAGAACCTGCATGACCTGTGCGAAGGCTGAGTCTTTCGTTATTGCAATCTTTCGATCATCTTCCTCGTACAGTTATGAAACCTGCAACAACACAAACAAGACAAGACAGGCCTATGCAACCAAATCAACTCAGGTTAGTGACGTTAATTTCAGTTAATTCAAAACTTTAGCAACCGTTGGCAAGGGCCAGCGACGTTATACTCATGCTAGTTTCATCAAACTTAGGCGTTAATCATGCACAAAACGGTAAAGAATAGTGTCAAGTACTGAATAATGTATTTTATTGATCGGGCCCCTGAATGGGCGGAATTTTGTACACGGGATGTAACTCCTGAAATGAGGAAGCTACACAAAGCAAATATACAAATATACAAGTATGCACAAGAAGCATAAATATTGACAACTTAAATTTGTACACATGTCGGCAACGGGATACAGATGAACATCACGAACTGATCCTCCCATGACTCGCCCGACCCTAATGCTTTCCCGGTATCCCTACTTCTGAAGAGATTGTATCCGATAACTGGCTCCTCAACTGTATTCTCCCGCATTGATGCTTATTGCAATTATCAAATTCGGACCGCAGTCATTTGCTTTTCAAATCCCTAACTTTTGCGTGACCCGCCCTTTACGGGTTTTCAGTTCACCGGGATACCCTTTTTTTTGCCGAAGCCGCCCAGTGTAGGTTTTCAACTTCGCGGGTGTACATTTTTTCAATTGTATCCCTAATTTTTTTGCCCGAACCTTTCATTCTGTTTTTGGTTCGCCAGGATGCCCCATTTTTGCCTGGACTCTCTTTTTTCTGTCCAGCGGGTCTATTTTAAGCAAAGTATTTTTTAACTGCGTCCGAATTCACAGGCGACGTGAAGTCTTCTCCGTCCATGGTGGACAACAACAACGCTCCTCCCGAAAATACTTTCCTGACAACGTATGGCCCTTCGTAGTTGGGGGTCCACTTGCCCCTGTGATCTGCTTGCGGCGGGAGAATCCTTTTCAGCACAAGGTCGCCCGTCTGAAAGCTTCACGGATGTATCTTCTTGTCGTACGCTTTCTTCATTCGGCTCTGGTACAAACGACCGTATGCTAGAGAAGCTAGCCTCTTCTCATCCATTAAGCTCAGTTGGTTCAATCTGTTTTTTACCCATTCTGCCTCGTCTAGCTGAACGTCTCGCAATACCCTCAGAGAAGGGATCTCAACTTCCAATGGTAATACCGCTTCCATTCCGTATACTAACGAGAACGGAGTTACCCCGGTTGATGTGCGTACCGTCGTACGATAACCGTGCAAAGCGAAAGGTAGCATCTCGTGCCAATCCTTATAGGTCACCACCATTTTCTGAACGATCTTCTTTATATTCTTATTGGCCGCCTCAACAGCGCCATTCATCTTGGGTCGGTAAGGGGAGGAGTTGTGATGTTCGATCTTGAAATTCTGACAGAGCTCCTTCATCATTTTGTTGTTCAGGTTTGAACCATTATCCGTGATTATCCGCTCGGGAATCCCATATCGGCAAATGATATCTCTCTTGATAAATCTGGCCACCACTTGCTTCGTTACATTTGCGTAAGATGCCGCTTCCACCCACTTGGTGAAATAATCGATTGCTACTAGGATGAACCGATGCCCGTTAGAAGCTGTCAGCTCGATCTTTCCAATCATATCGATTCCCCACATAGAGAATGGCCATGGCGATGACATTACATTCAGAGGACTTGGAGGCACATGGATCTTATCAGCATAGATTTGGCACTTGTGACACTTCCTCGCAAACTTGAAACAATCAGTTTCCATGGTCAGCCAAAAATAACCTGCCCGCAGCAGTTTTCGCGTCATAGCATGTCCGCCAGCATGCGTACCAAATGTACCTTCATGTATTTCTTCCATGAGCAACTTCGCCTCTTTTTCGTCTACACAACGCAACAGCACCAAATCGTGGTTTCTTCTGTATAAGACGCCATCCGGGTTCAAATAGAAATTACCCGCTAATCTCCTGAGAGTCTTCTGATCTTGACTGGATGCCCCAGCCGGATACTCTCTATTCTTCAGGAAATTAAAGATATCGAAATACCATGGTTTGTCATCGGATGCTTCATCAATAGCAAATACATAAGCTGGCCTGTCAAGCCGAGAGATAATGATTCTGGGAGCCTCGTTCCAGAAGTTGACTTTGTACATGGAAGACAAAGTGGCCAGGGCGTCAGCCATTTGATTCTCTGCTCGCGGTACATGATGCAATTCAACCTTGTCGAAGAAAGGCAACAATTTCCTTGCATAGTTCATGTAGTGTATCAAATTGGGCTGCCGTGTCTCCCATTCCCCTTTGATCTGGTTCACCACCAGAGCTGAGTCTCCGTATACGTCTAAATTTTTGATTCGCAAATCAATGGCTTCTTCAAGCCCCATTATACAGGCTTCGTATTCGGCCTCATTATTGGTAACAGCAAAGGTCAGTCGGGCAGTAAACGGGATGTGCGACCCGTGTGGCGTAGTGATGATTGCCCCTATTCCGCTACCGTAAGCATTCACAGCTCCGTCAAATATCATCTTCCATTTGGAACCCAACTCCGGTCCTTCGTCTGGCAACGGCTCTTCGCAATCTTTCATCTTTAGATACATGATATCCTCGTCAGGAAAATCAAATCTCATCGATTGGTACTCTTCAATAGGCTGCTCCGCCAGATACTCAGACAGCACACTCCCCTTTATAGCCTTCTGCGAGACGTATTGAATATCATATTCAGTCAAGACCATCTGCCAGCGGGCAATTCTACCTGACAACGCCTGCTTTTCAAATACATATTTGATAGGATCCATCTTCGAGATGAGCATGGTTGTATGATTCAGCATGTATTGTCTCAAACGTTTGGCGGCCCAGGCTAGCGCGCAACAAGTTTTCTCAAGCATTGAGTACCGAGATTCGCAGTCTGTAAATTTCTTACTCAGGTAATAAATTGCATGCTCTTTTCTCCCTGTCTCGTCGTGTTGACCGAGAACGCAACCCATGCTTCCCTCAAGAACCGTCAAATACATTATCAAGGGTCTACCTGCCACTGGGGGTATCAGAATGGGAGGCTCCTGCAAATACTGTTTTATTTTATCGAACGCCTTTTGACAATTTTCGTTCCACGTTACAGCTTGATCTTTCTTTAACAGCTTGAATAATGGTTCACACGTGGCTGTTAGGTGAGATATGAACCGGGCAATGTAGTTCAATCTCCCTAAAAACCCGCGCACCTCTTTCTCTGTTTTAGGCGTCGGCATTTCTTGAATTGCTTTTATTTTAGCAGGATCGACCTCTATTCCTCTTTCGCTTACGATAAACCCCAGCAGTTTACCCGATCTTACCCCGAAGGTGCATTTGTTAGGGTTCAGCCTCAGCCTGAACTTCCTAAGTCTTTTAAATAACTTCAGCAGATTCACCAGATGCTCTTCCTCCGTCTGGGATTTGGCAATCATATCGTCAACATAAACTTCGATCTCTTTATGCATCATATCATGGAAAAGAGTCGTCATCGCACGCTGATATGTTGCCCCAGCATTTTTCAAACCAAAGGGCATCACTTTGTAGCAAAATGTTCCCCAAGGCGTTATGAAAGTGGTCTTCTCCATATCCTCTGGCGCCATTTTAATCTGATTATAGCCTGAAAAGCCATCCATGAAGGAGAATACGGAGTATTGAGCAGTATTATCAACTAACACGTCAATGTGAGGAAGTGGAAAATCGTCTTTTGGGCTTGCTTTATTCAAGTCTCGATAATCCACGCACATTCGAACCTTGCCATCTTTCTTTCGCACTGGTACGATGTTGGCAACCCATGAAGGATATTTTGTCACGGCCAGGAAACCAGCGTCCCACTGTTTTTGAACTTCCTCTTTGATCTTCATTGCCATATCTGGTCGAGTTCTGCGAAGCTTTTGTTTGACCGGCGGGCAATCTTCTTTCAGTGGCAGGCGATGCACAACCATGTCTGTATCGAGCCCCGGCATATCTTCATATGACCAAGCGAAGACATCATTATACTCTCGGAGCATTTCAACCAGTCTTCGCTTGATATCACCCTGCAGTGCGGCTCCAATACGAATATTTTTCTCAACCCCTTCCGATCCCAAGTTGATAATTTCGATGACCTCGTCGTGAGGCAGAATGGCTCTTTCCTCTTGCTTCACTAACCAAGACAGTTCTTCAGGAACGTCGCTATCTTCGACAACCTCTTCTTCGGCTTGGAATACCGGGTGCTCGAAGTCGGGACGAGTCATAGGTGGTTCAAGGATGTCATCTGAAAATGTTATCCTGCAAAAGGAACGGTTAAGTGCTTCAAAATGCGTATAAAGCGAACAACCACGTTGCCATTTTATTGAAAAATATAAAACAAGAAAGACAGGGATTACAGTACTTGCACATGAAAAACACCGTTTATTTAACGATTAACACGCAATGTTCATAACAACACAGCCCTAAGCAAATCCTGATGCCCCGGGCAAGACATCAGATTATTCAACAATTAATAAAGCAAAGCATTACTGTTTAAAAGTCACAGGAACAAGCTCCTGAATAGACCAGTTGCACAGTCCTTGTCCTGGCGTGCTTGGTTGAATCCAGGCATCCATATCACAGTCGCTGTCTCCTTCGTCCGACTCCGAAGCAGCATTGACGGTTTCATGACACACCCCACTGGCAGAGATGGTGATTGGCTTTCCGAAACGGGGTGCCCCTACGGAAGGAGTTGATGACGACGGTTGGTATCCCAGCCCGAACCGGTCCATCTTCACAGGAATGTCCAGCACTTTGCCCCAGCCCTTTGCTTCTCCTGCTTCTACTAGAGCTTGAGCTTCTTTATACGATGAGACGGCTATCTCCGACGCTTTGCTCGGCCCAGGACCTTTGTCCTTAATGCGCAAACCTTCGAATGCCTGGCAGGGTGTTTCGTGGATTTCTCCGTCGACCTCCACATATTTAAATGACGACAGATGGCTGACCAGGATGTCCTCTTCTCCGCACACGGTGACTACGCTGTCTCCGACCATATATTTTAACTTCTGATGCAGGGTGGACGTGACTGCCCCTGCCCCATGAATCCAGGGTCTTCCAAGCAAGCAGCTGTACGCAGGCTGTATATCCATGATATAAAACTCCGTTGCAAACACTTCCGGCCCCACCTGCAGAGGCAATGTGATTGATCCAAAGACTGTTCTCCGCGTACCGTCAAATTCTCTGACTACCAAATCACTGGGTGTACACAAAATTCCTCTAACATCCAGCTTCATCATCGCCTTCTTGGGCAGCACATTCAAAGACGATCCGGTGTCAACCAATACGTGCGACATTACTGATCCTCTACACTCGACAGATACGTGCAGCGCCATATTATGATCTCTTCCTTTCGGAGTCAAGTCAAAATCGGTAAAGCCCAAGCTGTGGCCTGCATTCACGTGTGCCAACACTCCTTCCAGCTGATTCACGGAGACGTCTTGGGGTACAAAAGAAGTATCCAGGACTTTCAGCAACGCATTTCTGTGGGCTTCCGAACACAACAGCAATGACAGGATAGATATTTTGGACGGCGTCTGCTGCAGATGCTCCACAATCTTATAATCACTTTTTCGAATCAAGCGCATGAACTCTTCTACATCCTTCGATGCTGCTTCTTTTTCACTCGCTTGCACCGGAACATTTTCAACCACTTTCCCTTTTCCTTTCGCTAGTCTTTCAGCCTCCACTTCAGGAGATATAAAGATCCTGCCACTCCTTGTCATGCCTCCTGAGCCGACAACATTATCCACAGTCTCGGCTGGCTCTTATTAACATCAATTTTTATCCCGTCACAATACACCTCTAACCCATATGACCATGGGACTGCTTTTGTGTTCTCGTACGGGATCGGCCCGGCCTTAGTTATAGTGATCGGTGGTCGCTGAGCTGGTGCGGCGATAGTGATTGTCTTCCGAGGAATTGTCACAGTGGCCACATCATTCTGATTATCTGCTACTGCCCCTGCGGGCTCTTCAGTGGCTGCTTGGTCAAACTGCAATATGCCTTCATCAATTAAAGCCTGAATGCCCTTCTTCAAATCATCACACCCCCCAGCTAGGGTCCAACAGTCTAAGCAATACTCGTCACATCCCGGGTAAACACCCCCTTGTAACAGTCGGCTCTTTATCTCGCTCAGCGGCGTCTTTAAATCACCGACATTCATAATCAGATTTAACCCTTCCTCAGTCAGAATGGCGTTAGCCCCGTGATTAGGCATGGGTTTCTGCACTATATTCGGACCTGCCGTTCCGAAATTGATAGTCTTATTGTCCAAAAGATCCTGCACAACATGCTTAAAAGCATGACAACCTTCTATATCGTGACCCGGGGCTCCAGAATGAAACTCACAGTGCCTGCTTGCATCGTAACCAAACGGGGGAGCTCCCGTTATCGGTGCCAGAGTTCTTTTCTCTACCAGGTTCAATCCCAACAATGTCTGCAATAAATCAGCATATGTCGTGGGAGGCTTCTCAAACACTCTTCTTGGTTTACCACCCTGGAATCTTCGCTGAGCCTGCTGTGCCCCCTGCTGAGGCTGCTGCTGCTGCATTGGCTGCTGCTGAGACGGTTGTTGTTGCTGAAGTGGTTGCTGTTGATACGGGATAGTAACACTCGCCACCTGCTGCGGCTGACGATATTGACCTCGTCCCCTGCCTCGGCCTCGGCCTCCAAATACTGCGCTTGCCTCGCCCTGACGGCGCCCGCCAAAAGCTTTCCTATTACTGCCAGATGCAGTTGATTCCTCGACTTGGAACTTTCCTTGCTTGATGTTACGTTCAATCTTTTCTCCCATCAGAATTAAGTATGAAAAACTGGCCAGAGACGTGTGAAACAGCATATCATGAAACAGACCTGTGAATGTGCCGACAAACATGTCATTCATTTCCTTATCTTCTACAGGAGGACGGACCCTGGCAGCCATATCGCGCCACCTTTGCGCGTACTCTTTAAAGCTCTCCCCTTTCTTCTGCGACAGCCCTGCCAATTGGACCCGATTGGGCGCCAAATCGCTATTATACTTGTAGTGAGCTACAAATGCTTCTGCCAATTGCTTCCATGTCTTGATATCAGTTGGCTCCAACCCCATGTACCACTCTAGGGAAGGGCCTGACAAACTATCTTGAAAGAAATGCATTATCATTCTTTCATCAGTTGAGTATGCCGACATCTTTCTGTAATAAGCTCGTACATGCACTTTTGGACATGTGTCGCCTTTATACTTATCAAACGCAGGGGCTTTGAATTTGATTGGCACCCTTAAGCCAGGTACCAAGCCCATTGTTGCCATGTCCAAACCCACAGCACTTTGGTTTAGGACTCCCCTCATCTGCTCTTCCAGCATTCTAATCTTCTGGGAGTCATCCATCGGCCCTTCGAAACCTCCTCCGGAGAAGGCGTCCTCCTGCTGATCTTCTTGCCACATACCGTTTCCAGCCCCATACCCATCATATCCATTATTACGTCCAGCTCTGATCTGATTCATCCCCGGACCTCGGCCCCTGTTGCCATACCCTTGAACACCTTCAGCAGGACCAAAAGCCATAAACCCCGCGCCGTTTCCGTTTCCAAAGCCTCCGTAACCCTGATTGGTCACACCATAACCATCCTGCCCAAAGCCTTGAGCATTAAAGCCATACTTCCCCGCATTATCGAATCCCTGATCATTGAATCCGAATCCAGTATTGACAAAGCCGTTGCCGCCTAGATTATCTCCCAAATTGACATCACCCAGCCCAACATTATGGACAGCGGTCTCATTTCCAACTCCGACGTTACCATTTGCAGCAGCGGTAGCGTTGTTGACATTAGCAGCGGGTATATTGACTACGGGTGGAGCCACTGGCGTGGGAGTGCCGTCTCCATGAGCAGTATCGACCCGTACAGACTGATGATCCTCGTTACCATGACCAGCGTTTCGAGCCAACAGAGGTTGGACCATGGCCTGCAAATTCTCCTGTCCTTTCGCAATAGCTTCCATGGTCTGCATAAAGAGAGCGAGCTTCTCGCGCACATCTTGCATCTCGTTCTGCATTTGATCCATGATTCTTCGACAATTGGTGCGGGTAGAATAGCGGTGCGGGTGTTGATCTGCAATCCTGGAAAGTACCTGGTGCAGAGCAGGAAATAAGACACTATTCAAAGATTACCTATAATCCAATATGAGTATGAATGCAATGCAATGTGTCTGTGCATTAGGGAAATTCATTCTCCCAGTTCTAGTGTGAAGGTGCCAGTGCAGTGACAGCATTGACAATAGGGATATCGGAGCTAGACCATATAAAGCCTCATATATTGCTGAGTAACCAATAAGCCAAGAATACAATGTCACTAAGAGTACAAAGAAGGCATGACCTCAACCAACAATCCTGGTGATGGTCAACACTATGCAAATAAAGCATACAAGTTACTACATGAAGTGATCAAATCCTCCCAAAAGTCTGATACTCTTCTATCAACTTCTTGGTCTCTGGATGACTTGGTCGATCAAGCAGTCCTTCAACAAGTTGGTTTCTCTTCTTAAGAACGCGGCACACGTCTTCAGCAGTTTCTTCCCACGTCGCTTCTCCGAAGCAATCTTCTAGCTTTCGCTTTTGAGACACCGCTTCATCCCTGCATTTGATTGCCTTGTTCAGCGCATGCTGGACACTATACCGGGTCATCACTTCTTCCTCACACTTCTTGATGCTAGACTTCAACTTCTCTTCGAGGTCGGAGATTTGCTGCTTCAACTTATCCTCTCTTTTCTTATTGTTAGTGAGTGTAGCATTCCAAGTCTTATTGCAAGAAGAGATCTCTCGGTGAGCGATGTCAAGCGCCTTTTTCTTGGATTCAAGCATGTCGTGGGAACTTCTGAACTCTTGCCCCAGACGTTCGCGCTTCTTCTTTTCTTTGGTCAGCTCAGCCCCTAACCTGTTTAACAGCTCGATCTGTTGTTGGAAAGCATATACGGCCTTGTTTCTCTCACTGCGTACCTGGGCTAACTCTTGCTCTAACCCTTCATTGATCTTCATCAAGGCTTCTTTTTCTCTCACCACTTGCTCGTATGCCTCCCTAGAAACAGTAGTTGGCTCCGCTACCGGAATAGGGACAGGAATTGGTGCATTTGGAAATGGCATCTTCAACTGACTTGCTCTTTCCTGGATCCAAACCCTATAAGGTGCATAGGCCTGGCAATCGTTCTTACCTAACAGTGGTTTCCCCTTGCGGTTAATACGTGTCCAGGCGTGTTGCAACTCAGCTAGCAATTCTCCCTTCAAATCACCTGTGAAGTACAGAGATTCCTGTACTTCTTCCTCCTGAGGTGGATTCTTCAGTGCATATCCGAACTGGCGAATGAATAGAGAAGGGTTGTAATTGATACACCCTTTTCTTCCTATCAACGGCACATTAGGGTACCCAGAACAACTGAAGATGAGCTCAGATCCCAACAGGTCTCGATCAAACCACTCCATATCTTCCGACGATAGCCTCATCAGGCGCTCTGGCCAACCAGCTGGGACTGTAGTCTCTGCAACAGATCTTCTCTTAGGAAGGTGACTCTCAAACCACCTACTCAACAAGGGTACACACAGATGAACATTCTTCCCTCTTCCCTTCTCATTCTTGTAATGCAGTGAGTGGTAGAGATCTCCGAGTAAGGTAGGTACAGGATTACCAGCGGCAAACAAGTAGAAGGCGTCGAAGTCCACAAAATCCGGTATATTGGGGAACAGTACTATACCATAAATGCACAAGGCCAACACAGCATTGAAAGCAACCCAGCACCCGCTCTTGGCATACTCTTGGGCTTTACCAACTAAGAATTGGAGTGAGAAGCCTGGAACTCCACGGGAAACAGTAGTCACAAGTTCAGAAGCATCAATATGCAAGGCTTTTGCCAAATCCTCCGGCTTGGGCTTGGCGTCATAATGAATGAATGGAACCTGGTTCTGCACGGGCAGCTCAACATACTCAGCGTATTCCTCCAGGGTTGGTCCCATAATAAAGTCAGAGAACGTAAAGCACCTCAAAGCAGGGTCGTAGAATTGCATCAAAGCATACAGCCCATCTAACTCTACCTCTGTAGGTTTGCACACCAATCTCAGTAGTCTACCATAGCTCATCCGGAAGCTCCTACGAACACCCTCATCAGCAAGAGAGATCAACCCAAGTAGAGGAACAATATCAGGCGTAGGCAATTTGTAAGCAACCGTTCTCCTTAAGCTAGTCATGATCAAACACTCAGAAGTCTGGGCACTAGAACTAGGGAAATGCAAATGCGCCTGCAGCACAGACACACGTTAGTGAAATGCAAATGGTAATGGATATGCAGTGATGCAATGCAAGTAACATGCAACAGGGACCAAAGCGGTAGCTGAATAGTCTGAACCCAATCAAGAAAGGTCTCAGATAGACCATCCAGAAGTCCTCAAGCCCTGGTCTCAGATATACCTCAAACAAAGCTCCAATATTGGTCTCTGATAGACCCCATAATCATAGCCTGAATGGTCTCTGGCAGACCTCAGATCATATCCCCCACTGGTCTCTGACAGACCTCAGAACACATCTCCAAATAGTCTCTGACAGACCTCGGAACACACCAACTGGTCTCTGACAGACCTTAGAACCCTCCATAAATATCCAAGATCCTGATCAACAAACCGGTGGTCTGAAGGTCTAGTTACCTGCATAACCCTGAATCCCCTCACAGGTGGGTGGCCCTATAACTGGCACAAGGTACGGCATCCTATGCGGTCGTCGGCGTCACAGACTTTCAGGGTTGATGATACGATTCCCAGAAGGAGTGGCATCATCAATTCCTGAAGAGGCCTCACTTAGCCAACTTCCAAATGATCGGTCCCCAGAGTCGACAATCCAACTAACCAGCAACCCACGCCAACCAAAGGAAGGGGCAGGAGGCCAACCAGAGGAACCTCGTCTGAGTGTAGATTTCATGGGACACCGAAGCAAGCAAAGCAAGCGGGCGCCCACTAATTTCTACTCTAATTCTAGGTACACTCAAGCCCAGGTCCGGCTTATCTCTCAATATCAGAACACCCGTCACACCCCAGATACAACAACAATAATCAATACATAAAGCTGAAAATACAAGGTTAGAAATATAAAATAACTCCATACAAAATCCTCGACGGGAAAACAAGCGTTAGGATTGACTCTCTCAACGGACGTTGGATCCCAAATGCACAAGAACTATCGCAGTCCTTAGCAGCCAGGGGACGTTGGGTCCCCAGCAGAGTCGCCAGCTGTCGCTACTGCGAAAATCGGCGCCGGCTGAACAGAAGAGTCGCCACCGTGCGTTATTTATCCCACGGGAGGGAAAGGAAACGCTCAGAGTAAACCTCGCACAACATGGGAAAGGTATGGTCGTCGCAACCAAAACCTGGATTCGGGAGTCGGTTACGCAAGGGGAAGGTATTAGCACCCCTCACGTCCGTCGTACTCGACGGGATCCACGCTTGTTTTCGGGTATGGATTGTTATTCTATCTAAACTATAGGTCAAGGGTTAAAAAGAAAATAAAATGAAAATAAAAATGACTCGGCAAAGTATCGCACTTTATGCCTACGTATTCCCGCCTGGAACGAGAAATCAGAGTCAACGTAGTTCGCCTACCTACGGGAAAGGAGGGGAAGGTTGCTCGCTAGGATATCGCATCCTATGCCTACGTACTTTCATACAGCATGAAAGATCAGAGCAAATGTAGTTCGGGCCACGTACGACACAAGTCTGTCTTGATTGATTTTATTCCTTCTGAAAAAGGTTTTTCTGATTAACAGTCCCGGCGGACAAAAATGACGTCTTGATGAGTTCACATTCTTTTACGGAAGAAGTGTCTTTTATTGTGTTTGAAATATTATTGTGTTTTTCTATTTGTTTTGAAGGAAGAAGAGATGACACTCTACAAATCCTAGGGTTAAAAGGGAATAAAATCTACCCTAATGTTATCATGCATGGGTTAAGACCTAGTGTCTATCATGTTCCTCTCTTACACAGAGAGAAAGAGATCCTAAGGGAATAGACAGCAACAGAAGCAATATCAGATATATACAGTAAAACAGTAAAATGCATGAATGCAGCAATACAAGCGAGGCAAGGGAGTCCCACTCAACCTCGAACCTAGAAAACAATAGGCAAAAGTGAACAGACTTCACTTTCAACCCAACAGGGTAAACAGCAAACAATACAGTCCAGAAAACCAATCAATACATCAGCAATGAAATACAACAGCAAAAGAAACAGCATCAGCAGCTCTGAATCAACATCTGGCTTCAAGTAATCTCCAATCAGCTACAGGCTTCAACAAGCATCAGTCTCCATCTTCATGACCTTTAGGCAAAGGCTTTGATCATCATTCTTCCATCTGCAATGGCTTTTCTTCAAGTTCAAACCTCCAGGATGAGGGATTAGTCACAAGAGTGAATTGGGTGTTAAGCAATCAGTTGACTACCAAGGGTGGTGAACAGACTGCTTCTAACACAAAAGACATTTTCTCTCAAGAGTTCTATCTCTTAGACACTATCACCAAGCCTTCCAAAGGAAGGGGGTGAGTGTCTTAGAGAGACTCTGAATCACAGAGAAGAATGGATGCAGACAAGGCAATCCATGTTTGAGAAACAAACTTTCTAATCTAGAGCTCTGCCTAGCTCCTAAACCCTAGTCTCCTCAGCATCTGCTAGCAAGAATCTTCTCTTCAACTCTGGAAGTTGAACTTCAATCTCTGGATCTCCAATGGCTTTTATCTCCTCAAGTCTTCAGCTCTCCCAAGTCCCCAGACAATCCCAATACCCATACAAGCAAGCAATAATCCCCAGAGGGCACACCACACCAGTCAATCAGATATACAGCATATCAATAGCAGTAGGGGAATCCTGACTTTTTCTAAGGGATCTAATAACTACCCATAGCCCCTATAGTCCCATAACTAAACTATTCAAACCCTAAGTCCTAAGGGAAAAGAATCAAATCTCCTAAGTCATTACTTAAAACCCTAGTTTTATCCATGTTGTTCAAGCCTATTTTAAGCACCTAAAATTAATTTCTAAAAATGGGAACTAAATTGCATCTACAAGTTTGATGTCTAAACTAAACAACCTAAAAAGAATGGATGAAAAATATGAAAGTATCTAATAGAACAAAAATTAACAAAATCATGTATGAAATGAAACCATTTAAAATGTTATTTATTTAGAAAATATGGGAAAAATATCAAATAAAAAATAAAATGCAATTTTTATTTTTTATAATTTTCTAGACATCCTAAAGAAAAATATGCAAAAAGAATGAATTAAAAATGATGATTTTGCTATTTATTATGAATTTTATAAGATGCATGAAAAAATTAAAGAAAATAAAAGAAAATATGAAGAAATAAGATGGAGGGGGTGAAAATAGCAAATAATCCAGTTCAGCGCATTGGGCTTATTAAATTGGGGGGTGCGGATAGCTCTCTGAGCCCAATCCCCCCAATTAATGAAACGCTGCGTTTCAATTCTTTTGAAACTTCCCTCCGTTTCAACTTTAAATGTGGAGCGTTGGATGAGGATTTGAGTCAACAGTCAAATGGGGATCGTGTGGTGCTGGGGTCGTCTTCAACCTTGAGCCCAAACCCTAGCTCAGAAAAACCCTAACCTGCATACACCTTCGAGCTACTGGTTCTCTCTCCCTGTTCCATGAAATCAAGAACTTCCAACAGCAAACTTGCATTATATCAATCCCTCTACACATTCATGCCAATAGCTTATCCTAAAACTCAATCAATAAGGTAATTCGATAGGCGCAACAGGTCTGATTCACCATTCTCCAACTGATATTGATCCTCTCAATTCTCTCTGGAACTCATCCTAAACCAACCTACAACTCACCCTGATCATTTTAAGCATCCAATCCAAGATTATCTCTCATGATTCTTGACATTCTAAGCTTCACCAGAATTGGTGCACCATGATCAATGTCCATGAAACTTGCTCAAACTTATCAAAATCAATCATCACACCTATCCTAACCAGTCTATACTAACAATTCCCTATAACTCTCATTCAATCATGTAATTCGAATGAAGTTACCAACCTGTTATGATGCTGAAAACAGTTATGGAATACACTTGATCCAATGCTTGGAAGGAGGGGAAACTGATCAGTGATCTTGGAGATGAGTTCTGTATGCAATCAGAGAGGCTCCAAAGCTTTGAATCTTCTAGTTCCAAGGTTCTTGCACTTTGAATGATGATGATGAATAGCACAATTCCTTGCTCAATTTGCCAAAGAAATGTGTGGATTCTGACCTTTGTGTGATGATGATGAAGATTGAATCAAGAATGTTGAAGTTTGGTGAGAAATTGATGGAGTTTGAGAAGCTTATGCAAGAATGGAAAATGAGTGAAAATGGAGGTTTTGAACAAAGTGGTAGCACCAACCCTTGCATGATTCAGCTTGCATGAATATATAGGTGATATAGGAACCTCCTAGAACATTGGAGAAATTTCCTTTACACTTTCCCTTTTCAATTTGGATTATGTTACTTTCAATTCAAGCAACCATGGATAACTCACAAATTATGACCTAAGCTCAAAATTCCACTTTATCCAATGTTTTTAAAATGCCTTTTCCATTCAAAATGACCTATAATTTTGCATCATTTGGCCAAGATATGAAAAATACCATTTTTTAAGCCATTTTCCTTCATTAAATTCACCAATTTTGAAACCTTGTGCTATGGACATTTCCAATCTCTCATGGTCACTTTTCTAGACTCAAAATGTCATTTGGAGCAAGTTTGATGTTGTAAGTTTTTTCATTTGAGGCCTCCTTGTGTGAGTTTTGGGCATAGGTTAAAATGACCTGTAATTTACAAATGACCAAAATACCCTTTGATTGCCAAGACCATAAGTAGAGTTCCCCACATCATATGAAAGCATACTATACCATTATAGAAAGCTAAGACAATAAGGAACAATTATTATGTTGACCAGAAATTCATTTGAAATCTCCTTGAGGGGTAAAAATTGCTTGGAAGTCAAGTCACTTTCACAGACAAAATTTCAGATACCTCAGATGACCTGTAACTTGCAAGGACCACAACTTGAGTTCTATAAATCTCCTTGATGTCTTCCACCACTCAAATTAAAGGTCTTGAGATCATCTACAAGTTTCATGTTGGCCAAGGATCCATTTGAAGCTTGCATTTTGACTTATCTTGCTTGGAAACTTGACCTAAACTAGGGGATTTTACACAGAAACCCTAATTTAGAGACTCCTCTTCTCCTTGATTTCTCTTGAATTCTTCTTAGCATAACAACATATCCTTGTTCTCCATGTCAAATGATGAACCCCACATCCCTTCAATAGACCTGAATACCCTTAAATCAATCAATTGACCTAGGGTTGACCTAGGGTTGACCTAGATGAAACCCTAGTTGACTGTCTTCAACTGCAATTCTTGTGATCCCATCAACAACTTGTTTTCTTCTCCAAATGACTTTCTAAGTCCTCCAAGATGTCTAGATACTCCCCATGCTCTCAATTCACAACTCATAATTCCCTTGTTGATCCTCAGACACCCTCAGTTAGGAGATATACTCAGTGCTTGATCCACTGAACTCCCTGCTTTCAAATTCTTTCTTGATGACTTGAATGAGATTGAATTAGGATAATAACCTCTGGATAGGCCTCTAGAGATGAGAATAATGCTTGATCCCCTGTTAAATGACTTGCTATGCTTATGCTATGCAGATGATTAGTCTATGTACATGACTCTATATGCAAATGCTAATGATATTGAAACATAAACCAAGTGAATAAGGTTGAGCAAATTTTAGGGTGCAACACAAAGCAAAACAAAATACAAGCCCACAAGGACAACACAAACAACAATCAACTACTAAAATCAATTAAAAATAGTATACTATTATATTAAAATCTAATATAATTTCTAGGGGATCCTATATACCTACCCTTAATACCCTATATGTCCCAATATCTAACTTGACCTAGAAACCCAAAATTCTAGTGTTATTGTGGACCTATGTTAAGGATTGACCTAAATCTACACAACCTAAAGTCATCTAATCAAAACTAATTAAAAACTAATCACAAAATTATGGAATAAATCCATAGGGGAGCTAAAGTCCTAATCTAACTATCCTAAAAAGAATGGCCTAAAAATTCAAAAGGAACTATCTAAACAAAATTCTACAAAACTATGCATCAACATAAAATGAATTAAAAAGCTATTAAAAAAGAAAATACACAAAAAATATTAAAAATGCATGAAATGCAAATGTTTTGATTTTATAATTTTCTAGACATCAATGTGAAATAGGAGAAAAAATCCCCATGTAAAAATTATCATTTTTCTATTTAATATGATTTTTCAAAGTTTAAAATAAAGTGGAGAAAAAGAAAATAAAATGGTAAATGTTTGGTGCAGATAGCAATAGTATGCAGTTCAATATGAGAATGGGCTTGAAATGGGGGTGCCATCAGCAATGCGCGCTAGGCCCAATTTCAATCAGAAAACAAATAACAAAATATAAAGAAAAAAAAAGAAAAAAGCACGGTGCAGAAAGTAAGCGAAATCAGTACAAAATCCAGACGGGCCAAGACTTGGGGTGTGATTAGCAACTATCAACTGAAGCCCAAGACCACAATTTTAATGAAACGCCGCGTTTGGGGTATTTTCAGAACTCCTCTTCAAACGTGAAATTAAATCCCATCCACACGATCTGATCCCAGTCAACGGGTCCTTGCCTCATCCAACGGCCATGACCTTATCTTCTTCCTCCAGCCATTAAAATGGAGGGAAAACTCCATAGTTGCAGAGCTCAAATACCTAACTCGGACTCCATCCAAACTCAACCAAAATCCATGGTTCAAAACCCTAATCTGCTCTAAATTCAACCCTGAATCCACCCATGGTATCAGAATCAATTGAAATGCCCTCAATCTCTAAACCCGATCAAAGATCAAAACTATGCTCAAACTTCAACTTGGACTATTCTTGAAATTGATTGGCTCAGAATGATCACCACCTCACACTGGTTAAATCTTGCTATTAAACTCATGTTATATCTCACTATATATCGTGTTCTTGATCAAAACAAAATTGGTGTCACTATCTTGAATCTCACCAAATGATCTCAAACTTTCCAGAATCCATCTCCTACTTGTCTCTAACCATTCTAACCTAACAAATATAACTAACAATGCTTAAATTAGGGTGTAGAAGAAAAGTCGCAATCCTGTCAAATCTTGAATACCAGATAGGTCAAATCTTCAGTTCAACCTCTCAAACTCTTCAGAATCACTCCTTGATTGATGTTAATGCTTCTGTTTGCAAAAGATTTGATCAAAGAAGCTGGAATCTCCAAATCCGATTGTGACTTGCAGCTACCAAAATCCAAATGCTAACTCTTCAATTCTTCATGATCTTGCCCTCAATTTGGTATGCACACATTCAGTATGATCAATGGAAGGTGTTAGGATTGAAAGAATCAATGGAAATGGTGTGGAAAGTAGAAATTGATTTCAACTTGCAATGGAAGAAATTGAAATGGCTATCTCACTCTCCTCTCTAATCTATCACCAACCTTGCATCTGAGCAAGTTCTAATCCATATATAGGATGGTTCTAAACCATCCAGAACTTTCTGGAATCATCCAATGAGAATTTGAGATTCTCATGTCATGAGTTTTTGATTTCAATCCATCTCACATGCCATCTTGTGCTATATCTCTTGAAGCAGCTTGTTCTCCTTTGAAAATCTCCTTAGATGAGATGCATGATGTGTTAGGATACTTAGTTAGCTTGTGTATTGATTTCCCTTGTGTTTTGCATATGTACCTTAATATGCAAGTAACCATTTTCCAAAGCAAGTCCATGATCTAAACCTCAAATCAAAAATGTGGCTGAACCATTGTTTCTAAAATGATTTCTAGAGTCAAAATGACCTATTACATGCCATGGTTTGGATGTGTAGCTTGGAAATTTCAATTTCCAACTTTGACTTATTTAACTTATGCCTCCATTTTAGGTCATTTTTACCATTTTGAGCTACAAGCCTTTTCAACATCTCATGACCTCCTTACTAGCCTTAAAACATCATTTTAAGCAAGTTTGATGTTGAAGATTTTTCCATTTGAAGCTTGGAAATAGGAGTTATGGCCTTATGCTTGAAATGACCTGTAATCTCCAAATGACCAAAATGCCCTTGACTTGTCAAAGCCATAAGTTGAGTTCTACAAATCCTATCAAGGACTTCTAGTACTCTCTAGAAATCTAAGAAGATAAGGAACAATATTAATGTTGACCAAAAGTTCATAGGAATCATCCTTCTTGGGCAAACGTTGGATGCAAGTTGGGTGACTTTCAAGGCCCCAGATTCACATACCTCAGATGACCTGTAACTTGTCAAAGTCATAACTTGAGTTCTACAAACCCTATCAAGGACTTCTAGTACTCAAATTAAAGCTAAGAACAAGCTCTACAACATTCATGTTGGGGGTAAGATGAGATGACAACCATATCTTGAGCTAAACTGCCTTGAAGTTAGGGGTCAAACTAGGGGATTTTACACTGTCAGGCCTTAGAAACCCTAGCTTGAAACTTCTCAAACTCCTCAATCATGATGAGTTGACTTTGGAATCATCCTTATAGCATCTCAATGCATCAATCCATGATCACATGGCTCTTGTATTAGGTCTCAACCCTCTCCAAATCATCAGTTGACCTAGGGTTGACCCAGTCAAACCCTAATTGCACCACTCATGGCTGAGTCTTCTTTAATCTTGCACAATGACCTGTCTAGGCTTCATGATGGCTTTCAAGACATCTCATAAGCTCTCTCAAAGCTTCAAGTCCACATTCTTGGCTTCAGAATCATCTGAGGAGCTCCCACAACTCTCAAGTTAGGAGGCCCACAACCTTGGTTTCAACCAATCTCTCTGAGGATCTCTTAACTTCTCTGACAAAGATATAAACCCTTGAACACTTGAATAACCTTCTTGGCTAGCTTCAAAGTCTTGTTTGGTACTCATACCTCTTGATCTCCTGCATACATGTCAATGAAATGCAAATGATAATGCTAATGTGAATGAGATGAACCACAAGCTAGGTGAAGAAATGTTGGTCAAATTTTGGGGTGCAACAATTATCACCGATGAAAGGGTGGAGAATGGAATTAAGATAGGAAAGATCAACGCTGGTGAGGGGTCCTCGGCAGGAGGAGGAAACAAGAAAGTGTTTGGAAACAAAAGGCGAGAGGGAGATACTAATTTTATATCCAGTTCATGGGGAAGAAATAGAGGTCGGAATCGGCAGAATCAATAGATTGCTAGCATCACTATTCCAGCAGTTCAACAACCACAGCAACAATAGCGTCAACAACAATAGCAACCTCAGCAGAATCAGTAGGGGAACAGAAGATACCAAGATAGAGGTCGGGCAGCGGGGAACAGACATTTTGATGCCCTTCCTATGCCATACTCCCAGTTATTGCAAGCCTTGCTACAACTCCAATTGATTCAAAAGAGGACTATGGCTCCTTTAACCGGACCTCCTCCACCAGGGTACGATGCAAATGCCCACTGCGAGTTTCATTCGGGTGCTCCAGGATATAATATTGATAATTGTAAAGTCTTCAAACATAAAGTGCAAGATATGATTGACAGTAAGGCTATCAATTTTTCCAATGATGTTCCCAACGTGGTGCAGAATCCCATGCCGAATCACGGGCAGGCTGGGGTTAATGCAATTGTAGAGGAAGAGGTGTTGAATTTGATGGCGAGTGTTGATGAATTGAAGACGCCCTTAAGTTTTGTGAAGGCCAGATTGCTAAAGGGAGGTGTTTTCCCGGGATGTGTTGAAGGCTGTGTTGAATGTTCTGCTAATCCTGAGAGAGGATGTGGGTTATTGAGAAGATGTATCCAGAAGATGATGGATGAAGGGGTTTTACAATTTGACCGTTCTGTTGGAAGAGAATCTGAGGATGTAGTGGCTGAAGAAAAGGATGAGATTGCGACAATCTCCATCCCGTATAAGACTGTTACTATCTACGCTCCAAAGCCGCCGACGATAACTATCACCAAAGCAGGTCCTATGCCATTTGAGAGCACTAAGGCCATTCCGTGGAACTACAGAGCCGAAGTGTACTGTAATGGACAAAAGATAAACTTGAGTGATTCCCCTGCAAGTTCAGTTGACAATCTCGTGGGAGCAGGAGGTATTACTCGCAGTGGCCGAGTCTTTTCGTCGCCTGAGGTGATTGCTGATAAGGTGGACAAGGGGAAAAGACCGGTAGTAGAGGAGACTTCTCAATCTGGGGAAAGAGAATCTTTGTTGAAAGACGCGGAGGAATTTATGAGGATGATTCGAAAAAGCGACTATAAGATAGTCGGTCACTTGCAGCAAACGCCTTCCAAAATATCCATCATGTTGTTGCTCCTTTGCTCTGAGGCGCATGGGAATGCATTTCTGAGAATATTAAACACTGCTTACGTGCCACGGGAAATTTCAGTCAATCAACTTGAGGGAGTCGTGGCGCACGTAAACGCAGGAAATGGCTTAGGTTTTACGGACCTGGACTTGACACCCAGAGGCAGAAATCATAATTGTGCGCTGCACATATCTCTGGAATGCCGAGGGGCTGTCATGTCTCATGTGCTTGTGGATGCGGGATCTTTTTTAAACGTACTTCCGAAGAAGGCCTTGATGAAGTTGGATATGAAGGGGTTGATTTGCACACCAAGTGATTTGGTGGTGCGTGCGTTTTATGGAACCCGAAGATCCGTGTTTGGGGAGGTAACTTTGCCGATTCAGGTTGGACCTGAAGTCTTTGATGCAGTGTTTTATATCATGGATATCCAGCCGGCCTACAGTTGTTTGCTAGGTCGTCCGTGGATTCATTCAGCGGGAGCTATTACATCAACACTACATCAGAAGCTGAAATACATGGTTGGTGGTAGCGTTGTTACGGTATGCGGGGAGGAGGATATTATGGTCAGCCATTTATCATCCTTTAAGTATATTGAAGTGGATGGAGAGATCCATGAAACTCTTTCGCAAGCCTTCGAAGCGGTCAAGATCAAAGACAAATCGCCTCTTGTGAGTAAAGAGCCTGAAGTGGCTATGTCCTTGTTTAAAGAAGCTCAAGCAGTGGTACAAACTGGGGCAGTACAGGGATGGGGTCAAGTGTTGGAAATTCCCCACAAGCAAGACAAATTTGGTTTAGGGTATCGACCGTCGTTCTCCTCTCCTTCAGCCTCGCAGAGCGCGCAGCGCTATAAAGGGCTCGTGCAGTTCACCAAGGGGGGAGTCATCCTCGAGAGAATCAATGTTGTATCTGATGAAGATGGAGACAGTGACTGTGACATGGATGCCTGGATCAAGCCATGTATTCCAGGACAGAGCCTGCGCAACTGGTCAATTGAAGAATTCATTCAAGTGATGACAGAACAGTAATGCTTTGTTTTTCCAGTTATTGTACTACCCTATGTCCTACTCGGGGCATAGCGGTATTTTACTTCAGGGCCTTACTTGTTTATGTCTAAACATTGTTTATCAATTAATCAAAGGGCGTTTTCTCATTCAAATTTTGTGATCTCTGTTTTTCTTATTTTTATTTTTCACAATAAGATGGCAACATGGTTTATACTTGTTTGCAAATTGTTTGAAACATTTAACCATTTTCATTGCAGGATACCTATTGCAGATGACACCGATCCAGAACCTTCTATGACTTGCTTCGACTTCGATCAACCGATATATCAAGCTGAAGAAGAGATTGATGAGGATAAAGACTTGCCTGAAGAATTAGCCAGACTTTTGAAACAAGAAGAGAAAATCATTTTGCCTCATCAGGAGGAAATTGAGGTCATTAATCTGGGTTCTAAAGAAGTTGTCAGAAATGTTCGAATAGGGGCTGCGCTACAGAGTGACGTCAAGCAAAGACTGATCGAGATGCTTCGAGAGTATAGTGACATCTTTGCTTGGTCGTATGAGGATATGCCTGGGCTTGATACCGATATAGTGGTTCATCGCTTACCGTTACGCGAGGAATGCCCGCCGGTCAAGCAGAAGCTTAGAAGAACAAGACCAGATATGGCGGTAAAGATCAAAGAAGAGGTCCAAAAGCAGCGGGACGTTGGATTTTTAGCCGTGACCACTTACCCTCCGTGGGTCGCCAACATAGTGCCTGTACCGAAGAAGGACGGTAAGGTAAGGATGTGTGTTGATTATTGGGATTTGAATAAGGCGAGCCCTAAAGATGACTTCCCGCTCCCTCACATTGACGTATTAGTCGACAATACGACTCAATTTTCGGTGTTTTCCTTCATGGATGGTTTCTCGGGTTATAATCAGATAAAGATGGCACCGGAGGACATGGAGAAAACAACATTCATTACACCGTGGGGAACGCTTTGCTACAAGGTGATGCCTTTTGGCTTGAAGAACGTCGGAGCAACATATCAGCGCGCTATGACAACGCTCTTTCATGACATGATGCATAAAGAGATTGAGGTTTATGTTGACGATATGATTGCTAAATCCCAAATGGAGGAGGAGCATCTGGTTAACTTGTTGAAGCTGTTTGAGAGGCTTAGAAAGTTCAGATTGAGGTTGAATCCAAATAAGTGCACTTTTGGAGTTCGGTCCAAAAAGTTATTGGGGTTTGTTGTCAGTGAAAAAGGAATCGAGGTCGATCCTGCAAAGATAAAAGCCATACAAGACATGCCAGTGCCAAAAATAGAAAAAGAAGTCTGTGGTTTCCTGGGAAGATTGAACTACATTGCCCGGTTTATATCTCATATCACCGCCACGTGTGAGCCAATGTTTAAATTGTTAAAGAAAGATCAGGCGGTTGTCTGGAATGAAAATTGTTAAAAAGCATTTGATAAAATAAAAGAGTATTTGCAGGAGCCTCTGATATTGATATCCCCAGTAGCTGGAAGGCCTTTAATCATGTACCTAACGGTTCTTGAGAACAGTATGGGTTGTGTTCTCAGTCAACACGACGAGACTGGAAGAAAGGAGCATGCGATTTATTATTTGAGTAAAAAGTTCACAGATTGTGAGTCCCGTTACTCAATGCTCGAGAAAACGTGTTGCGCACTCGCCTGGGATGCCAAACGTTTGAGACAGTATATGCTCAATCACACAATCATGCTGATTTTGAAGATGGATCTGATTAAGTATGTCTTCGAGAAGAAAGCGCTTTCAGGAAGAATTTCCAGATGGCAGATGGTACTGACAAAGTACGATATACAATATGTTTCTCAGAAAGCCATCAAAGGAAATGTTCTGTCAGAATACCTTGCTGAGCAGCCAATCGAAGATTATCAACCGATGAAGTTTGAATTTCCTGACGAGGATATCATGTTCCTCAAAGCGAAAGATTGTGAAGAACCATTACACGGTGAAGGTCCAAAGAAGGATTCTCAAGGCAAATGATATTCGATGGTGCTGTCAACTCCTATGGTAGTGGAATTGGGGCAATTATTACAATTCCTCATGGTACTCACATCCCGTTCACTTCCAGATTGACATTTCCAGTCACCAATAATGAAGCTGAGTATGAAGCATCTATCATGGGTCTGGAAGAAGCTATTGATTTGAGAATCAAGAATTTGGATGTATATGGTGATTCAGCACTAGTGGTTAATCAAATCATGGGAGAATGGGAAACTCATCAACCGAATCTAATTCCTTACAGAGATTATGCAAGGAGGTTGTTACCCTTTTTTGACAAGGTAGAGTTTCACCATGTGCTGCGAGCAGAGAATCAGATGGCTGATGCTTTGGCAACGCTATCCTCGATGTACAAAGTGAATTTCTGGAATGAGGCTCCTAGAATAGTCATTTCTCGCTTGGACAGACCCGCTTTTGTATTTTCCATTGAAGAGGCTGCTGATGGCAAGCCATGGTTTTACGATATACAGAACTTCCTCAAAAAGCAAGAGTATCCACCAGGGGCTTCGGCTCAGGATAAGAAGACGCTGAGGAGGTTGTCTGGCAACTTTTACTTAAACCCAGATGGTGTGCTATATAGAAGGAACCACGATTTGGTGTTGTTGAGATGTGTGGATGAGAAAGAAGCAACGCTGCTTATGGAAGAAGTCCACGAGGGTACTTTTGGTACACATGCCGGCGGACATGCCATGTCTCGGAAAATGTTACGAGCAGGGTATTATTGGCTAACTATGGAGTCAGATTGTTTCAAATTTGCGAAGAAATGTCATAAATGCCATATTTATGCGGATAAGATACATGTACCGCCGTGCCCATTGAATGTTATGGCGTCCCCATGGCCTTTCTCCATGGGGGGCATTGATATGATTGGAAAGATCGAACCCACTGCTTCTAACGGACATCGTTTTATCCTGGTAGCCATGGATTACTTCACCAAGTGGGTTGAAGCAGCTTCGTACGCCAATGTGACCAAACAAGTGGTAGCAAGATTCATAAAGAAGGACATCATTGCAGATATGGAATTCCCGAGCGAATCATTACTGATAATGGTTTGAATCTGAACAACAAAATAATGAAGGAGTTATGCCAGAACTTCAAGATTGAACATCACAACTCATTACCCTATCGACCAAAGATGAATGGCGCTGTTGAAGCGGCCAACAAGAATATAAAAAAAATAGTGCAAAAGATGGTTGTCACCTACAAAGATTGGCATGAGATGTTGCCCTTTGCTCTTCACGATTATCGTACGATGGTACGCGCATCAACCGGGGCAACTCCTTTCTCGCTAGTGTATGGTATAGAAGTTGTCCTACCATTGGAGGTCGAGATTCCTTCTTTAAGAGTTTTGGTTGACGTAAAACTTGATGAGGCGGAATGGATAAAGAATCGTTTGAATCAGCTTAGCGTGATGGATGAAAAGAGGCTAGCGTTAATTACATATGATCGTTTGTACCAGAGCCGGATGAAGAAAGCTTACGATAAGAAGGTGCACCCTCAAAGCTTTCAGACGAGCAATCTTGTGCTGAAAAAGATTCTCCCACCACAGTCAGATCACAGGGGCAAATGAACTCCCAATTACGAAGGTCCATACGTTGTTCGAAAGGTCTTCTCCGGAGGAGCCTTGTTGTTAGCCACCATGGATGGTGAGGATTTCATATCCCCTATGAACGCAGACGCAGTTAAAAAATACCTTGCTTAAAAGAGACCCGCTGGACACAAAAAGAAACGTCCGGGCAAAAATGGGGCATCCCGGCGAACCATAAAAAACAAAAAATAGGTTCGGGAAAAAATTAGGGATAAAAATGAAAAGATGTAAACCCGCAAAGACGAAAACCTAGAAAGGCGACTTTGGAAAAAATGGGTATCCCGGTGAATCGAAAACCCGAAATGGCGGTTCAGGCAAAAGTTAGGGATTGGAAAAAGCAAATGACTGCGGTCTGCGTTGGAACTTCATTGCTTAGTGGATTGGGAGAACCTGAGGGCTGTTTTCATCTGAATCAATCTCTTCTGAAGACGAAGTGTCGGGAAAGCGTCAGAGTCAGGCGAGTCATAGAAGGATCAGCTCATGGTGTTTGTCTGTGCCATGTTACCGACATTTTTGTACACTCCTGTATTTTTCTTTGCATATCTGTATTTGTTTTGCGCAGCTTCCTCTTTTCAGGAGTTGCATCTGTTGTAAAACTTTGCCTATTTACAGGCCCCTCATCAATAAACATATACTATTCAGTACTTGATCTGTGTGTTTTGTTTTAACTTTTATTGTTTTGTTTGTGAAAACGCCCAATGTTTTGATAAACATGCACTAGCATAAACTTGCAGGCCCTGGCCAATAATTGTTAAAACTTTGAATTAATTGAACAACATTATGAATGATGACTAAGATGGTTCCGTTGCGTAGGATATCTTGTCTGTTTGTTCAGTTTTGCAGGGTCGTTATCCTTGGGGTAAAGAGGTGTGGATGAAGTTCGTCTTATTCCCAGTCTGAGTCTTTCCCCAATCAGTGAAGTTCGTATCTCTATCCCCAGTAGAGTTGTATGCAATTTCGAGTGAGCAGGTAGCGCATACGCTCTCCTTTGGCAGTCGTTGCAAATTTGATCTCCGCAAGGTGCATGCTTGTAGGCACTCCCCAGCGAGTCGTGATTGGATTTTCTCCCACAGAGTAATTTGTAACCTGGTTAGGTTCGTTCCCTGGCGGAGCAATCCCCGGCAAATTGGAAGGGATGGTTTCCCCAACAGTGTTGTTCTCTTTTCCCCAGCAGGATAGAAGAATGTTGTCACATCGGTATTTTCTTTGCAGAAGGCCAGCAAGGGCCCGCTTCTCGGCATAAGTCCAATTCTGGTTGGCATGAGCAAGTTTGCGCTTTATCTCCGACAGAATTGTTGATTCCTCAACAGGGTTATTCTTGTTATCCCAGCAGGATGTTTTCTGTATCTCTAGCACTCGTTTTGCTGATTCAGTTCCGTTGCATCTGCATGCGAGCACAGCATCTACCCAAACGCGTAGCATTTCCATTTTGTATGGAGAATTACGCAATTTTCAAACATATGCATGTGAAACATAAGCCAGGTTGTTATCTCTTTGTTTCAGGTGAATCTCACAGGTGATGGGTCTTTGCCCGTGTGGTAGCTAAACCCCAACTCATGTTATTTCCCCAGTGGAGTTTCTCCGTGATTGTTATCAGTGGATGATCTTAACTTCATGTGGATTTTGATGCTCGCTTTTATTTAGCGAAGGTCTGGCGGCGATGTCAGAAGTTCCCCAGAAATATGGTTATCTGACGGCAATGTTGGATGCTTATTAGATTTGTGTTTGTCTGGTGGCAATGTCAAATGTTTATTATCACTATAGTTGTCTGGCGGCGATGTCAGAGTTCTTTATCCCCACAGGTACTTGACGGCGATGTCAGGTGTTTCTCAGAGTCATGTTTAGCCGGCGACGATGTCAGGTGTTTATTGGATTTATGGTTGTTAACGGCGACGTCAGATTCCCTTACTAGATTTGTGTTGTTACTGGCGGCGATGTCAGGTGACTTTTGTTTTCCCAGCAGCGATGTTGGAGGTTTGTTTCTGGTGGCGATGCCAGGTGTTTTTAAGTTTCCAGCGGCGATGTTGGATGTTGTTTCTGGCGGCGATGTCAGGTGATTTTTGTTTTCCCAGCGGCGATGTTGGAGGTTTGTTCATGACGGTGATGTCAGGTGATTATTGATTTCCCAGCAGCGATGTTGGATGTTTGTTTCTGACGGCGATGTCAGGTGATGTTGGTTTCTTGCGGCGATGTCAGATGTTTTGGTTATTGACGGCGATGTCAATAGTTTAGTCAACTTTGCGATGGTCTGACGACGATGTCAGACGCTTTATTTTAACTGACGGCGAGGTCAGGTGTGACTTACCGGTTAGATTTCTTTGAATGACTGGCGGAGATGTCAAAGAATTGTATCTTGGGATTCTATACGTGTTTTATCTAACAGAGGTCTAACGACGATGTTAGCTATTCTACCGACTTGAAGTAGAAGTTTGACGGTGATGTCAACTGTTATTATAGTCTTAATGTCTATGACTGGCAGCGAGGTCAGGTGTCTGACGGTGATGTTAGGGGAAGTTAATGTAGATAATTGACAGCGAGGTCATATGCTCTTCAGACTGTATGTCATTATTGTGTTCTCGGAGTCGGTTTTCCGAAGATTTTTTTTCCTAGGAGCGTTTGCAGTTTTATTTCTGCAGTTGGAAAATTTTCGGGTGCTTTGGTATTCAACTGTCTTTTACCTTGATTGTTTGGAAGTCGTTCGCTTTTCATCCATTCAGGTCCAAGTCGTTTGAATAGGGGCAGTTGTTGCACCCCAAAATTTGCCCAACCTTTTCTCAACTTGGTTTATGTTTCATTTCATTTCTTTCTAGCATTTGCATTGCATAACATTTTTCATTGAACAGAGGATCAAGAGTTTGTGCTTATCAAAAGGAGCCTACTCAGAGGTTTGAGCTTAAACAAGGGATGTTACTCAAGTTTGAATGGTCATCAAGTCATCAGGAAGTGGGCATTGGTCTTGTGAAAGGAAGGATGGATGTATGTGGGTCAGCTCCTAACTTAGAGGCCAGTTCAAGATCAGCAGAGGATTGTGAATTCATGGTTATGGGTATAAGGTGTTGATAGAGCTCATTGAGTACCTTGAGGTTCATTGTGGAGCTCATCCAAGTGTTTGTGCTAAGTGTGAAAGGTTACAGTTGAAGGTGTTGCATCTAGGGTTTTCATCTGATAAATCCTCAGTCAATTGTGAAATTGGAGGAGATTAAGACTCATTTCAAAGTCTCCATGGTCATGGGATGTTGTGCTAAGATATATGGGACATCATTTCAAGTTCAATTCATCAAGGATCAAGTGTGTGAGAAGTTACTAAATTAGGGTTCTCAGGGTAAAATCCCCTATTTAGTGCCTAACTTCAAGACCACCTATCTCAAGATACAAGTTTCATCTCAACTTTTGACCAACATGGAACTTGTAGAGCATGTTCTTAGCTTTCGTTTGAGTACTAGAAGTCCTTTATTGGATTTATAGAACTCAAGTTATGATTCAGACAAGTTATAGGTCATCAGATGAATGTGATTTTGGTCAACAAAAGTCCACCAACTTCCGAGCCATTTTTGACCTAGAAGGATATTTCTCCTCAACTTTTGGCTAACATGAAAGTTGTAGATCTTAGTCTTAGCTTTCCAAAAAGTACTAGAAGTCTTTCATCTGATTTGTAGAACTCAGGTTATGAGGGTTACAAGTTAGGGATATTTTGGGAAAGTGAGATTATAGGTCATAAAATTATAGGTCCATTTCACCAACTTGCACACTTCAAATGAAGATTTTTCCAACATCAAGCTTGCTCCAAATGGTGTTATTTGTTTAGCCAAGCATTGAGAAGTCATGGATTAGGCTTGGAATGAAGAATTGATGTGTGAATTTTCATGGAAGAAAGCTTAAAAGGGCAAAATTGGAATTAATTCATTTTTAATCCTTTTTGTGCAAATAGGTGCATATTTTGAGTGAAAATCATGTTTTAGACACATTGGCAATGTTGGAATTTGGGTTTGAGGTGTTTTGAAGAGCCATTTTCAAGCTTTCTTCATCATGAAGTTACACAACAAACATCAACCATTGAGATTAAACAAGGCTTTAATCCTAGCCATTCACACTCCATGTGGTACCAGCAAGCATTTTGAGCCAATTTGGAGCCAAATTGATGATATTTTCGTGCACATGAGTGAGCTCAAAAATCAATTCCTTGGATTTTCAATTGGGTTGTTAGAGGCTGAGATTGGGCTCAATTCTTATCAAGATCCATCACATATAAGGTTTTGGTCATGAACAAATCATCAGAACAGAGAATTGGAGGCAAATTGATCAAGAACAACTTTCAAAAAGTGGTGGAAACTCAAAATTCGAACTTGGAGAATTAGCAAGTTTCAAGCCAAATTGTGAATTGGAAAAGCTCTATTGAAGTTTATTGAACGATTCTGGACATTTTTCTGCAAGCTTAAGCTCCAATTGAAGGCTCAGTGGAAGTTCTCCACTAGGTAATTGCAAATCAACTTTACATTCTGGATATGCATTGATTCATTGCCATTTTTGCATATTTGAGATGTAGAAACAATGTAGATCATTAATATGTAAAACGAACTGGCATTTGTGATGATTGTTGGTGGATGCTCAAAAATGTTTGGATCTGTTTTGGCTTATTCTTACGTGTTCTTGCTTAATTGTTGATGGATCTGTAACCTACATAACTTCTAGATGATTTTTAAACTAATTTAGATGAGGTTTGGTGAACTTGAGATTATGATGCACAAGTTTGTTTGATTCGGTTTGGATTTATTACGCATGATAAGTGAATTTTGATGGTGGATTTGAGATCCTCATGATCTCTAGATGAATTTTGGTATAAACTTTGTGCAAAACGGTTGAGTTTTGATGCATGTTGTTGTTGTTGCACTGTTCACGGCGGACAGATACTTGGAGAAGATGATCGGAATTTATTCCAGCTGGCACTAGTTTGTTGCCACGTTTTGTTGACTTCTTAATGGAGAAGACAACCTTTCAACCGTGCGATTTGCGTGCTTCCATTTCGGTCTGTGAGATTAAGAAACATGATAGTCCATGTTTGACTTGTTGCACTTGATCTCATTTGAATATTTCATTTATTTGTTGGCATGCTCAGGACCACTTGATTGCACTACTTTTGATCAAGCGCTCCCCAGCGCACTCCTACCGTGGTCATATGTTGACCGTGTTCCACTTAAGCTGCAAGAGTTTTATTTTATTTTGGATTTTCTGTTGGGCTTAGTGGGTGCGCCTGCTGTTCACACCCCCTGTTTGGGCCCAGTTCATTTTTGAACTTCATTTTTTGCTATTTGCCACACATGTTTGTTATTTTCTTTTATTTTTCTTTTGATTTTTCTTTTATTTTCTGTTTACAATTTAAATCAAATAAAATAACTCCAATACTCTAAAAATTCACCAAAAATATTTTTTATATACTTTGAGATGTCTAATATTTTTTGGACATTTTTATTTTATTTTTTATTTTCTTTTCAATTTAAAAAAGGAATTAAATATTGGAGTTGTTTTAATTGAATTGAATTCTGACTTTGTTTACTCTTGCATTTATTTCTCTTCTTCCTTTTTGATCCAATGATTGAAAATTGATCTTCATCTCAATGATGAGTTGATCAATTTTTGAGGACCATTTTGCCCCTGGTTGTTGACTTTTGGGTTGACTTTTGTGGCTTTTCTTTTTGCCTTTGTTTCTCCCATTTCAAAGTGGTACATCTAAATGAACCTTTTCTTTTGATGGTGCTTTGAGGGAATATTTGTCTTGATCTTTTGGCATCTGATTTCCAGCATGTTTAGCTTCTTTGTGTATTTTATTTGGTATTTTTTGAGCCTTTTTCCTATTTTTGAAGTGACTTGCAAGTTAGGTCATCTCATAGGACAACTCACACAATTACAAGACCTAGTTTGGATTGGAAATGACCTTTGTGGATCCAATAAGCTCTCAACTCTTCTTGTTTCACATTTTAGACATGTTGAGCTTGCTGCATGTTCATTTTTAGGTCAAAATTATGTTCATTGCTTGTTGATTGATGCTTTTCTTTTTGTGCTTTCAACTTGAACTCCTAAGTGATGTGTGCTTGCTTCCTTTGTGCTCTTTGCTTGTATTTCTTCTTGATTTGTTTTGATATTGCTTATGAGCTTTCTTCTCTTCATCTCCCTTCTGTCTAATGACCTTGGAGTGTCATTTAAGGTAGCTTGGTCCTTCCTTAGAAGGAACTTGAAGCTTGCCTAAAGTGATGAATCCATGAGGACTTTTTCTTTATGTTCTTGTCATTTGTTTGTTTGCTTTTGATGCATCTTGTAACACCCCCTTTCTATATCCCCAAAATAAACAATTAAATCATTTAGGCACTTAATAAAATTCCATCAGAGTATAATTATAACATGGTATAAAAGTGGCGCATCACATTATCATTGAAACGAAACATAAATAATACCTGCTCATAAAGATATGTAACAAAAGGGGTAAATCTCAACTAAAAACAAAGCATAGCGCTTAAAACCCACATATCAATATTTAGAATAAAGCAGAAACATCTAAACATTGAAATCACTTCATTAACATAAGCATCATATACATCATTCAGATTAATTCAACTCATCAGTTAAGTTTACAAAACATTCAGCTACAGATACATACACAGATGTATCACAAAAGAATCAAAACAATTCCTAACTACCCAGTGTTACATATCAGAGCCATCTGACCAAAAGAAATGAAGACTCGCTTCACAAAAGACCTCCAGCATCCTACTCTGCAATGCCTCATAGAGCATTATAAAATAGCAGAAGGGTGAGAAATATTATCATAACAAACAATGCATAAAATTATATATATATATATATATATATATATATATATATATATATATATATATATATATATATATATATATATATATATATATATATATATATATATATATATATATATATATATATATATATATATATATATATATATATATATATATATATCATAAAACACAATTATAACATACACGTAACTCACATTTCTCACCACAACTTGTTACAATACATCACAATATACACGTACATAATCAATCACATTCACCAATTCATGCTTCACAATTCATGGCATTTCACTTAAACATTTACAATTATGTTCATTTCACCAAAACATCCTATAAAGATGATAATGCAATTCATAGAGACCGACTCACGACTCTATGTAGATGCAAATGTGGTACCGACTTGTTCAGCAGGTTCAATTGAAGAACCAAAATGGAACCATCGCTCGTTACCGAAGTAACTCCCCGTCGGGCCTACGATGTTCACCCATCGCTCACACCCCACATGGGCACATGATGTTTCAGGATTGCTCACACCCCACACGGGCATACAATCCGGTTTCTCACATCCCACAAGGACACGCAACTGTTCTGCAGATTCTCCACGGAATCAAAATAAACCATCGCTCACACCCCACAAGGGCACACGATCGTTTCTGCAGATCCTCCTAGGGATCAAAGTAACTAAACCATCGCTCATACCCCACAAGGGCACACGAGGTTTCTGCAGATCCTACGCGGGATCAGACACACAAGAATGCAATCATGATGCTACACATGCAACACGACTCAATACACTCTTAAATGCACACATGTTTACAAACATATTCAAGCATTCTTCACATCATACAAGTACATGCAATTATGCACATTCACATCAATATCACCATGCAATTCCATTTAATTCGAACAATTGCGCAAAATTGCCAAACAGCCACATACACATTCCACAATTCATAATCTAGGATTCACGCCATACGGCTACCCACAGCACAATATAACTCAGCATGATCGATGCCTCGAGCAAGAAAATAATCAAAGTTAAGTCGGAAACCCGACCTTGGATGGAAACATTAAAGAAAACACAACCTACCACGTTCGCCACCTACTCGCTTAGCGAACTCCTAGCGAGTATTCGCTACTTGTTCGCCTAGCGAACAAGCTCGCGAAGGCAAACAGAAGCCTCTGACTTCGTTCGCTACCTCGCTCGCTCAACGAACCCCTAGCGAACCTTCACTACCCCCATTCGCTACCAGCAAACACCATAACATGCATTTTGTCCAAGTCTGGGACCGTTGGCTACCTATTCGCCACTACTCGCTTAGCGAACGTTCGCGACCAGCTCGCCTAGCAAACAACTAGCAAGTGTCTGTGAACCAAAAATTCCTCATTGTTCATAATTTCCCAACCTCTCCAAAACCGACCGATTCTCATCAAACCATTTCCAATAGCCTTAGTCTATCATACCCTGACTATTCTACATCACTTACGTCGGATTCTACCCGATAAAACATCTGTTCTACCGATTAAACTCATTATGCCCTAAAATGAAAAATGAGCAAAACTCTCCCCAATCCAAAACAAAACCAACAAGAACACCCATAATCATACACATTGTAAGAATAATAAAGTTTCACACCCTTACCCGATCAATCGAAAGCTTAGAAGTGGATTCTTGATGATTCTAGGTTTTTCTCCTCTTTTCTCTTCTCTTCCTTTCTTTCTCTTCTTTTTCTTTCCTCTTGGTTTCTATTCTCTCTATTCTTTCTCTTTTCCACTTATACTCTTTCTACTCTATTTATCTCAAAATAACTACTAATCAAGGATTATCTAAAACACCCCCTCTAATTAATTCCCAAAACTCTCCAAATAATAAAATGGCACAACATACACACATAACATATTATCACATAATTCCACAATAAAATAACAATTAACCAAATAAATTAAAAGACTCAACAAAATAATGGGAAATTCAGAATCGGGGCGTTACAACTCTCCCCCACTTTTGAAATTGTCGTCCTCGAAAATATTACCTGATCCAAACAACTCTGGATGCGACTCTCGCATCTTACTTTCCAATTCCCAAGTCATATCGCCTTCTGCAGCACCTCCCCATGCTACTTTCACAAGCGCAATATTCTTGCCTCTTAACTTCCTAATCTCTCGGTCCAAAATTTTAATCGGCAAAGCTTCCACTATAAGGTTATCTCTTACTTCAACTTCGTCCATAGGGATAACATGTGAAGGATCCGGAACATACTTCCGAAGTTGCGAAACATGAAACACATCATGCAAATTCGAAAGATTCGGAGGCAACGCCACACGATAAGCCACAACACCAACTCGTGCGATAATCCGATACAAACCGATGAGATGAGAAGTCAGCTTCCTCGACTTCAAAGCACGACCCACACCCGTAACTAGCGTAACTCTTAAAAACACATGGTCGCCCTCTTGAAATTCAAGATCCTTCCTTCTCTTATCATGATAACTTTTCTGCCTACTCTGAGAAGCTATCATCTTTTCTCGAATCAATCTCACCTTCTCCATCGTCTGCTGTACCAACTTCGGTCCAACCACCGACCTCTCACCAGTCTCATGCCAACACAAAGGTGTTCGACATTTTCGACCATACAACGCTTCAAATGGAGCCATACCTATACTCGAATGAAAACTGTTATTATAGGTGAATTCAATCAATGCTAAATAACTATCCCACACACCACCTTGCTCTAGCACACAAGCTCGTAACAAATCTTCCAACGATTGAATTGTCCTTTCGGTTTGACCATCTGTTTGCGGATGATAAGCCGAACTCAATCTCAACTGCGAACCCAAAGACTTTTGCAAACTTTCCCAAAACCTCGAAGTAAACCTTGGATCTCTATCTGATACAATGCTCTTGGGAACTCCATGCAACTTCACAATCACCCGACCATAGATCTCAGCTAACTTCTCCAAAGGATAACTAATATCAATCGGAATAAAGTGAGCAGATTTCGTAAGTCTATCAACAATCACCCAAATTGCATTGTGACCTCTTTGCGTATTCGGAAACCCCGTAACAAAATCCATCGAGATACCATCCCATTTCCACTCTGGGATATCCAACGGTTGCATTAGTCCAATAGGTTTCTGATGTTCCACTTTAGACTTCTGACAAGTCAAATACACATACACAAACTGAGCCACATCTCTCTTCAACCCAAACCACCAAAAGATCTTCTTCAAGTCTTGGTACATCTTATTTGCTCCCGGATGAATACTCAAATTACTACGGTGTCCTTCTTCCAATATCATCCTTTTCAACTCTGCATCATCAGGAATATAAATACGACCACGAAACCTCAAAACTCCAAAATCATCAACTTTGAAGTCTTCTTTCTCTTTTGTCATCAAGTCAACAAACTTCAAATCCAACTTTTGCCTTTCGCAAACGGTTGCAAGAAAATCATTCGTGAATGAAGCATACCAAGTCTCACGCTCCTCGACGTCATATCACAAACCAAACTCAAATCTCTAAAATTCTCCAATAATTCCCATTCCTTTACCATCATTGCGGACACATGCAAAGACTTCCGACTTAAGGCATAGGCCGCCACATTTGCCTTACCCGGATGATAATTTAATCCAAAATCATAGTCCTTCAAAAGCTCTAGCCATCTCATTTGCCTCATATTCAATTCCTTCTGATCAAATAAATACTTCAAACTCTTGTGATCACTAAAAATTTCAAACCTTGCACCATAAAGATAATGCCTCCAAATTTTTAACACAAAGACCACGACCGCTAATTCCAAATCATGAGTAGGGTAATTCTTTTCGTGCACTCTTAACTGCCTAGAAGCATAAGCCACAACCGTCCCATCTTGCATCAAAACACCACCCAAACCAGTCAAAGAAGCATCACAATATACCACAAAAGGTTCTTTAGGATTCGGCAAAATCAAGATCGGCACTGTTGTCAATCTTCTCCTTAACTCCATAAAACTTTTCTCACAATCAACATCCCAAATAAAAGCCTTTCCGTTACAAGTTAATTGCGTTAATGGAAGTGCCAACTTTGAGAACCCTTCAATAAATCTCCGGTAATAACCTGCCAAGCCCAAGAAGCTTCGAATCTCCGTAACTGTCCTAGGTGTCTCCCACTGCATTACCGCATCAATCTTAGATGGATCAACACTAATACCATTACCTGAAATAACATGCCCAAGAAAGCTCACTTTTGACAACCAAAACTCACACTTCGACAACTTGGCATACAATTGCTTCTCCCTCAAAATCTGTAACACAATTCTTAAATGTTCCTCATGCTCTTCTTGAGACTTAGAATAAATCTGAATGTCGTCAATAAACACAACCACAAAACGATCCAACTGCTCATGAAAAATACGATTCATGTACTCCATAAACACACCTGGCGCATTAGAAACTCCAAATGGCATCACTAAATATTCGTAATGTCCATACCGTGTCCTAAAAGCCGTCTTTTGAACATCTCCTTCCTTCACACGAATCTGGTGATAACCTGATCTTAAATCAATCTTGCTAAAAACTCGTGCTCCAACCAATTGGTCCATCAAATCATCAATTCTAGGAAGCGGATACTTATTCTTAATTGTCACTTTGTTCAACTGTCGATAATCAATACATAAATGCATACTTTCATCCTTTTTCTTTACTAACAACACCGATGCACCCCAAGGAGAAACACTTGGTCTCACAAACCTCTTTTCTAACAAATCACTCAACTGCTTCTTCAACTCTACCAATTCTGATGTTGACATACGATACGGTGCCATTGAAATTGGTCTAGTACCCAGAATTAGATCAATAGAAAATTCAACTTCCCTTTCCGGAGGTACATCTGTAACATCCTCCGGAAACACTTCTGGAAATTCACACACCACTGGAAACACGTCAAGTCCAACCTTGTCCTCTACCGACAACGATGCAAATAAACCAAACAACTGAGCTTCGTCCGCCAAAAGTTTCTTCAACTCTTTAGTGGATAGAAAACTCTCACTTTCATCATCTTCCAAAGAAGGAAACCTTACCAACTTATGATAGCAATCTAAATAAACTCTATTAAATTGCAACCAATTCATACCCAAAATCACATCCAAGCCTTCCAACGGCAAACACACCAAATCCATAAGAAAGTCTTTACCATACATGGTCAAGGGACAACTTACGCACACCAAAGAAGTAGTTACCGACCCTGAAGCATGAGTCTCAATAACCATGCCACCACTCAAAGAAACCATGCGCAAACCCAAATGCTTAGCACATCCAAGAGAAATGAACGAATGAGTCACTCCAGTATCAATAATAGCAACTAAAGGCATATTATTAATAAAGCACGTACCTTTAATCAAGCGATCTGCATTAGTAGTGTCTGAACCGGCTAATGCAAATACTTTTCCACCCGACTGAGCTTGCTTTGGTTTGGTACACTTGGTGCTAATATGATCAACTTCTCCACAGTTAAAGCACTTTACCACATTCCTTCTACACTCAGAAGTGGTATGTCCAAAACTTCCAGAAGTAGAATAGTTCTCCGTAGACTTCCCACATTCAAAAGATTTGTGACCCATCACACCACACTTGTAACATTTGACTGCACCCGAACTTCCACCTCCTGATTTCCTATCGAAGTTTCCCCTATACTCGCCCTTATCAATAGGCGTCACATAAGGCCAACTCTTCACTTGTTGCTTTCCTTTCTTCTCACTCAAACTCTTGTAGTGAGTAGAACGAGCTCTATTATCCTCTTCAAAAATCCTACAACATTCGGTCAAGTCTGAAAATCTTCGTATCCTATGGTAACCCACCGCTTGCTTTATCTCCGGACGCAAGCCATTCTCATATTTAATGCACTTAGAGAACTCCGCCGTAACATCTGCATAATGAGGATGAAACTGAACTAGTTCCACAAACTTAGCCGTATAATCTACCACAGACATGTTGCCTTGTTTCAACTCAACAAATTCCATTTCCTTTTTACCCTTCACACTCTCAGGATAGTACTTCCTCAAAAATTCAGTGCGGAATAAATCCCAAGTAATTTCCTCGTCATCCACCTCAAGAACTTGCCTCATACTGACCCACCAGTCATCAGCCTCTTCCCTCAACATATGAGTCCCAAGTCTCACCTTGTTTCCTTCAACACAGTTCATAACTCTAAAGATTCTCTCAACCTCCTTCAACCAGATCTGAGCACAATCAGGATCAAACCTTCCTTTGAATACAGGCGGCTGATTCTTTCTAAACTCATCATTCGCATTCACATTCGGCGCACCTTGCACCGCTCTTGCCATAGCCTCCAATGCCGCAGCCATAGCAGTGTCATTACGACCAGCCATATTATGAGGATTCCCAAAAATAACAACAAGGTCAAACAACCGTTTAACCAACACAACAAGAAGACAGACACAACTGACTCAACACTGGCTCTAATACCACTTAATGTAACACCCCCTTTCCATACCCCCAAAATAAACAATTAAATCATTTAGGCACTTAATAAAATTCCATCAGAGTATAATTATAACATGGTATAAAAGAGGCGCATCACATTATCATCGAAACGAAACATAAATAATACTTGCTCATAAAGATATGTAACAAAAGGGGTAAATCTCAACTAAAAACAAAGCATAGCGCTTAAAACCCACATATCAATATTTAGAATAAAGCGGAAACATCTAAACATTGAAATCACTTCATTAACATAAGCATCATATACATCATTCAGATTAATTCAACTCATCAGTTAAGTTTACAAAACATTTAGCAACAGATACATACACAGATGTATCACAAAAGAATCAAAACAATTCCTAACTACCCAGTGTTACATATCAGAGCCATCTGACCAAAAGAAATGAAGACTCGCTTCACAAAAGACCTCCAGCATCCTACTCTGCAATACCTCATAGAGCATTATAAAACAGCAGAAGGGTGAGAAACATCATCATAACAAACAATGCATAAAATTATATATATCATAAAACACAATTATAACATACATGCAACTCACATTTCTCACCACAAATTGTTACAATACATCACAATATACACGTACATAATCAATCACATTCACCAATTCATGCTTCACAATTCATGGCATTTCACTTAAACATTTACAATTATGTTCATTTCACCAAAACATCATATAAAGATGATAATGCAACTCATAGAGACCGACTCACGACTCTATGTAGATGCAAATGCGGTACCGACTCGTTCAGCAGGTTCAATTGAAGAACCAAAATGGAACCATCGCTCATTACTGAAGTAACTCCCCGTCGGGCCTACAATGTTCACCCATCGCTCACACCCCAAATGGGCACACGATGTTTCAGGATTGCTCACACCCCACACGGGCACACAATCCGGTTGCTCACACCCCACAAGGGCACACAACTGTTCTGCAGATTCTCCATGGAATCAAAATAAACCATCGCTCACACCCCATAAGGGCACACAATCGTTTCTGCAGATCCTCCTAGGGATCAAAGTAACTAAACCATCGCTCACACCCCACAAGGGCACACGAGGTTTCTGCAGATCCTACGCGGGATCAGACACACAAGAATGCAATCATGATGCTACACATGCAACACGACTCAATACACTCTTAAATGCACACATGTTTACAAACATATTCAAGCATTCTTCACATCATACAAGTACATGCAATTATGCACATTCACATCAATATCACCATGCAATTCCATTTAATTCGAACAATTGCACAAAATTGCCAAACAGCCACATACACATTCCATAATTCACAATCTAGGATTCACGCCATACGGCTACCCACAGCACAATATAACTCAGCATGATCGATGCCTTGAGCAAGAAAATAATCAAAGTTAAGTCAGAAACCCGACCTCGGATGGAAACATTAAAGAAAACACAATGTGCCACGTTCGCCACCTACTCGCTTAGCGAACTCCTAGCGAGTATTCGCTACTTGTTCGCCTAGCGAACAAGCTCGCGAAGGCAAACAGAAGCCTCTGACTTCGTTCTCTGCGTCGCTCGCTCAGCAAACACTTAGCGAACCTTCGCTACCCCCATTCACTACCAGCGAACACCACAACATGCATTTTGTCCAAGTCTGGGACCGTTCGCTACCTATTCACCACTGCTCGCTTAGCGAACGTTCGCGACCAGCTCGCCTAGCGAACAGCTAGTGAGTGTCTGCGAACCAGAAATTCCTCACTGTTCAGAATTTCCCAACCTCTCCAAAACCGACTGATTCTCATCAAACAAGTTCCAATAGCCTTAGTCTATCATACCCTAACTATTCTACATCACTTACGTCGGATTCTACCCGATAAAACATCCGTTCTACCGATTAAACTCATTATGCCCTAAAATGAAAAATGAGCAAAACTCTCCCCAATCCAAAACAAAACCAACAAGAACACCCATAATCATACACATTGTAAGAATAATAAAGTTTCACACCTTACTCGATCAATCGAAAGCTTAGTAGTGGATTCTTGATGATTCTAGGTTTTTCTCCTCTTTTCTCTTCTCTTCCTTTCTTTCTCTTCTTTTTCTTTCCTCTTGGTTTCTATTCTCTCTATTTTTTCTCTTTTCCACTTATACTATTTCTACTCTATTTCTCTCAAAATAACTACTAATCAAGGATTATCTAAAATACCCTCTAATTAATTCCCAAAACTCTCCAAATAATAAAATGCCACAACATACACACATAACATATTATCACATAATTCCACAATAAAATAACAATTAACCAAATAAATTAAAAGACTCAACAAAATAATGAGAAATTCAGAATCGGGGGTTTACACATCTCTCTCCTTCTCCTCTTCTTTTATTGCATTTCCATATGCATGCTTGGTTGAGATGAGCTTGTGGAGGATACTTCCCCACACTATTTTCCTCCCACTATCATTCTACTTGTGCATTCTATGTGTGCATCCTTTCATTTGTATATGCATTCTTCTTCTTCTTCTTCTTCTTCTTCTTCTTCTTCTTTTGGTTCTCTTTGCCATGCTCCCCATAAGTTCTTTAACCTCTTGAGGTTATGATAGACATTAAGGTTCTACACATGCATGATAACATTAGGTAGTTCCCCTTTTCAAACTCAACTTTAGGTCCACTTTGCATGATAACTTTTAGGATTGATTAGTCTCCCATTAGTGTGCCTTCTTCTCTTCTCATCTTCAAACAAGCTTAACATACTTAATAAGGATAATGAATGTTGTGCCATGAGACTTAGACTTGGGAAATGGTGATTGAGGGGTCACCTCTCAATTTCCTAGAGTGTTTAGTATACGTCCTTAGGACGATATGCGACGCATTCGATCCTAGGTTTTAGACTTTAGTACAACATACATTATGAACACTTAAATTCAAAATACTTCTTCTCTAAAAAACACAAAAACACTTCAAACCTTTTTCATCCTTCGGGATCTTAATCAGGAAAATCTTTTCACAAAAGAGTGTCGTTAACTCCTAATTTTACCGCAAACGGTAACGTCTAAGTCTCCAATGGTCGAGCTGCATACACCAACTACTAGAATTATTTGTTAACCCTACTCGGGCCTAAAAATGTTTGAACCAACCTGTGGTCCTTTTAGCCCGAAGTATGTTTGCTCTGATCTTTAATACCAGATGAAAGTACGTAGGCACGAGACGCGATGTCTCGGCGAGAAACCTTCCCCCTTTCTTTATCTGTAGTTAGTCGAACTACATTGACTCTGACTTTCCCATTGCATGAGGGAGTATGTAGGCACAGAGCGGCGATGCTCTGCCGAGTCACTTCTCTTTCCTTTTTCTTTTGTCCTTAAGCCTTTAGCTAGATAGTTTCAACACACCCTTTTAGATAGACAACAATGCGTGGATCCCGTCGAGTACGACGGACGTGAGGGATGCTAATACCTTCCCTTTGCGTAACCGACTCCCGAATCCAGACATGGTTGCGATGACCTTGTCTTTCCCTTTTTCTTTAGGTTTCTCCAATCGTTTCCTTTCCCTATCTTTGGGATAAATAACGAAAGTGGCGAGTCTTCTATTTTTTTGCCGGTGGTTTTTCGCAGTTGCGACAGTATCTAGACCCCAGCTAACAACGGTTTTCATCAGCCCGTGTGGTATCCAGACCCCGGCTTCCTCTGGTCATTTCAGCAAGCCCGTGCGGTATCTAGACCCCGGCTTCCACCGGTTTTGTTTCATTAGCTCGTGCGGTATCTAGATCCCAGTTGATGTTTGTTTCAGTTAGCCCGTGTGGTATCTAGACCCCGATTTTCACCGGTTTTTATTAGCTCAAGTCCGTGTGGTATCCAGACCCCGGCTTTCACTGGTTTTTATTAGCTCAAGCCCGTGTGGTATCCAAACCCTGGCTTTCACCGGTTTATTTCCTGAGCCTATGCGGTATCTAGACCCCGGCCAGTGATTTGTTTTGCCTGTGTGGTATCCAGACCCCGACAGACCATGATGTTTCCTTTAACCCGTGTGGTATCCAGACCTCCGGTTAACATCATTTTATCCCTTTAAGATCGAGTGGTATCTAGACCCTAGCTTGCACTGTCTGTTTCCTTAGCTAGTGTGGTATCCAGAGCCCAGCTGATGGTTTATCTTGCCTATGTGGTATCTAGACCCTGGCAGATTATAAAATTTTATCTCGCCTGTGTGGTATCCAGACCCCGACAGATTGTGATCTTCGATGGATGCGTCCATCTTATCTTTATCTCTCTCCAACAGTGTTTTCAGTTACTGTTTCTTTTTGCGGTTGGTAAATTTCCGGATTCTTTGGTATTAAACCGTCTTTTACCTTGAATGTTTGAAATTAGTTCTCTTTTAATCCCTTCAGGTCCAAGTCGCTTGAATAGGGGCAGCTGTTGTACCCCAAAATTTGGCCAACCCCTTTTCTTGTGTTTGGCTTATGTTTCATTGCATTTTAGCATCTTGCATTTGCATAGCATAGTTCTTACAAGGGATCAAGTGATTATTTGTGTGCCATCCAAGAGGAGAATCTTATTGGCTTCTAGCTTAAGCAAAGGCGTTGGTAGAGGCCATCAAGTGTGTGTTATCATCATAAAGTTGTCCAAGCTCCTTGAGAGGAAAGGTGTGCTATAGCTCATTGTTTGAGAACCACCAGGGGATTTTTCAAGAGTTCATAAGGCCCTATTATTGGTGTAAGCATGGTTTATAGGTTTGTTGAATATCTCAGAGGCTATTGTGGAGTGAGAATGGGTATTCAATTCATCTGCAAAGGGCCTAGGCAAAAGAGCATGAAATTAGGGTTCCACATATAATCAGAATAGACTTGTTATTGGAGCAAAACTTGTTTCCATGGTCATTCATATGTCCCAAGGTGTTTAGAGGTAGAAAATTGATCATCAATTTCAAACAGAAGAGCTTCAATTGGTCAGTCAATTGAAAATCAGGAGATTTAGGGAAAAGTCAATTGTGCAGAGGAAAAAGTCAACTCTTGACTTTTTAAGGTCAAAATCATGTTCCTCAAGTCCAATGTGACCAATAGGTGAGATTTGACCAAGAAATGTCAAGGGAATCATGAAAAATCAAGAAATGTTGAAACTTACCATTTTGGAAAAATTAGGGTTTGAGAACCTTTCCATTTATGGAAAGTTTCATGTGTGAACCAGCCACTTTCCAAGCCATTTTACTTCATGATCAATGTTTCAAATGAACTTTTGTCCAACATCAAACTTGTTCCTCATGTTCCAAGCTTTCTTTTGAGTACCAATTCATCATCATTTGATGCTTGAAGCTCAAGTTATGGTGGTTCAAAGTTAGGGTTTTCAATGACCTCAAAATTAGCAAGTTTAGGCAGATTTTTGGGTCCATTTTCCAAGCCAATTTTCATCAAGCTCTTTTTGTCTAATGGAATTGTTTCCCACATGAGAGTTGTAGATCGTGTTCAAAGCTTTCCATCCATTACTAGAAGTCCTTCATGTGATGTTTGAAGCTCAACATATGAATGTCCAAAGTTGTGGTTTCAAATTATTCAAATCCATAACTTAGAAATTTTTCTAAGTTATTCCAAGGCCGTTTGCATGACATGATTTTCAACCTCATTTTCCATGGTCTTCCAAGTTGCAAATCAAGATGGATTCCACATCAAAGTTGTTCCTTGCCATGCACTCTTTAATTAGAGCCCAAGTTCTAAGCAAGATGAATCTTGTGCACCAAGATACAATGGCTCAAAGGTGATGGTTTGGACATTTTTACAAGGCATGAACCATGGATCATTTTGGCATGTTACTCACTCATTCATGCAGCATACTTGTTTTGCTTATTTCATGCGCATAGGGTGATAATTTTGCACACTCCAAACATTTCCAAAACAAGACCAACCAAGCTTGTACCACTCATGGAGCCATTTTGAAATCCTTGCCCAAATGAGGAAAAGACAAGATGCCTTTATTCTGAATTCATGCAGCCTCCTCTGATTTGTTCCTTCCCACTCAAATTTGGAGCAACCACATGTGTCAGCTGCTCGTGTGTGAGCCATGATCAACCATTGATCCAAAAATCACCTTGATCACAACATATAATCCCTCCATTTTTTACCACTGTCAAACCCTCCATTTCATGTTTTTACTTCATATATATACTAAAGGCAAAAGCCTAGAGAGCAACCGCCATCATTTGAGAAAGAAACCAGAAGTTGAAATTTTGGTTCCCTCTGAAAATCCCTTCGAAACTCACTCCTTTTTGAGCTATTCAGCAAAGTCTTTCTCAAATCATCATCACCATAAACCTTTCTTCCAACTGCTTGCAAAAGGAAGCAACTGTGCGCACATTGTTCCTCAGTTGTTCGAAATCGTTTGGAGGGTCAGAAGGAGATACAAAGACATTTAAGCATAGCTCAAGCCTCTACAAGTCATAAAGGATCATTCTGCATCTTTTGGAGAGCTTTCAGCTAACTTTGAAGAGGCAGTGGACCATTCTCCAATAGGTAAGAGCCTCTGAATTTTCGCCCTTTTCCCTACTTGTTTTCATTCGATTTGTGATGTGAAATCATGTTCATGCCTGGTGTTTGAGGTACTGAGGATGTTACCTAGTTTCTGTTTGATATTTTGTTTGAACTATATGATGAAAGTTCACTTGAACTCATGAACTTTGAGCTCACTTTTCTATGCCCTAAAGAATTCTTTACTGGATATAGTTGGCATGAGTTTGTTCCTTGTACTTTGGAGACCATTTTTGGTCTTTACACTTTTGAAAATCATTGAGGTAGTGATGAGATATAAGGGTAGGAAGGTGAGGGTATCGCGCTCGGGTTTTGGCGTGCATGGCTAGTTTTGATACATGATCACATGGAGAAGATGATGAGGTGGCGAGTTTTTTGCTTGCGTGGCCAGTTAGGGTTGAGGTGGATGCTAACGCGTTTAATGAAACGCAGCGTTCCACCTTGTATTTTTGTTTGTTTTGTGTGCTGATTGGTTTTAAGAGGTTGGGCCTAGCGTGTCCTTGCTTTCTACACCCCACTTTTCCGGGGCCCAAGCGTGCTACACATGATTTCATTGTACTTTGTTTTACTGGATGCACCCCTCACTCCATTTGCATTTTATTTTTATTTCATTTACTTGCTACTTGAGTTTTAATTATTTTAAAATAGTTTCACACATCATAAAAATACTAAAAAAAATTTTTCTTATATTTGAGATGTTAACTTAATTTTCATATTTTTTTTATTTTATTCTTCACTTTATTTTATTATTTTATTTTGATTTTACAAAGTCATGTGTATTTTGGTGTGCACCTTGTGATACCTTATTCATTTGGGCTCCAAATTTTTTCTCCAATGACCATGGCCTCTCCCTCACCTAGTTAAGGGATCGAGGCACTCTTGAGGAGGATTTTGGTCCATGTTTGATATTTTTTTCAATTGGTTTTGAGTTGGTTTTGCATGCCCCTAGATAAGGTGGAACACCTCTAACAATGGATTTGTTTGGTGATGCCTTGAGGTGATTTTCCTCTTGAAACTTTGGCTCCTATTTGCCATTGAACTTCTCTACTTTGTGTAATTTATTTGGCATTTATTGAACAATCCTTCCATTTTTAGTGAAGCTTGCAAGTCAAGTCACTTTTAAAGGTGTTCGTATAAGATGGTTTGACCTAGTTTCTATGGGAAATGATTCTTAATGATCCCATGTGTATCTTGTGAGTGATGACACAGTTTATAACTTGATCAAGGTGCTGGTTTTCCATTTGTTAGGTCATACATTTGTTTAGCTTGTTTTACAAGTCACCTAAAAGTTAGGCATTTCCATTTTTTAGGTCATACATTTGTTTAGCTTGGTTATGAAAGTTTGTTTCCACCACTTGCCATGGCTTGGTTGATGTTTGTGCCTTGTTTTCAACATTGATTGGGATCATTTTCATTATGATTCACTTCTGTCTCATGGGGTTTAGACACTTGTTCATGATAATTTGATGCTTATGCTTGCATTTTTAGTTTGTCATGAACATTGGTGTTGGTTTTGATTTGTTTGTTTATCTTGCCTTGCTTGAGTCTAAAGAATTGCATGGTTGAGATGTGCTTGTGGTGGTGGTTGCCCCACACTTTTTTCCTCCCACTCTTCTTTGATGATTGATGGTAATGGTTGTAGGAGCTTGCTTCTCCCATTTCATCTCATCCTTCTTGCCTTTGTTTTGCATCTCATGTTTGCATCTGTTAATTGCATTGTTCTTTGACTTGTTTAAGTCAATTTCTTTTCACTATCATTTCATCTGTGAGTGAATTATTTAGTGTTTACTTGGCCTTTTGCCATGATCCCCTCTAGGATTTCTGGTCCCTCTATTTAAGATGGGAGTAGGAGAGACATTAGGTGTTCAATCCTATGCATGATAACATTAGGATAGTTTTTCCCCTTTCATCCCAACTTTAGGAGCATTGTGTATGATAACATTAGGGTGTTGCACCCCAAAATTTGCCCAACCTTTTCCTTCTTGTTTTTGCATTAGCATAACATCATCATAGCATTATCATAGCATTGCATTAGCATTTATGCAGGGGATCAAGTGTGATATACATCAAGAGAGGCCTATCTAGAGGTTTTATTCGAGCTTGAGGAATCACTAAAGTCACCAGGAAGTGGTTCATTCCCTTGAGAAGTTCAGATGCTTGTGTGGGGTTCATCCCCTGACTTAGAGGCCAACTGAAGATTATCAATGAGTTGGGAAACTATAATTACAGGTCATAAAATTACAGGTCAAGTTCAATACTTTGCATAACTCAAATGGACTTTTTTCCAACATGAAAGTTTCTCCGAATGGCGTCATTTGGTCAACTAAACCTCAAGGTTTTAATGGGCTAGCTCATGGTTGAAGATTGATGAAAGTGATTTTGGTGAAAACATGTGAAAAGGCCTAGTTTGGTATTTTGTCAAAATTTAATCAAACAAGTCCATATTTGTACTTATTTTGAGTAGAAACTTCATTTTAAGAATATTGGCATTATTACATTTTTCATTTGAAGCTTTTATCATGGCTTATTTCAAGCTTTCTTCATTCTTAAGCAACACTTTGAATCTAAGCCCTTAAGATTGAAACAAGGGCTAATTTTGGACCATTGGTCATTCTTACAATAAAACATATATAAACATTTCAAGCCAAGGCAAAAGGGGATTCATGATCATTTTTCTCACCTTCACCACTTTCCATTTTCACCATAATCCAAAAAAAAATCTCAAAAATCAATATCATTTTCTTCTCATTTTTTATGCTTCTTTCCATCACAAATCCCTTCTACATCATTCATACAGTGAATTCCACCATTGTTTGGCCATAATTGGTGCAAAGAATAGCTTGTAGTAATTGAAAAAAGTGGTGATCAAGTCAATTTCGAATTTGCTTTTTTACCTCATTTCAGTCCAATTCTTCCATCCCAACACCTCCAGCAAGGTTTATTGAACATTTCCACATAGTTTCTTCAAAGTTTCAGTGGATATTTGGAGCTCCATAGTGCAAGAAACAGAGGTATACAACTTTCAAATTATCTCATCATTCATGAGTCTTTATGTTGCCATTGTTGTATCTTTAGAATCCCCTTAAGACATAGATCGTTTCTGGTAACAAAAGAGGCATTTTCATGACAATTTTATGTTCTTGAGGTTTTAAGATCCACACACGGTTTCTGTGATAGAGAGGGTTTCAACGAAAAATATTACCATATTTGGATTCCCCACGAAAAACTACACAATTTTCATTCAAGAATCGTTGGATTTGGTTGAGTATTGAGTGAGATAGGTTCACTTGAAGTTTTCCGGCCATTGTCATTTTCGGTCGTCGTTCCCGCGTGCACGTTGCTGTCCAGGAAAAGCTCAAACGAGGAAGACGACCACACACCGTCGGATTCGTTTCAAGACATGGACTCGGTCTCACGATCCTACGGCCAGAATCGCGCCATGCAAGCAGCCACATCAACTTCATTAATCCCAGTGGCACGCCAACTCAGCTCTTGTGTATGTCCTTACCCCTGTTCGATTCCTGGCCATGCCACTTTTTATTTATTCTCACTTATTTCACTTGTTTTCCTATTATTTTCATGTTTTTATCTTTTTCCTTTTTTCTTTTCTTTTTTACATGCTTATTCAAATAATCATTAAAAATAGCAAAATTAATATTTTTGATCCCTATCTTTTTGTGCTGAATCTTTGAGATGTCTAGAATTTTATAGAATTGGAATTATAATTTTATCATGTTCTGACATTTTCTTTGGATTTTTTACATTTGGTGTGTCGTGAAAATGCCAATACTTGTGTCATGATTTTGTTGATTTTCTTTAACCTATCAAAACAAACTTTAAATGCTTAACCTTTTGCAGGGTGTTCATGCACACATTGAGGTATCTAGATATATTTTTACTTGATTTTTACTGTACAATTTTGAAGGTTTTTGAAGGTCTTTCTTTACCATGTGCTAGTTTGGCTTCTTTTTTATACACTTGACATAGTTTCAATTTGTTTGACTAGTTCCTTTGGGATATTTTGACTATACTTCTCACCCCTGGTTTTTGACATGTTGTAGGGAATTGGAGATTTTATTTGGAATTTTTTGATACCATTTACTATTTTTCCCATATTTTTGTAATTGGACTCGTAATATGGACTTTCAAGCGGACATTGGTTTTATTTCGGCTCCAACGGCCTCGAATTGTTTGTGTGATGAGCGCTATGGTTCCTATTTATTATTGTAGACATTGTATAGGACTTTTAGATCATTGGATGGTTGTTTTTATCATACATAACTTGCCCATTAGGTACCATACTTTCATGATAGTGCGTTATGATTCCAAATCGTGGTTCATGTACGTCATTCATAGGTTTCTGTTGCCTTGTATCTCTTTATATTCACTTGTGTCCAAGATTGCATGTTTAGAATAGGCCAACTTCCATTCATTATGGACTTGAGGTTGAGATGACTCACCTCCCTCACTTGCATTCCATGTTTACTGTTATGAATCTGCATTTCCTGTATGTTGTTACTTCATTTGTTTTCTGTTGCTTCCTTTGCCTTTCCCTTAGGATCTCCATTCTTTGTTGTTGAAGATAGAATGTGATAGACATTAGGCTTTTCAACCATGTATGACAACATTAGGGTAGTCTTCCCCTTTGCAAACTTCAACCATAGGACGAACATTGCATGATAACATTTAGGGCTGCGTAGTTTCCCTTAGAGGTCTGTTTCTCTTTCTCATCTTCAAACATTCTTAAAATACTTAATAAAGGTTAACATGTGTCGTGCATTACAAGCCTTAAGCTACTTGAGAAAGATTTATGGGAGGGTTTCCCTCACATAATTTGAATGTTTAGTATGGCACCCTTTGGGTGACATGCGACGCATTCACTCTTAAGTCCAAGTCTTTAGTGCAACACGAGTTACAAACAAAACTCAAAACACTTCTTCATAAAAGACATAAAAACAAACATTCAACTCCTTTTTGTCCTCTTGGACCTTTAATCATTAGAAACCATTTTCGTAATGAAAGTTTCGTTAACTCTCGGTTCTCCCGCAAACGGTAATGCCTAAGTCTCCAAAGGTCGAGCTGCATACACCAAACTGCTAGAACCGATTGTTAACCCTACTCGGGTTAAAACACTTGAACCAAACCTGTGGTCTTGTTAGCCCGAACTACGTTTGCTCTGATCTTTCATACCAGATGAAAGTACGTAGGCACGAGATGCGATTTCTCGGCGAGCAACCTTCCCCCCTTTCACCCGTAGTTAGGCGAACTATGTTGACTCTGATTTCTCGTTCTAGACGGGAATACGTAGGCATAAAGTGCAATACTTTGCCCAGTCACTTTTCTTTTCTTTTGTCCTTAAGCCTTTAGCTAGATAGTATTAATCAACCCTTCGAGATAAACAATTAAGCGTGGATCCCGTCGAGTACGACGGACGTGAGGGGTGCTAATACCTTCCCCTTGTGTAACCGACTCCCGAATCCAGGACTTGGTTGCGATGACCATTCCTTTTCCCTCTTTCGTTAGGTTTTCTCTAAGTGTTTCCTTTCCCTCCTTTGGGATAAATAACACACGGTAGCGACTCTTCTGTCATTGCCGGCCTCGTTTTTCGCAGTAGCGACAGCTAGCGACTCTGCTGGGGATACTTTATAGCTGCAGGGGAATTTTCCCATCCCCTACGCTGGGACCGTTTCCCATCCCCTAGGCGAGTCAGTCCAAGCGCCTGGTTGTTTATCTTTTGGGTTTTGTACATACCTGTTGTACCTTAGCTTTACTTTCCCGCATTTTATTTTCCCGCAGTTTATTTTCAGCATTATATTATATCCTTATTGTGCTGTTGTGGGAGGGGCATTCTGATGAGTGATGAGCCAAAACCCAGGCTTGAGAGCATATACCTAGCATTAGAGTGGAGATTAGTGATGGACCTGTATGCTTAGCATGCACCAGTCCCCATGAAATCCACACTCAGACGAGATTCTCTTTGATGACCTCTGGCCTGGCCCTTTGGGCTCGACTAGTTGTTGGATTTGAGGGTTGTCGACTCTGGGAACCGATCATTTGGGATTTAGCTAAGTGAGGCCGCTTCAAGAGATGATGATGCCACACCTTCTGGGTATCGTATCATCGTTCTTAAAAGTCTGTGACGCTGATGACCGCATAGGATGCCATACCTCGTCAGCGAATTAAGTCCATACCTGTGAGGGGGATTGGGTTATGCAGGAAACCATAGCTCCAGATCACCCGATTTTCTCTACAGTGTGAACTTTTGGTTTGATATCAGAGGTCTTCAGTATCAGTGATCTATGTTGTGCAGTGATCTATGTTATGCAACGGCAGAGCCCTGATTATTCTCCGACAACAACACAGCTACCTTGATCCCCTGTAGCATCTTTGCATTTTTGCATTTTTCATCTGCATTGATTACATGACATGCATTAACATTGCAGGTGCATATTTCCTTTGATTCTAGCTATCTTACTCTCCATTTCTGACACGGAAACCCTCAAGAAGACAGTTGCCTACAAGTTCTCTTCTCCTGACATCCGTCCCCTTTTGAGTTTGATCGCTCTAGCTGATCCAAAAGTAAAAGAAGATTGCTCAGTGTGGTGACCCTCAGTTGAGATGCTTCGCCTTTCCTGATTATATCTTGGCAATTACCCTGGAGGAGTACGTTGCGCTACTAGGAATTCCGATATTGGATCAGATGCCATATGTTCATGCTGAGCCTAATCTGGCTAAGCTTGCTGAAGTTGGTTGTCTAGATGCTTCTGAATTCTCGGGAAGATTGGTTAAGCTTAATGGAGCATACGTGTTTCATTTATCGTTCTTGGTTGACAAGGTTGTTGCTTATGTTGTATCAACCATCACCAATTTTGGTTGAGGTCTTTCCATTACTCATGCTCAGATACTTGTGCTTGTAACTACCTATGCAGTCTTCCATCTGTATATGAGGAGTTTTTTACTATTGCTGTCTAAGGGGTTTCCATTGTCATGTGTTTCACCCGGAACTAGAATCAAGGGAAATATTCCATATGCATATATACATTATCAGCATTTTGCATATGTTTCTTGGTGTTCACAGGTACCTTCTTAAGCCTCGTTCTGATGTTCTGTTGTCATTAGAGTTGTTTCAGGATTGCTGACCTGAGAATTCACCGGTGCTCTACCAGAAACAATCTCAAGAAAGTCATGAATCACGTTCAGACTGAGATGCAAGAGATGAGGGAGCGCATGACTCAGCTCATGGAAGTCATGCAAGGTATGGCTCAAGGACAGGAGCAACTGAGAACAATGGTCCAGCCCCTGGTAGCTAGGGTTGATCTTAATGGAGTTCTTCATGGAGGTACTGCTGCTAATACTCCCCGCAACGATACAGAGATTCCTAACGCCACTGATGTGCCTACCGGATGCACCCCAACTGCTGCAGGGGCCGGGAACGGTAGTGATGTTGGCGTCCGCCACGCTGGTCTGGGTAATGTTGCTGGTAATGCAGGTTTGGGTAATGCTGGTAATGCAGGTCTTGGTAATACTGTTAACTTGGGTTGTGGTAATGGTGCTCATAATGTTGGGTTTGGACCTGGTACTGCTAACCATGGTCTGGGTAACGCTGGTTATGGTTACAATGTCAATCGAAACGTCTATGGTCTGGAGGGCGCCTACGCAGGGTATGGCAATGGGGACCAACGATGGAATGAAGATCGTCAGGACGACGTGTTCTCTATGAGGGATGTAGGCGCTAAGTTGCCTGCTGAAGCTGATCGTAGATTCAGAATGCTGGAGGAGCAGACGAGGAGTATAACAAATCAGAACTCCATGGGGCTCGACATGGCCAATTTAGGGCTGATCCCTGATTTACGAGTGTCGTACAAGTTCAAAGTTCCTACCTTCGATAAATACAAAGGTGTCACTTGCCCGAGGGTGCACATACGTTCATACTACAGAAAAATGTCAGCCTATTCAAATGACGAGAAGATGCTCATGCATTTCTTCCAGGATAGCCTGTCAGGGTCGTCGCTCGAGTGGTATATGGGTTTGGAACCCTCTCAGGTTCATAGCTGGAAGGGTCTGGCTGAAGCGTTCGTGAAGCATTACCAGTACAATAGTGACCTTGCTCCCAACAGGGTCCAACTTAAGAATGTCGTCCAGAAGAACGGGGAATCTTTCAAAGAGTACGCCCAGAGGTGGCGTGAGCTTGCAGCCAGAGTGCAACCCCCAATGGTAGAGAGAAAGTTGATTGACTTGTTTGTATTGATGTTATCTGGGATGTACTATGAAAAGCTCGTCAACTGTATGTCCGAGAGTTTCTCTGACCTTGTCATCACTGGTGAGCGTATAGAAAACGGCATCAAGATTGGGAAAATTCAGGCTGTAGAAGTACCTTCGTCAGGTGGAGGAAAGAAAGTGTTTGAAAATAAAAAGCGTGAAGGCGAAGCCAACTCTGTGTCAAGCTCTCGGGGTAGAGGCAGAGGCAGATATCAAGATCAGTGTCATCATCATCATGCTGCAAGTGTTATCACTCCGACACCACAACAACCACAACAGCAACAGAATCAACAGGGCTACAGGAAGTACCAGAATTCGAGGGGAGCAAATAGAGTATTCGATACGCCGCCAATGCCGTACTCCCAGATGCTTCAGACATTACTACAACTGCAGTTAATTCAAAAGAGAACCTTGGCCCCTTTGACAGGCCAACCACCACCTGGATATGATGTAAATGCCCGCTGCGAATTTTACTCGGGGGCACCCGGGCACAGCATTGACGATTGTAAGGCTTTTAAGCACAAGCTACAAGATTCGATTGACAGTAAAGCCATAAACTTCTCGCATGAAGTGCCCAACGTGGTACAGGATCCTCTGCCAAACCACGGACAAGCCGGAAGCGGCTGAGTCGCCCACAAGTCAAGATACAAGAAGCCCAGTTCTCAAAAGCTGGCAATCTGCATTTTGCATGTCATTGCTTTACATTTGTAGTTTCTTTCCTATTTAATTGCACATTTCGCTTGTAAAGCTTGTTGTTCTCAATTGATATTGAAAATGAAATAAATATGCATGTTTTGAATTAATCCATTCGTGTTCACTTTATTGCTATCTTTTATTTCAAACGCTTGTTTAAGTGGAATCCGGGGAGGATGACGAAATCGAAAGACGTGTAAGCTTCCGATCGTATGCTCTTGGATAGAAAAACCTGTTGACGATATACAACATTGTTTCAAATCCATAAACACCAGAGATATAAGGAAGATAATCCCTTGTCAACCCCTTTGAGCCTTGTAGTAGGAGTTTCTTTCTGAAAATGAAAAACCCTCAATCTTAACCTGGGGCAGGGTAGGCGTTAGTTAATTTGACCAAGCGTCTGAATTGCGAAAGGAGTGTCCGTTCGAGGATAAATCACACCTGTATAGGTCGTGCCTAAAGGACCACAATGGTTAAACCTTGCCGATAAGGAGTGAAACAGTCACAATCTCTTCTAACAAGTCAGACAAGCCAGTGTCACATGATTTGTTCAAAAAGAAAAAATCAAAAGAAAAAACCCGCTAAGTCGAATCTTGAAAACAAGCAACTTAGGCAAAAATTAGGGTATCCCGCTGGACTTCAAAATCAGAAACTCAAAAGAGTTAGTCCAGGCAAAAATTAGGGAACGAAAAAGCGAAAAAGCGAAAAGGATTACAAAAAAAAATCCTCAAACAAGAACGAAATTGTGGGACTCTGTCGTACCTCGAAAAATACGATCCTCGCGATGGACGCGGAAAATACTGTTCGAAACAGAGTCGCCACCGAATTTTATTTATTCCAAGGAAGGAATAGGAAAATATCGATAAAACCTTTAAAGGGATAAGAACATGGTCATCGCAACCAACATTCTAGGTTCGGGAGTCGATTACATAGAGGGAAGGTATTAGCACCCTCTACGTCCGTTGTACTCAACGGGAACCTCTTGATTCGATTCGCGAGAGAAAGTTAACTATGTTTGTGTATCTTCTAAAGGGATTGCTTGCTAAGGGAAGATGGGTGGTTTTAAGATAGGGTGCTCGCCAAGGATTGGGGCCCTTGTGCCTACGTATCTTCACTTGTAAGAAGTGGAAAATCAGAGCGTTCGTAGTTCATGGGACTACGGGTAAAGAGGGGATTGTGGGGGAATGTGCTCGCTAGGATTATCGCAATCCTATGCCTACGTACTCTCAATAGATATGAGAGATCAGAGCAGTCGTAGTTCAGCTAACTACGGTAAAAAAAAGGTTTGGAAACGAATGAGTATTTAGATCGCATCCTAACTGCTAAACATTGGCTTGCCTGCTCGCTAGGGGAGGCTGAAGCACGAGTTTGTTATGCGCGGAAGAAGGGACTAAACAATGTTCTTTGGTAAAAGGTATGGGAACCTAAAGGTGAGAAAGAAGGAAAAGTGCTCGCTAGGATCATCGCAATCCTATGCCTACGTACTCTCAATAGATATGAGAGATCAGAGCAGCCGTAGTTCAGCTAACTACGGTAAAAAAAGGTTTGGAAACGAATGAGTATTTAGATCGCATCCTAACTGCAAAACATTGGCTTGTCTGCTCGCTAGGGGAGGCTGAAGCACGAGTTTGTTATGCGCGGAAGAAGGGACTAAACAATGTTCTTTGAGAAGAGTTGTGGATCGCTCGAGGGCGAGGAATAGAGAGTTTGATGTGTTAAGTATTTTGGTATTAGAAAAGAGGATAGATTGGAATAGGTTATAAGGTTTTGGTCGCACGAGGGTGAGGAAGAGAGTTGGTCAGATGTATCATGTGTTTAGCTAGAGGTGACGATTACCTGAAGCTTAAGAAAGACTTCTCGGACCCAAGTAATCGGGAGAGTGAACCAAAGACTTGGAACTCTCTCTTTTTCAACCTCAATTGCAAAAGAATAAGATGTGGTTCGAGTGGGTTAATCGGATGACGATTACTCGAAACTCGAGAAAGACTCCTCGGTCCCAAGTAATCGGGAAAGCGAACCAAAGACTTGGAATACTTTCTTTTTCATCGCAAAAGGAATTGTTTGGATGGCACTTTGAAAGATAGGATGTGATTAAAGTATTTTAACAGATGAGGATTACTCGAAGCTTAAGAAAGATTTCTCGGACCTCAAATAATCAGAAGAATGAACCAAAGACTTGGAACTCTCTCCTTTTCTCATCTAATATTATGAAAGATGTTTAATAATATTAGAGTGTATTAATCGGATGACGATTACTCAAAGCTCAAGAAAGACTTCTCGGACTTTAAATAATCGGGAGAGTGAACCAAAGACTTGGAACTCTCTCTTTTTCATCTGTGTGTTTAAGAAAAATAGATTTGAATTCGTTTATCGTTTTTTAGAAGACAATTATTCAGGCTTAAGAAAGACTTCTCTGACCCAAACAATTGGGAGAGAGAACCAAAGACTTGGAGCTCTCTCTTTTTCATCTTTTATTGAAATTGCATTTAAGTATTTATTAAGTATTTTAATTTGATTGGAAGAAAATGCTCGATGCAAGTCGAGGTTTGAAATTAGAGTTTTAACGTGTACACTAGCAAAGTGGGCTAGTCTTCTAATTGACCAATTAGAAATAATTGATCAAATAGGTATCACTGTAAGGAAGCCCAGGATTAAGCTTTAAAATGTTGTGTCTGTGACCAAAGGGTTAATGGCGAGACTTTGAAAGCACTTCGACTTACAAGGGTAGAAAATGGCTCGACTAATCAAGAATTTATTTCTTTAAAATTGTTTTGGAGCATTAAAGCATAATTAAGATAAAGACGATAAAAATTATTACATTTTGTGGGAGTTGGGGTACATTTTGTCAAATGGGAATATGAGATAATGAAACAATTAAATCAAGTCCAATCAACATAAATGAACGCAAGTGCACAAAAGCATGGTGTGAAATGAAGCGATCAAGTTTTAATTAACAAAATTAATTGACTAAAGTTTGATTAACTTATTTAATTAGGTTGTTTAAAATTAATTATCCAAATCATTTTGATAAAATCACACAATCAAGTTAATTAAAGTTAATTAATCCAAATTAACTAACTAAACAAAATTTAATTAATTAATTAATTAAACTATTTTAGAAAATGAAAATGGGATATGTAATAAGATAATATCAGCCAAATTATGTTTGCTTTTAATAAATTATAGCTCAATCAAATGGAAATAGTAACATATTCACAAATTATCTATAAAAATCCAATACAACTATTTACATCAAATGGTGTATAAAAATGATGTTTGATGAGCTCAAATCAAGAATAACCCATATGTTTAAATCTAGACTAATTATTAATAATAATGTATAATAATAATAAGGTAAATAAAATTTATATAAAAAATGAAAAGAGTTTGATAAAAATTGCAACATACACAAACAAGCATGAATCAAATGAAAATCACCACCTCCCTTTATGCATAGCCATAATCAAATTACCAACTGTAAGTAAATTGGTCTATACATTCACCATCCACACTAGATTAAACGGATTAAATAGAAATAATAACATGCCATGGACTAACTTCTTCATGGTAAATTTCAAGAAAAGCATATCTTAAAATAAATAAATAAATAAATACCACACTAATCATAAGATACCAACATGTATGATCAAACTAAAACCAAGACATTTGTAGACTAGGAATTCATGGGATAATAGCAGTAATAGGAAAAGCGATATCGTTCCACACTCATTCAAAGCTAGCAGCAGCAACATCCAATTGCAGAATATACACTAAAATTGAATTGAAATTTTATATAGCAAACCAAAAAACATAAGGTTTCAAAGGGAGACATGAATTAAAGTGGAGTCAAAATACCTATTAAATAACAATGTGAATCAAAATGAACTCTCCAATTGGCAGCAAACTGACTCAGAACAAAAAACCAACACACATTAATAACCTATTTCAAATAACAGTAATGTTTACACACATGATATTGCTATGAAATAGAACACAAAACAATCAGCATAATCAAAAGAGGAAGGCCGAAGTAATACCGCCATGTAATTAGGTCGAAGAATAAACGTTATAACAGCAACACAAGAGTTTCCATGGATTTGAATACTTCTTTCCTCTCCATATCAGTACACAAACACAAGCCTATCAAGTTGAATCTCCGCAAAAACAACTATCAACAGCAACAGAGATATCAATAGCAAAAGAAAACATCACCTCCAAATTGAATGAGTTAAAGAAAAACGACACAAGATCTCAAAACGCAAACGATCAGAAATGCAATCGCCGATGTCGCACTGTCGACATTGTTGCTGAAGCTCTGTTGTAACTCGAAGAAATCTGAAACAAATTTGTTATTGCTCAGTGACATTTTCCTTCAAATCCCGAACATCACCGACTCCGAGCTTGCCTCTTCTTCAGAACCTGCGTGCAAAATCAAATAACAGCCAGCAGGGTTGTCTTTTACAAATTCGATACCTTCACCGAGAAACCATTTTCACGAGACTATTTTATTAATAATAATATCGACGTGATATCAACGGCATCTGCTCCTATTTTGAAGCTCAAAACAGAGGGCTAGTGTCTTCGTTTGAGTTTGTTGTTGAAGTTAAATCTGTTGCCGGTGGCGGTGGATTTTGGTGGCGGCGAAACTTGTGAGAAGGAGGAATACAAAGGTTTTTTCGGCTATGACAGGAAGAAAAAATGGGATTCAATAGAGAAGATGATGGTGATTTTTGAGATGGTGGATTGTTATTTTTAGAGATGAAAGCAGAGATGAGGGAGGTGGCGGTTTCTTGATGTGAAGAAGGTGAGGATGTTCTGAGCAATAGCGGCGGTGAAGAAGAAAGAGGTTGAAGAAGGTAATGGAGGTGGATTCCGGTTAAGATGAAAGGGAAGAAGAGTGCGGCGGCCGATTTGGGGAAATTTTTTTTAGGGTTTTCCATCCTCTCCATGAACAGTAAAATGCCCCCTTTTTATACTAATTCTAAATCCTAATTTCCCAATCTCAACCGTGTTTCTCATTTTTCTTTCAATTCTTCTTTATTTTTCTTTTTTTTAATTAATTAATAATCTTTTTCTAATATGATTTTCAATTATTATATTAACTATTCTAATCTAATTTTTAATATAAATCCTAACTAAAATTCTGGCTCTAATTAAAAATCTAACTAAATATTCTAATATCATTTATAATTTAATTCTAAATCTAAACTAGTTAATTAACTAATATTAAAACTATATTATATTTACATATTAAAAATAAAAAATAAATTATAAAACAAAAATAACAAAACAAAATAATAACAAAATAAAAATAATAATAATAAAAAGTCACGTGTCACAAATTTATTGGGTAAAAAGGTGAAAAATACGTTAAGTTGTACAAGCAATGCGAATGCAAATTTTGAAAAAGGTAGGACAAATTTGGGGTATGACAGATGCCCCTATCTAATTGTCTTGAACCTGAGAGAATGAACAGCTGCAAGGTGTTCATTTTAGGGTGGAAGTCAATTAGATACAAGAAGACCTCAAAATTTGTCCGACAAGCAAGTAAAAATGCAAAGAGATAGGATATACCTGAACGGGATGACAAGATGCAAAATAGATGAACGAGATAACCTGATATTCTCTGGGTGGTCGAAGCAGTCCCTTGTCCAATAAGATTCTTCGATGATACCAAAGCAGTACAAACTATCCTCTTTGGGTGGTCGAAGCAGTCCCTCGTCTGTTAAGGTTCTTCGCGATACCAAAGCGGTATAAAATGATCAAAACTTGAGATTCTTCGGGTGGTTGAAGCAGTACCTTATCCATTAAGGCTCTTCGATGATACCAAAGCAGTATCTCGAACAAAGCTTGAGATTCTTCGGGTGGTCGAAGCAGTACCTTATCCATTAAGGCTCTTCGATGATACCAAAGCAGTATCTCGAACAAAACTTGAGATTCTTCGAGTGGTCGAAGCAGCACCTTATCCATTAAGGCTCTTCGATGATACCAAAGCAGTATCTCGATCCAAACTTGAGATTCTTCGGGTGGTCGAAGCAGCACCTTTTTCCATTAAGGCTCTTCGATGATACTAAAGAAGCATCTCGATCCAAACTTGAGATTCTTCGGGTGGTCGAAGCAGTACCTTATCCATTAAGGCTCTTCGATGATACCAAAGCAGTATCTCGATCAAAACTTGAGATTTTTCGGGTGGTCGAAGCAGTACCTTATTCATTAAGGCTCTTCGATGATACCAAAGCAGTATCTCGATCCAAACTTGAGATTCTTCGGGTGGTCGAAGCAGCACCTTATCCATTAAGGCTCTTCGATGATACCAAAGCAGTATCTCGATCCAAACTTGAGATTCTTCGGGTGGTCGAAGCAGTACCTTATCCATTAAGGCTCTTCGATGATACCAAAGCAGTATCTCGATCAAAACTTGAGATTCTTCGGGTGGTCGAAGCAGTACCTTATCCATTAAGGCTCTTCGATGATACCAAAGCAGTATCTCGATCAAAACTTGAGATTCTTCGGGTGGTCGAAGCAGAACCTTATTCATTAAGGCTCTTCGATGATACCAAAGCAGTATCTCAATCCAAACTTGAGATTCTTCGGGTGGTCGAAGCAGCACCTTATCCATTAAGGCTCTTCGATGATACCAAAGCAGTATCTCGATCCAAACTTGAGATTCTTCGGGTGGTCGAAGCAGTACCTTATCCATTAAGGCTCTTCGATGATACCAAAGCAGTATCTCGATCAAAACTTGAGATTCTTCGGGTGTTCGAAGCAGTACCTTATCCATTAAGGCTCTTCGATGATACCAAAGCAGTATCTCGATCAAAACTTGAGATTCTTCGGGTGGTCGAAGCAGTACCTTATTCATTAAGGCTCTTCGATGATACCAAAGCAGTATCTCGATCCAAACTTGAGATTCTTCGGGTGGTCGAAGCAGTACCTTATCCATTAAGGCTCTTCGATGATACCAAAGCAGTATCTCGATCAAAACTTGAGATTCTTCGGGTGGTTGAAGCAGTACCTTATCCATTAAGGCTCTTCGATGATACCAAAGCAGCATCTCGATCCAAACTTGAGATTCTTCGGGTGGTCGAAGCAGTACCTTATCCATTAAGGCTCTTCGATGATACCAAAGCAGTATCTCGATCAAAACTTTAGATTCTTCGGGTGGTCGAAGCAGTACCTTATTCATTAAGGCTCTTCGATGATACCAAAGCAGTATCTCAATCCAAACTTGAGATTCTTCGGGTGGTCGAAGCAGCACCTTATCCATTAAGGCTCTTCGATGATACCAAAGCAGTATCTCGATCCAAACTTGAGATTCTTCGGGTGGTCGAAGCAGTACCTTATCCATTAAGGCTCTTCGATGATACCAAAGCAGTATCTCGAACAAAACTTGAGATTCTTCGGGTGGTCGAAGCAGTACCTTATCCATTAAGGCTCTTCGATGATACCAAAGCAGTATCTCAATCCAAACTTGAGATTCTTCGGGTGGTCGAAGCAGCACCTTATCCATTAAGGCTCTTCGGTGATACCAAAGCAGTATCTCTGATCAAAACTTGAGATTCTTCGGGTGGTCGAAGCAGTCCCTTATCCCATAAGGTTCTTCGATGATACCAAAGCAGTATCTCTGATCACAACTTGAGATTCTTCGGGTGGTCGAAGCAGCATCTTATCCAATAAGATTCTTCGATGATACCAAAGCAGTATCTCTGAACACTTGAGATTCTTCGGGTGGTCGAAGCAGTACCTTATCCATTAAGGCTCTTCGATGATACCAAAGCAGTATCTCGATCAAAACTTGAGATTCTTCGGGTGGTCGAAGCAGTACCTTATTCATTAAGGCTCTTCGATGATACCAAAGCAGTATCTCAATCCAAACTTGAGATTCTTCGGGTGGTCGAAGCAGCACCTTATCCATTAAGGCTCTTCGATGATACCAAAGCAGTATCTCGATCCAAACTTGAGATTCTTCGGGTGGTCGAAGCAGTACCTTATCCATTAAGGCTCTTCGATGATACCAAAGCAGTATCTCGATCAAAACTTGAGATTCTTCGGGTGGTCGAAGCAGCACCTTATCCATTAAGGCTCTTCGATGATACCAAAGCAGTATCTCGAGCGATAATTTTGCTGAGGAATAGTTGAGCTAAAATTCCTATTAGAGGAACAACGTTGTCCAAACTCTGTAGGGGAGAAATCTTGAATAAACTTTCTAAGATAACCTTTGCTTGGGGGATCATAAGAGCAACAACTGCTGGGGGTTTTTGTCATCAACTCATGTTTGAAAAATAACTTGTTGGGGAGTAGAATTCCTGAACTTGCGGGATATCAACTCTTTACAGAGAAATATTGTCGACTTTGATGAAGGACTTGCCAAGATGCTCGCGAATCAATCCTGGATCCTGCTATGCTGCTATGTTATGTTGCTGAAGACAGTGATGATATGCGTTATGATACATAAACAGGCAACTAAGGTGCAACTGCTATGGAGTGCAAGATGCGAATGCAAATGATGTGCTAATGCTTGATATGATTATGATATCATGTCGTATGCCATGCTTATGGTAATGATCAGGTATGCTGGGGATAAATTTCTGCTGGGATACTGCCGGGGACAGGATTTGGTATTTGCCAAATGGATTGGACTTTGGTTATTGAGGATGCCATCGAAGTTGGACTTTTATTGTTTGCCAACGAAGACTGGACTTTATAGGGTAAATTTGAGATGCCAACAGGAGTGGCTTTTTGTAGTTGCCAATAAAAGATTGGACTTTATGGATGTGCCAGGCGAGATCGGACTTTTATTGGTAAAAGGATTTGACTTCCCGACACATGGTATATGACAGCGCCACAATCAGAAGACAGATGCGGATACTCTTGGTGACCCAAGTTGGATCCTTTGCAGAAGCGGTATTCGTGTTGTTGTAAGAGCCTCTCTTCTAGCTGATATGTCATGTCGGCTTACAAATGTTGAGCGTAGCGACTTATCCAAAGCATGTTGACTGCGCGAGCGTAGCGACTTAACCAATGCGTGTTACTCGTACTAGTGTAGCGACTTAACCAATGCATATGGATTGCGTGAGCGTAGCGACTTAACCAATGCGTGTTAGTCGTGCTTTTGCTCTGCCCCAAGGCTTTTGACATTTATGGACCCTAACCATTACTGGTGTCTGGTGTGGTCATCTTGATCAAATTTGAAAGCGTGAAGGGAAATTGCCCCTGTTCAGCTAATCTGCCCCAGTTCAAATGGTCTGCCCCAGTCTGCGGGGTATTTGAAGGATTTTCTTCTGGGATGAGAACTTTGGCGATGATTATACCAGGATATGGCTTGAACCCATTTGCTCCAGTGTCTGAACCTTACAACAGTTTTCCCCTGTTTAAACCTCAAAAGGACTTGCCCCAGATTCGTAGGGTTATGAGAAAGTCTTGATTCAGGTCAACACCAACGAGTGATCAAGTTCCTCTTTGACTGCACTTTGTTGGAATTTCTATAATGTCAAGTACTGATTTGCAGTTTAAAATTGTTCATTCAAAAATGGTAATTTTAATGTGACATTCATGTAAGTTTTGAAAAATATCAATTATTGGGAATGATGTGAAAATGTGTGACGAGTGGACTATTAATTCAAACGCAATGCTGTAGGAGTTAGTTTACGCAACCTTGCTGTAGTATGCTTTCAGAATAAACCTCGCCTCAATTAGGTCTTTCGAGGGTTGTAACGTGGTGTGGTTCACGGTTATAGAAATAAAGGATATTAGGCTCAAAGTATTATTTGTACCCACCCCTTCTTCGCAATGATCTCCATACCTACGTTCAATTAATTTTGCACCTGCTTGACGATGTAAACTTGATGGTTCAATGTTTGCTTGAAATGGCAGCCATCTTATTTTGATGGATGTCAGTAACCCCTTGATTTGGGTGGCCACTGAATCTTATTTTGTTTTTGTTGAGGGTTCGAGGACCTCTTTTTGGTTTTGTTTTTTATCCCTAACTTTTGCATGGACTGACTTTGCTTGTCAGATCCATCGGGATTGTCTTGATTTTTGCCTAAGTCTCCTTTTAAGGTGTCTGACTTAGCAGGCTCTATTTTTCTTTCTTTTTTGTTGGAGGATTTGTGACTGCCAAGTCATTGGTCATTGATGACCAATTGTCATGTCTTTTGGATGTTTGTCTTGTGATTTGAGTGCGTAATTAGGTTAACTGAACACTACCCATGCCCCGGGTTAAGTGTAAGGGTTTAGAAATCCGAAGGAAACTCCTACTTCTAGGCTCGAAGTGGTTAACTAGGGACTAACTCCTTATCTCTTCAGTGTTTGGGAATTTGAAGCAATGCCTGTACATCATCGGCATGATTTTATCCACCAACATACTTATCAGCAATTATGGGTATTTCGTTTTCGTCATCCTCCCTCAAATCTTTGCTAAACAGCAGTGCGATAAAGGAAGTGAAGTGATTTTTTGTGAATTTTTTTGCGAAAAACTGTGAGTGATTACGAATGGATTTGTTCAAAACATGCATAATTATCACATTAACAATACCATTAAGTAACAACAATGTCTAAAAGCAAATAGGACTTAACATAAAAGAAAATACAAATGCATAAAAATGATATGGAAACTGCCAACATTGATGAACTGGGCTTTTCTTTCTTGCTTAGCTGTCTTGAGAAGTTGCATCTTAAGGTCTTCGATCTCATTCAGGTGCGAGGCGGATACGTACAACCAAACTCCCTTCTTGAAAGGATATGCATCCCTCGTCAATCAATTGTTGTACCATGGCCTGGAAAGCTTTGCAATCTTCTGTTGAATGCCCCATTGATCCGGCATGATAACCACAACGCGCCTTGGGATCGTACCCAGGAAGGTACGATTCTGGCACTGGTTTGAGAGATTTAGGCTCCACTAGTGAATTTCGAATTAAGTGTGGCAGAAGCTGAGTGTAAGAAACAGGAACCGGGTGAAGAGGAGCGTTCCTTCTTCCCAAATTATTGCGAGGCCTATGTTAATTCTGGCATGGATCTTGATTTCCTTGGCCATACGCTCGTTGATTTGCATAAGGAGCAATCCAAGATTTTTGACATGGTTCCCTAGGTATTGTTGGTTGTCCTCTAGGAACCCAAATGTGGATGTCATCATCTTCCTCAGTGTCAACGGGATGTTCTCCAAAGTGGATTTTCGAGGTCTCTTCAGCAGATACAACCCTTTTGGACTTTTCTTCCAGATTTTCTCTTGAAGTGGTAGTTTCAACATGATTATCAGAGGATAAAGGTACTTCATCCGCCAAAAACTCAATCTTTTTCTTGTGGTACAAGACTTTGAGCGGTCCCCGAAACTCTTGTACTTTCTCTTTGCCAGATCTTTGAGTTGAACCATTTGGGATAGGGCCTTCTTTTCTGGTCAATCTTTGCAACTTGTTTCGAAAGCTTTCACACTCTTCAACAGTATGCCCTATGGTTCCAGTGTGATGCCCACATTTTGCCCCGGGGTTATCTTCCTCGAAGACTAGGCGTTTGTTGTTAATTAGCTCTCGAATCTTATTCTTGAATGACCAACATCCTTCAATAAAGTGCCCCTTTTCCCTTTTATGGTATTCACACTGCGCATTAGGATCATATCCAAGTGGAGGAGGAGTACGAACTGGCCCGAGGGATATGGGTACCAGCAATGAACTCTGAATTAGATATGATAGTAGTTGTCCACACGGTATAGGAATAGGGCTGAGAATAAGGCGTGACTGAGACTTCTTACTGCCTCTCCGATCCCGAATAGGTGATGACCGTTGATTCCGAGGCTTTGGAAGAATTGGTTGGGGAGAAAACCCAAGAGGAGCAACACACAATAGGCTATTCACTGCAGGCTGCGGAGCGGAGGGAACCATGGGAGTAAAACTCCTAGTTGTGGTACCTTCTTGAAGCTTTTCCTTCCTTCTCCCAACAATTGTCATAAATTCTGGCAGCTGCTTCATCTTGCCTTTCACGTTGTTCGCGTCTTTTCCCTGCTCAACTCGATTATGCTTCAAGGGTTCCATGGTCTTTCAGAGCTACTTCAAGTCCGATACGGGTGTCGAAAAATCAACTGCGGATTATGGACAAAGGATGGATAAGATTTCTGGCTGAGAGACAGATATGCAATGCAAATGAAATGATATGCAAATGCAATGCAATGCAATGCTCAGGATCACAGGCTCAATCACAATTCTGAAGTCAGACAGAAGAACGGGTAAATAACAGATATTTATGATAAAAGGAACCCCATAGGTAGGCTCTAAACGGGTAGGTGCCTAGAGTCATGGATCTTTTCAAAGATATTATTACCATGACAAACATTCATCCGATAATAATACCCTCGAAGGATCTCTTCTAGGTGAGGTTTTCGTGTCGTCCCACGAAAAAGACTCCTCGCGAGTCTCTACTACACAACCATCGAGTCCAAGGTTTCTTAAAGGGACCTCAGAGTCGTAGATCGAGGTTGAAAATATCATTGTCAGAATAACGATACGTTCAAGGGATCTCATCTGATTGGGGCGTTCGCATCAACCCAAAAAGGAGTGACTCTCATGAGTTAACACTACCAACCACCATGGTTTGAGGGTAAAAGGTCCTTAGAGCTATAGATTCAAACTAAAAATCATCATTGCCATGGCAAAGACTCACCATGACGACAACATCCTCAAGTGAATCAACTCTAAGCGGGGTTTTCGCTTCCTCCCAACGAGAAAGACTCCTCGAGGGATTCCACTACACAACCACCATTCTAATCCTATGTTTTTTCTCGGACTCGGGTGTAGAGCCATCTCACAAAGTTCCCACAATCAGAACCCCAATATTATCACAAGGAATAATAATAGAATATATAAAAGAAAACAAGCAATTAAATAATAAGAGAAGATAAATACGCAAACGAATATAACTCTCGCGAATCGAGTCAAGTTAGGCTTGACTCTCTCTAGCATAGGGCTATGCACTGTCCCCAGCAGAGTCGCCATCTGTCGTACCTCGAAAAATACGATCCTCGCGATAGACGCGGAAAATACTGTTCGAAACAGAGTCGCCACCGAATTTTATTTATTCCAAGGAAGGAATAGGAAAATATCGATAAAACCTTTAAATGGATAAGAACATGGTCATCGCAACCAACATTCTAGGTTCGGGAGTCGATTACATAGAGGGAAGGTATTAGCACCCTCTACGTCCGTTGTACTCAACGGGAACCTCTTGATTCGATTCGCGAGAGAAAGTTAACTATGTTTGTGTATCTTCTAAAGGGATTGCTTGCTAAGGGAATATGGGTGGTTTTAAGATAGGGTGCTCGCCAAGGATTGGGGCCCTTGTGCCTACGTATCTTCACTTGTAAGAAGTGGAAAATCAGAGCGTTCGTAGTTCATGGGACTACGGGTAAAGAGGGGATTGTGAGGGAATGTGCTCGCTAGGATTATCGCAATCCTATGCCTACGTACTCTCAATAGATATGAGAGATCAGAGCAGCCGTAGTTCAGCTAACTACGGTAAAAAAAGGTTTGGAAACGAATGAGTATTTAGATCGCATCCTAACTGCTAAACATTGGCTTGCCTGCTCGCTAGGGGAGGCTGAAGCACGAGTTTGTTATGCGCGGAAGAAGGGATTAAACAATGTTCTTTGGTAAAAGGTATGGGAACCTAAAGGTGAGAAAGAAGGAAAAGTGCTCGCTAGGATCATCGCAATCCTATGCCTACGTACTCTCAATAGATATGAGAGATCAGAGCAGCCGTAGTTCAGCTAACTACGGTAAAAAAAGGTTTGGAAACGAATGAGTATTTAGATCGCATCCTAACTACTAAACATTGGCTTGTCTGCTCGCTAGGGGAGGCTGAAGCACGAGTTTGTTATGCGCGGAAGAAGGGACTAAACAATGTTCTTTGAGAAGAGTTGTGGATCGCCCGAGGGCGAGGAATAGAGAGTTTGATGTGTTAAGTATTTTGGTATTGGAAAAGAGGATAGATTGGAATAGGTTATAAGGTTTTGGTCGCACGAGGGCGAGGAAGAGAGTTGGTCAGATGTATCATGTGTTTAGCTAGAGGTGACGATTACCTGAAGCTTAAGAAAGACTTCTCGGACCCAAGTAATCGGGAGAGTGAACCAAAGACTTGGAACTCTCTCTTTTTCAACCTCAATTGCAAAAGAATAAGATGTGGTTCGAGTGGGTTAATCGGATGACGATTACTCAAAGCTCGAGAAAGACTCCTCGGTCCCAAGTAATCGGGAAAGCGAACCAAAGACTTGGAATACTTTCTTTTTCATCGCAAAAGGAATTGTTTGGATGGCACTTTGAAAGAGAGGATGTGATTAAAGTATTTTAACAGATGAGGATTACTCGAAGCTTAAGAAAGATTTCTCGGACCTCAAATAATCAGAAGAATGAACCAAAGACTTGGAACTCTCTCCTTTTCTCATCTAATATTATGAAAGATGTTTAATAATATTAGAGTGTATTAATCGGATGACGATTACTCAAAGCTCAAGAAAGACTTCTCGGACTTTAAATAATCGGGAGAGTGAACCAAAGACTTGGAACTCTCTCTTTTTCATCTGTGTGTTTAAGAAAAATAGATTTGAATTCGTTTATCGTTTTTTAGAAGACAATTATTCAGGCTTAAGAAAGACTTCTCTGACCCAAACAATTGGGAGAGAGAACCAAAGACTTGGAGCTCTCTCTTTTTCATCTTTTATTGAAATTGCATTTAAGTATTTATTAAGTATTTTAATTTGATTGGAAGAAAATGCTCGATGCAAGTCGAGGTTTGAAATTAGAGTTTTAACATGTACACTAGCAAAGTGGGCTAGTCTTCTAAGTGACCAATTAGAAATAATTGATCAAATAGGTATCACTGTAAGGAAGCCCAGGATTAAGCTTTAAAATGTTGTGTCTGTGACCAAAGGGTTAATGGCGAGGCTTTGAAAGCACTTCGACTTACAAGGGTAGAAAATGGCTCGACTAATCGAGAATTTATTTCTTTAAAATTGTTTTGGAGCATTAAAGCATAATTAAGATAAAGACGATAAAAATTATTACATTTTGTGGGAGTTGGGGTACATTTTGTCAAATGGGAATATGAGATAATGAAACAATTAAATCAAGTCCAATCAACATAAATGAACGCAAGTGCACAAAAGCATGGTGTGAAATGAAGCGATCAAGTTTTAATTAACAAAATTAATTGACTAAAGTTTGATTAACTTATTTAATTAGGTTATTTAAAATTAATTATCCAAATCATTTTGATAAAATCAAACAATCAAGTTAATTAAAGTTAATTAATCCAAATTAACTAACTAAACAAAATTTAATTAATTAATTAATTAAACTATTTTAGAAAATGAAAATGGGATATGTAATAAGATAATATCAGCCAAATTATGTTTGCTTTTAATAAATTATAGCTCAATCAAATGGAAATAGTAACATATTCACAAATTATCTATAAAAATCCAATACAACTATTTACATCAAATGGTGTATAAAAATGATGTTTGATGAGCTCAAATCAAGAATAACCCATATGTTTAAATCTAGACTAATTATTAATAATAATGTATAATAATAATAAGGTAAATAAAATTTATATAAAAAATGAAAAGAGTTTGATAAAAATTGCAACATACACAAACAAGCATGAATCAAATGAAAATCACCACCTCCCTTTATGCATAGCCATAATCAAATTACCAACTGTAAGTAAATTGGTCTATACATTCACCATCCACACTAGATTAAACGGATTAAATAGAAATAATAACATGCCATGGACTAACTTCTTCATGGTAAATTTCAAGAAAAGCATATCTTAAAATAAATAAATAAATAAATACCACACTAATCATAAGATACCAACATGTATGATCAAACTAAAACCAAGACATTTGTAGACTAGGAATTCATGGGATAATAGCAGTAATAGGAAAAGCGATATCGTTCCACACTCATTCAAAGCTAGCAGCAGCAACATCCAATTGCAGAATATACACTAAAATTGAATTGAAATTTTATATAGCAAACCAAAAAACATAAGGTTTCAAAGGGAGACATGAATTAAAGTGGAGTCAAAATACCTATTAAATAACAATGTGAATCAAAATGAACTCTCCAATTGGCAGCAAACTGACTCAGAACAAAAAACCAACACACATTAACAACCTATTTCAAATAACAGTAATGTTTACACACATGATATTGCTATGAAATAGAACACAAAACAATCAGCATAATCAAAAGAGGAAGGCCGAAGTAATACCGCCATGTAATTAGGTCGAAGAATAAACGTTATAACAGCAACACAAGAGTTTCCATGGATTTGAATACTTCTTTCCTCTCCATATCAGTACACAAACACAAGCCTATCAAGTTGAATCTCCGCAAAAACAACTATCAACAGCAACAGAGATATCAATAGCAAAAGAAAACATCACCTCCAAATTGAATGAGTTAAAGAAAAACGACACAAGATCTCAAAACGCAAACGATCAGAAATGCAATCGCCGATGTCGCACTGTCGACATTGTTGCTGAAGCTCTGTTGTAACTCGAAGAAATCTGAAACAAATTTGTTATTGCTCAGTGACATTTTCCTTCAAATCCCGAACATCACCGACTCCGAGCTTGCCTCTTCTTCAGAACCTGCGTGCAAAATCAAATAACAGCCAGCAGGGTTGTCTTTTACAAATTCAATACCTTCACCGAGAAATCATTTTCACGAGACTATTTTATTAATAATAATATCGACGTGATATCAACGGCATCTGCTCCTATTTTGAAGCTCAAAACAGAGGGTTAGTGTCTTCGTTTGAGTTTGTTGTTGAAGTTAAATCTGTTGCCGGTGGCGGTGGGTTTTGGTGGCGGCGAAACTTGTGAGAAGGAGGAATACAAAGGTTTTTTCGGCTGTGACAGGAAGAAAAAATGGGATTCAATAGAGAAGATGATGGTGATTTTTGAGATGGTGGATTGTTATTTTTAGAGATGAAAGCAGAGATGAGGGAGGTGGCGGTTTCTTGATGTGAAGAAGGTGAGGATGTTCTGAGCAATAGCGGCGGTGAAGAAGAAAGAGGTTGAAGAAGGTAATGGAGGTGGATTCCGGTTAAGATGAAAGGGAAGAAGAGTGCGGCGGCCGATTTGGGGAAATTTTTTTTAGGGTTTTCCATCCTCTCCATGAACAGTAAAATGCCCCCTTTTTATACTAATTCTAAATCCTAATTTCCCAATCTCAACCGTGTTTCTCATTTTTCTTTCAATTCTTCTTTATTTTTCTTTTTTTTAATTAATTAATAATCTTTTTCTAATATGATTTTCAATTATTATATTAACTATTCTAATCTAATTTTTAATATAAATCCTAACTAAAATTCTGGCTCTAATTAAAAATCTAACTAAATATTCTAATATCATTTATAATTTAATTCTAAATCTAAACTAGTTAATTAACTAATATTAAAACTATATTATATTTACATATTAAAAATAAAAAATAAATTATAAAACAAAAATAACAAAACAAAATAATAACAAAATAAAAATAATAATAAAAAAAAGTCACGTGTCACAAATTTATTGGGTAAAAAGGTGAAAAATACGTTAAGTTGTACAAGCAATGCGAATGAAAATTTTGAAAAAGGTAGGACAAATTTGGAGTATGACAGACTCCAGGCACTACAAAGACGAAAAAGTGAATGACTGTCACTCCAAAAAGCAGGTGGTTTCCTGAACCATCACTCCTATCACTCCACCTTTAAGAGGTGAGCGCTAAGGTTGAATTAGATGAACATAGGATTGGAGAACATCAAGGAGAATGGGTGGGTTAAAATGAGTTTTGAGCCTTATATCCTTCCTTGTTAACCGTGAACCTGACCACGTTACGACCTGAAAAAGTCCTAATTGAAACAGGTTTAGTTCGAGAGCATACTTCGGTAAAGATCGCATCGAAACTAACTCCAAAAAGGATTCCCCTTACAGCGTTGTATTAATTTTGACACTTTGATAATTGATTTGTTCATTACATGTCATAAATTTTTCCAGTGAACAGGATTGGGTTTTGAAAAAATTGTCATATGTATTGCATTTAATATATCTTTTATGCAAAACAACTTGTTTTACTTGTGAGTAAGCGCTCGACCGCAGGAAAGTTTCCATAGTGGAAAGTTTGATCAGGATAGAATGTAGAACGCCTGAATACTCCGTTGAGTTGTGGCCAGCTATTATCAAATAACCCCTAGTAAGGTCAGCCATCCAAGAATCAGTTAACACGGGGCAATCAGGTCGAGATTTGGTAAATTTCTCGCAATGGGGGGTACTGCTCCACGGATCAGTCAATTAGAGGCAAAGCCATTGCAAGGCTGGGGTATGCCACCCTATGAGGAAAAAAATTGTTTCTCTCCATACCTCTAGAGCTTATCCGAACTGTTCAACCAAGGATCCTCTCACGGTCCAGATTTTGGGGCAAGCCATCTCGGGGTCGTCTCATGGCAAGCTATTTTCTTCTCAGCGTAGACCTTCCCAAAAATCAGACTAGGGCAGGGGCATTACGCTTGGGGAAAATTCTCAGAGAGATTCGGATGAAGCTCATTTTTCCAACAATCAAAGATCATTCCCTAGCAGATGGAAGTTGCGTCTTTACCCCCAGCAATGGGTCAGGCGTACCCCTAATCCTCACAGAGTACGAGTATGGGTTTGTTCCCCAGCGAGTCGAGATCAGATTTCTCTCCACCAGGCATATGTGGAATATCCTCCAGCAGGTCGCTCGTGACCCCAACAGTGTAAGATGTGTTCCAGGGAGGTCATGCAGGACCTTTACCCCGTCCCTCAGCAAGAGTTGTTCATCACCAGCAGAGATTTGTTCATCTCCAGTAAAATTTGTAACTCCAGATTTGTTAGTATGCCCCTCAGCAGAGTTGGGATCGTATCTTCCAAAGTTGTTCAGAGTTCTTCTCCCCAGCACAGAGCTGTAGCACTCAGACACCAGTTTACGTCGAGCACTCAGGCTCCGGTCAGTACGTTGAGTATTCAGACTCCGGTATAGTGAAAAGGTTCTTTCTACTCGGATGGTATCCAGACCATGGAAGGTTGTGACCGACCCGTAGAAACTAGTGGTATGTTTTCTTTGTAGCCCGAGAGGTATCCAGGCCCTGGCTCTCGTTGTTCCCCGGCGGCATCGTCGAACTTTAGTTGTTTGTGTTAAGTTCAAATGGTGTTCATGTAACAGCCCAATTTTTCAATAAGTGATTAATTGTGCTAATTAATTGGTTTATGTGATTTATCTGATTTAAATAAATTATTGGATTTATTTAAATGAGTTAATGGATTTAATTAATTTATTCTACGTGGTAGAATAATGTGGATTTATTAGATATTCTCTAATTAATGATAAAATGAGATATTTTGTGAGAAATGAATTGATAGATATTTTTGAGAGAAGAATTATGATGGAAAGAAAATAAAAGGATATATAAGGGAAATTGGAGAGAAAAGAAAAGAGATAGAAACATAAGAGAAAGAAAGAAAGAAAAGGAGAGAAAGAATAGAGAAAGAGGAGAAAAGAGAAGAGAAGAGGGAAACTTGGAGAAATCATCAAGAATCAACTTCAAACTTCAATCCAATCAAGGTAAGGGTGAGAAACATTATTATTTGATCAATGTGTATGATTATGTATGAGTTGTGTTGGATTTGTTGGTAGTTTTCTCTATTTTCCATTTCTAGGGCATAAATGGTTTAATCGGTAGAATCGAGTTTTGAACGGTTAGAATTCAAAATAAATTGCATAGTTTAGTCGGGTAATGTTTAGCCGTGATTATTGGATTTCGTTTGATTGAATTTGGTTGAGTTTGTGAGTTTTGACATTTTTGGATAATTGAGGGTTTGAGATTTGAGTGAAAATCGGACGTCGTAGAAATCGTGTTTAATGGTTCTAATTCACTGCTATATGTTAGGTGAGTATGAGTATGTGTTTGTTTCGAAAAAAAGAATTGAATTGGTCGGATTTTCGGGCGAAAATGCAAAATCCCGTAGCCGTGTTTAGGCAAAATTCTGGTTTTTCGGAAAACTTCGAAAATTCGTAACTCTTGAACCGTAAGTCGGTTTTGACCCCCGTTCGAAGCGTTGGTAAGTTAACGAGATTGTCTTTCTAGAAAAAATGGCTTTGAGGCCTGCACCTAGTTCAATTATATCAGAAAATTGAAAACATATTGTTGTGTTGATTTTTACCGTCGCGAATGTGTGTGATTGATGTGTTATTGTGCAGAATACTTTTGTTATATAACGTATAGCTTGTGCATGTTGTGATATGATATGCTGTGGGTAGCCGTATGGCGTGAATCCTAGATGGTGGAATCGATTATGAAATATAGTCTTTTGACAAATATATGCATATTGTTTGTATGTGAAGAATGCATGAGAACATATTGTGAATATGTGTGCATTGCTTGATAAATGTGGTAATGATATTGAAGTGTAAATGCATATTGATTATATGCGATATTGTGAATGCATGAGAACATATTGTGAATATGTGTGCATTGTTTGAAAAGGTAATGAGGTTGAATTATGAATGCATATTTGTTGTATCCGATTATTGTGAATTAATGCATGGGAGCATATTGTAAGATATGCGTGCATTGTTTGACAAATATGTTGATGAAAAGTATGAATACTTGATTATATGATATGTTGTGTGTGCAATCTTGTTTAATTGTTGAAGGGAGGAATTATGTGAATGCATGGGATTAAGACGTGTGATCGGTTTTAAGTGCATTTTGTTGTTGATTGCATATGCATCATTTAGTCAAGAGGCAATGTTTGCTAGTTTCGTGGAGACTAGTGGCTTGTCCCAAACCTAGAAGGGTGGGTTTGAAAGCTTAGGGAACGGGCTTTTGTTGTTATCGGTCTAGAAGGGTGGACCCGGTTTAAGTGTAAAAATCGAAAAATGATAACAAGTGTTGGTACCACATGGCATGAGTTGCATTGAGTCTCATGGAATGAATATATGATTGTTGTATGAAGTTATGCATAGGTGTATGTACATGACTTGTGTAATTGTGAACTATGGATATGTTTGATGATTGTATTTGCCTATATATATATATATATATATATATATATATATATATATATATATATATATATATATATATATATATATATATATATATATATATATATATATATATATATATATATATATATATATATATATATATATATATATATATATATATATATAGCTTTGTGAAGTATATGATGAGTTATGATGAAGTATGGTGAGAATGGTGGAATACGCGTATGTGCATTACTTGTGTAATTGAGAGTTGTGAATATGTGATCATTGTATGAAAGTATGCTTATGAACATGAATTGTTGATTTGAGAATTGTGAATTAGTGAGTAAACATAATATGTGTATGTTCATGTGAAATGTTGAGATTTATGGATACGTGCATGATGAATATGCTTGGTGATTATCCATATTTGATTATATATATGTTGTATTGTACAGGATGAGTTATAATGAATTGTGGTGAGAAAATGTGGAATATATGTATTTTGTGCTTGTGTATTTGTGTATATATAATTATATGCATTGTTATTATGATAATATTTCTCACCCTTCTGCTGGAATGATGTCCTACATGACATCGTGCAGGTATCAAGGAGTAGTATTGCTCGTAGTTATGAGGTCGCTTTTGGTGTAGCCGTTTAGTGATTTAATTATGTTGGGTCGAGTCATGCTCTGGTCATGTAACACTGGGATCGCTTAGGTTGTGTTTAAGATATATATTATGTACTCTATAAACGTGTTTATATCCATTGGAATATTATGATGTTGGCCTTAGTGCCTAAGTGATGTTGTTTTATGTGATAAAAACAAATGTTTCTTTTATGAAAATTGTGCTATAATTGAATCCGCTGCTACATGCAAAATGAAGTTTTGTAAAGCATAATTTTATATTGAAATAGTAATGAGCATGACAGGTGGTTTTGATATTTTGAAAGTTATGTGTAATGCCCTTTTGTAAATGCATGGAAATTTACTCTGATTATTCATATATTATCCGTGGGGTTTAGAAAGGTGTTACAGTTCAGACCCCGACGAGTACATTAGTGGTATCAGAGCAGGTCGGTCCGTCCGACCAAGTTGTCTAATGTTGGTTGTTCCCTTGTATGTGACATGTGTGTGAAAACACTGTCGATACATGTTTGTTGTCTAACCTTTGTCTACAGAAGTGGGAATGATCTAAGTGGGGGAGAAACTTGTGCTTCTCCAGGATACTGCAAGTGCGGAGTTATAGCTCAGTGTGTGGTTAAACGCTCTTATAGTTTGGTAAAGATGGTTTATACCCCATCATGATTTTCGGCTGTCTATCGATAAATTGAGGAACTGGTCACCCTTAATCTCTTGTTGATAGTAGTTGGGATTGTGTTGGATGGGATAGACGTGTCTTGTAAGCTTAGATGGCGTGAGCAATGAATTGTTTGGAGTTAAGCCAAGTGCTGAAGAATTGTTTTGATGAGTCGGCGCAGGACAGTGATGAGATGTTTCATTTTGATGGAAATTTTGAGTGTTAACGAAAGTGGGAAGTTGGCGGTTTGCCGATTAATTGTGGTTATCTGGAAGTTATTCTGACAAGATAGTGATATACAGCCAGGACGTGAAGTGGAGTTGTGATTGACTTAGTTACGGGAACTAGTACGATATTAAGAGCTCTATATTGTATGTCTATTTGGATAGTCAAGGAATTAAACTGATTGAGTAGTTTTGAGACTTGTGTCTGGTGTGTGTGTTGTGGCAACAGATTGTGAAGTCAAGTATATAAAGGGTGGATAGTGACTTCTGGTGATTATTAAAGGAAGTAAGGTGTGGGATACTATATTGGTATAATTAGACCTTTAAACATTTCAAGAGTTGAAGATGTGTTGAATGGCCTTCTAAGTGTGGAAATGTTGTTTTCGTATTTTTTCGTAACGGGAGGACCGTAACTCGGAATGACGCAAGATTAGAAGCGCGGGAAACAATGCTTTATGTGATGGTGAAGTAGTGACATGGAATTAATTATTTATTGATGGAATATGTTTGGTTGTTGTAGTAAGTGCGGTTTGTATTTCCGCCATGACTCACAAATTGAGTGTCCATTTGGCATAGGATTCTCCATACTTAATTGAGTGAGTTAATGGTTGGGTAACCGATGATATTTGGATATACTCGAAGAGTATAGAGGATCATGTTGAGCATCGGGAACTTGAGTTATCAGTGTTGGAGAAGAAGTAGTAATATTCTACTGTGAAGAAAGTTTAAGGAATTGTTAGGAAAGCTGTCAACAGCTCGTGTATTGGTTTTGCCGAATCCGACAGAACAAATTGTTGTATTTTGTGATGTTTGGTTGATATGATTGGGGGATATGTTAAGTACAACATCATCGAGTTTTGGTTATGCTTTAAGGCAACTTAAAGTACATAAGGGAATTATCTGACAAGTAATTGGAGTTGGTTGCTGTTGCATGTTTGTGCCGGAGTTTGGAAGCCTCAATTGTTTAGTTGAGATTTGAGATGGTTGGTGATCTTAAGAACTTAAGGTATTTGTTGATTTGAAAAAGAGTTGAATATGGTGCAGAGGAAATAAATAGGGACTTCTGAAGGAGTATGGTTTTGGGTTGAATTACCATTCGAGTGAGACCAAGTGGTAGCAGAGGTATCGAATTGGAAATTTCTGTATATACCAATGATGATGGTAATGAGTTAGAACTGATGAAGCAAATTCGGGATATGAGTTTGGTCTGTGAAGAAAATATCTTAGGGAGTTGAGCTTTGTATCTTGAGACTGACTATAGGTATTCTTGATAAGATTCGAAGAAGTCGAAGTTCTAATTTGAGTTAATAGATTGATTGAATTTAATGAATTGAAGTCGAAGAGCTGATTTTCGGATTGATGAGAATGGTACCATGAGATGTCGTGATGGAGTGTGTGTTCCAAATAGTGTGAGTTGGATAAGAGTACTCTGGAAGAAGAACATTGAGATAGATAGAGAGAGAAGTGGTTGAAATGGTATGTGCTGGTTTGACTTATCGGAAGTCGAAGTGTGAACATCATAGGTTGTTGGACCTGATACAACTATTGAATATTTCTAAATGGTATGGGATAGTATTCCCATGGATTTTGTGTCGGGTTTTCCGAAGAAATGTGAAGGGATATGATTCGACTTGGGTGGTTACAAATGGATTGGCAAGATTAACTCATTTCTTACTAATGAGGATGAATCATTCTATGCTGAAGCTAGCTAAGAGGTATAGTGAGGAAGTTGCGGGGTAGTATGGGTTACCGTCGAATATTGTGTCAGATGGGAATCTGAATTTTCGTTGAGATTTTGAGAAAGTTGTAGACGCTTTGGGTGTCATGTTGAAGTTGAACTCTGTCTAGCATCCGTGGACGGAATGGACAGACAAAGAGAACTATCTAGTATGTAGGGGATTTGTGGAGAGCTTGTGTGTTGGATCAAGGTCGATCGTGGGATAGTTAATTATCGTTGCTTGAATTACCTACAATGACAATGATCATTCTAGTATCGGAATGACATTGTATGAGGCTTTATACGGTAAGAGGTGTAGGAATCCTTTGTGTTGATGTGTGCCAGGCGAGAGTGTTATACTCGAACCTGAGATTGTGCAAGAGACGACTAGAAAGATTAAAAGAACCCAAGAAAAGACATGTTTCGAGAGTTACAATAGTAACTGGTGTCGGTCGAGCTTGAGGTCTCGGAAGCACCCACTGTGTTTTGTTGATCTGTATCAGAGTGGCGCAGCGGAAGCATGGAGAAAATAGCATGTTAGATTGTTTTACCGCGGTCGCTTGTGGGAATTGCATGATGTGTTCATGTGTCTAAGTTGAGGAAGTGCATTGATTCAGATGGATAGTGTACGAGTGAGAGAGGATTTGATTGTTGAGACATTGCCAGTTCAGGTTGATGAACGAGAAGCAACTTCGAGGTATAGAGATTCCTTTGGTGGAGGTAGTTGGGAGATTAGGATGCGAGAGTCATATCCAGAGTTATTTGAATCAGGTAACATTTTCGAGGACGAAAATTCCTAAAGTGGGGGAGGGTTGTAACAGCCCAATTTTTCAATAAGTGATTAATTGTGCTAATTAATTGGTTTATGTGATTTATTTGATTTAAATAAATTATTGGATTTATTTAAATGAGTTAATGGATTTAATTAATTTATTCTACTTGGTATAATAATGTGGATTTATTAGATATTCTCTAATTAATGATAAAATGAGATATTTTGTGAGAAATGAATTAATAGATATTTTTGAGAGAAGAATTATGATGGAAAGAAAATAAAAGGATATATAAGGGAAATTGGAGAGAAAAGAAAAGAGATAGAAACATAAGAGAAAGAAAGAAAGAAAAGGAGAGAAAGAATAGAGAAAGAGGAGAAAAGAGAAGAGAAGAGAGAAACTTGGAGAAATCATCAAGAATCAACTTCAAGCTTCAATCCAATCAAGGTAAGGGTGAGAAACATTATTATTTGATCAATGTGTATGATTATACATGAGTTGTGTTGGATTTGTTGGTAGTTTTCTCTATTTTCCATTTCTAGGGCATAAATGGTTTAATCGGTAGAATCGAGTTTTGAACGGTTAGAATTCAAAATAAATTGCATAGTTTAGTCGGGTAATGTTTAGCCGTGATTATTGCATTTCGTTTGATTGAATTTGGTTGAGTTTGTGAGTTTTGACATTTTTGGATAATTGAGGGTTTGAGATTTGAGTGAAAATCGGACGTTGTAGAAATCGTGTTTAATGGTTCTAATTCACTGCTATATGTTAGGTGAGTATGAGTATGTGTTTGTTTCGAAAAAAAGAATTGAATTGGTCGGATTTTCGGGCGAAAATGCAAAATCCCGTAGCCGTGTTTAGGCAAAATTCTGGTTTTTCGGAAAACTTCGAAAATTCGTAACTCTTGAACCGTAAGTCGGTTTTGACCCCCGTTCGAAGCGTTGGTAAGTTAACGAGATTGTCTTTCTAGAAAAAATGGCTTTGAGGCCTGTACCTAGTTCAATTATAGCATAAAATTGAAAACATATTGTTGTGTTGATTTTTACCGTCGCGAATGTGTGTGATTGATGTGTTATTGTGCAGAATACTTTTGTTATATAACGTATAGCTTGTGCATGTTGTGATATGATATGCTGTGGGTAGCCGTATGGCGTGAATCCTAGATGGTGGAATCGATTATGAAATATAGTCTTTTGACAAATATATGCATATTGTTTATATGTGAAGAATGCATGAGAACATATTGTGAATATTTGTGCATTGCTTGATAAATGTGGTAATGATATTGAAGTGTAAATGCATATTGATTATATGCGATATTGTGAATGCATGAGAACATATTGTGAATATGTGTGCATTGTTTGAAAAAGTAATGAGGTTGAATTATGAATGCATATTTGTTGTATTCGATTATTGTGAATTAATGCATGGGAGCATATTGTAAGATATGCGTGCATTGTTTGACAAATATGTTGATGAAAAGTATGAATACTTGATTATATGATATGTTGTGTGTGCAATCTTGTTTAATTGTTGAAGGGAGGAATAATGTGAATGCATGGGATTAAGACGTGTGATCGGTTTTAAGTGCATTTTGTTGTTGATTGCATATGCATCATTTAGTCAAGAGGCAATGTTTGCTAGTTTCGTGGAGACTAGTGGCTTGTCCCAAACCTAGAAGGGTGGTTTGAAAGCTTAGGGAACGGGCTTTTGTTGTTATCGGTCTAGAAGGGTGGACCCGGTTTAAGTGTAAAAACCGAAAAATGATAACAAGTGTTGGTACCACATGGCATGAGTTGCATTGAGTTGCATTGAGTCTCATGGAATGAATATATGATTGTTGTATGAAGTTATGCATAGGTGTATGTACATGACTTGTGTAATTGTGAACTATGGATATGTTTGATGATTGTATTTGCCTATATATATATATATATATATATATATATATATATATATATATATATATATATATATATATATATATATATATATATATATATATATATATATATATATATATATATATATATATATATATATATATATATATATATATATATATATATATATATATATATATATATATATATATATATATATATATATATATATATATATATATATATATATATATATATATATATATATATATATATATATATATATATATATATATATATATATATATATATATATATATATATATATATATATATATATATATATATATATATATATATATATATATATATATATATATATATATATATATATATATATATATATATATATATATATATATATATATATATATATATATATATATATATATATATATATATATATATATATATATATATATATATATATATATATATATATATATATATATGCTTTGTGAAGTATATGATGAGTTATGATGAAGTATGGTGAGAATGGTGGAATACGCGTATGTGCATTACTTGTGTAATTGAGAGTTGTGAATATGTGATCATTGTATGAAAGTATGCTTATGAACATGAATTGTTGATTTGAGAATTGTGAATGTGTAATTGTGAATTAGTGAGTAAACATAATATGTGTATGTTCATGTGGAATGTTGAGATTTATGGATACGTGCATGATGAATATGCTTGGTGATTATCCATATTTGATTATATATATGTTGTATTGTACATGATGAGTTATAATGAATTGTGGTGAGAAAATGTGGAATATATGTATTTTGTGCTTGTGTATTTGTGTATATATAATTATATGCATTGTTATTATGATAATATTTCTCACCCTTCTGCTGGAATGATGTCCTACATGACATCGTGCAGGTATCAAGGAGTAGTATTGCTCGTAGTTACGAGGTCGCTTTTGGTGTAGCCGTTTAGTGATTTAATTATGTTGGGTCGAGTCATGCTCTGGTCATGTAACACTGGGATCGCTTGGGTTGTGTTTAAGATATACATTATGTACTCTATAAACGTGTTTATATCCATTGGAATATTATTATGTTGGCCTTAGTGCCTAAGTGATGTTGTTTTATGTGATAAAAACAAATGTTTCTTTTATGAAAATTGTGGTATAATTGAATCCGCTGCTACATGCAAAATGAAGTTTTGTAAAGCATAATTTTATATTGAAATAGTAATGAGCATGACAGGTGGTTTTGATATTTTGAAAGTTATGTGTAATGCCCTTTTGTAAATGCATGGAAATTTACTCTGATTATTCATATATTATCCGTGGGGTTTTGAAGGGTGTTACAGTTCAGACCCCGACGAGTACATTTGTGATATATTCCTTCATTCGTTGAGTGTTCAGACTCCGGCGTTTTTCTGATTCGTGATATGTTTACTTGAGTCGTTGAGTGTTCAGACTCCGGTAAAATCAAGCAAGGGTCCAAACCCCTATTAGTGTTCGTGGCTATTCCGTCGAGTATCCAGGCTCCGGTAAATCTCCAGTTTGTATTGATTCTTTCTCTCGTCGAGTATCCGGACTCCGGTAAAGATTTTGTGAGGTGATCTTGATATGTATTTGTAGTATTCTCTTTTCGTCCGATTTTCTTCGTCGAGTATCCAGGCTCCGATTGGTTTGCTTCGTCGAGTATCCAGGCTCCGATTTGTTTGCTTCGTCGAGTATCCAGGCTCTGATTTGTTTTTTTCATCGAGTGTTCAGGCTCCGATTTGTTCGCTTCGTCGAGTGTTCAAGCTCCGATTTGTTTGCTTCGTCGAGTATCTAGGCTCCGGTTTGTTAGCTTCGTCGAGTATCCAGGCTCCGGTTTGTTAGCTTCGTCGAGTATCCAGGCTCTGGTGCGTTTTCTTCCGTCGAGTATCCAGGCTCCGGTTTGTTAGCTTCGTCGAGTATCCAGGCTCCGGTGCGTTTTCATCCGTCGAGTATCCAGGCTCCGGTTTGTTGCTTCATTGAGTATCCAGGCTCCGGTGCGTTTTCGTCTGTCGAGTATCCAGGCTCCGGTTTGTAGCTTCGTTGAGTATCCAGGCTTCGATGCATTTGTAGTATTCTCTTTTCGTCCGATTTTCTCCGTCGAGTATCCAGGCTCCGGTTTGTAGCTTCGTTGAGTATCCAGGCTCCGGTGCATTTTCGTCCGTCGAGTATCCAGGCTCCGGTTTGTTAGCTTCGTTGAGTATCCAGGCTCCGGTGCGTTTTCATCCGTCGAGTATCCAGGCTCCGGTTTGTTAGCTTCGTTGAGTATCCAGGCTCCGGTACGGTTTCGTCCGTCGAGTATCCAGGCTCCGGTTTGTTGCTTCGTTGAGTGTTCAGACTCCAGTGTGTTTTTGTTGAGTATCCAGGCTCCAGTTTAGCGCTTCGTTGAGTGTTCAGACTCCGGTGTGTTTTCGTTGAGTATCCAGGCTCCAATTTATCGCTTCGTGGAGTATCCAGGCTCTGGTGCGTTTTCGTCCGTCGAGTATCCAGGCTCCGGTTTGTTGCGTTGAGTGTTCAGACTCCGATGTGTTACGTTGAGCGTTCAAGCCCCGACTCTACCGTTGAATACCCAGATTCCGGTGAAATTTCCAATTTGTAACGTTTTGCTTTGTCCGTTGAGTGTTCGGACTCCGATAAAGGCAGTTGGGTATACAGATCCTAGTAAGTGTTGCGATAGTACTCTCTCTCCGTTGAATGTCCAGATTCCGGTGAATGTTCGGTTTGTGATGTATTGCTTCGTCCTTCGAGTATCCAGGCTCCGGTAAATCCCCAGTGAAATCACCAGTTACGTCGAGCATCCAGGCTCCGGTCAGTGCGTTGAGTATCCAAATTCTGACAGATTTTGATGTGGCCCTATCGTGCGTTGAGTATTCAGATTCCGACGATTCGAAAGATTGTCCTTTGGCTCATGTGGTGTTCAGACCATGGCCAGTTACGTGTTTCTTGAAGCAGAGTTACTTGATTAAGTTTCTCTTTCCCTTTGTGAGATGTTCAAGATGTTCATTATGTTCGGTTTCTTCGGAGATTCTATCCCAATCAAAGTTTGCAGTTTATTTCTGTGGTTGGCAAATTTCCAGGTTCTTTTGGTATTCAACCGTCTTTTACCTTGATTGATTGAAAGCCGTTCGCTTTTCACTCATTCAGGTCCAAGTCGCTTGAATAGGGGCAGCTGTTGCACCCCAAAATTTGCCCAACCTTTTCCTTCTTGTTTTTGCATTAGCATAACATCATCATAGCATTATCATAGCATTGCATTAGCATTTATGTAGGGGATCAAGTGTGATATACATCAAGAGAGGCCTATCTAGAGGTTTTATTCGAGCTTTAGGAATCACTAAAGTCACCAGGAAGTGGTTCATGCCCTTGAGAAGTTCAGATGCTTGTGTGGGGTTCATCCCCTGACTTAGAGGCCAACTGAAGATTATCAATGAGTTGGGAAACTATGATTACAGGTCATAAAATTACAGGTCAAGTTCAATACTTTGCATAACTCAAATGGACTTTTTTCCAACATGAAAGTTGCTCCGAATGGCGTCATTTGGTCAACTAAACCTCAAGGTTTTAATGGGCTAGCTCATGGTTGAAGATTGATAAAAGTGATTTTGGTGAAAACATGTGAAAAGGCCTAGTTTGGTATTTTGTCAAAATTTAATCAAACAAGTCCATATTTGTACTTATTTTGAGTGGAAACTTCATTTTAAGAATATTAACATTATTACATTTTTCATTTGAAGCTTTTATCATGGCTTATTTCAAGCTTTCTTCATTCTTAAGCAACACTTTGAATCTAAGCCCTTAAGATTGAAACAAGGGCTAATTTTGGACCATTGATCATTCTTACAATGCAACATATATAAACATTTCAAGCCAAGGGAAAAGGGGATTCATGATCATTTTTCTCACCTTCTTCACCACTTTCCATTTTCACCATAATCCAAAAAAAATCTCAAAAATCAATATCATTTTCTTCTCATTTTTTATGCTTCTTTCCATCACAAATCCCTTCTACATCATTCATACAGTGAATTCCACCATTGTTTGGCCATAATTGGTGCAAAGAATAGCTTGTAGTAATTGAAAAAAGTGGTGATCAAGTCAATTTCGAATTTGCTTTTTTACCTCATTTCAGTCCAATTCTTTCATCCCAACACCTCCAGCAAGGTTTATTGAACATTTCCACATAGTTTCTTCAAAGTTTCAATGGATATTTGGAGCTCCATAGTGCAAGAAATAGAGGTATACAACTTTCAAATGATCTCATCATTCATGAGTCTTTATGCTGCCATTGTTGTATCTTTAGAATCCCCTTAAGGCATAGATCGTTTCTGGTAACAAAAGAGGCATTTTCATGACAATTTTATGTTCTTGAGGTTTTAAGATCCACACACGATTTCTGTGATAGAGAGGGTTTCAACGAAAAATATTACCATATTTGGATTCCCCACGAAAAACTACACAATTTTCATTCAAGAATCGTTGGATTTGGTTGAGTATTGAGTGAGATAGATTCACTTGAAGTTTTCCGACCATTGTCATTTCCGGCCGTTGTTCCCGCGTGCACGTTGCTGTCCAGGAAAAGCTCAAACGAGGAAGACGACCACACACCGTCGGATTCGTTTCAAGACATGGACTCGGTCTCACGATCCTACGGCCAGAATCGCGCCATGCAAGCGGCCACGTCAACTTCATTAATCCCAGTGGCACACCAACTTAGCTCTTGTGTGTGTCCTTACACCTGTTCGATTCCTGGCCATGCCACTTTTATTTATTCTCACTTATTTCACTTGTTTTCCTATTATTTTCATGTTCTTATATTTTTCCTTTTTTCTTTTCTTTTTTACATGCTTATTCAAATAATCATTAAAAATAGCAAAATTAATCTTTTTGATCCCCATTTTTTTGTGCTGAATCTTTGAGATGTCTAAAATTGTATAGAATGGGAATTATAATTTTATCATGTTCTGACATTTTCTTTGGATTTTTTACATTTGGTGTGTCGTGAAAATGCCAATACTTGTGTCATGATTTTATTGATTTTCGTTAACCTATCAAAACAAAATTTAAATGCTTAACCTTATGCAGGGTGTTCATACACACATTGAGGTACCTAGATATATTTTTACTTGATTTTTACTGTACCATTTTGAAGGGTTTTGAAGGTCTTTCTTTACCATGTGCTAGTTTGGCTTCTTTTTGGTACACTTGACATAGTTTCAATTTGTTTGACTAGTTCCTTTGGGATATTTTGACTATACTTCTCACCCCTGGTTTGTGACATGTTGTAGGGAATTGGAGATTTTATTTGGAATTTTGGATACCATTTACTATTTTTCCCATATTTTTGTAATTGGACTCGTAATATGGACTTTCAAGCGGACATTGGTTTTATTTCGGCTCCAACGACCTCGAATTGTTTGTGTGATGAGCACTATGGTTCCTATTTCTTATTGTAGACATTGTATAGGACTTGTATATCATTGGATGGTTGTTTTTATCATACATATCTTGCCCATTAGGTACCATACTTTCATGATAGTGCATTATGATTCCAAATCGTGGTTCATGTACGTCATTCATAGGTTTCTGTTGCCTTGTATCTCTTTATATTCACTGGTGGCCAAGATTGCATGTTTAGAATAGGCGAAATTCCATTCATTATGGTCTTGAGGCTGAGATGACTCGCCTCCCTCACTTGCATTCCATGTTTACTGTTATGAATCTGCATTTCCTGTATGCTGTTACTTCATCTATTTTCTGTTGCTTCCTTTGCCTTTCCCTTAGGATCTCCATTCTTTCTTGTTGAAGATAGAATGTGATAGACATTAGGCTTTTCAACCATGTATGACAACATTAGGATAGTCTTACCCTTTGCAAACTTCAACCATAGGACGAACATTGCATGATAACATTTAGGGTTGTGTAGTTTCCCTTAGAGGTCTGTTTCTCTTTCTCATCTTCAAACATTCTTAAAATACTTAATAAAGGTTAACATGTGTCATGCGTTACAAGCCTTAAGCTACTTGAGAAAGAGTTATGGGAGGGTTTCCCTCACATAATTTGAATGTTTAGTATGGCACCCTTTGGGTGACATGCGACGCATTCACTCTTAAGTCCAAGTCTTTAGTGCAACACGAGTTACAAACAAAACTCAAAACACTTCTTCATAAAAGACATAAAAACAAACATTCAACTCCTTTTTGTCCTCTTGGACCTTTAATCATTAGAAACCATTTTCGTAATGAGAGTTTCGTTAACTCTCGGTTCTCCCGCAAACGGTAATGCCTAAGTCTCCAAAGGTCGAGCTGCATACACCAAACTGCTAGAACCGATTATTAACCCTACTCGGGTTAAAACACTTGAACCAAACCTGTGGTCTTGTTAGCCCGAACTACGTTTGCTCTGATCTTTCATACCAGATGAAAGTACGTAGGCACGAGATGCGATTTCTCGGCGAGCAACCTTCCCCCTTTTCACCCGTAGTTAGGCGAACTACGTTGACTCTGATTTCTCGTTCCAGACGGGAATACGTAGGCATAAAGTGCGATACTTTGCCGAGTCACTTTTCTTTTCTTTTTTCCTTAAACCTTTAGCTAGATAGTATTAATCAACCCTTCGAGATAAACAATTAAGCATGGATCCCTTCGAGTATGACGGACGTGAGGGGTGCTAATACCTTCCCCTTGCGTAACCGACTCCCGAATCCAGGACTTGGTTGCGATGACCATTCCTTTTCCCTCTTTCGTTAGGTTTTCTTTGATCGTTTCCTTTCCCTCCTTTGGGATAAATAACGCACGGTGGCGACTCTTCTGTCATTGCCGGCCTCGTTTTTCGCAGTAGTGACATAGGGTCCAGTTTCCCCTTAGTCTGTGTCTTTCTCTGCTCATCTCCTAAACAATTCAAAACATCTAATAAAGGATAACATGTGTTGTACGCTACGAGCCTTAAGTACTTGAGGAATGATGGTTGGGGGGCCTCCTCTCAACTATCTAGAGTGTTTAGCGTATGCCCTTTGGGCGATATGTGACGCATACGCTCTCAAGTCATAGTCTTTAGTGCAACATGAGTTACGAACCAAACTCAATCCACTTCTTTGTTTAAAAAACACAAAAACAAAAACATCAAACCTTTTATCCTTCGGGATTAATTAAAAACCATTTTCAGAAAAAGTGTGTTAACTCTTGGTTCTATCGCAAACAGGTAGGGCCTAAGTCTCCAATGGTCGAGCAGCAATACACCTAACTGTTAGACCTAAGGTTTAACCCTACTCAGTTAAAACACTTGAACTAACCAGTGGTCGTGTTGCCCGAACTACGTTTGCTCTGATTTCTCATATCAGATGAGGATAGTAGGCACAAGACGACAATGTCTTGGCGAGCAACCTTTCCCCACCTTCACCCGTAGTTTTCCGAACTACGTTGACTCTGACTTTCCCATTGCACGAGGGAATACGTAGGCATAGGGCAGAGATGTCCTATCGAGTCAGTTCTTTCTGTTTAGCAGTAGAAGCCTTTAGATAGTTTGTTTTTTACCCATAGATTTAGACAACGGACGTGAGGGGTGCTCATACCTTCCCCTTGTGTAACCGACTCCCGAACCTGAGATTTGGTTGCGGTGACCTGTCTTTTCCGTTTTTGTAGGTTTTCTCTGGTCGTTTCCTTTCCCTCTCTTTGGGATAAATAAAGAACGGTGGAGACTCTTCTGTCCTTGCCAGCCCCTCTTCGCAACGATGCGACAATGAGCAACAAAGATGCATAAATAACCAGCCACAACAAAATTCAAGCATTCAAATAGACAAGATACATATATTATGACATTTATGAGACATACAACCCAAAATACGAAGCAATTTGTATGAACATGAAAATCGAGAGAGAGAGAGAGAGAGAGAGAGAGAGAGAGAGAGAGAGAGAGAGAGAGAGAGAGAGAGAGAGAGTTAAGGAACGATATCACCTTTATGTCGAGAGTAGCTTGATGAATATATGCTTATACTTACAACATTGTCAATTTGTTAGATATCTGATGACCAAAATAGGTATAAACATAGATGAATAGAATATATGCAAGAAGTATTACTAAACACGATCCGAAATGTCGAGAATACCAAGCTCTCGTCGGATATGAAAGAAAGGTTCAGTAGTAAGCGGTTTTGTGAATATATCCGCTAGTTGATTTGTAGTGTCAACGTGTTCAAAAACAACACGCCTTTCTCCACATGATCCCAAAGAAAATGGTGTCGAATTTCGATATGCTTAGTGCGTGAATGAAACATGGAATTCTTGGTAAGATTAATTGCACTAGTATTGTCACAAAAGATCATAATACGCTCAAGTTTGAGGTTAAAATATAACAATTGTTGCTTAAGCCATAAGACTTGAGTGCAACAACTTCTGGCGGAAACGTATTCCGCTTCGACGGTTGACAAGGCAACAGAAACCTGTTTCTTACTATGCCAACTAACCAAAGAATTTGAAAATAGGTGACAAGTACCACTAGTGCTTTTTCTATCCGATTTCCACCCGGCAAAATCAGAATTGAAGAATCCAACCAAGGAACAATCGTTTCCTTTGGAATACCATAGCCCATACTTTGGAGTACCCGAAAGGTATCAAAGTATGCGTTTAACATATTTTAAATGAGATTCCTTAGGAGAGGATTGATATTAGCGCACATGCAAACACAACATAATATCGGGTCTAGAGGCGGTAAGATAAAGAAGTGAACCGATCATACCTCGATATCTTTTTATCTCTACGTCCTTACCGCTTTCATCTCTATTCAAATTTGCACATGTCAGCATTAATGTGTCAATGGCTTTGGAATTTGCCATGCCAAACCTCTTGAGAAGCTCAAGACAATACTTTGTTTGACTTACAAACGTTCCTTCCTCAAGCTGTTTGATTTGTAATCCAAGAAAGTATGTGAGCTCCCCCATCATACTCATCTCGAATTCACCCTGCATAAGGTTAGAAAACTCTCTTACGAGATTCATGTTAGTTGATCCGAATATAATGTCATCAACATAAATTTGTACCAAGATTAAGTGTTTTCCTTGACGCTTAATGAAGAGGGTTGTGTCAACTTTGCCTCTTGAATACCCTTGATCAAGTAGAAACTTGCTTAGGCGCTCATACCAAGCTCTAGGAGCTTGTTTGAGTCCATACAAGGCTCGTTTTAACTTGTATACATGATTGGGATATTCATGAGACTCAAAACCGGGAGGTTGTGCAACATAAACTTCTTCATTAATATACCCGTTAAGGAATGCACTTTTTACGTCCATTTGAAATAGCTTAAAGTTTTTCGCACAAGCGAAGGCAAGTAAAAGGCGTATAGCCTCGAGTCGGGCAACCGGCGCATAAGTCTCCTCATAGTCGATGCCTTCCTCTTGGTTATACCCTTGCGCGACTAAACACGCCTTATTGCGGGTTATTACCCCGTTTTCGTCCAACTTATTACTAAACACCCATCGGGTGCCGATTACTCGATGACCTCGCGGAGGAGGGACAAGGTCCTAAACCTCATTTCTCTTGAACTGATTAGGTTCCTCTTGCATGGATAAAAACCAGTGTTCATCGAGTAGGGCTTCTTTAGGGTTTTTAGGTTCCATTTGTGAAACGAAAGCGAAGTGATAACAGAAATTACTTATCTTAGACCGAGTCGTAACTCCCTTTGATATATCACCGTGTTTACCGGGTTTTTTGGTAAACAACCTCTGGTCTATCAATTTGGTTTCAAATTGACTAACTTGCAGGATTGACCATACGAAATCCTAGGATATGTGCTGAAGGGTGTTTCTACTTGAACCTATCTAGAAATGTGTTTCCACAATACTAAGAAGAAATAACTTTAAAAAGGGGGGGCAGAAATTATCCACTGTGTTTAAAAGAAAGAAGGAAGAAGAATTATTAGGGGGAAAAGAGATAAAGGTTTTTTGGGAGGGAAAGACTTAATCGAAGTAGTAATAATGAACAAGAGGGAAAGACGAAACAAATAAATAAAAGTACTTGACAAAAGTAAAGAAAACAAAGTAACTTCATTGAAAAGATAAAGGATGGTGTGTTTACATTACGTACATTCTCTATAACACTCTCTTTCTCTATGCTCGAATACTTGGAGTAATTTTAAGAGTGACTTGTACAACAGTAAATTACAACACACCAAGTTTTATGTCTAAGACTCCTATTTATAATAATAATAGTAACTGCTAATAACCGCTAATAACCTCCTTAAGCCATCTATTCTTGACAAGTGTCAGACCGCATGCATTCCCTTATCCGATGAGTGTCACTTGTCCTTCTTAGTCATAAGAAAATATAACTACTCCCTCCAAGATTCGAATTTCAAAAACTCACTTCGACCCTTCTTCTAAATCTCGGTCGAAGACCATTTCGCTTGCTTAGGTTGAAGTGTTTAATTTTCCTAAGTCCTTGGAAGACTTGTAGGTCTTTTTAATATGCTGAAAATAGCCTCCAACATGAGTCGTCGAATTGGTGAGCTAACAAATTGCCCCCCAAAAATGTAGTTTTTCGACACTACAAAAAGTACATTTTTTGACAGCATCCACATTCGACGCTGTTTACCTTCGACTATATCCTGATAGTTGACCCACCTTCAACTGCTTCGAGTTTAGGAAACTGAAAGGTGATGGGAGAGGATATATCCACAATCTCACGCAAAAGGGAACTATTACCCCCCCTTGATGCACGATCTCTGACGTCATGAACATCATGGAAAATTTCTCGGGAATCACCAAAATTATGAGCCATCATTACCCCTATAGAGCATAGGTTACAAACCGCCACCTCTACTAACTTCATCCTGAGCACACACGTGGCCCACTACCCCCAGCCATTTGTAAAAAACTCTTGAATTTCCCCTTCGAGTATATATAATTATTTTCAGAACGTCTTTTACTTTTACTTCTTCAAACCTTTTTTACAACATTGCTTCACCTTTTCTTCTCACCGTTTTTTCTTCCAAGAACACTCTTCCAACACTCATCATGGCTGAGCTAAGATCCCAGAAACAGAAAACCCAGTCTCATCAACAAACTTCTTCTTCCACCCTTCCCCCTTTTGCTGCTCTGAGTGGACCGAAGGTGGTAAAGAACTAGTAACTCGTGCGAGAGCCTCTACTGGAGGAGAAACGCCATATCTACGAATCCCAGGTAATCATACCCGTTACTGTCGTAGATAAACCGCTTGCCATGTCCGGGCCTCTATCCCTCTCTGGTTTAAACTATTCCACTTTGAATGAGTTTTTTCCTTCCTATCGAAAAACCAAACCCCTAGGGCAAAAAGACTCCCAAAAGGTCCCCTTGGATAATCCAGATAGCTTGAATGTTTATAATGTGGATCTCAAGTATCTCCACGATGGCGCAAGATTGTTTAGGGCTACTCCATATTTCAAGGATTCTGAACTCTACCTCAACTGGTTGAACAAGGTAGAAAAAGCAAAAATTCAAGACTGGAAAGATATGGGCATCTATGACCTTATTATGATGTCGAAAGTAGGTCCCAACTACTGCCCTCTGATGTTGGCTGCGTCTTTGTTCTTTTGGGATAGCACACACTACACTTTTCATCTTCCATGTGGGATGATGACGCCTACCTTGTTTGATATTGCTGCTATTGTAGGACTGAAACCTCATGGACTGACTTACGACCCTAAAGTTGATAGCCAAGACACTATCGGTTTATCAACCATCAAACATACTTATACCCATTTCATCAACCATTATCATGACAAAAATAATGCCACGGTTAAAGACGAGGAACATATAGCCTTTTTGGCCATGTGGTTGTCTCGTTACATTTTCTGTACTAAATCCTTGCAGGTGGCGCGAAAATACTTAACACTGGCGAACCAGCTACATGCCAAGAGAGACATATGTTTGAGCGAAATGATCCTTGCAAGTCTATACGAAGCCTTAAACGAAAGTGCAGGCAAACTGAAAGACCCTGAGAATAACGACAATCTAGTAATGTCGGGACCGTTTTGGTTACTTCAATTGTGGTTAAACGCCACTTTTGAAGGCAGCCTACCAAATAAAGGTGAAGTTGATGAAGGTTCTCCTTCGATCTCTGGAAGACAAGTCGAATGGCCCCGCTTAGTTCAGCTTACCCCCAGCGAAGAAGGGCAAACACTTCGAGCTAACTTCTCAGGCTTCGTCCAGATGTTTGCGAAGCGACATGTCTTCACACCTGGGATGGCTCCCTTCGCAGAACGGAAATGTGGCCCTGAATGGTTCATCAGGCTTTTCCCAGCTTTGCTCCAGAAACAAGAAGAGGAATCAAAGCTGATTTGGGAGCGATTCCTTACGCCTCGACTATTTGTCCACAAACTCAATCTGACAAGAGGACAGGCTTCCCTGATAGCTTACCAACCAAATCTTGTGTCGAGGCAGTTTGGACTTATCCAAACCCTACCTAGGTGTTTGTACGAGAAAAAATCCCACGTTCTGCTTTCACACCACATCGTCAACCCCATCGAATGTTCGACCCAGTTGGTGCGTCATGCCCATAAATCCTTACTTACCCCACTTTATTTTGAACCTTCTTATTTTTGTTCCCCAGAATTTTATAACTGGTGGTCCAGACATTATTCTTCTGAATTTCTTGATGCTGTCAGTCTTAGTCGAATGATTGATCAAGCTTTCGTTGATGTGCAGGAAAAAACCAAGAAAGGTAGTTCACTCACATAAAGGAGATACAAGCCTTCCAAAAATACTTTGAAACTGCTTATCAACCGGATGATATTAGTCGAACTGTCTGCAAGGCTGCTGTCACTCTGAGGGAAAAATTTCTAAAAAAGATGGAGAATTTAAAAATTCCTTCTTCCATCCCCCGTGAGAAACGGTATGAGATGGCTTTCAAATTATTTCCCCCTAAGGTTACTCGATTGCCATCTGCTGATTTTGGAGTGGCCCTTGCCCCTCCATTCCCAGATTGGTTCATCTGTGAGGATCCTATAAAATTCCTCAGACAGCAGTCGAAGCCTAAAGCACAACGGGTGGTTCCGACTAAGCATACCGTCGATACTTTCAAAGGGCACCTTCATATTAATATCGAAGATGTTCGCATCGAATCCGACATTCTCGAAGGTCGATTCCCCTTCGTTTTAAACCTTTCAAACAACGCTTTATCATTACTAACGGGTGGCACTGTCATTTGTTTTTTTCAGTTGCTCCAAAAAAGACCGCCATCTCGGTGAAGATTGACAGTTCCGTCGAGGGTCAGAAGGTAATATTAATGCACCATCTTAATCTTTTCAACATTCCGGGTTTAGAAAGCCTAACACTTTCCCAATGCTTTTTTCAGGTAAGCCGGAAACCCCCTACCCCTCAGAGAAAAATAAAGAGGGGCGCCAACCTAGTCATCATCGACTCGGAAGACGAAGATGGTTCTCCTCGAGAGGAGGTTCCAATAAAAAGGCGGCGAAAGGTTGTCCGCGGTCTCGACACCACTGACTCACATCCTCCATCGACTCAAATCCCTGAATCACAAGCTCAACGTGTAGACCTTGGTAAGGCTTCTGTCGGAGGTACCCCAATCCCTCAAACTGCTGCTGTTGAAAGCGACAATTCCAGTCCGGCTGATGAAGGCCCGAAGGTCCAACTCTTATCTTCGACTACTTTCTGTCTAAATTTCAAACTACTTTTGGACTCTTTTTCTCATGTTTAAATTCTCTCTTTTTCAGCCTGACGTTGTGATGACGGAAAACATCCCGACTACATCTCTTCTCGAGGCCTATCCTTTGAACAGTCGAGGTGAGCGCACCTATCGTCCTTCTTCGGACTTAGGTTCTGGTGTGAGTTCTCTTGGGGAAATCAATAAACCTGAGATCCCTGTGGTTCCCCTGCTTTCTCCTTTAAAGAATGTCACCCAACAATCTCAGACCGACGGGTCCGATCATGATGAGGGGAACAATTCCCAGAATCCCATCGAAGCAGGTGAGGAAGCGAACTTCTTGGATGAGGGCGAAAATCCTGCTGATGGTTCACCTCAGGGAACCACAATGGAGGTTGATGATAAACCTGTGGAGGAGAGGGGTACGATAGATGGGGCCATGCATCAATCTGAATTGGAAGAGTCTAGTGAAGAAGACGTCGAAGAAGACGAGGACGAGGATACCACCAACGCTGCCCCAATTAAAGAGACTGATGTCGAGAATCCTCCTATCCCGCAAGCCAAACCTGTTGAGACAACTCCAATTGCCCCTACCAACATCTCCACAAAAGTAGAAACGATGCCTGCCAAAAGTGCAACAGATCTTACTGCAGCAGAACTTGAGGCTCTAAAAGCGTCTGACCGTCGTCAATACATCCAACTCCTCCTTCGTAGGCAAAATAGTTCCTCAGGAAGATCCCAAAGTACTTCGACCTCTGAAGGTCCTACTTCAGCTCCAATCAATAGTGCTCTTGAGAAAGTAAAGGACAAGATTTTCAAAGGGGACCTCTTTTCTCTTTTGCAAATGGGTCCAGTTCACTACCTTTCTTTGAAAACTCTCCTACAGCAAGTGGACCTTCAATCGATCTCTGCTGAGGCTGCGGCCGTAATCCAAGAAGTTGGGAAGTTGATCGACTAGGTTCATACTCACTTTGGGCTCTTGCCTCAGTTCGACAAGGATATATCTGAAAAGTCAGGTACTGAGGCTGCTGCTTGGTCTGCCGTTGTGGATTGTGAAGACAAAATTGCAACGCTGGAGGAGCAAAAGGCCAAGAACCAACAAGAGATTACTGAGAATGAAACGAACATCACTTGCTGGGAGCGTAAGATCAGAAAACTTCGCAGTAAGATAGATAAAGCTCAAAGGAGGAATGTTGAACTGTCTTCCTTCGATGCTTCTTCCTTGTCAACAGAGCTTGATCATGTCGTCCTTTTTGCCGAGGAGGCTCGACAACTTGAGGCTGAGATTGCGCAATTGAAAAACGACAAAGCCTCTTGCCAGAGTCGTCTCGATGCCCAGAAAGCAAACTATGTCAAGATGAAGTCCAACCTTCCTTTTTAGATTTCTAGAATGTTTAATATTTATTTTCTGGCCTTTGTAAGCCATGTCCCTATTGTTGTACTCGTAAAGACTAAGCCATTTTTGGCGCATTTTATTGATGCCATTTATGGCCCTGCTATTTAGTTTTATATTACTTTGTCGAAATGTTTACCTCTTGCAACGCTGGTTTGTATTTTTTCAAATACTTACCGTTTACTTTCAAGATTCGTTTATCATTGCTAAGTTCCTCGACTTCGTATGCCCCATTCAAGAAGACTTTTGAGATTTGAAACGGTCCTTCCCATTTCGGGGACCATTTGCCTAGTGTCCTGACCTTTCGATCCATCGGCAGGATTACCCTCCAAACCAAATCTCCAATCAAAAAGGTCTTTGCTTTGACTCTTTTGTTATAGGATTTCTCTACTCTTTTCTTCTGTCTTCTTAAAAGTTTCAACGCTCTTAACCTTTCCTCGACTAAATCCACTAACTCGTCGAGCATCATGTCCCAATAAATCTCACGGGGAATTTCGTGATGCCTCTGAATCCTGGCTGACTGTACAAGAATTTCGACTGGTAATACTGTATCATGGCCAAAAGTCAGTCGATAAGGTGTAGTGTTGGTGGCTTCTTTGGGGGATGTTGGACATGCCCATAGGACCTGGTCTAAGGTTTTATGCCAGTTTTTTTGCTTACCCCCTACTTGCTTCTTTATCATTCCAATTACTACCTTATTCGCTGCCTCGACCTGGCCATTGGCATGGGCGTAGTAAGGGGTCGAAGTAAGGAGTTTGAATCCCATTTCTCTGGAAAACTCTTGCATTTTTCGACCGGTAAAGACTGATCCTTGATCTGTTGTTATCGTTTCTGGCAAACCAAATCTAAAGATAATGTGTTTTTGAATAAATTCAATCACATCTTCTTGGTCTACTTTTGGCAGGGGTACCGCCTCGACCCATTTGGTGAAATAGTTTATCCCCACCAAGATGAATTTCTTGTTTTTCGAGGACGCGGGTCGTATTTCTCCTATTAGGTCCAAAGCCCATCCTCTGAATGGCCATGGCTTAATTATGGAGTGTAACTCGCTTGCTGGAACATGTTGTATACCAGCATGTATTTGGCACTCCTAACAGCCTTTGGCGAATTCGATGCAATCTTTCAGCATTGTAGGCCAATATAGACCTTGGTGAAATAGTAGCCATTTCATCTTCTGGCCTACCTGGTGTGCCCCGCATGCTCCACTATGAATTGATGATAGTGCTAGATACGCCTCAGATTCACTTAGACACTTAAGCAAAACTCCCTCCGGAGCTCTTTTGAATAATTCGTTTCCTAGGAGGACGTAGCTTAGTGCTTGGTATTTTATTTTTCGCCCTGTGGTGCTCGAAGGATTTTGGAGGTATTCGACCAACGGTTTTCTCCAGTCCCCATCCGACATCGATTCGATTGTAAAGATCTCGAAGGTTTCTTCATCGGCGAATCCGAACTTTGCGGCCCTTAAATCTGATGGCCGCAATGCCACAGCTGCTACCTTGCTTCTAACTTGGATTACTTCTCGCAGGTCTTCGCATGACACCTTATATCCTGATGCTATTTGGGCCAAATCGTTGGCCACCTGATTTCGTATTCGTGGTATATGTCGAATAGTAGTCTCTTCGAATTTCTTTAATAGTCTATTTGCTACTACGAAGTACACAATGAAGCTTTCTTTGACGCATTTGTATTCTTTTGTCAATTGTTTTATGACTAACTCTGAGTCTCCCATTATTTCGACTCTAGTTGCCCCCAATTCCAATAGAATTTCAAGTCCAGCTATCAAGGCCTCGTACTCCGCCTCATTGTTAGAGCATGGCTCACTTATTTTATACTTGAATTGTGTTGGAATTTTATCAGGAGAAATAATCAGCATGCCTATGCCAGTTCCCTTCTTATGGCTGGAACCATCGAAGTACAACTTCCAAGGTTCTAGTTCGACCATATTTAAAGCGTTTGTATCTACGGAGTGGTCGACGATGAAGTCTGCCACTATTTGCCCTTTAATTGATTTCAATGGTTTATATGTTAAGGAAAATTCCGTTAACGCTAATGCCCATTTACCTATTCGACTATGCAAAATAGGTTTGGACAACATATGCTTTATAACATCAAAATGCGAAGAGACACAAACATCGACAGGCTTTATATATTGCTTTAACTTTGTACATGAGAAATACAAACATAGACATAGATTTTCTACTTCGTTATATCTAGTCTCTGCATCATTTAGGACTCTACTAAGGTAGTAAATGGCTCTCTCTGTGCCGTCTTTGTCCTCTTGAGCTAACATGCTTCCCAGAGTTTTGTGTGACGCAGCTATGTACAACCTCATGCTTCTGTGTCGACAAGGTGGAGAGAGAATTGGAGGATTGGTCAAATAACTTTTGATTTTGTCGAAAGCTTCTTGTTGTTCCTTCCTCCACTCATACCCTTCTTTGGTGACTCGAAGCAACGGCGAGAAAGCTTGGGTTTTGCTGCTTAGGTTCGATATGAACCTTCTTAAGAAATTAATCTTGCCCAACAGGGATTGTAATTCCTTTTTATTTGATGGCGCCTTGGTCTCCATAATGGCCTTCGTCTTGTTTTGGTTTATTTTGGTGCCCTTTTTGTGGACTACGAAACCCAAGAAGTCGCCTGCCTGCACAAAAAACGCACACTTTAAAGGGTTCATTTTGAGGCCAAACTTCCTCATTCTTAAGAAAGATTGTCGAAGATGATCTATATGATCTTTGCCTGATACGGATTTAACCACAATGTCGTCAATATATATCTGCATAAATGATTCTATATAGTCATGGAAGATTGAATTCATGCTCGTTGGTACGTTGCCCCAGCGTTTTTCAGGCCAAAAGGCATTACTACCCACTCGTAGGTGCCTATGGCCCCTGGACAACGAAATGCTGTTTTGGGAACATCATCCTCGGCAATGAAGATTTGGTTATATCCAGAATAACCATCTAACATACTAAGATATTCGTGGCCGGCGGCTGAATCGACTAGCATTTCTGCCACTAGCATTGAATACTCATCCTTAGGAGTTGCTGAGTTTAAGTCCCTAAAGTCTATGCAGACTCTCAAGGAACCATTTTTCTTAATAACTGGCACAACATTAGCAAGCCATTTGACATACCTAGTTGTGCGAATGAATTTGCACCGCAGAAGTCTTTCGATTTCCGCTTTTATTTTTGACAAAACCTCTGGAGCAAACCGCCTTGGGTTCTGTTTGACTGGTTTCTTGCCAGGCTTGATCGGCAGTCTATGTTCCACCAACTCTCTTTTCAATCCTGGCATTTCATTATAATCCCAAGCAAAACAATCTCTATATTCTCGCAAAAGCTGGATGACTTCACCTTTGAATCGAGTGTCGAGGTTGGCACTAATGTAAATGGGCCTTTTTATAATGCCGTCTCCTAAGTCCACTTCCTCTAGCGGGTCCTGCGCAAGCATTTTGGCATCCTCTGCCAAGGGATCTTTCTCGAAACCCAAAGGCTCGTCGTCATAGATAGCATCAAGCCTTTCGTTTTCTTGATGGGTTTCATCAGATAGTTCCATGTTGAAGCCTTCCTTGTAGCTTCTCTGAAGAACTTCTTTATTGGCCTCTGTGGCCATTTTGCTTCTAACAGCCTCTAGGGCCGTTTGTAGTAGTCTAGTTTCGGCCACATAAGCCGAAATCCTTCGAAGGGCATTGGCTTCAGTCATTATTACTAAAATCACTTCCCCATCCTGTGGGGTCCACCGGCAAGGTTCCAGGGTATGGAAGCCTTTCTCCTAGCACCTCTCTGTCCCAACGGAAACCGTCTACAGGATGTAAGTATAACGAGCCAAAGACTTCGTCGTCTGGCTTGAAATCAAAGTCTGCTGGTCCACAAGGACCTATACCAGCCAAGTGTTTGTCGAAGTGCCTTTGATCGACATAGTTGATGGGCGCCCTAAAGTACCCTTGATCAGCTTCAATATTCTCTACGATGCCGTCTGGCCTCCAAATTACAATCCTTTGATGCATCGAGGATGGCACTGCCCCCACGCCATGAATCCACTCACGTCCAAGTAACAGGTTGTAATTAGCTGTAGTTTTTACAACCATGAATACCGTTGGCCGCGTTACTGTTCTGACGGTGATATCTACCTGGATTACTCCCCTGGTCGAGCCTACCTTACCTTCGTAGTTGGACAGGACCATGTTGTGTGGCTTGGTGTCGGCATCGCTTTTCCCGATTTTGTTTAATAGAAGATGTGGCATCAAATTTACCGTTGCGCCACAGTCGACCAGAATTTTGTTAACTGGGGTGTTCTCCACTTTAGCCGTAATGTAAAGCGGCTTCAAATGGTTCCTCATCTCCTCAGTGGGCCGTTCGAAGAAAGCATTTTGCTCTTCAACACAGCCGTTGTTCATCACATAATAGCAGACGGGTTTGTGTGCTGCCATTTCGCAGTCTGCGCTTGTGTCGCAGTTTTCGATCACAGACAATCTGTCATATTCTTTTGACATCACGGACACTACGTTCACCAACAAATTTAGAGAATCATCAGAATCTGAGTCGAAGTTGTCTGTCATCTCGTCGTCGACCCCAGTGACCTCTTTCTGATTTTTAACCTGGTTTAAGAACAACTTCCTGCCCACCGGTGGTTGCGTGGTTTTGCTGATCGTTTTTTATGATTCTCTCTGATTCTCTGTTGGGAGATTAGTACTAGATTCAGCCTTGTCCTTCGACGCCGTTTCTCTAAGAGCTTTTCTTTTCCGTTGTCCCCGCCTCCACTGCGATCGGGACATGGGGTTTTTTCCTTTATAATTCTCGGATACATGGGCCATCTTCGAAGACTGGAATTCTTTTCGATAGGTAACTGAGGAACCCCTATTCACTTCGAAATTCTTCCATCTTTGTTCGCCTTGTCGCTTATCCTCGTTGGGTTTTGTCCACCTACCATCGGTGTTTCCAACAGCGGGTTTGAAACTAGCAGGCCTTGTTTTGGGGCCTCTGATGTGGGGTTCAGAGCTTTTCAGTAAACTGCTTCGTCTATCGAACTCAGGCATTCTCCCACTTTGCTTGAGCCTTCGTGTTCCCTCAAGTCTCTGGGCAGCTTTTTTGTCGAAGATTGCGCTGCATCGTGGGCATAACATCACGCTAGAACCTTTTCCCTGGCATTTGTGAAGAAAATCCACAATTGTTTCCTCTTGCTTCGGGTATGCCTCCTTAGTGATTTCTTCTTGATTGTTCGACTCACTGTCCCCCTCACCTTCTTGTCGGGTGACTTCCATCATGTTGATCTCAACCTCCTCGGCCAAATTCAAACCCTTTAAGTTTAGACCTAAACCTTCAGTAGTCTGGTCCATTTCGATGAAGTTATCACCCATCTCCTTGGTCACCATCTCCCATTTTGGATTGTCCGCTACCCCGTTGACGTTGGTAGTATCCATCTCCTCTTCACTGCCTCGATCAAATCTCATTATGACCTTTGTCATCACAACATTCTTGACGAAGTCATCAGTAACTTCTATCATGCTTTCTGAGAAGTTGCGGCCTTCAGTGACCTCGATCATGTTGGCTTCTAAAGGCTCTGTGTAGTGAGCGTCCGTCACCTGTAGAGGGTCCGTGTTAACCTTCATTTGGCTGGTGGTTTTCTCCCCAAACTTCAGTCGTCCCTCCTGGATTGCGTTCTGAACAAGATCCCTGAAAAGAAAACATTGAGATGTTTTATGACCCAGAAAGTTATGGTACTTACAAAAACCTCTCTTTTTTCGTTGCTCTAGTGATGGCAATTTAGCGCCAGGTGGCACTATCATTTGTCCATCTTTTACCAACAGATCGAAAATTTCATCACACTTGGTGATGTCGAAGGTATATGTCTTCTTTGGGAATCTATCATTCCTTTCTGATTCGACAACACTCTTCCCCTGTGGGGGTGCTAATACTTTACAAGAATAAGGGGGGTCTTGTTTAAGTTCGGCGAGTTCTACTTCATTTTCGTCGAGATTCAAAGAATCCTCGCATGCCCTTTCGATATTGTCATCAATTTCGACAAAGGCCACTTTCTTGCTCTTGTTAAGCCTAGTTTTCTCGTCTTTCAAACGTTCGAGCTGTCGAACTCTATCGGCCAATTGGGCCATATCTCTTAGGTATTGGGTATCTAACTTCTTGCGAATGGAATAATCAAGGCCTCCAGCGGCCATTTCGACCAGTTTGTGTTCCGGCACTTGCGTAAAACACCTGGCCTTGAGTAATCGAAACCTATTGAGGTATTCCTCGATTGGCTTCGAAAATTTACGTTTTACGCTAGCTAGTTCTTTCAAACTAATTTTGGTCTGGCCCATGTAAAACTGCTCGTGAAACAAGCGTTCAAGTTGGGCCCAACTACATATGGTGTTAGGTGCTAGCGTCGTGAACCAAGTGAAAGAATTTTTTGTGAGGGAACTTAGGAAGTATTTTATCCTAAGGCTCTCATCATTCGCTATTTCCCCAGCTTAGATCACATATCGAGCCACATGTTCGACAGTAGATTTCGTCGTATCCCCTGAGAATTTCGTAAATTTTGGTACTTTCATCCTAGGGGGTAATTTTGTTTGAAGGATGTAATCTACTATCGGGGATGTAAAGTTTGGTCGAGTAAAACCAGTGTTTACTCCATTCCGAGCCATGATCCTTTCGACCATGGCCGCTAGATTGTTGTCAATGGCTATATTATTGCGTCGAACTTCTTGGACCACATGATCTGCATCCTGGTTTCGGTTTATCACGACCACTCCTTGGTTACCTTTGTCTAGAACATGGACCTGGTTCGTTTGATTTTCTCTTACCGCCTCAACTACGGGAGGTTCGACTCTAACCTGATTTTCTAAGTGTATTTCCCTTGCGTTTCTTACGTCTTGTCGAGGGACGTTCGCCATTGTGTTTTGATTTCTGGGTACAGGGGGTACTCCCATAAACTCAGCCAACCGTGTCAACTGCAGCGTCAATTGTTGGTTGGTTTGGGTGGTGTTATGGATCAATGGCTGAAAGATCTCACCCATAGTTTGGGACAAAGTCTGAACCATTTGCATGTTGCTCTCATCCATCTGTTGCCTCAAGCATGCAACTGAGATATTGGTCAAGTTGGGGCCTTGCATCGAATATCCCAGACTCTGGCCCTGGAAACTTCGACCAATGTTCACCCCAGATCCTGATCCTTGCAACGGAGAAGTCACAGGGTTATCTGAAAAGATGGGGGGAGCATTTTGAAGCCCCTGCATCACAGTTGTAGGCATTCCATACGTTGGATTCCTAGGCATCTGTACCAATCGAGGAAGATGATTTTTCCTAGGCAGGGGGCTTCCTTCTAATGGTGACTGAGGATTTGACACTTGGGGCCCGATATATTCCAATACTGGTTGAGTATAGGGTCTTATTATAGTCGACCCAGTCCCTAATATCGAAGGTGTTGGTACAGGCCTTACCGGGAGCCCTATTTGCTCTCCCGTTGATGATATTGAAGTCGACGCACCGTCGTTTCTTGTTTCTTCGCTAGAGCCATTTTGTTGGCCATTTGGCTGAACGGGTTCTGTCGCCATATTCCTAGTGTTACATCTTACTAAACTTTCTTCGTTCGTAGTGGTTATTCTGCCACTTCTTAGTAACATACAATGTATTTTGAAGAAAAGTTGATAAGGCTTATATTTTTAGATTCTTATGATCTCAAAACTTTCTTTGTTCAGCAATGTCCCACCAGGTGTGCCATTTTGTTTACCGGGTTTTTTGGTAAACAACCTCTGATATATCAATTTGGTGTCAAATTGACTAACTTGCAAGATTGACCATACGAAATCCTAGGATATGTGCTGAATGGTGTTTCTACTTGAACCTATCTAGAAATGTGTTTCCACAATACTAAGAAGAAATAACTTAAAAAAGGGGGGGCAGAAATTATCCACTGTGTTTAAAAGAAAGAAGGAAGAAGAATTATTAGGGGAAAAGAGATAAAGGTTTTTTGGGAGGGAAAGACTTAATCGAAGTAGTAATGATGAACAAGAGGGAAAGACGAAATAAATAAATAAAAGTACTTGACAAAAGTAAAGAAAACAAAGTAACTTCATTGAAAAGATAAAGGATGGTATGTTTACATTACGTACATTCTCTATAATACTCTCTTTCTCTACGCTCGGATACTTGGAGTAATTTTAAGAGTGACTTGTACAACAGTAAATTACAACACACCAAGTTTTATGTCTAAGACTCCTATTTATAATAATAATAATAATAGTAACTGCTAATAACCGCTAATAACCTCCTTAAGCCATCTATTCTTGACAAGTGTCAGACCGCATGCAGTCCCTTATCCGATGAGAGCCACTTATCCTTCTTAGTCATAAGAAAATATAACTACTCCCTCCAAGATTCGAATTTCAAAAACTCACTTCGACCCTTCTTCTAAATCTCGGTCGAAGACCATTTCGCTTGCTTAGGTTGAAGTGTTCAATTTTCCTAAGTCCTTGGAAGACTTGTAGGTCTTTTTAATATGCTGAAAATAGCCTCCAACATTAGTCGTCGAATTGGTGAGCTAACACACTGAGGATATTGTCAATTGGATGGTCTTTGGAAGACTTCCAAGTTGGAGAGAGATCTTCTTTTATAGACGGATGAACTTCCTCGGTTTCCTCATGGCGGTCATCCTTTTCCTCCTCAATTTTGGCTTGGTCAGGTTGATCAATTCCCGGCTCGGCACCTTTGAGTATGTCTTCCGTAGATGTACCTGCACCATGAACAACACTACCTTTTCCTACGTCTCTCGGATAAGATTCATCAAATGTTATGTGTACAAACTCTTTAACGGTAAGTAATCTCTTATTATAAATTCTATAAGCTTTACTTGACTGAGAGTATCCGAGGAAGATACCTTCGTCAGCTTTGGAATCAAATTTGCCTAAGTTTTCCTTTCCATTATTCAACACAAAACACTTGCAACTAAAGACATGTAGGTGAGATACATTTGGCTTGCGCCCTTTTAAAAGTTCATACGGTGTTTTGTTTAATATGGGGTGGATGAGCACCCTATTTAAAATATAACATGCCGTACTTATGGCGTCAGCCCAAAAATATTTAGGTAATGCACTTTCATTGATCATTGTTCTTCCCAATTCTTCTAAAATACGATTTTTGCGCTCCACAACCCCATTTTGTTGAGGAGTACGTGGAGCGGAGAAGTTGTAATCAATTCCATGTTTACCGCAATATTCTTCAAACAAATAGTTTTCAAACTCACCTCCATGGTCACTCCTAATTGAGACAATGTTTGTGTTTAATTTATTTTGGGAAAGCTTAGCAAATCTTTCAAAGGTGATGAATGTATCGCTCTTGCTAGCCAAGAAGATAGTCCAACAAAATCTAGAAAAAGCATTAACTATTACAAAACTGTAATAGTTACCACCTAGGCTTTTAATTCTAGATGGCCCGAGTAAATCTATATGGAGAAGCTCGAGAGGTCTCGTAGTTGAAACGATATTTTTGGATTTAAAAGAGATCCTCGTTTGCTTTCCCATTTGGCAAGCATCACAAAGGTGATCCTTGGTAAACTTTATTTTGGGCAGACCTAGGACTAGATCTTTGGAAACTACCTTGTTAAGCAAGTCAAAGTTGACATGTGATAAAAGTCTATGCCATAACCATGAGTCCTCACTCATTGTCATGAGACATTTGTCACTTGTCAAAGATACTTCATTCAAGTCTAGCATATAGACATTGTTTACTCTTAGGCCATTAAACACACTTTTCATTTCATCATTATGCACAATTTTGCAACATTCTTTTGAAAATGATACATTGTATCCTTTGTCGCATAATTGGCTAATGCTAATGAGATTATGTTTAAGACCCTCGACAAGCAATATATCATATATAGTAGTGGAAGAAGGGTTACCTACACTACCTTTACCAAGTATTACACCGCGATTGTTATCTCCATAGGTTACATACCCCTTCTTCTTTGCCACGAAGTCGATGAAGAGAGATATGTCTCCTGTCATGTGTCTTGAGTAGCCACTATCAAGAACCCATCTTCTCTCGGTGGTCTCAAGACGTTGTACCTATGAAAAAAAACAGTTAACAAGAGGAGGTACCCAATGGCTTATTGGGTCTTAAGTTGTGAGTGACAAAATGATCGCATTTAGGCAACCATTGATAAATGCCTTTAGGAACCAAAAATCTCTTAAAACGACACTTAGCAATGGGATGACCTTTCTTGCAACAATATAGACATGAAAAGTTAACTTTTGAATTACCTTTTCTATCGTTATCTCTTACAACATATTTGTATTTTTGATATGGATTAACCATACTTTTTCTAAAATTAGATTTATCGATGGCAAAACTAATTTTGGGCTCTAGAGCCTTGTTAAGTTTGGCATTTAGGTTTCTAACTTCATTTTTCCAAATGTAACAAGTATTACACCCAAAGTTAACTATTCTACTTCTTAGATCCTCACAACCTACTTTAGTACTTTCCACTATGGAAGCTTTAAGTGCCTCAAGTTTCTTTTCGGACTCTCGAATCTTTTGCTCTAAGTGAGAAAAAATTTGATTATTTGAGGCAAGCCTTTTAAAGGTTTCTTTTGCTTCACAATGCAAAGTATTAAACGTAGTTTGTAATTCAAAATGAGACATGTTAGAGGAATTTTCATATTTAGCATGTCGTACCTATTTTTTCTTATTCTTTTGGTGAGGGGAAAGACACAAGTTTACGGATTCATCTTCATCACTTGAGCTTTCATCCTCGGAGGATTCGCTATCGCTTTCCCAAGCTATATATGCTTTCCTCGGCTTTGATTGCTTCTTATGTGATCTATTTTATTCCTTTTCTTTTCCCTTTTTGTTTAAGGGACAATCCGGTTTATAATGTCCGGTCTTTCTGCATGTGTAACATGACCCTCTTGTTTTGTTCCCCTTGGTGTTATCATTTCTAGAGTGCCTAGATTGTTTCCGGAAGTTGACAAGATTCTTCTCGGAGTGTTGGATGCCATTCTTTCTAACATAGCGGTTGTAACGCTTTACGTACAACCCCATGTCCTCACTCTTGTCATCTTCTTCTTCGTCACTCGACGTGTAATCACTATGCTCCTTAGATTGAGACTTTGAGGAAGAAGTCTTGAGAGCAATAGACTTCTTTTTAGTTATCTTTGTTTTGTCCTTCTTTTCTTTCTTTTCATGTTGCTCTAGGCTTAGGAGCACTTATTCGTCCTCTTGCAGCTTTCCAAACAATATTGTTAGATCCAAAATTATGAGGTCATTTTCTTCTTTGATGGCGGTTACCTTTGGCTGCCATTCCCTGTTAAGACATCTCAAAATTTTGTTAGTAGCAACATCATTGGCCACTGGCCTACCTAGTGAATGCAATCTATTGATGAGATGAGTGAATCTCTTTTGTATGTCCGCAATGGTTTCCCCTTGCTCCATGTAAAAGAGATTGAACTCTTATGTTAGCGTGTTGATTCTCGCTAGCTTAACATCATTGGTTCCCTCATGGGCAACTTGTAATGAGTCCCACATAGCTTTTACTATTAAACAATGAGAAACCCTATAATATTCATCAACTCCTAATGAGGAGATCAAAATATTTTTGGCTTTCCAATTGTAATTATATTTCTTTTCATCATCATCGGTCCATTGTGCTTCGGGGTTAGGCACAGTCTCATTATTCGCATTGGTCATAGTTATTTCTATTGGACCATTGAGAATAACATTCCACACTTTTCTATCTATGGAATTAATGTGCACCCGCATACAGTCCTTCCAATAACTGTAATTTTCTCCATTAAAAACGAGAGCTCTATTATAAGCCCCTTTAGGTTCGTTAGCCATTTTCTACAAAGTTATACTTGAAGCACGGAGTGAACCGGTGCTCCTGATACCACTTGTTAGACGATGGCACAGATCTAGAAGGTGGTTTGAATATATCCCAATTAAAAAATCAGTCGGCGCTACCAATAAAATTGGTTTTAAAAATATTTTATATGTGGAAGCGGCCTTGGAAAAATTACCATCTATAACGAACCATTATTAGAAGACCAGATATGCGTCAATCCTATGGATATGATAATGAGCAAAGAGAATCACCACACTAGTCACACTATCAATTGATTAATATCACTAATTGGTAAGACTAGTTCCAATGCCTCAAAATGCCAACAAATTATATGGACAACACAAGAGAATTTTGGTTTAGACAATTTATTAAACACTTGGCGTGCGTAGCACTCCAAGTGAGTTTTGCCTTGAGTAAGTAGCTCTAGCTTCCTTGTACAATAAAATGGTGTACTAGAGTCAAAGACAATTTTCAGCACTTACTCAAAACAATACTAAATTTGATAGAATTGTTTGTACTAAAATTACTCAATTATTAAGCAAAAATGAAAGTGCAGAAAATAAAAGGCACACAGATTTGTTGAGGCAGTTCCCCCGCCGTCCTTGCTTCGGGGTATGTCTGCCCTCAATTCTAACAATAGAATTGAGCTCATATACTATAGATATCACCTGTTGTAGTTGAAACGTTTATACAAGAATAGACAAGTAAATATACAAACAAACTCTCTTGTTGTTGAAGATGCTCTCTCTTCTTGTTCCTTGATTCGAGTCGAATCAAGTCCTTCGATTGTTGTGGATAGACCTCCGATTACAGCCCCTTTGTTGAACAACCTTGGGTTCTTCAAACCCTAGCCCGAATGATCTCAAACACAAACTAATTGAACTCGAACCTCTCCTTAATAAGTCACCGATTACCGCTACTAGATTGATGGAACCTACTGCTCCTCAATCACCTTCCCTCAGCTGAATGTTTGTTGAGAAGATTCATACCAAAAACCCTAAAATTAGACAATCTTGGAGGACAAACCCTCAAGGTTTTATTCAAGAAAAACCTGCCAGAAAACTCAACCCGAACCAGATTCCCAATCAACGACTTCGAACGTTATCACTTCAAACAAACCACAATGCACAACAAGAATTGTTGTGTGTAATTGTTGTGTTATGAAATGTTGAAGATGAAGATGACGAGAACTAATGGCATCTATTTCACTTTTTTGTTTATGCAATTGACCCAAATGTTTCAATTGTTGTTGATAAAAATGAGCAAAAATACATTTATAGTATGCCAAAAAAGTAACAGACATAACGGCTTTTCGAAATAAGTTGAAAGATTGAGAAATGCAGAAAAAGAAGCGAAGGATCGACCAAAACAAAGCAACGGTCGACCGGAACTCCCCAGACAACACAGATTTGTCAAGGTAACAGACTATGCGTCGACCACAGGTCGGCGTGCGCCAACCAGTGGAAAATTTACTTTCTAGACACCTTTTATGAGTCGACCAGAACCTCTGGAGTGGTCGACTCAAACTCTGTTATTTTGCAAAAATGCTTATTTTTGTGATTTCGACACTTCTAGACACAACCTATGATCTACCAATTATGTTAGACTCAATATAGCTAGTTAGATTTACATGACATGCACACAAGAGAGACATAAGAGATGTGATATGCAATTGCCTTGTGGTAATAGTGCCAAAAACCGATTCTTCCATGTGATTGCGTTTTGACATCATCGAAACACACATATGTATGGTATATGAGGATTTGCCCTCACATATCCAACTCTTTCACAATTAAGGTTGAAAAAGAGAGAGAGTCAAGTCTTTGACTCATCTCCCGATTACTTGGGTCCGAAGAGCCTTTCTTAAGCTTCAGGTAATTATCACCTCTAGCTAAGCATCTGATACATCAAACTCTCTTTCCTCGCCCCTGTGTGATTGATACTCCCCGATACATTAATTCCTCGCCCTCGTGCGATCCACAATTCAAACAACCTTTCCCAAAGGAAATTTTTTAGTCCCTTATTCCGCACATATGAACTAGTGATTTAGCCTCCCCTAACGAGTAGACAAGCTAACGTTTAGTAGTTAGAACGTCACCAAAACACTCGTTCGTCAAACACAAACCAACCAATCGTATTCTTCCGAACTATGAACGCTCTAATTTCTCATTTGTCAATGAGAATACGTAGGCATAGAATTGCGAGATCCTAGCGAGCTACCTTCCCTCCATCTCCCGTTTACCCTAAACCTTCTACCGTAGTCACACGAACTACGATGCTCTGACTTTCCCTTTACACGAGGGAGTACGTAGGCATAAGGGCCCCAATCCTTGGTGAGCACCTTAATAAAAACCACTCATTTTCCCCTTATAAGATAATCCTTTAGAAAACAAACAAACTTAACTAACTTCTCTCACGAATAGAATCAAGAGGTTCCCGTTGAGTACAATGAACATAGAGGGTGCTAATACCTTCCCTTTGCATAATCGACTCCCAAACCTATAATTTGGTTGCGATGACTAATTTCTCATCCTTTAAAATGTTTTATCGATATTTTCCTATTCCTTCCTTGGAATGAATAAAGTTCGATGGCGACTCTGTTCGAACGTTTTTCTGTGTCCATCGCGAGAATCGTATTTTTCGAGGTACAAAATTAAGGCTAACATGTTTTTTCTTCTGCAAAGGATGTGCGAGAAACTATTAAAGACATACTCTGATATTCAAAACTCCTCCCAAATTTTTGGTTTAAAATAAAAGTTATGACATGTGAAACAAAGTGACAAGAGTGTAATTGCTTATTACAATGAGTTGTTAACCTCGTGTTATGGTATGGAATTTATGATTAGGTCATCCTAGTTTTCGTTACTTAAAACACTTGTTTCCTAAGTTATTTCATAATAAGAACTTTTCTTCATTTATATGTGAAACATGTGAGTTTGCAAAGTGTCGCATCTCGAAGAATACGACCTCGTGAAACTTATTACACGCTCGTGGATGACTAACAGAGTCACTACCGTTCTTTATTTGTTCCTAAGGAAAGGAGAAGTGATGATAAAAACCCTGATAGAAAGAAAAAGATATGTTCATCGCAACCAAATATGGATCCAGTAGTCGGTTATGCAAATGGAAGGTATTAACACCCTTCACATACGTTGTACTCAACGGGAATCTCCTAAAGTTCTAAGGTTGATTTTTTACTAAGAGTATGTTTGTTTTATTTTAATCTTGTTTATGAAAGTATATTTACAAAAAGAGAAATTAATTATAAAAGAAAAGAGAAAAAAAGAAAGTTTTTAATTGTTAGGCTCGCCAAGGTTTCAAAACCTCGTGCCTACATATTCTCAAAGTGCAGCGAAAAAGTCAGAGCTCCACAGTTCATAGAAAATATTTGTATGTTGGTTGATTTTAGAAAATCGTGTTAAGTTGCATTTTATCGGTTAAACGTATGCTTGTATGCTCGCACGATGGAGGCTTAGACTGTCACACCTAATTTTTGAACCTAAAATCCCAACTCTTTGTGCATCTCCCTGTATAATATCTTTAGGCCATACTGTTCTTGTGTGTAAATTTTCTTTATCACTAACCAACTTATGCAGGTGCATCAAATTTCAAGTGGAGATGATACTTATTCTCACATTCAAGTATTTCATAACATAACCAGTTGATCTTGACTTAAGGATACGAGTCATGGTACAAAAGAGGAAGCTATGGGTTCAGTAGAATTAAATTCTTGTTGCTTTCTCGATTACTTTCGCCTAAAATACAAGATGATTTGGATTTGGGGATTAAGATACCTACTCAAGTGTGCTTCAAGATTCAATACTTTCGAAGTAACCAAGAGGTGATTTGATTTATGGAATCATAGTTTGATTCATAACGGTTAGATTTTCAAATGGGTCAGTTGAATAGAACCAAGATATGAGCATGGTAAGCTTGGAAAGAAGATCCATATTCAAGCTATAATTGGAATTCACTTAATGTGTCCCATTTCAGAATCCAGGAACTGTGGCAAGAAGTGATTCATGTAAAATTCATCTTTCAAGGAGATGTTTACCTGGTTTGCATCATGTTTAATTCTAAAATAAAAAATTAAAAAACACAGGATCTCAATATAAGGTGATACATGATTAGGAGATCCTTTACAAGACAAGCAATTCAAAACTCACTTTTCAAAATTCCAAAAGTCAAGTTCACATTCGTTTAAGTACAAAGTTCATGTCAATATCATCATTCAAGTTAAAGGTGCAAAGTGTACAAGGATTAAAGCTTTTTGCAAAATGCATGAATTGAAAGCTCGCAATAGTTCAAGATTCCAAGTGTGAAGTTCAAGCCGTCATGGTGAAGTTACAAGGTCTAGCATAAAAGTTCCAACACTCTTCCCTTATTTCAAGACTTTTTCAAGAATGGACTCATGAAAACTTCATATAGAAAAACTCAAATATAACCAATATCTAAAGTTCATTACACAAAAGTACAAATGTTTAAATACTCATTACAAGTCAAGCTTGAGAAAACAGAACTCCATGCCAAATTCAAAAGCTAAAATTTTGTTACACGACATGCAAGTCCTACAAAATTCTTAACTCCACAAAAAACAAAATCAAAGTCCCATATTTGTGTTCCTCATCTTGGATTCCGATCTCCTCCATCATCAAGTCAAAACCATGTTATTTCCAAGGCCTTGTACCAAGTCATTCCAAGCCATGCTCGTACAACATCAAGCACACACACAAATATGAGGCCCTCAAGATCCTACACAACAAAACCAGTTGACAATGATAAATTCAACGTTAAAGGGAAAAACAATGAAATCCATATTTACAGCCTTCTACAACATGAGAATTATTAATCACGACTGCCAAGAGTCATTCTGCAACAATGCGATTCACTCCTGATCAAATCCCACAAGAATTTATTTCAAAAAAATACATTTCATTGTCACCAGATTCATTTAATAGAAAACCAGCAATATGTCTGATATTGAGGGCAAATAGAAAATTTTCACTTCTTGATTTGAATGATGAAAAGGATGATGTTTTTTACTCCCATCCATCAACAAACTCCCATGTTTCAATGATATGCAAGAACCACAAAGATGATGTTCTTAATGATGGAGCGACAAGAGTGAACTATGGTCGCGATTTCTGCGATTCCTGCTAGACACGGTATTCCATTGTCAGAATAAAGGAAGATAAAAGTATGAATAACAGTATGAGAGTTGATATGTATTCATAGCAATAATCATGAGGAAATAACCATTATTGACTCATCATCAATGTATCAAACATATTCAAGACAAGATCATGCTCTTTCAGAGATGTACGCAAACATGTCGAAGCCAAAACAGATACATCACAAGAACGTATTAATAACAATCAAGTTTCTTTCCAAAATAAGTTTTCAACAAAATCAGAACAACATTGATCTGTTTCCAACACAATCCGCTCAAAATTAGGAACAAAAGCAAAATCCTCAGTGTAAATACGGAAAGTTTCAGAAAAGTTTAAAAGCATGAAAACACAATTTTAGTTTATTTCCAAAACAGGCTAAACGTGTCACGACATGTTGGTACAAAAACAGAAAGTTCTTTATCACATAAGCAGAACAAAATCAGCAGTGTAACACCCCACATTCTTGGAATATTTTATTTAATTTATTTAAATAAGAATATTCTCATTTTCGATGGTTGTTATGAAATATTGAGAATTATGGATTTTAATTTATTTATTTAAATAATAGTATATAATATGAATATATTAGTATTATTATTAATTTAAATAAATATAAGTTAACTAAGGGAAAATTGGACAATTAAGGAGGAGTTAGTGAGGGTAATATTGGAAAAGCCCAATTTATAGGCCCAAAGTTAGGTTTAACAAAAAGGGATTTTTGAGAGAATTAGGATTCATTCTTGTTAGACCGTGAAAAGAGAAGAAATAGAGGCCAGAGCTCTGAGGAAGGGGATTGAGGCAAAAGCTTCGAAAGGTTTCTGAGAATCAAGGAAAAGGCTTAGAGTCGACAATTAAGGTATGAGGGAGTATTGCCTTCATTATTTTCAATGTGTGATTTCAATGTGTTTAAATAATTTCCCTACAGGGTTAAACAAATGTCGAACCAGATCTTTGGCCACAAAGGCCTAATTTCCTTTAACCCAAATCAGCCTCGAATCTATCAGACCATCAGTTCAAATCTCTATGCGGTTAAAACCTCAACAATAGAATTTTTTTGCCCACGAAGGCCTGATCCCCTTTATTTCAAAATCAGCCTCAAACCCTTTATCGCCGTAAGACCTTAGGGATGATTTAGGGATGTTTTTGGGTTATTAGGGAAGTGAATCGTTGGACTTTTGGGTTGATTTTAGGTTCTAGTGCGTAATAGCATTTTGCTGTAATCGTGTGTTCGCAAAGCGAACGAAATTTGACCCAGACTCGCACATCGAACTTACTAGCGAATGTAGCAGAGTTTTGCAAATTCTGATTTTGAGCAGCGATGCCTTGATGTTTTGATGCTGTGATTTCTTTGATGAATTAAAATGAGTATAACTGTAATTTATATGTGATTAGTACATGATTATATGATGTAATGATGATCAGTTATGATGATAGTTCCATGAGTTTTGATGATTCTATGATGACATGATATATGATGATGATTGTGATGATGATTTTGATTTTGATGATGCACCTATGATGTTATTATAAGGATGATTATTGACGTGTGCATCCGATGCATCCGGACTTCGGTTCAGGACCTTGATTTATTTTCCTTCAGTCCCATTGTACGGATGTGAGGTATTTTGATGTGCTTCGATTCTCGAGTAGAATCGATCCTATTGATGGGGATCTATGGAGGGTTGATGGCCCAGTGTCCATCGAGCTATGATGATTGGTACCACATGCATGAGTCTTGTTTGCATTTGCATTTATGAGCTGATCTTGAGTAATTTATGATGTTGTGGCCTTTGATGTCCATTGATGAATATGAAAATGACGCCATTTTATATAATGATTTCCTACATTGATTATTATGAATCAGTTTACTCACCCTGCTTGTTTGAATGTTGCCTCCACGTGGGTAACATGCAGTTGATCAGGTTTAGCTGTGGATGCCGTCGAGGACTTTTGAAGTTTTGGGTTGTTAACCATTATGGTTGACTTAGAGGGTCTTGCTCTGATAGTGTAACATCGGGTTGGGGTCTTTGAGTCAAACCTTATTTTATTGATGTTTTTGTTATATTGACTGCCTTGCGGTGTAAGGAAAACTTTGGATTATGCCTTTTTGAGTTCCGCTGCCTTTTGATGCAATTTTTGATAACTTTTGGGAAAACCCGTTGTTTACGGAGCTTTGACTTATATTTGATTTATTCAGAAATGTACGCCCTTTGAGGTGATTTTTTTGAGTTTTATGTTTTACTCTAATAAATGTGAATATTTTTCCATTAAAATTGTGGGGTAGAAAAGGGTGTTACATTAGTGGTATCAGAGCCTGGTTGGTCCGCCCGACCAAGTTTTTATGTTGTTAGTCCTCTGTCAGTCTATAGTGTGAGAAAACTATTGGATGAGTTGTTTCTTCTAACCCTGTCGATGGTTGCAGATGGCTGGAAGAAATGATCGTGCTATTGCTAATGCGCTGGAATCACTTGCCCAACTGATGGCCCAGAATGGTGGACCTCCAGATGAGTTTCGTGCTTTGGGAAAGTTCTAGAGGAACAATCCGCCGACTTTCGTGGGCACTCATGATCCTGATGGTGCACAGAAGTGGCTGAAAGTGATTGAGAAGATTTTCCGAGTTATGGTGTGCACTGATGCTCAGCATATGCAGTTTGGCGCGCAAATGCTAGTAGAGGAAGCTGAGGACTAGTGGGATAACACCCGTCAGAGATTGGGAGGTGTCAGCATTGCAATAACTTGAGCTGTGTTTAAAGAAGAATTTTTGAAGAGGTATTTTCCTAAAGATTTTCGGGGCAAGAAAGAGGTGGAATTCCTTGAGCTGAAATAAGGGAATATGATTGTGGCTGAGTATGCGGAAAAATTTGAGTATTTAGTAAACTTTTGTCCGCATTACAATCGTGCTGATGTAGAGATGTCAAAGTGTCTCAAGTTTGAGAATGGATTGAGACCAGAGATTAAGCAAGAAATTGGGTACCAACAGATTCATCGGTTGCGGAACTGGTGGACAAAAGCAGAATTTATGATGAGGATAGTCGAGCTTGATCTACTCACTACAAGCAGCTGAGTAAGAAGAAAGAGAAAGGTTAGTATAGAGGGAAACCATATGTGACTTCTGGTGATAAAGGGAAGCAGAAGGCTTCAGATGGGAAAAAGTCAGGTGGGGGAGCGGCTATTGCTCCAGGCAAGTGTTATAAGTGCGACGAGCAAGGTCACCGTGTTGAGGTTTGTAGGGCGTTGAGATGTCATCGTTGTGGCAAGATAGGTCATAGAGCTACTGACTGTAAAGACGAAGCTCCGACTTGCTTCAACTATGGAGAGAAGGGTAATATCAATACACAATGCCAACAACCGAAGAAGACTGCTACTGCTGCTCAGACGAATGGCAGAGTGTTTGCTTTGAGCGGTGCAGAAGAACCTAAGACAAATAACTTGATCAGAGGTACTTGCTTTATTAATGATGTTGAATTGATTTCTATGATTGATATTGATGCTACTCATTCGTTTATTTCGCTTGAATGTGCTAAGAGGTTGAATTTGAAATTATCTTCTATGGTTGGGAGTATGGTTATCGATACCCCGGCTAATGGTTCTGCGACTACTGCATTAGTCTGTTTAAGCTGCCCTTTGACCATTTATGATAAGAATTTTGCGATAGAATTTGTCTGTCTACCTTTACATCAAATCGATGTTATTCTTGGAATGAACTGGTTGGAGTACAACTATGTTCATATCGATTGCTACAGTAAGATTGTGAGGTTCCCAGAGTTTAGTGATGGTGGAGAGCTGATGTATGTATCTGCCAAGCAAGTAGAAGGACTCTTAGAAGATGAGGATCAGATGTTTTCATTTTTTGCATCACTTCAAGTTGATTATGAAGCAGTGAGCGTGGAGCTACCAGTTGTTCGGGAATTTCCAGAAGTGTTTCTAGACGACGTTAGTGACTTAACTCCTGAGCGTGAGGTAGAGTTTACTGTTGATGTGATATCGGGCACTAGTCCTGTGTCGATGGCTCCTTATCAGATGTCTACATCTGAGTTAGGGGAATTGAAGAAACAATTGGAAGAGCTTCTCGAGAAGAAGTTTATTAGACCAAGTGTTTCTCTATGGAGTGCTCATGTATTGTTGGTAAAGAAGAAAGATGGTAGCATGAGATTATGTATGGATTATCGGAAGTTGAATAAAGTAACAATCAAGAATAAGTATCCACTTCTGAGGATTGATGATTTAATGGATCAATTGGTGGGTGCTTGTGTATTTAGCAAGATTGATTTGAGGTCTGGTTATCATCAGATTCGCGTCAAGCTTGATGATATTCCGAAGACAGCTTTCAGGACGAGGTATGGACACTATGAATATACTGTGATGCCATTTGGTGTATCTAATTCACCTGGTGTATTCATGGAGTATATGAATAGGATTTTTCATCCTTATTTGGATCAGTTTGTGGTAATGTTCATTGACGATATCTTGATATATTCTAAGTCCAAGAAAGAGCATGCACAACATCTAAGAGTGGCATTGCAGGTTTTGAAGGACAAGAAACTTTATGCCAAGTTGTCCAAGTGTGAGTTTTTGTTGAAGGAAGTGATTTTACTGGGCCATGTGATTTCTAGTGGAGGAATTGTTGTTGATCCGTCGAATGTTGATGTTGTGTTGCAGTGGGAGACTCCAAAGTCTGCTACTAAGATTCGAAGTTTCCTTGGATTGGCTGGTTATTATCGCAGGTTTATAGAAGGCTTTTCAAAGTTGGCACTGCCATTGACTCAGTTGACTCGAAAGGGTCAAGCTTATGTGTGGGATGTGGCTTGTGAGAAGAGTTTTGTAGAACTCAAGAAGAAGTTGACGACTGCTCCAGTGTTGATTTTACCAAACCCGAGTGAGTCTTTTGTAGTGTATTGTGATGCATCGAAGATGGGTCTTGGTGGTGTATTGATGCAGAATGGTCAGGTTGTTGCTTATGCTTCTAGAAAACTGAAGGTTCATGAGAGAAATTATCCTACACATGACTTAGAGTTGGCCGCTATGGTGTTTGTGTTGAAAGTTTGGAGACATTATCTTTTTGGGTATTGGTTCAAAGTGTTTAGTGATCACAAGAGCCTAAAGTATTTGTTTGATCAGAAAGAGTTGAACATGAGGCAGAGAAAATGGCTTGAACTTCTGAAGGATTATGATTTTGAATTGAGTTACCATCTTGGTAAGGCTAATGTTGTGGCTGATGCGTTAAGCAGGAAGTCTTTACATATGTCGATGCTTATGGTTCGAGAGTTAGGACTGATTAAGAAATTCAGAGATATGAGTTTGGTTTGTGAAGAGACTCCTAACAGTGTGAAGTTGGGTATGCTGAAGTTGACTAGTGGTACTCTCCAACAAATCAGAGAAGGTCAAAAATCTGATTCGAGTTTGGTGGATCGTCTCACGTTAATCAATCAAGGTAACGGGGGTGATTTTCGGATCGATAAAAATGGTGTGATGAGGTTTAGAGATAGAGTGTGTGTTCCCGATGTTCCAGAAATTAAGAAGAGCATTCTTGAGGAAGGTCACAGAAGCAGGCAAAGTATTCATCCTGATGCCACAAAGATGTATCAAGATTTGAAGAATTTGTTTTGGTGGCCGGGTATGAAGAAGGAAATTGCAGAGTTTGTGTATGCTTGTTTGACTTGTCAGAAATCGAAGATTGAACATCAGAGACCATCAGGTCTGATGCAACCGTTGAATATCCCAGAATGGAAATGGGATAGCATTTATATGGATTTTGTGACAGGTTTACCGAAGACTTTGAAGGGATATGATTCGATTTGGGTGATTGTTGATAGATTGACCAAATCGGCTCATTTTATACCAATGAGGATCAATTATTCGTTGCAGAAGCTTGCCGAATTATATATTGATCAGATTGTGAAACTGCATGGTATTCCTTCAAGTATTGTGTCTGATAGAGATCTGAGATTTACATCGAGGTTCTGAGAGAGTTTGCAGACAGCTTTGGGTACTAAGTTGAGGTTGAGTTCTGCCTATCATCCACAGATGGATGGACAGACAGAGAGAACTATCCAGTCTTTAGAGGATTTGTTGAGAGCTTGTGTGTTGGATCAAGGTGGATCGTGGAATAGTCATTTTTTGTTGATTGAGTTTACCTAAAATAATAGTTACCATTCTAGTATCAGAATGGCACCGTATGAGGCTTTGTATGGTAGGAGGTGTATTCCTTTGTGTTGGTATGAGTCAGGCGAGAGTGTAGTACTCTGACCTGAGATTGTGCAAGAGACGACTGAAAAGATCAAGATGATCCAAGAAAAGATGAAAGCATCACAGAGTCGTCATAAAAGTTACCATGATAAGAGGAGGAAAGCACTTGAATTCCAAGAGGGAGATCACGTGTTTTTGATAGTTACGCCAGTAACTGGTGTTGGCCGAGATTTGAAGTCTCGAAAGCTCACGTCGCGTTTTGTTAGTCCATATCAGATTTTGCAGAGGGTGGGGAAGTAGCATATCAGATTGCTTTACCGTCGTCACTTGCGAATTTGCATGATGTGTTTCATGTGTCTCAGTTGAGGAAGTACATTCTAGATCTGTCGCATGTGATTTAGATGGATGATGTACAAGTGAGAGATGATTTGACTTTTGAGGTGTTGCCAGTTCAGATTGATGAACGAGAAGTGAAGCAACTGCGAGGTAGGGAGATTGCCTTGGTAAAGGTATTATGGGGAGGACCAGTTGGAGAAAGTTGGACATGGGAGCGTGAAGATCAGATGAGGGAGTCATATCTGACTCTATTTCCTTGAGGTAATTTTTGAGGGCGAAAATTCTTTTAAGTGAGGGAGAGTTGTAACACCCCAAATTCTTGGAATATTTTATTTAATTTATTTAAATAAGAACATTCGCATTTTCGGTGGTTGTTGTGAAATATTTAATAATAGTATATAATATAAATATTTTGGTATTATTATTAATTTAATTTAATATAAGTTAACTAAGGGCAAATTGGAAAATTAAAGAGGAGTTAGTGAGGGTAATATTGGAAAAGCCCAATTTATAGGTCCAAAGTTAGGTTTAACAAAAAAGGATTTCTTAGGGAATTAGGATTCATTCTTGTTAGACCGTGAAAAAAGAAGAAATAGAGCCCAAAGCTCTGAGGAAGAGGATTGAGGCAAAAGCTTTGAAAGGTTTATGAGAATCAAGGAGAAGGCTTAGAGTCGGAAATTAAGGTATGGGGAGTATTTTCTTCATTATTTTCAATGTGTTTAAAGCCGATTTAGGGGTTTAAAGGGTTTGAGGCTGATTTTGAGATAAAGGGGATTAAGCCTTCGTGGCCCAAAAAAATCTGTTGTTGAGGTTTTAACCGCATAGGGATTTGAACTGATGGCCTGATAGATTCGAGGCTGATTTGGGTTAAAGGAAATTAGGCCTTCGTGGCAAAAAATCTTGTTCGACATTTGTTTAACCCTGTAGGGAAATTAGATAGTGAGAAACTCTAATGATTATGGTGTAGTTGTAAGGAAATTATGGGAATTCGAGCATGAATATGATACGGGATTTGCCTAATAAGTCGTAGATTTTGTTCCTTTATCGCCGTAAGACCTTAGGGATGATTTAGGGATGTTTTTGGGTTATTGGGGAAGTGAATCGTTGGACTTTTGGGTTGATTTTAGGTTCTGGTGCGTAACAGCGTTTTGCTGTAATCGCGTGTTCGCACAATGAAGAATCCTTCATACAGCAAACGAAATTCGTCCCAGACTCGAACAACGAAGAATCCTTCGCATAACAAATAAACTCGCCCTAGACTCGCACAACGAACTTGCTAGCGAACGTAGCAGAGTTTCGCGATTTCTGATTTTGAGCAGTGATGCCTTGATGTTTTGAATCTGTGATTTCTTTGACGAATTAATATGAGTATGACTGTGATTTCTATGTGATTAGTACATGATTATATGATGATTCCTATGATGTAATGATGATGAGTTATGATGATAGTTCCATGAGTTTTTATGATTCTATGGTGACATGATATATGATTATGATTGTGATTATGATGATTTTGATGATGCACCTATGATGTTATTATGAGGATAATTATTGACGTGTGCATCATATACATCCGGACTTCGGTTCAGGACCTTGATTTCTTTGGCTTCAGTCCCATTGTGAGGATGTGAGGTATTTTTATGTGCTCCGGTTCTCGAGTAGAATCGATCCTATTGATGGGGATCTATAGAGGGTTGATGGCCCAGTGTCCATCGAGCTGTGATGATTGGTACCACATGCATGAGTCTTGTTTGCATTTACATTTATGAGCCGATCTTGATTAATTTATGATGTTGTGGCCTTTTATGTCCATTGATGAATATGATGATGTTGAATATCAAAATGACGCCATTTTATATAATAATTTCCTACATTGATTATTATGAATCATTTTACTCACCCTGCTTGTTTGAATGTTGCCTCCACATAGGTAACGTGAAGATGACCAGGTTTAGCCGTAGATGCCGTCGGGACTTTTGAAGTTTTGGGTTGTTGACCATTGTGGTTGACTTAGAGGGTCTTGCTCTGATAGTGTAACATCGGGTTGAGGTCTTTGAATAGGCGAGTTGTTTAACTTAGATCTTTTATTTTTGGTTTTTATAGTGAATATGTTGATATTTTGACTTGAAAATTCTGTTATGGTTTTTATAGTGAAATTGGCGAGTTTTTTAACTTTGAACTGTTGTTATTGTTAATAGAATGAAATTTGTGTGTTTTTTCACTTTGAACTTTTGTTATGCTCTTTTAAGTGAAATTGGTGAAGTTGTTTTAATTTTGAACTTTTATTATGGTTTTTATAGTGAAATTGGTGAGTTTTTTTGACTTGGAGCTTTTGTAAAGGTCTTTATAGTTATGGTGAGCTTTCTAACTTGAAACTTTTGTAAATGGTCTTTATAGTAAAATTGGTGAGTTTTTAAAACATGAACTCTCGTAATGGTCTTTGTTGTGAAATTGGTGATTTTTGGACTTGGATGTTCTGTAATGGTCTTTATAGTGAAATTGGTGAGTTTTTTCACTTTCAACTTTTGTTATGGTCTTTATAGTCAAATTGGTGATATATTTAACACGAAACTATTGAAATGGTCTCTATAGTGAAATTGGTGAGTTTTTTCTTTTGGAACTTTTGTCATGGTTTTATAGTGAACTTTGAACATTTTTATGAGTTTTTAAATGAAATCGATGAGCTTTTTAAAATTGAACTTTTATTTTGGTTTTTATAGTGAAATTGTGAAATAGGCGAGTTTTTTTAATTTTATTATTATTTTTATAGTGAAATTGCTGATTTTTTGATTTGGGAGTTTTTTTTATGGTTTTTATAGTGAAATTGATGAGATTTTTAACTTTGAAATGTTGTTATGGTTTATAGAATGAAATTTGTGAGTATTTTCACTTCAAACTTTTGTTATGTTCTTTTAAGCGAAATCGATGATTCTTTTTTTAATTTTGAACTTTTATTATGGTTTTTATAGTGAAATTGGTGAGTTTTTTTTGACTGGGAGCTTTTGTAATGGTCTCTATAGTTAAATTGGTGAGCTTTCTAACTTGAAACTTTTGTAAATGGTCTTTATAGTGAAATTGGTGAGTTTGTTTCACTTGGAACGTTTGTCATGGTTTTATAGTGAAATTGGGTAGTTTTTCAACTTTGAACTTTTGTTATGAATTTAAAGAGTGAAATTGGTGAGTTTTTTAAATCTGAACTCTCATAATGATCTTTGTTGTGAAATTGGTGATTTTTTGACTTGGATGTTCTGTAATGGCCCTTATAGTGAAATTGGTGAGTTTTTTTACTTTCAACTTTTGTTATGGTCTTTATAGTCAAATTGGTGATATTTTTGACTTGAAACTATTGAAATGGTCTTTATAGTGAAACTGGTGAGTTTTTTCTTTTGGAACTTTTGTCATGGTTTTATAGTGAAATTGGGGAGTTTTTCAACTTTGAACATTTTGGTGAGTTTTTGAGTGAAATCGATGAGCTTTTTAACATTGAAATTTTATTTTAGTTTTCATAGTATAATTGTGAAATCGGCGATATTTTTCTAACTTAGATCTTTTATTTTAGTTTTAATAGTGAAATTGTTGATTTTTTGACTTGGAAATTTTATTATGGTTCTTATAGTGAAATTGGTGAGTTTTTGGACTTGGATGTTCTGTAATGGTCTTTATAGTGAAATTGGTGAGTTTTTTCACAATCAACTTTTGTTATGGTCTTCATAGTCAAATTGGTGATATTTTTGACTTGAAACTATTGAAATGGTCTTTATAGTGAAATTGGTGAGTTTTTTCTTTTTGAACTTTTGTCATGGTTTTATAGTGAAATTGGGGAGTTTTTCAACTTTGAACATTTTTATGAGTTTTTGAGTGAAATCGATGAGCTTTTTAACATTGAATTTATATTTTGGTTTTTATAGTGAAATTGTGAAATAGGCTAGTTGTTTAACTTAGATCTTTTATTTTGGTTTTTATTGTGAAATTGTTTATTTTTTGACTTGGAAGTTTTGTTATGGTTTTTATAGTGAAATTGTTTATTTTTTGACTTGGAAGTTTTGTTATGGTTTTTATAGTGAAATTGGTGAGTTTTTTAAGTTTGAAATGTTGTTATTGTTTATAGAATAAAATTGGTGAGTTTTTTTACTTTGAACTTTTGTCTTGTTCTTTTAAGTGAAATTGGTGTTTTTTTTTTAATTTGAACTTTTATTATGGTTTTTATAGTGAAATTGGTGAGTTTTTTTGACTTGGAGCTTTTGTAATGGTCTTTATAGTTAAATTGGTGATCTTTTTAACTTAAAACTTTTGTAAATGGTCTTTATGGTGAAATTGGTGAGTTTGTTTCACTTGGAACGTTTGTCATGGTTTTATAGTGAAATTGGGTAGTTTTTCAACTTTGAACTTTTGTCATAAATTTAAAGAGTGAAATTGGTGAGTTTTTAAATTCTGAACTATCGTAATGGTCTTTGTTGAGAAATTGGTGATTTTTTGACTTGGATGTTCTGTAATGGTCTTTATAGTGAAATTGGTGAGTTTTTTCAGTTTCAACTTTTGTTATGGTCTTTATAGTCAAATTGGTGATATTTTTGACTTGAAACTATTGAAATGGTCTTTATAGTGAAATTGGTGAGTTTTTTCTTTTGGAACTTTTGTCATGGTTTTATAGTAAAATTGGGGAGTTTTTTAACTATGAACATTTTTATGTGTTTTTGAGTGAAATCGATGAGCTTTTTAACATTGAACTTATATTTTGGTTTTTATAGTGAAATTGTGAAATAGGCGAGTTGTTTAACTTAGATCTTTTACTTTGGTTTTTATAGTGAAATTGTTTATTTTTTGACTTGGAAGTTTTGTTATGGTTTTTATAGTGAAATTGGTGAGTTTTTTAACTTTGAAATGTTGTTATTGTTTATAGAATGAAATTGGTGAGTTTTTTTACTTGGAACTTTTTTTGTTCTTTTAAGCGAAATTGGTGTTTTTTTTTTAATTTGAACTTTTATTATGGTTTTTATAGTGAAAATTGTGAGTTTTTGGACTTGGAGCTTTTGTAATGGTCTTTATAGTTAAATTGGTGAGCTTTTTAACTTGAGACTTTTGTAAATGGTCTTTATAGTGAAATTGGATAGTTTGTTTCACTTGGAACGTTTGTCATGGTTTTATAGTGAAATTGGGTAGTTTTTCAACTTTGAACTTTTGTTATGAATTTAAAGAGTGAAATTGGTGAGTTTTTAAAATCTGAACTCTCGTAATGGTCTTTATGGTGAAATTGGTGATTTTTTGACTTGGATGTTCTGTAATGGTCTTTATAGTGAAATTGGTGAGTTTTTTCACTTTCAACTTTTGTTATGGTCTTTATAGTCAAATTGGTAATATTTTTGACTTGAAACTATTGAAATGGTCTTTATAGTGAAATTGGTGAGTTTTTTCTTTTGGAACTTTTGTCATGGTTTTATAGTGAAATTGGGGAGTTTTTCAACTTTAAACATTTTTATGAGTTTTTGAGTGAAATCGATGAGATTTTTAACTTTGAACTTATATTTTGGTTTTGATAGTATAATTGTGACATAGGCGATATTTTTCTAACTTAGATCTTTTATTTTAGTTTTAATAGTGAAATTGGTGAGTTTTTTTAACTTTGAACTGTTGTTATTGTTTATAGAATGGAATTTGTGAGTTTTTTCACTTTGAACTTTTGTTATCTTCCTTTAAGCGAAATTGATGATTCTTTTTTTAATATTGAACTTTTATTATGGTTTTAATAGTGAAATTGGTGAGTTTTTGGACTTGGAGCTTTTGTAATGGTCTTTATAGTTAATTTGGTGAGCTTTTTAACTAGAGATTTTTGTAAATGGTCTTTATACTGAAATTGGTGAGTTTGTTTCACTTGGAACGTTTGTCATGGTTTTATAGTGAAATTGGGTAGTTTTTCAACTTTGAACTTTTGTTATGAATTTAAAGAGTGAAATTGGTTAGTTTTGAAAATCTGACCTCTCGTAATGGTCATTGTTGTGAAATTGGTGAGTTTTTTCACTTTCAAGTTTTGTTATGGTCTTTATAGTCAAATTGGTGATATTTTTGACTTGAAACTATTGAAATGGTCTTTATAGTCAAATTGGTGAGTTTTTTCTTTTGGAACTTTTGTAATGGTTTTATATTGAAATTGGGGAGTTTTTCAACTTTGAACATTTTTATGAGTTTTTGAGTGAAATCGATGAGCTTTTTAACATTGAACTTATATTTTGGTTTTTATAGTGAAATTGTGAAATAGGCGAGTTGTTTAACTTAATTTTTTTATTTTGGTTTTTGTAGTGAATTTTTTTATTTTTTGACTTGGAAGTTTTGTTATGGTTTTTTTTATAGTGAAATTGTTTATTTTTTGACTTGGAAGTTTTGTTATGGTTTTTATAGTGAAATTGGAGAGTTTTTTCACTTTGAAATGTTGTTATTGTTTATAGAATGAAATTGGTGAGTTTTTTTACTTTGAATTTTTTTCTTGTTCTTTTAAGTGAAATTGGTGTTTTTTTTTAATTTGAACTTTTATTATGGTTTTTATAGTGAAATTGGTGAGTTTTTTGACTTGGAGCTTTTGTAATGGTCTTTATAGTTAAATTGGTGAGCTTTTTAACTAAAAACTTTTGTAAATGGTCTTTATAGTGAAATTGGTGAGTTTTTTTTCACTTGGAACGTTTGTCATGGTTTTATAGTGAAATTGGGTAGTTTTTCAACTTTGAACTTTTGTTTTGAATTTAAAGAGAGAAATTGGTGAGTTTTTAAAATTTGAACTCTCGTAATGGTTTTTGTTGTGAAATTGGTGATTTTTTGACTTCGATGTTCTGTAATGGTGTTTATAGTGAAATTGGTGAGTTTTTTCACTTTCAACTTTTGTTATGGTCTTTATAGTCAAATTGGTGACATTTTTAACTTGAAACTATTGAAATGGTCTTTATAATGAAATTGGTGAGTTTTTAATTTTGGAACTTTTGTCATGGTTTTATAGAGAAATTGGGAAGTTTTTCAACTTTGAACATTTTGGTGAGTTTTTGAGTGAAATCGATGAACTTTTTAGCATTGAACTTTTATTTTAGTTTTTATGGTATAATTGTGAAATAGGCGATATTTTTCTAACTTAGAACTTTTATTTTAGTTTTAATAGTGAAATTGCTGTTTTTTTGACTTGGAAATTTTGTTTTGGTTTTTATAGTGAAATTGGTGAGTTTTTTTAACTTTGAACTGTTGTTATGGTTTATAGAATGAAATTTGTGAGTTTTTTCACTTTGAACTTTTGTTATCTTCTTTTAAGCGAAATCGATGATTCTTTTTTTAATTTTGAACTTTTATTATGGTTTTTATAGTGAAATTGGTGAGTTTTTTGACTTGGAGCTTTTGTAATGGTCTTTATAGTTAAATTGGTGAGCTTTCAAACTTGAAACTTTTGTAAATGGTCTTTATTGTGAAATTGGTGAGTTTGTTTCACTTGGAACGTTTGTCATGGTTTTATAGTGAAATTGGGTAGTTTTTCAACTTTGAACTTTTGTTATGAATTTAAAGAGTGAAATTGGTGAGTTTTTAAAATCTGAACTCTGGTAATGGTCTTTGTTGTGAAATTGGTGAGTTTTTTCACTTTCAAATTTTGTTATGGTCTTTATAGTCAAATTGGTGATATTTTTGACTTGAAACTATTGAAATGGTCTTTATGTTGAAACTGGTGAGTTTTTTCTTTTGGAACTTTTGTCATGGTTTCTTAGTGAAATTGGGGAATTTTTCAACTTTGAACATTTTGGTGAGTTTTTGAGTGAAATCGATGAGCTTTTTAACATTGAGATTTTATTTTAGTTTTTATAGTATAATTGTGAAATAGGCGATTTTTTTCTAACTTAGATCTTTTATTTTAGTTTTAATAGTGAAATTGCTGATTATTTGACTTGGAAATTTTGTTATGGTTTTTATAGTGAAATTGGTGAGTTTTTTTTAACTTTGAACTGTAGTTATTGTTTATAGAATGAAATTTGTGAGTTTTTTCACTTTGAACTTTTGTTATGTTCTTTTAAGCGAAATTGATGATTCTTTTTTTAATTTTGAACTTTTATTATGGTTTTTATAGTGAAATTGGTGAGTTTTTTTGACTTTGAGCTTTTGTAATGGTCTTTATAGTTAAATTGGTGAGTTTTTTAACTTGAGACTTTTGTAAATGGTCTTTATAGTGAAATTGGTGAGTTTGTTTCACTTGGAACGTTTGTCATGGTTTTATAGTGAAATTGGGTAGTTTTTCAACTTTGAAGTTTTGTAATGAATTTAAGGAGTGAAATTGGTGGGTTTTTAAATTTTGAACTCTCGTAATGGTCTTTGTTGTGAAATTGGTGATTTTTTGACTTGGATGTTCTGTAATGGCCTTTATAGTGAAATATGTGAGTTTTTTTACTTTCAACTTTTGTTATGGTCTTTATAGTCAAATTGGTGATATTTTTGACTTGAAACTATTGAAATGGTCTTTATAGTGAAATTGGTGAGTTTTTTCTTTTGGAACTTTTGTCATGGTTTTATAGTGAAATTGGGGAGTTTTTCAACTTCGAACATTTTTATGAGTTTTTGAGCGAAATCGATAAGCTTTTTAACATTGAACTTATATTTTGGTTTTTATAGTGAAATTGTGAGTTAGGCGAGTTGTTTAAATTAGATATTTTATATTGGTTTTTATAGTGAAATTGTTGATTTTTTGACTTGGAAATTTTGTTATGGTTTTTATAGTTAAATTGGTGAGTGTTTTAACTTTGAACTGTTGTTATTGTTTATAGAATGAAATTGGTGAGTTTTTTCACTTTGAACTTTTGTTATAGTCTTTATAGTCAAATTGGTGATATTTTTGACTTGAAACTATTGAAATGGTCTTTATAGTGAAATTGCTGAGTTTTTTCTTTTGGAACTTTTGTCATGGTTTTATAGTGAAATTGGGGAGTTTTTCAACTTTGAACATTTTTATGAGTTTTTGAGATAAATCGATGAGCTTTTTAACATTGAACTTATATTTTGGTTTTTATAGTGAAATTGTGAAATAGGCGAGTTGTTTAACTTAGATTTTTTATTTTGGTTTTTATAGTGAAATTGTTTATTTTTTGACTTGGAAGTTTTGTTATGGTTTTTATAGTGAAATTGTTTTTTTTTTATTTGGAAGTTTTGTTATGGTTTTTATAGTGAAATTGGTGAGTTTTTTAACTTTGAAATGTTGTTATTGTTTATAGAATAAAATTGGTGAGTTTTAATATGCGAAATTGCTGATTTTTTGACTTGGAAATTTTATTATGGTTTTTATAGTGAAATTGGTGAGTTTTTGGACTTGGAGCTTTTGTAATGGTCTTTATAGTTAAATTGGCGAGCTTTTTAACTTGAGACTTTTTTAAATGGTCTTTATAGTGAAATTGATGAGTTTGTTTCACTTGGAACCTTTTTCATGGTTTTATAGTGAAATTGGGTAGTTTTTCAACTTTTAACTTTTGTTATGAATTTAAAGAGTGAAATTGGTGAGTTTTTAAATTTTGAACTCTCGTAATGGTCTTTGTTGTGAAATTGGTGATTTTTTTGACTTGGATGTTCTGTAATGGCCTTTATAGTGAAATTGGTGAGTTTTTTTACTTTCAACTTTTGTTATGGTCTTTATAGTCAAATTGGTGATATTTTTTACTTTAAACTATTGAAATGGTCTTTATAGTGAAACTGGTGAGTTTTTTCTTTTGGAACTTTTGTCATGGTTTTATAGTGAAATTGGGGAGTTTTTCAACTTTGAACATTTTGGTGAGTTTTTGAGTGAAATCGATGAGCTTTTTAACATTGAACTTTTATTTTAGTTTTTATAGTATAATTGTGAAATAGGCGATATTTTTCTAACTTAGATCTTTCATTTTTTTTTAATAGTGAAATTGTTTATTTTTTGACTTGGAAGTTTTGATATGGTTTTTATAGTGAAATTGGTGAGTTTTTTTAACTTTGAACTGTTGTTATGGTTTATAGAATGAAATTTGTGAGATTTTTCACTTTGAACTTTTGTTATGTTCTTTTAAGCGAAATTGATGATTCTTTTTTTAATTTTGAACTTTTATTATGGTTTTTATAGTGAAATTGGTGAGTTTTTGGACTTGGAGCTTTTGTTATGGTCTTTATAGTTAAATTGGTGAGCTTTTTAACTTGAGACTTTTGTAAATGGTCTTTATAGTGAAATTGGTGAGTTTGTTTCACTTGGAACGTTTGTCATGGTTTTATAGTGAAATTGGGTAGTTTTTCAACTTTGAACTTTTGTTATGAATTTAAATAGTGAAATTGGTGAGTTTTTAAAACCTGACTCTCGTAATGGTCTTTGTTGTGAAATTGGTGATTTTTTGACTTGGATGTTCTGTAATGGCCTTTATAGTGAAATTGGTGAGTTTTTTTACTTTCAACTTTTGTTATGTTCTTTATAGTCAAATTGGTGATATTTTTGACTTGAAACTATTGAAATGGTCTTTATAGTGAAACTGGTGATTTTTTTCTTTTGGAACTTTTGTCATGGTTTTATAGTGAAATTGGGGAGTTTTTCAACTTTGAACATTTTGGTGAGTGTTTGAGTGAAATCGATGAGCTTTTTAACTTTGAACTTTTATTTTAGTTTTTATAGTATTATTGTGAAATAGGCGATATTTTTCTAACTTAGATCTTTTATTTTAGTTTTAATAGTGAAATTACTGATTTTTTGACTTGGAAATTTTATTATGGTTTTTATACTGAAATTGGTGAGTTTTTGGACTTGGAGATTTTGTAATGGTCTTTATAGTTAAATTGGTGAGCTTTTTAACTTGAGACTTTTTTAAATGGTCTTTATAGTGAAATTGGTGAGTTTGTTTCACTTGGAACGTTTGTCATGGTTTTATAGTGAAATTGGGTAGTTTTTCAACTTTGAAATTTTGTTATGAATTTAAAGAGTGAAATTGGTGAGTTTTTAAATTGTGAACTCTCGTAATGGTCTTTGTTGTGAAATTGGTGATTTTTTTGACTTGGATGTTCTGTAATGGTGTTTATAGTGAAATTGGTGAGTTTTTTCACTTTCAACTTTTGTTATAGTCTTTATAGTCAAATTGGTGATATTTTTGACTTGAAACTATTGAAATGGTCTTTATAGTGAAATTGCTGAGTTTTTTCTTTTGGAACTTTTGTCATGGTTTTATAGTGAAATTGGGGAGTTTTTCAACTTTGAACATTTTTTTGAGTTTTTGAGTGAAATCGATGAGCTTTTTAACATTGAACTTATATTTTGGTTTTTATAGTGAAATTGTGAAATAGGCGAGTTGTTTAACTTAGATCTTTTATTTTGGTTTTTATAGTGAAATTGTTTATTTTTTGACTTGGAAGTTTTGTTATGGTTTTTATAGTGAAATTGTTTATTTTTTGACTTGCAAGTTTTGTTATGGTTTTTATAGTGAAATTGGTGAGTTTTTTAATTTTGAAATGTTGTTATTGTTTATAGAATAAAATTGGTGAGTTTTTTTACTTTGAACTTTTGTCTTGTTCTTTTAAGTGAAATTGGTGTTTTTTTTCTAATTTGAACTTTTATTATGGTTTTTATAGTGAAATTGGTGAGTTTTTTGACTTGGAGCTTTTGTAATGGTCTTTATAGTTTAATTGGTGAGCTTTTTAACTTAAAACTTTTGTAAATGGCCTTTATAGTGAAATTGGTGAGTTTTTTTCACTTGGAACGTTTGTCATGGTTTTATAGTGAAATTAGGTAGTTTTTCAACTTTGAACTTTTGTTTTGAATTTAAAGAGAGAAATTGGTGAGTTTTTAAAATCTGAACTATCGTAATGGTCTTTGTTGTGAAATTGGTTATTTTTTGACTTGGATGTTCTGTAATGGTCTTTATAGTGAAATTGGTGAGTTTTTTCACTTTCAACTTTTGTTATGGTCTTTATAGTCAAATTGGTGATATTTTTAACTTTAAACTATTGAAATGGTCTTTATAGTGAAATTGGTGAGTTTTTTCTTTTGGAACTTTTGTCATGGTTTTATAGTGAAATTGGGGAGTTTTTCAACTTTGAAAATTTTGGTGAGTTTTTGGGTGAAATCGATGAGCTTTTTAACATTGAACTTTTAATTTAGTTTTTATTGTATAATTGTGAAATAGACGATATTTTTCTAACTTAGATCTTTTATTTTAGTTTTAATAGTGAAATTGCTGATTTTTTGACTTGGAAATTTTGTTTTGGTTTTTATAGTGAAATTGGTGATTTTTTTAACTTTGAACTGTTGTTATGGTTTATAGAATGAAATTTGTGAGTATTTTCACTTCGAACTTTTGTTATGTTCTTTTAAGCGAAATCGATGATTCTTTTTTTAATTTTGAACTTTTATTATGGTTTTTATAGTGAAATTGGTGAGTTTTTTTTACTTGGAGCTTTTGTAATTGTCTCTATAGTTAAATTGGTGAGCTTTCTAGCTTGAAACTTTTGTAAATGGTCTTTATAGTGAAATTGGTGAGTTTGTTTCACTTGGAACGTTTGTCATGGTTTTATAGTGAAATTGGGTAGTTTTTCAACTTTGAACTTTTGTTATGAATTTAAAGAGTGAAATTGGTGAGTTTTTAAAATCTGAACTCTCATAATGGTCTTTGTTGTGAAATTGGTGATTTTTTGACTTGGATGTTCTGTAATGGCCTTTATAGTGAAATTGGTGATTTTTTTACTTTCAACTTTTGTTATGGTCTTTATAGTCAAATTGGTGATATTTTTGACTTGAAACTATTGAAATGGTCTTTATAGTGAAACTGGTGAGTTTTTTCTTTTGGAACTTTTGTCATGGTTTTATAGTGAAATTGGGGAGTTTTTCAACTTTGAACATTTTGGTGAGTTTTTGAGTGAAATCGATGAGCTTTTTAACATTGAACTTTTATTTTAGTTTTTATAGTATAATTGTGAAATAGGCGATACTTTTCTAACTTAGATCTTTTATTTTAGTTTTAATAGTGAAATTGTTGATTTTTTGACTTGGAAATTTTATTATGGTTTTTATAGTGAAATTGGTGAGTTTTGGACTTGGAGCTTTTGTAATGGTCTTTATAGTTAAATTGGTGAGCTTTTTAACTTGAGACTTTTTTAAATGGTCTTTATAGTTAAATTGGTGAGTTTGTTTCACTTGGAACGTTTGTCATGGTTTTATAGTGAAATTGGGTAGTTTTTCAACTTTGAACTTTTGTTATGAATTTAAAGAGTGAAATTGGTGAGTTTTTAAATTCTGAACTCTCGTAATGGTCTTTGTTGTGAAATTGGTGATTTTTTGACTTGTATGTTCTGTAATGGTGTTTATAGTGAAATTGGTGAGTTTTTTCACTTTCAACTTTTGTTATGGTCTTTATAGTCAAATTGGTGATATTTTTGACTTGAAACTATTGAAATGGTCTTTATAGTGAAATTGGTGAGTTTTTACTTTTGGAACTTTTGTCATGGTTTTATAGTGAAATTGGGGAGTTTTTCAACTTTGAACATTTTTATGAGTTTTTGAGTGAAATTGATGAGCTTTTTAACATTGAACTTATATTTTGGATTTTATAGTGAAATTGTGAAATAGGCGAGTTGTTTATCTTAGATCTTTTATTTTGGTTTTTATAGTGAAATAGTTTATTTTTTGACTTGGAAGTTTTGTTATGGTTTTTATAGTGAAATTGTTTATTTTTTGACTTGGAAGTTTTGTTATGGTTTTTATAGTGAAATTGGTGAGTTTTTTAACTTTGAAATGTTGTTATTGTTTATAGAATAAAATTGGTGAGTTTTTTTACTTTGAACTTTTGTCTTGTTCTTTTAAGTGAAATTGGTGTTTTTTTTTTAATTTGAACTTTTATTATGGTTTTTATAGTGAAATTGGTGAGTTTTTTGACTTGGAGCTTTTGTAATGGTCTTTATAGTTAAATTGGTGAGCTTTTTAACTTAAAACTTTTGTAAATGGTCTTAATAGTGAAATTGGTGAGTTTTTTTCACTTGGAACGTTTGTCATGGTTTTATAGTGAGATTAGGTAGTTTTTCAACTTTGAACTTTTGTTTTGAATTTAAAGAGAGAAATTGGTGAGTTTTTAAAATCTGAACTTTCGTAATGGTCTTTGTTGTGAAATTTGTTATTTTTTGACTTGGATGTTCTGTAATGGTCTTTATAGTGAAATTGTGAGTTTTTTCACTTTCAACTTTTTTTTATGGTCTTTATAGTTAAATTGGTGACATTTTTAACTTGAAACTATTGAAATGGTCTTTATAGTGAAATTGGTGAGTTTTTTCTTTTGGAACTTTTGTCATGGTTTTATAGTGAAATTGGGGAGTTTTTCAACTTTGAAAATTTTGGTGAGTTTTTGAGTGAAATCGATGAGCTTTTTAACATTGAACTTTTATTTTAGTTTTTATTGTATAATTGTGAAATAGACGATATTTTTCTAACTTAGATCTTTTATTTTAGTTTTAATAGTGAAATTGCTGATTTTTTGACTTGGAAATTTTGTTTTGGTTTTTATAGTGAAATTGGTGATTTTTTTTAACTTTGAACTGTTGTTGTGGTTTATAGAATGAAATTTGTGAAATTTTTCACTTTGAACTTTTGTTATGTTCTTTTAAACGAAATTGATGATTCTTTTTTTAATTTTGAACTTTTATTATGGTTTTTATAGTGAAATTGGTGAGTTTTTGGACTTGGAGCTTTTGTAATGGTCTTTATAGTTAAATTGGTGAGCTTTTTAACTTGAGACTTTTGCAAATGGTCTTTATAGTGAAATTGGTGAGTTTGTTTCACTTGGAACGTTTGTCATGGTTTTATAGTGAAATTGGGTAGTTTTTCAACTTTGAACTTTTGTTATGAATTTAAAGAGTGAAATTGGTGAGTTTTTAAATTCTGAACTCTCGTAATGGTCTTTGTTGTGAAATTGGTGATTTTTTGACTTGGATGTTCTGTAATGGTGTTTATAGTGAAATTGGTGAGTTTTTTCAATTTCAACTTTTGTTATGGTCTTTATAGTCAAATTGGTGATATTTTTGACTTGAAACTATTGAAATGGTCTTTATAGTGAAATTGGTGAGTTTTTTCTTTTGGAACTTTTGTCATGGTTTTATAGTGAAATTGGGGAGTTTTTCAACTTGGAACATTTTTATGAGTTTTTGAGTGAAATCGATGAGCTTTTTAACATTGAACTTTTATTTTGGTTTTTATAGTGAAATTGGGAAATAGGCGAGTTGTTTAACTTAGATCTTTTATTTTGGTTTTTATAGTGAAATTGTTTATTTTTTTGACTTGGAAGTTTTGTTATGGTTTTTATAGTGAAATTGGTGAGTTTTTTAACTTTGAAGTGTTGTTATTGTTTATAGAATAAAATTGTTGAGTTTTTTTACTTTGAACTTTTGTCTTGTTCTTTTAAGTGAAATTGGTGTTTTTTTTTTAATTTGAACTTTTATTATGGTTTTTATAGTGAAATTGGTGAGTTTTTTGACTTGGAGCTTTTGTAATGGTCTTTATAGTTAAATTGGTGAGCTTTTTAACTTAAAACTTTTGTAAATGGTCTTTATAGTGAAATTGGTGAGTTTTTTTCACTTGGAACGTTTGTCATGGTTTTTTAGTGAAATTGGGTAGTTTTTCAACTTTGAACTTTTGTTTTGAATTTAAAGAGAGAAATTGGTGAGTTTTTAAAATCTGAACTCTCGTAATGGTCTTTGTTGTGAAATTGGTGATTTTTTGACTTCGATGTTCTGTAATGGTGTTTATAGTGAAATTGGTGAGTTTTTTCACTTTCAACTTTTGTTATGGTCTTTATAGTCAAATTGGTGACATTTTTAACATGAAACTATTGAAATGGTCTTTATAGTGAAATTGGTGAGTTTTTAATTTTGGAACTTTTGTCATGGTTTTATAGTGAAATTGGGGAGTTTTTCAACTTTGAACATTTTGGTGAGTTTTTGAGTGAAATCGATGAGCTTTTTAGCATTGAACTTTTATTTTAGTTTTTATAGTATAATTGTGAAATAGGCGATATTTTTCTAACTTAGAACTTTTATTTTAGTTTTAATAGTGAAATTGCTGATTTTTTGACTTGGAAATTTTGTTTTGGTTTTTATAGTGAAATTGGTGAGGTTTTTTTAACTTTGAACTGTTGTTATGGTTTATAGAATGAAATTTGTGAGTTTTTTCTCTTCGAACTTTTGTTATGTTCTTTTAAGCGAAATTGATGATTCTTTTTTTAATTTTGAACGTTTATTATTGTTTTTATAGTGAAATTGGTGAGTTTTTTTGACTTGGAGCTTTTGTAATGGTCTTTATAGTTAAATTGGTGAGCTTTCTAACTTGAAACTTTTGTAAATGGTCTTTATAGTGAAATTGGTGAGTTTGTTTCACTTGGAACGTTTGTCATGGTTTTATAGTGAAATTGGGTAGTTTTTCAACTTTGAACTTTTTTTATGAATTTAAAGTGTGAAATTGGGTTGTTTTTCAACTTTGAACTTTTTTTATGAATTTAAAGAGTGAAATTGGTGAGTTTTTAAAATCTGAACTCTCGTAATGGTCTTTGTTGTGAAATTGGTGATTTTTTGACTTGGATGTTCTGTAATGGCCTTTATAGTGAAATTGGTGAGTTTTTTTACTTTCAACTTTTGTTATGGTCTTTATAGTCAAATTGGTGATATTTTTGACTTGAAACTATTGAAATGGTCTTTATAGTGAAACTGGTGAGTTTTTTCTTTTGGAACTTTTGTCATGGTTTGATAGTGAAATTGGGGAGTTTTTCAACTTTGAACATTTTGGTGAGTTTTTGAGTGAAATCGAAGAGCTTTTTAACATTGAACTTTTATTTTAGTTTTTATAGTATAATTGTGAAATAGGCGATATTTTTCTAACTTAGATCTTTTATTTTAGTTTTAATAGTGAAATTGCTGATTTTTTGACTTGGAAATTTTGTTATGGTTTTTATAGTGAAATTGGTGAGTTTTTTTAACTTTGAACTGTTGTTATGGTTTATAGAATGAAATTTGTGAGATTTTTCACTTTGAACTTTTGTTATGTTCTTTTAAGCGAAATTGATGATTCTTTTTTTAATTTTGAACTTTTATTATGGTTTTTATAGTGAAATTGGTGAGTTTTTGGACTTGGAGCTTTTGTAATGGTCTTTTTAGTTAAATTGGTGAGCTTTTTAACTTGAGACTTTTGTAAATGGTCTTTATAGTGAAATTGGTGAGTTTGTTTCACTTGGAACGTTTGTCATGGTTTTATAGTGAAATTGGGTAGTTTTTCAACTTTGATCTTTTGTTATGAATTTAAAGAGTGAAATTGGTGAATTTTTAAAACCTGAACTCTCGTAATGGTCTTTGTTGTGAAATTGGTGATTTTTTGACTTGGATGTTCTGTAATGGCCTTTATAGTGAAATTGGTGAGTTTTTTTACTTTCAATTTTGTTATGGTCTTTATAGTCAAATTGGTGATATTTTTGACTTGAAACTATTTAAATGGTCTTTATAGTGAAACTGGTGATTTTTTTCTTTTGAAACTTTTGTCATGGTTTTATAGTGAAATTGGGGAGTTTTTCAACTTTGAACATTTTGGTGAGTTTTTGAGTGAAATCGATGAGCTTTTTAACACTGAACTTTTATTTTAGTTTTTATAGTATAATTGTAAAATAGGCGATATTTTTCTAACTTAGATCTTTTATTTTAGTTTTAATATGCGAAATTGCTGATTTTTTGACTTGGAAATTTTATTATGGTTTTTATAGTGAAATTGGTGAGTTTTTGGACTTGGAGCTTTTGTAATGGTCTTTATAGTTAAATTGGTGACCTTTTTAACTTGAGACTTTTTTAAATGGTCTTTATAGTGAAATTGGTGAGTTTGTTTCACTTGGAAGCTTTTTCATGGTTTTATAGTGAAATTGGGTAGTTTTTCAACTTTTAACTTTTGTTATGAATTTAAAGAGTGAAATTGGTGAGTTTTTAAATTCTGAACTCTCGTAATGGTCTTTGTTGTGAAATTAGTGATTTTTTTGACTTGGATGTTCTGTAATGGCCTTTATAGTGAAATTGGTGAGTTTTTTTACTTTCAACTTTTGTTATGGTCTTTATAGTCAAATTGGTGATATTTTTGACTTGAAACTATTGAAATGGTCTTTATAGAGAAACTGGTGAGTTTTTTCTTTTGGAACTTTTGTCATGGTTTTATAGTGACATTGGGGAGTTTTTCAACTTTGAACATTTTTATCAGTTTTTGAGTGAAATCGATGAGCTTTTTAACATTGAACTTTTATTTTAGTTTTTATAGTATAATTGTGAAATAGGCGATATTTTTCTAACTTAGATCTTTCATTTTTTTTTTAATAGTGAAATTGTTTATTTTTTGACTTGGAAGTTTTGATATGGTTTTTATAGTGAAATTGGTGAGTTTTTTTAACTTTGAACTGTTGTTATGGTTTATAGAATGAAATTTGTGAGATTTTTCACTTTGAACTTTTGTTATGTTCTTTTAAGCGAAATTGATGATTCTTTTTTTAATTTTGAACTTTTATTATGGTTTTTATAGTGAAATTGGTGAGTTTTTGGACTTGGAGCTTTTGTAATGGTCTTTATAGTTAAATTGGTGAGCTTTTTAACTTCAGACTTTTGTAAATGGTCTTTATAGTGAAATTGGTGAGTTTGTTTCACTTGGAACGTTTGTCATGGTTTTATAGTGAAATTGGGTAGTTTTTCAACTTTGAACTTTTGTTATGAATTTATAGAGTGAAATTGGTGAGTTTTTAAAACCTGACTCTCGTAATGGTCTTTGTTGTGAAATTGGTGATTTTTTGACTTGGATGTTCTGTAATGGCCTTTATAGTGAAATTGGTGAGTTTTTTTACTTTCTCCTTTTGTTATGTTCTTTATAGTCAAATTGGTGATATTTTTGACTTGAAACTATTGAAATTGTCTTTATAGTGAAACTGGTGATTTTTTTCTTTTGGAACTTTTGTCATGGTTTTATAGTGAAATTGGGGAGTTTTTCAACTTTGAACATTTTGGTGAGTTTTTGAGTGAAATCGATGAGCTTTTTATCTTTGAACTTTTATTTTAGTTTTTATAGTATAATTGTGAAATAGGCGATATTTTTCTAACTTAGATCTTTTATTTTAGTTTTAATAGTGAAATTGCTGATTTTTTGACTTGGAAATTTTATTATGGTTTTTATAGTGAAATTGGTGAGTTTTTGGACTTGGAGCTTTTGTAATGGTCTTTATAGTTAAATTGGTGAGCTTTTTAACTTGAGACTTTTTTTAAATGGTCTTTATAGTTAAATTGGTGAGTTTGTTTCACTTGGAACGTTTGTCATGGTTTTATAGTGAAATTGGGTAGTTTTTCAACTTTGAACTTTTGTTATGAATTTAAAGAGTGAAATTGGTGAGTTTTTTAATTCTGAAATCTCGTAATGGTCTTTGTTGTGAAATTGGTGATTTTTTGACTTGGATGTTCTATAATGGTCTTTATAGTGAAATTGGTGAGTTTTTTCACTTTCAACTTTTGTTATGGTCTTTATAGTTAAATTGGTGACATTTTTAACTTGAAACTATTGAAATGGTCTTTATAGTGAAATTGGTGAGTTTTTTCTTTTGGAACTTTTGTCATGGTTTTATAGTGAAATTGGGGAGTTTTTCAACTTTGAAAATTTTGGTGAGTTTTTGAGTGAAATCGATGAGCTTTTTAACATTGAACTTTTATTTTAGTTTTTATTGTATAATTGTGAAATAGACGATATTTTTCTAACTTAGATCTTTTATTTTAGTTTTAATAGTGAAATTGCTGATTTTTTGACTTGGAAATTTTGTTTTGGTTTTTATAGTGAAATTGGTGAGTTTTTTTAACATTGAACTGTTGTTATGGTTTATAGAATGAAATTTGTGAGTATTTTCACTTCGAACTTTTGTTATGTTCTTTTAAGCGAAATCGATGATTCTTTTTTTAATTTTGAACTTTTATTATGGTTTTTATAGTGAAATTGGTGAGTTTTTTTGACTTGGAGCTTTTGTAATGGTCTCTATAGTTAAATTGGTGAGCTTTCTAACTTGAAACTTTTGTAAATGGTCTTTATAGTGAAATTGGTGAGTTTGTTTCACTTGGAACGTTTGTCATGGTTTTATAGTGAAATTGGGTAGTTTTTCAACTTTGAACTTTTGTTATGAATTTAAAGAGTGAAATTGGTGAGTTTTTAAATTGTGAACTCTCGTAATGGTCTTTGTTGTGAAATTGGTGATTTTTTTGACTTGGATGTTCTGTAATGGTGTTTATAGTGAAATTGGTGAGTTTTTTCACTTTCAACTTTTGTTATAGTCTTTATAGTCAAATTGGTGATATTTTTGACTTGAAACTATTGAAATGGTCTTTATAGTGAAATTGCTGAGTTTTTTCTTTTGGAACTTTTGTCATGGTTTTATAGTGAAATTGGGGAGTTTTTCAACTTTGAACATTTTTTTGAGTTTTTGAGTGAAATCGATGAGCTTTTTAACATTGAACTTATATTTTGGTTTTTATAGTGAAATTGTGAAATAGGCGAGTTGTTTAACTTAGATCTTTTATTTTGGTTTTTATAGTGAAATTGTTTATTTTTTGACTTGGAAGTTTTGTTATGGTTTTTATAGTGAAATTGTTTATTTTTTGACTTGCAAGTTTTGTTATGGTTTTTATAGTGAAATTGGTGAGTTTTTTAATTTTGAAATGTTGTTATTGTTTATAGAATAAAATTGGTGAGTTTTTTTACTTTGAACTTTTGTCTTGTTCTTTTAAGTGAAATTGGTGTTTTTTTTCTAATTTGAACTTTTATTATGGTTTTTATAGTGAAATTGGTGAGTTTTTTGACTTGGAGCTTTTGTAATGGTCTTTATAGTTAAATTGGTGAGCTTTTTAACTTAAAACTTTTGTAAATGGTCTTTATAGTGAAATTGGTGAGTTTTTTTCACTTGGAACGTTTGTCATGGTTTTATAGTGATATTAGGTAGTTTTTCAACTTTGAACTTTTGTTTTGAATTTAAAGAGAGAAATTGGTGAGTTTTTAAAATCTGAACTTTCGTAATGGTCTTTGTTGTGAAATTTGTTATTTTTTGACTTGGATGTTCTGTAATGGTCTTTATAGTGAAATTGGTGAATTTTTTCACTTTCAACTTTTGTTATGGTCTTTATAGTTAAATTGGTGACATTTTTAACTTGAAACTATTGAAATGGTCTTTATAGTGAAATTGGTGAGTTTTTTCTTTTGGAACTTTTGTCATGGTTTTATAGTGAAATTGGGGAGTTTTTCAACTTTGAAAATTTTGGTGAGTTTTTGAGTGAAATCGATGAGCTTTTTAACATTGAACTTTTATTTTAGTTTTTATTGTATAATTGTGAAATAGACGATATTTTTCTAACTTAGATCTTTTATTTTGGTTTTAATAGTGAAATTGCTGATTTTTGGACTTGGAAATTTTGTTTTGGTTTTTATAGTGAAATTGGTGAGTTTTTTTAACTTTGAACTGTTGTTATGGTTTATAGAATGAAATTTGTGAGTATTTTCACTTCGAACTTTTGTTATGTTCTTTTAAGCGAAATCGATGTTTCTTTTTTTAATTTTGAACTTTTATTATGGTTTTTATAGTGAAATTGGTGAGTTTTTTTTACTTGGAGCTTTTGTAATGGTCTCTATAGTTAAATTGGTGAGCTTTCTAACTTGAAACTTTTGTAAATGGTCTTTATAGTGAAATTGGTGAGTTTGTTTCACTTGGAACGTTTGTCATGGTTTTATAGTGAAATTGGGTAGTTTTTCAACTTTGAAATTTTGTTATGAATTTAAAGAGTGAAATTGGTGAGTTTTTAAATTCTGAACTCTCGTAATGGTCTTTGTTGTGAAATTGGTGATTTTTTTGACTTGGATGTTCTGTAATGGTGTTTATAGTGAAATTGGTGAGTTTTTTCACTTTCAACTTTTGTTATAGTCTTTATAGTCAAATTGGTGATATTTTTGACTTGAAACTATTGAAATGGTCTTTATAGTGAAATTGCTGAGTTTTTTCTTTTGGAACTTTTGTCATGGTTTTATAGTGAAATTGGGGAGTTTTTCAACTTTGAACATTTTTTTGAGTTTTTGAGTGAAATCGATGAGCTTTTTAACATTGAACTTATATTTTGGTTTTTATAGTGAAATTGTGAAATAGGCGAGTTGTTTAACTTAGATCTTTTATTTTGGTTTTTATAGTGAAATTGTTTATTTTTTGACTTGGAAGTTTTGTTATGGTTTTTATAGTGAAATTGTTTATTTTTTGACTTGAAAGTTTTGTTATGGTTTTTATAGTGAAATTGGTGAGTTTTTTAATTTTGAAATGTTGTTATTGTTTATAGAATAAAATTGGTGAGTTTTTTTACTTTGAACTTTTGTCTTGTTCTTTTAAGTGAAATTGGTGTTTTTTTTTAATTTGAACTTTTATTATGGTTTTTATAGTGAAATTGGTGAGTTTTTTGACTTGGAGCTTTTGTAATGGTCTTTATAGTTAAATTGGTGAGCTTTTTAAATTAAAACTTTTGTAAATGGTCTTTATAGTGAAATTGGTGAGTTTTTTTCACTTGGAACGTTTGTCATGGTTTTATAGTGAAATTAGGTAGTTTTTCAACTTTGAACTTTTGTTTTGAATTTAAAGAGAGAAATTGGTGAGTTTTTAAAATCTGAACTTTCGTAATAGTCTTTGTTGTGAAATTTGTTATTTTTTGACTTGGATGTTCTATAATGGTCTTTAAAGTGAAATTGGTGAGTTTTTTCACTTTCAACTTTTGTTATGGTCTTTATAGTTAAATTGGTGACATTTTTAACTTGAAACTATTGAAATGGTCTTTATAGTGAAATTGGTGAGTTTTTTCTTTTGGAACTTTTGTCATGGTTTTATAGTGAAATTGGGGAGTTTTTCAACTTTGAAAATTTTGGTGAGTTTTTGAGTGAAATCGATGAGCTTTTTAACATTGAACTTTTATTTTAGTTTTTATTGTATAATTGTGAAATAGACGATATTTTTCTAACTTAGATCTTTTATTTTAGTTTTAATAGTGAAATTGCTGATTTTTTGACTTGGAAATTTTGTTTTGGTTTTTATAGTGAAATTGGTGAGTTTTTTTAACTTTGAACTGTTGTTATGGTTTATAGAATGAAATTTGTGAGTATTTTCACTTCGAACTTTTGTTATGTTCTTTTAAGCGAAATCGATGATTCTTTTTTTAATTTTGAACTTTTATTATGGTTTTTATAGTGAAATTGGTGAGTTTTTTTGACTTGGAGCTTTTGTAATGGTCTCTATAGTTAAATTGGTGAGCTTTCTAACTTGAAACTTTTGTAAATGGTCTTTATAGTGAAATTGGTGAGTTTGTTTCACTTGGAACGTTTGTCATGGTTTTATAGTGAAATTGGGTAGTTTTTCAACTTTGAACTTTTGTTATGAATTTAAAGAGTGAAATTGGTGAGTTTTTAAATTCTGAACTCTCGTAATGGTCTTTGTTGTGAAATTGGTGATTTTTTTGACTTGGATGTTCTGTAATGGTGTTTATAGTGAAATTGGTGAGTTTTTTCACTTTCAACTTTTGTTATGGTCTTTATAGTCAAATTGGTGATATTTTTGACTTGAAACTATTGAAATGGTCTTTATAGTGAAATTGCTGAGTTTTTTCTTTTGGAACTTTTGTCATGGTTTTATAGTGAAATTGGGGAGTTTTTCAACTTTGAACATTTTTATGAGTTTTTGAGTGAAATTGATGAGCTTTTTAACATTGAACTTATATTTTGGATTTTGTAGTGAAATTGTGAAATAGGCGAGTTGTTTAACTTAGATCTTTTATTTTGGTTTTTATAGTGAAATAGTTTATTTTTTGACTTGGAAGTTTTGTTATGGTTTTTATAGTGAAATTGTTTATTTTTTGACTTGGAAGTTTTGTTATGGTTTTTATAGTGAAATTGGTGAGTTTTTTAACTTTGAAATGTTGTTATTGTTTATAGAATAAAATTGGTGAGTTTTTTTACTTTGAACTTTTGTCTTGTTCTTTTAAGTGAAATTGGTGTTTTTTTTTTAATTTGAACTTTTATTATGGTTTTTATAGTGAAATTGGTGAGTTTTTTGACTTGGAGCTTTTGTAATGGTCTTTATAGTTAAATTGGTGAGCTTTTTAACTTAAAACTTTTGTAAATGGTCTTTATAGTGAAATTGGTGAGTTTTTTTCACTTGGAACGTTTGTCATGGTTTTATAGTGATATTAGGTAGTTTTTCAACTTTGAACTTTTGTTTTGAATTTAAAGAGAGAAATTGGTGAGTTTTTAAAATCTGAACTTTCGTAATGGTCTTTGTTGTGAAATTTGTTATTTTTTGACTTGGATGTTCTGTAATGGTCTTTATAGTGAAATTGGTGAATTTTTTCACTTTCAACTTTTGTTATGGTCTTTATAGTTAAATTGGTGACATTTTTAACTTGAAACTATTGAAATGGTCTTTATAGTGAAATTGGTGAGTTTTTTCTTTTGGAACTTTTGTCATGGTTTTATAGTGAAATTGGGGAGTTTTTCAACTTTGAAAATTTTGGTGAGTTTTTGAGTGAAATCGATGAGCTTTTTAACATTGAACTTTTATTTTAGTTTTTATTGTATAATTGTGAAATAGACGATATTTTTCTAACTTAGATCTTTTATTTTGGTTTTAATAGTGAAATTGCTGATTTTTTGACTTGGAAATTTTGTTTTGGTTTTTATAGTGAAATTGGTGAGTTTTTTTAACTTTGAACTGTTGTTATGGTTTATAGAATGAAATTTGTGAGTATTTTCACTTCGAACTTTTGTTATGTTCTTTTAAGCGAAATCGATGTTTCTTTTTTTAATTTTGAACTTTTATTATGGTTTTTATAGTGAAATTGGTGAGTTTTTTTTACTTGGAGCTTTTGTAATGGTCTCTATAGTTAAATTGGTGAGCTTTCTAACTTGAAACTTTTGTAAATGGTCTTTATAGTGAAATTGGTGAGTTTGTTTCACTTGGAACGTTTGTCATGGTTTTATAGTGAAATTGGGTAGTTTTTCAACTTTGAAATTTTGTTATGAATTTAAAGAGTGAAATTGGTGAGTTTTTAAATTCTGAACTCTCGTAATGGTCTTTGTTGTGAAATTGGTGATTTTTTTGACTTGGATGTTCTGTAATGGTGTTTATAGTGAAATTGGTGAGTTTTTTCACTTTCAACTTTTGTTATAGTCTTTATAGTCAAATTGGTGATATTTTTGACTTGAAACTATTGAAATGGTCTTTATAGTGAAATTGCTGAGTTTTTTCTTTTGGAACTTTTGTCATGGTTTTATAGTGAAATTGGGGAGTTTTTCAACTTTGAACATTTTTTTGAGTTTTTGAGTGAAATCGATGAGCTTTTTAACATTGAACTTATATTTTGGTTTTTATAGTGAAATTGTGAAATAGGCGAGTTGTTTAACTTAGATCTTTTATTTTGGTTTTTATAGTGAAATTGTTTATTTTTTGACTTGGAAGTTTTGTTATGGTTTTTATAGTGAAACTGTTTATTTTTTGACTTGCAAGTTTTGTTATGGTTTTTATAGTGAAATTGGTGAGTTTTTTAATTTTGAAATGTTGTTATTGTTTATAGAATAAAATTGGTGAGTTTTTTTACTTTGAACTTTTGTCTTGTTCTTTTAAGTGAAATTGGTGTTTTTTTTTTAATTTGAACTTTTATTATGGTTTTTATAGTGAAATTGGTGAGTTTTTTGACTTGGAGCTTTTGTAATGGTCTTTATAGTTAAATTGGTGAGCTTTTTAAATTAAAACTTTTGTAAATGGTCTTTATAGTGAAATTGGTGAGTTTTTTTCACTTGGAACGTTTGTCATGGTTTTATAGTGAAATTAGGTAGTTTTTCAACTTTGAACTTTTGTTTTGAATTTAAAGAGAGAAATTGGTGAGTTTTTAAAATCTGAACTTTCGTAATGGTCTTTGTTGTGAAATTTGTTATTTTTTGACTTGGATGTTCTGTAATGGTCTTTATAGTGAAATTGGTGAGTTTTTTCACTTTCAACTTTTGTTATGGTCTTTATAGTTAAATTGGTGACATTTTTAACTTGAAACTATTGAAATGGTCTTTATAGTGAAATTGGTGAGTTTTTTCTTTTGGAACTTTTGTCATGGTTTTATAGTGAAATTGGGGAGTTTTTCAACTTTGAAAATTTTGGCGAGTTTTTGAGTGAAATCGATGAGCTTTTTAACATTGAACTTTTATTTTAGTTTTTATTGTATAATTGTGAAATAGACGATATTTTTCTAACTTAGATCTTTTATTTTAGTTTTAATAGTGAAATTGCTGATTTTTTGACTTGGAAATTTTGTTTTGGTTTTTATAGTGAAATTGGTGAGTTTTTTTAACTTTGAACTGTTGTTATGGTTTATAGAATGAAATTTGTGAGTATTTTCACTTCGAACTTTTGTTATGTTCTTTTAAGCGAAATCGATGATTCTTTTTTTAATTTTGAACTTTTATTATGGTTTTTATAGTGAAATTGGTGAGTTTTTTTGACTTGGAGCTTTTGTAATGGTCTCTATAGTTAAATTGGTGAGCTTTCTAACTTGAAACTTTTGTAAATGGTCTTTATAGTGAAATTGGTGAGTTTGTTTCACTTGGAACGTTTGTCATGGTTTTATAGTGAAATTGGGTAGTTTTTCAACTTTGAAATTTTGTTATGAATTTAAAGAGTGAAATTGGTGAGTTTTTAAATTGTGAACTCTCGTAATGGTCTTTGTTGTGAAATTGGTGATTTTTTTGACTTGGATGTTCTGTAATGGTGTTTATAGTGAAATTGGTGAGTTTTTTCACTTTCAACTTTTGTTATAGTCTTTATAGTCAAATTGGTGATATTTTTGACTTGAAACTATTGAAATGGTCTTTATAGTGAAATTGCTGAGTTTTTTCTTTTGGAACTTTTGTCATGGTTTTATAGTGAAATTGGGGAGTTTTTCAACTTTGAACATTTTTTTGAGTTTTTGAGTGAAATCGATGAGCTTTTTAACATTGAACTTATATTTTGGTTTTTATAGTGAAATTGTGAAATAGGCGAGTTGTTTAACTTAGATCTTTTATTTTGGTTTTTATAGTGAAATTGTTTATTTTTTGACTTGGAAGTTTTGTTATGGTTTTTATAGTGAAATTGTTTATTTTTTGACTTGCAAGTTTTGTTATGGTTTTTATAGTGAAATTGGTGAGTTTTTTAATTTTGAAATGTTGTTATTGTTTATAGAATAAAATTGGTGAGTTTTTTTACTTTGAACTTTTGTCTTGTTCTTTTAAGTGAAAGTGGTGTTTTTTTTAATTTGAACTTTTATTATGGTTTTTATAGTGAAATTGGTGAGTTTTTTGACTTGGAGCTTTTGTAATGGTCTTTATAGTTAAATTGGTGAGCTTTTTAACTTAAAACTTTTGTAAATGGCCTTTATAGTGAAATTGGTGAGTTTTTTTCACTTGGAACGTTTGTCATGGTTTTATAGTGAAATTAGGTAGTTTTTCAACTTTGAACTTTTGTTTTGAATTTAAAGAGAGAAATTGGTGAGTTTTTAAAATATGAACTATCGTAATGGTCTTTGTTGAGAAATTGGTTATTTTTTGACTTGGATGTTCTGTAATGGTCTTTATAGTGAAATTGGTGAGTTTTTTCACTTTCAACTTTTGTTATGGTCTTTATAGTCAAATTGGTGGTATTTTTAACTTGAAACTATTGAAATGGTCTTTATAGTGAAATTGGTGACTTTTTTCTTTTGGAACTTTTGTCATGGTTTTATAGTGAAATTGGGGAGTTTTTCAACTTTGAAAATTTTGGCGAGTTTTTGAGTGAAATCGATGAGCTTTTTAACATTGAACTTTTATTTTAGTTTTTATTGTATAATTGTGAAATAGACGATATTTTTCTAACTTAGATCTTTTATTTTAGTTTTAATAGTGAAATTGCTGATTTTTTGACTTGGAAATTTTGTTTTGGTTTTTATAGTGAAATTGGTGATTTTTTTAACTTTGAACTGTTGTTATGGTTTATAGAATGAAATTTGTGAGTATTTTCACTTCGAACTTTTGTTATGTTCTTTTAAGCGAAATCGATGATTCTTTTTTTAATTTTGAACTTTTATTATGGTTTTTATAGTGAAATTGGTGAGTTTTTTTTACTTGGAGCTTTTGTAATGGTCTCTATAGTTAAATTGGTGAGCTTTCTAACTTGAAACTTTTGTAAATGGTCTTTATAGTGAAATTGGTGAGTTTGTTTCACTTGGAACGTTTGTCATGGTTTTATAGTGAAATTGGGTAGTTTTTCAACTTTGAACTTTTGTTATGAATTTAAAGAGTGAAATTGTTGAGTTTTTAAAATCTGAACTCTCATAATGGTCTTTGTTGTGAAATTGGTGATTTTTTGACTTGGATGTTTTGTAATGGCCTTTATAGTGAAATTGGTGATTTTTTTACTTTCAACTTTTGTTATGGTCTTTATAGTCAAATTGGTGATATTTTTGACTTGAAACTATTGAAATGGTCTTTATAGTGAAACTGGTGAGTTTTTTCTTTTGGAACTTTTGTCATGGTTTTATAGTGAAATTGGGGAGTTTTTCAACTTTGAACATTTTGGTGAGTTTTTGAGTGAAATCGATGAGCTTTTTAACATTGAACTTTTATTTTAGTTTTTATAGTATAATTGTGAAATAGGCGATATTTTTCTAACTTAGATCTTTTATTTTAGTTTTAATAGTGAAATTGCTGATTTTTTGACTAGGAAATTTTATTATGGTTTTTATAGTGAAATTGGTGAGTTTTTGGACTTGGAGCTTTTGTAATGGTCTTTATAGTTAAATTGGTGAGCTTTTTAACTTGAGACTTTTTTTAAATGGTCTTTATAGTTAAATTGGTGAGTTTGTTTCACTTGGAACGTTTGTCATGGTTTTATAGTGAAATTGGGTAGTTTTTCAACTATGAACTTTTGTTATGAATTTAAAGAGTGAAATTGGTGAGTTTTTAAATTCTGAACTCTCGTAATGGTCTTTGTTGTGAAATTGGTGATTTTTTGACTTGTATGTTCTGTAATGGTGTTTATAGTGAAATTGGTGAGTTTTTTCACTTTCAACTTTTGTTATGGTATTTATAGTCAAATTGGTGATATTTTTGACTTGAAACTATTGAAATGGTCTTTATAGTGAAATTGGTGAGTTTTTTCTTTTGGAACTTTTGTCATGGTTTTATAGTGAAATTGGGGAGTTTTTCAACTTTGAACATTTTTATGAGTTTTTGAGTGAAATTGATGAGCTTTTTAACATTGAACTTATATTTTGGATTTTATAGTGAAATTGTGAAATAGGCGAGTTGTTTAACTTAGATCTTTTATTTTGGTTTTTATAGTGAAATAGTTTATTTTTTGACATGGAAGTTTTGTTATGGTTTTTATAATGAAATTGTTTATTTTTTGACTTGGAAGTTTTGTTATGGTTTTTATAGTGAAATTGGTGAGTTTTTTAACTTTGAAATGTTGTTATTGTTTATAGAATAAAATTGGTGAGTTTTTTTACTTTGAACTTTTGTCTTGTTCTTTTAAGTGAAATTGGTGTTTTTTTTTAATTTGAACTTTTATTATGGTTTTTATAGTGAAATTGGTGAGTTTTTTTTGACTTGGAGCTTTTATAATGGTCTTTATAGTTAAATTGGTGAGCTTTTTAACTTAAAACTTTTGTAAATGGTCTTTATAGTGAAATTGGTGAGTTTTTTTCACTTGGAACGTTTGTCATGGTTTTATAGTGAAATTAGGTAGTTTTTCAACTTTGAACTTTTGTTTTGAATTTAAAGAGAGAAATTGGTGAGTTTTTAAAATCTGAACTTTCGTAATGGTCTTTGTTATGAAATTTGTTATTTTTTGACTTGGATGTTTTGTAATGGTCTTTATAGTGAAATTGGTGAGTTTTTTCACTTTCAACTTTTGTTATGGTCTTTATAGTTAAATTGGTGACATTTTAAACTTGAAACTATTGAAATGGTCTTTATAGTGAAATTGGTGAGTTTTTTCTTTTGGAACTTTTGTCATGGTTTTATAGTGAAATTGGGGCGTTTTTCAACTTTGAAAATTTTGGTGAGTTTTTGAGTGAAATCGATGAGCTTTTTAACATTGAACTTTTATTTTAGTTTTTATTGTATAATTGTGAAATAGACGATATTTTTCTAACTTAGATCTTTTATTTTAGTTTTAATAGTGAAATTGCTGATTTTTTGACTTGGAAATTTTGTTTTGGTTTTTATAGTGAAATTGGTGAGTTTTTTTAACTTTGAACTGTTGTTATGGTTTATAGAATGAAATTTGTGAGTATTTTCACTTCGAACTTTTGTTATGTTCTTTTAAGCGAAATCGATGATTCTTTTTTTAATTTTGAACTTTTATTATGGTTTTTATAGTGAAATTGGTGAGTTTTTTTGACTTGGAGCTTTTGTAATGGTCTCTATAGTTAAATTGGTGAGCTTTCTAACTTGAAACTTTTGTAAATGGTCTTTATAGTGAAATTGGTGAGTTTGTTTCACTTGGAACGTTTGTCATGGTTTTATAGTGAAATTGGGTAGTTTTTCAACTTTGAAATTTTGTTATGAATTTAAAGAGTGAAATTGGTGAGTTTTTAAATTGTGAACTCTCGTAATGGTCTTTGTTGTGAAATTGGTGATTTTTTTGACTTGGATGTTCTGTAATGGTGTTTATAGTGAAATTGGTGAGTTTTTTCACTTTCAACTTTTGTTATAGTCTTTATAGTCAAATTGGTGATATTTTTGACTTGAAACTATTGAAATGGTCTTTATAGTGAAATTGCTGAGTTTTTTCTTTTGGAACTTTTGTCATGGTTTTATAGTGAAATTGGGGAGTTTTTCAACTTTGAACATTTTTTTGAGTTTTTGAGTGAAATCGATGAGCTTTTTAACATTGAACTTATATTTTGGTTTTTATAGTGAAATTGTGAAATAGGCGAGTTGTTTAACTTAGATCTTTTATTTTGGTTTTTATAGTGAAATTGTTTATTTTTTGACTTGGAAGTTTTGTTATGGTTTTTATAGTGAAATTGTTTATTTTTTGACTTGCAAGTTTTGTTATGGTTTTTATAGTGAAATTGGTGAGTTTTTTAATTTTGAAATGTTGTTATTGTTTATAGAATAAAATTGGTGAGTTTTTTTACTTTGAACTTTTGTCTTGTTCTTTTAAGTGAAAGTGGTGTTTTTTTTTTAATTTGAACTTTTATTATGGTTTTTATAGTGAAATTGGTGAGTTTTTTGACTTGGAGCTTTTGTAATGGTCTTTATAGTTAAATTGGTGAGCTTTTTAACTTAAAACTTTTGTAAATGGCCTTTATAGTGAAATTGGTGAGTTTTTTTCACTTGGAACGTTTTTCATGGTTTTATAGTGAAATTAGGTAGTTTTTCAACTTTGAACTTTTGTTTTGAATTTAAAGAGAGAAATTGGTGAGTTTTTAAAATATGAACTATCGTAATGGTCTTTGTTGTGAAGTTGGTTATTTTTTGACTTGGATGTTCTGTAATGGTCTTTATAGTGAAATTGGTGAGTTTTTTCACTTTCAACTTTTGTTATGGTCTTTATAGTCAAATTGGTGGTATTTTTAACTTGAAACTATTGAAATGGTCTTTATAGTGAAATTGGTGACTTTTTTCTTTTGGAACTTTTGTCATGGTTTTATAGTGAAATTGGGGAGTTTTTCAACTTTGAAAATTTTGGCGAGTTTTTGAGTGAAATCGATGAGCTTTTTAACATTGAACTTTTATTTTAGTTTTTATTGTATAATTGTGAAATAGACGATATTTTTCTAACTTAGATCTTTTATTTTAGTTTTAATAGTGAAATTGCTGATTTTTTGACTTGGAAATTTTGTTTTGGTTTTTATAGTGAAATTGGTGATTTTTTTAACTTTGAACTGTTGTTATGGTTTATAGAATGAAATTTGTGAGTATTTTCACTTCGAACTTTTGTTATGTTCTTTTAAGCGAAATCGATGATTCTTTTTTTAATTTTGAACTTTTATTATGGTTTTTATAGTGAAATTGGTGAGTTTTTTTTACTTGGAGCTTTTGTAATGGTCTCTATAGTTAAATTGGTGAGCTTTCTAACTTGAAACTTTTCTAAATGGTCTTTATAGTGAAATTGGTGAGTTTGTTTCACTTGGAACGTTTGTCATGGTTTTATAGTGAAATTGGGTAGTTTTTCAACTTTGAACTTTTGTTATGAATTTAAAGAGTGAAATTGTTGAGTTTTTAAAATCTGAACTCTCATAATGGTCTTTGTTGTGAAATTGGTGATTTTTTGACTTGGATGTTTTGTAATGGCCTTTATAGTGAAATTGGTGATTTTTTTACTTTCAACTTTTGTTATGGTCTTTATAGTCAAATTGGTGATATTTTTGACTTGAAACTATTGAAATGGTCTTTATAGTGAAACTGGTGAGTTTTTTCTTTTGGAACTTTTGTCATGGTTTTATAGTGAAATTGGGGAGTTTTTCAACTTTGAACATTTTGGTGAGTTTTTGAGTGAAATCGATGAGCTTTTTAACATTGAACTTTTATTTTAGTTTTTATAGTATAATTGTGAAATAGGCGATATTTTTCTAACTTAGATCTTTTATTTTAGTTTTAATAGTGAAATTGCTGATTTTTTGACTTGGAAATTTTATTATGGTTTTTATAGTGAAATTGGTGAGTTTTTGGACTTGGAGCTTTTGTAATGGTCTTTATAGTTAAATTGGTGAGCTTTTTAACTTGAGAATTTTTTTAAATGGTCTTTATAGTTAAATTGGTGAGTTTGTTTCACTTGGAACGTTTGTCATGGTTTTATAGTGAAATTGGGTAGTTTTTCAACTTTGAACTTTTGTTATGAATTTAAAGAGTGAAATTGGTGAGTTTTTAAATTCTGAACTCTCGTAATGGTCTTTGTTGTGAAATTGGTGATTTTTTGACTTGTATGTTCTGTAATGGTGTTTATAGTGAAATTGGTGAGTTTTTTCACTTTCAACTTTTGTTATGGTATTTATAGTCAAATTGGTGATATTTTTGACTTGAAACTATTGAAATGGTCTTTATAGTGAAATTGGTGAGTTTTTTATATTGGAACTTTTGTCATGGTTTTATAGTGAAATTGGGGAGTTTTTCAACTTTGAACATTTTTATGAGTTTTTGAGTGAAATTGATGAACTTTTTAACATTGAACTTATATTTTGGATTTTATAGTGAAATTGTGAAATAGGCGAGTTGTTTAACTTAGATCTTTTATTTTGGTTTTTATAGTGAAATAGTTTATTTTTTGACTTGGAAGTTTTGTTATGGTTTTTATAGTGAAATTGTTTATTTTTTGACTTGGAAGTTTTGTTATGGTTTTTATAGTGAAATTGGTGAGTTTTTTAACTTTGAAATGTTGTTATTGTTTATAGAATAAAATTGGTGAGTTTTTTTACTTTGAACTTTTGTCTTGTTCTTTTAAGTGAAATTGGTGTTTTTTTTTTAATTTGAACTTTTATTATGGTTTTTATAGTGAAATTGGTGAGTTTTTTTTGACTTGGAGCTTTTATAATGGTCTTTATAGTTAAATTGGTGAGCTTTTTAAATTAAAACTTTTGTAAATGGTCTTTATAGTGAAATTGGTGAGTTTTTTTCACTTGGAACGTTTGTCATGGTTTTATAGTGAAATTAGGTAGTTTTTCAACTTTTAACTTTTGTTTTGAATTTAAAGAGAGAAATTGGTGAGTTTTTAAAATCTGAACTTTCGTAATGGTCTTTGTTATGAAATTTGTTATTTTTTGACTTGGATGTTTTGTAATGGTCTTTATAGTGAAATTGGTGAGTTTTTTCACTTTCAACTTTTGTTATGGTCTTTATAGTTAAATTGGTGACATTTAAAACTTGAAACTATTGAAATGGTCTTTATAGTGAAATTGGTGAGTTTTTTCTTTTGGAACTTTTGTCATGGTTTTATAGTGAAATTGGGGCGTTTTTCAACTTTGAAAATTTTGGTGAGTTTTTGAGTGAAATCGATGAGCTTTTTAACATTGAACTTTTATTTTAGTTTTTATTGTATAATTGTGAAATAGACGATATTTTTCTAACTTAGATCTTTTATTTTAGTTTTAATAGTGAAATTGCTGATTTTTTGACTTGGAAATTTTGTTTTGGTTTTTATAGTGAAATTGGTGAGTTTTTTTAACTTTGAACTGTTGTTATGGTTTATAGAATGAAATTTGTGAGTATTTTCACTTCGAACTTTTGTTATGTTCTTTTAAGCGAAATCGATGATTCTTTTTTTAATTTTGAACTTTTATTATGGTTTTTATAGTGAAATTGGTGAGTTTTTTTGACTTGGAGCTTTTGTAATGGTCTCTATAGTTAAATTGGTGAGCTTTCTAACTTGAAACTTTTGTAAATGGTCTTTATAGTGAAATTGGTGAGTTTGTTTCACTTGGAACGTTTGTCATGGTTTTATAGTGAAATTGGGTAGTTTTTCAACTTTGAAATTTTGTTATGAATTTAAAGAGTGAAATTGGTGAGTTTTTAAATTGTGAACTCTCGTAATGGTCTTTTTTGTGAAATTGGTGATTTTTTTGACTTGGATGTTCTGTAATGGTGTTTATAGTGAAATTGGTGAGTTTTTTCACTTTCAACTTTTGTTATAGTCTTTATAGTCAAATTGGTGATATTTTTGACTTGAAACTATTGAAATGGTCTTTATAGTGAAATTGCTGAGTTTTTTCTTTTGGAACTTTTGTCATGGTTTTATAGTGAAATTGGGGAGTTTTTCAACTTTGAACATTTTTTTGAGTTTTTGAGTGAAATCGATGAGCTTTTTAACATTGAACTTATATTTTGGTTTTTATAGTGAAATTGTGAAATAGGCGAGTTGTTTAACTTAGATCTTTTAGTTTGGTTTTTATAGTGAAATTGTTTATTTTTTGACTTGGAAGTTTTGTTATGGTTTTTATAGTGAAATTGTTTATTTTTTGACTTGCAAGTTTTGTTATGGTTTTTATAGTGAAATTGGTGAGTTTTTTAATTTTGAAATGTTGTTATTGTTTATAGAATAAAATTGGTGAGTTTTTTTACTTTGAACTTTTGTCTTGTTCTTTTAAGTGAAAGTGGTGTTTTTTTTTAATTTGAACTTTTATTATGGTTTTTATAGTGAAATTGGTGAGTTTTTTGACTTGGAGCTTTTGTAATGGTCTTTATAGTTAAATTGGTGAGCTTTTTAACTTAAAACTTTTGTAAATGGCCTTTATAGTGAAATTGGTAAGTTTTTTTCACTTGGAACGTTTGTCATGGTTTTATAGTGAAATTAGGTAGTTTTTCAACTTTGAACTTTTGTTTTGAATTTAAAGAGAGAAATTGGTGAGTTTTTAAAATATGAACTATCGTTATGGTCTTTGTTGTGAAATTGGTTATTTTTTTGACTTGGATGTTCTGTAATGGTCTTTATAGTGAAATTGGTGAGTTTTTTCACTTTCAACTTTTGTTATGGTCTTTATAGTCAAATTGGTGGTATTTTTAACTTGAAACTATTGAAATGGTCTTTATAGTGAAATTGGTGACTTTTTTCTTTTGGAACTTTTGTCATGGTTTTATAGTGAAATTGGGGAGTTTTTCAACTTTGAAAATTTTGGCGAGTTTTTGAGTGAAATCGATGAGCTTTTTAACATTGAACTTTTATTTTAGTTTTTATTGTATAATTGTGAAATAGACGATATTTTTCTAACTTAGATCTTTTATTTTAGTTTTAATAGTGAAATTGCTGATTTTTTGACTTGGAAATTTTGTTTTGGTTTTTATAGTGAAATTGGTGAGTTTTTTTAACTATGAACTGTTGTTATGGTTTATAGAATGAAATTTGTGAGTATTTTCACTTCGAAATTTTGTTATGTTCTTTTAAGCGAAATCGATGATTCTTTTTTTAATTTTGAACTTTTATTATGGTTTTTATAGTGAAATTGGTGAGTTTTTTTGACTTGGAGCTTTTGTAATGGTCTCTATAGTTAAATTGGTGAGCTTTCTAACTTGAAACTTTTGTAAATGGTCTTTATAGTGAAATTGGTGAGTTTGTTTCACTTGGAACGTTTGTCATGGTTTTATAGTGAAATTGGGTAGTTTTTCAACTTTGAACTTTTGTTATGAATTTAAAGTGTGAAATTGGTGAGTTTTTAAAATCTGAACTCTCATAATGGTCTTTGTTGTGAAATTGGTGATTTTTTGACTTGGATGTTCTGTAATGGCCTTTATAGTGAAATTGGTGAGTTTTTTCACTTTCAACTTTTGTTATGGTCTTTATAGTCAAATTGGTGATATTTTTGACTTGAAACTATTGAAATGGTCTTTATAGTGAAACTGGTGAGTTTTTTCTTTTGGAACTTTTGTCATGGTTTTATAGTGAAATTGGGGAGTTTTTCAACTTTGAACATTTTGGTGAGTTTTTGAGTGAAATAGATGAGCTTTTTAACATTGAAATTTTATTTTAGTTTTTATAGTATAATTGTGAAATAGGCGATATTTTTCTAACTTAGATCTTTTATTTTAGTTTTAATAGTGAAATTGCTGATTTTTTGACTTGGAAATTTTATTATGGTTTTTATAGTGAAATTGGTGAGTTTTTGGACTTGGAGCTTTTGTAATGGTCTTTATAGTTAAATTGGTGAGCTTTTTAACTTGAGACTTTTTTAAATGGTCTTTATAGTGAAATTGGTGAGTTTGTTTCACTTGGAACGTTTGTCATGGTTTTATAGTGAAATTGGGTAGTTTTTCAACTTTGAACTTTTGTTATGAATTTAAAGAGTGAAATTGGTGAGTTCTTAAATTCTGAACTCTCGTAATGGTCTTTGTTGTGAAATTGGTGATTTTTTGACTTGGATGTTCTGTAATGGTGTTTATAGTGAAATTGGTGAGTTTTTTCACTTTCAACTTTTGTTATGGTCTTTATAGTCAAATTGGTGATATTTTTGACTTGAAAATATTGAAATGGTCTTTATAGTGAAATTGGTGAGTTTTTTCTTTTGGAACTTTTGTCATGGTTTTATAGTGAAATTGGGGAGTTTTTCAACTTTGAACATTTTTATGAGTTTTTGAGTGAAATCGATGAGCTTTTTAACATTGAACTTATATTTTGGTTTTTATAGTGAAATTGTGAAATAGGCGAGTTGTTTAACTTAGATCTTTTATTTTGGTTTTTATAGTGAAATTGTTTATTTTTTGACTTGGAAGTTTTGTTACGGTTTTTATAGTGAAATTTTTTATTTTGTGACTTGGAAATTTTGTTATGGTTTTTATAGTGAAATTGGTGAGTTTTTTAATTTTGAAATGTTGTTATTGTTTATAGAATAAAATTGGTGAGTTTTTTTACTTTGAACTTTTGTCTTGTTCTTTTAAGTGAAATTGGTGTTTTTTATTTAATTTGAACTTTTATTATGGTTTTTATAGTGAAATTGGTGAGTTTTTTAACTTGGAGCTTTTGTAATGGTCTTTATAGTTAAATTGGTGAGCTTTTTAACTTAAAACTTTTGTAAATGGTCTTTATAGTGAAATTGGTGAGTTTTTTTCACTTGGAACGTTTGTCATGGTTTTATAGTGAAATTAGGTAGTTTTTCAACTTTGAACTTTTGTTTTGAATTTAAAGAGAGAAATTGGTGAGTTTTTAAAATCTGAACTATCGTAATGGTCTTTGTTTTGAAATTGGTTATTTTTTGACTTGGATGTTCTGTAATGGTCTTTATAGTGAAATTGATGAATTTTTTCACTTTCAACTTTTGTTATGGTCTTTATAGTTAAATTGGTGACATTTTTAACTTGAAACTATTGAAATGGTCTTTATAGTGAAATTGGTGAGTTTTTTCTTTTGGAACTTTTGTCATGGTTTTATAGTGAAATTGGGGAGTTTTTCAACTTTGAAAATTTTGGTGAGTTTTTGAGTGAAATCGATGAGCTTTTTAACATTGAACTTTTATTTTAGTTTTTATTGTATAATTGTGAAATAGACGATATTTTTCTAACTTAGATCTTTTATTTTAGTTTTAATAGTGAAATTGCTGATTTTTTGACTTGGAAATTTTATTTTGGTTTTTATAGTGAAATTGGTGATTTTTTTTAACTTTGAACTGTTGTTATGGTTTATAGAATGAAATTTGTGAGTATTTTCACTTCGAACTTTTGTTATGTTCTTTTAAGCGAAATCGATGATTCTTTTTTTAATTTTGAACATTTATTATGGTTTTTATAGTGAAATTGGTGAGTTTTTTACACTTGGAGCTTTTGTAATGGTCTCTATAGTTAAATTGGTGAGCTTTCTAACTTGAAACTTTTGTAAATGGTCTTTATAGTGAAATTGGTGAGTTTGTTTCACTTGGAACGTTTGTCATGGTTTTATAGTGAAATTGGGTAGTTTTTCAACTTTGAACTTTTGTTATGAATTTAAAGTGTGAAATTGGTGAGTTTTTAAAATCTGAACTCTCATAATGGTCTTTGTTGTGAAATTTGTGATTTTTTGACTTGGATGTTCTGTAATGGCCTTTATAGTGAAATTGGTGAGTTTTTTCACTTTCAACTTTTGTTATGGTCTTTATAGTCAAATTGGTGATATTTTTGACTTGAAACTATTGAAATGGTCTTTATAGTGAAACTGGTGAGTTTTTTCTTTTGGAACTTTTGTCATGGTTTTATAGTGAAATTGGGGAGTTTTTCAACTTTGAACATTTTGGTGAGTTTTTGAATGAAATAGATGAGCTTTTTAACATTGAAATTTTATTTTAGTTTTTATAGTATAATTGTGAAATAGGCGATATTTTTCTAACTTAGATCTTTTATTTTAGTTTTAATAGTGAAATTGCTGATTTTTTGACTTGGAAATTTTATTATGGTTTTTATAGTGAAATTGGTGAGTTTTTGGACTTGGAGCTTTTGTAATGGTCTTTATAGTTAAATTGGTGAGCTTTTTAACTTGAGACTTTTTTAAATGGTCTTTATAGTGAAATTGGTGAGTTTGTTTCACTTGGAACGTTTGTCATGGTTTTATAGTGAAATTGGGTAGTTTTTCAACTTTGAACTTTTGTTATGAATTTAAAGAGTGAAATTGGTGAGTTCTTAAATTCTGAACTCTCGTAATGGTCTTTGTTGTGAAATTGGTGATTTTTTGACTTGGATGTTCTGTAATGGTGTTTATAGTGAAATTGGTGAGTTTTTTCACTTTCAACTTTTGTTATGGTCTTTATAGTCAAATTGGTGATATTTTTGACTTGAAAATATTGAAATGGTCTTTATAGTGAAATTGGTGAGTTTTTTCTTTTGGAACTTTTGTCATGGTTTTATAGTGAAATTGGGGAGTTTTTCAACTTTGAACATTTTTATGAGTTTTTGAGTGAAATCGATGAGCTTTTTAACATTGAACTTATATTTTGGTTTTTATAGTGAAATTGTGAAATAGGCGAGTTGTTTAAATTAGATCTTTTATTTTGGTTTTTATAGTGAAATTGTTTATTTTTTGACTTGGAAGTTTTGTTATGGTTTTTATAGTGAAATTTTTTATTTTTTGACTTGGAAATTTTGTTATGGTTTTTATAGTGAAATTGGTGAGTTTTTTAATTTTGAAATGTTGTTATTGTTTATAGAATAAAATTGGTGAGTTTTTTTACTTTGAACTTTTGTCTTGTTCTTTTAAGTGAAATTGGTGTTTTTTATTTAATTTGAACTTTTATTATGGTTTTTATAGTGAAATTGGTGAGTTTTTTTACTTGGAGCTTTTGTAATGGTCTTTATAGTTAAATTGGTGAGCTTTTTAACTTAAAACTTTTGTAAATGGTCTTTATAGTGAAATTGGTGAGTTTTTTTCACTTGGAACGTTTGTCATGGTTTTATAGTGAAATTAGGTAGTTTTTCAACTTTGAACTTTTGTTTTGAATTTAAAGAAAGAAATTGGTGAGTTTTTAAAATCTGAACTATCGTAATGGTCTTTGTTGTGAAATTGGTTATTTTTTGACTTGGATGTTCTGTAATGGTCTTTATAGTGAAATTGGTGAGTTTTTTCACTTTCAACTTTTGTTATGGTCTTTATAGTTAAATTGGTGACACTTTTAACTTGAAACTATTGAAATGGTCTTTATAGTGAAATTGGTGAGTTTTTTATTTTGGAACTTTTGTCATGGTTTTATAGTGAAATTGGGGAGTTTTTCAACTTTGAAAATTTTGGTGAGTTTTTGAGTGAAATCGATGAGCTTTTTAACATTGAACTTTTATTTTAGTTTTTATTGTATAATTGTGAAATAGACGATATTTTTCTAACTTAGATCTTTTATTTTAGTTTTAATAGTGAAATTGCTGATTTTTTGACTTGGAAATTTTATTTTGGTTTTTATAGTGAAATTGGTGATTTTTTTTAACTTTGAACTGTTGTTATGGTTTATAGAATGAAATTTGTGAGTATTTTCACTTCGAACTTTTGTTATGTTCTTTTAAGCGAAATCGATGATTCTTTTTTTAATTTTGAACATTTATTATGGTTTTTATAGTGAAATTGGTGAGTTTTTTACACTTGGAGCTTTTGTAATGGTCTCTATAGTTAAATTGGTGAGCTTTCTAACTTGAAACTTTTGTAAATGGTCTTTATAGTGAAATTGGTGAGTTTGTTTCACTTGGAACGTTTGTCATGGTTTTATAGTGAAATTGGGTAGTTTTTCAACTTTGAACTTTTGTTATGAATTTAAAGTGTGAAATTGGTGAGTTTTTAAAATCTGAACTCTCATAATGGTCTTTGTTGTGAAATTTGTGATTTTTTGACTTGGATGTTCTGTAATGGCCTTTATAGTGAAATTGGTGAGTTTTTTCACTTTCAACTTTTGTTATGGTCTTTATAGTCAAATTGGTGATATTTTTGACTTGAAACTATTGAAATGGTCTTTATAGTGAAACTGGTGAGTTTTTTCTTTTGGAACTTTTGTCATGGTTTTATAGTGAAATTGGGGAGTTTTTCAACTTTGAACATTTTGGTGAGTTTTTGAATGAAATAGATGAGCTTTTTAACATTGAAATTTTATTTTAGTTTTTATAGTATAATTGTGAAATAGGCGATATTTTTCTAACTTAGATCTTTTATTTTAGTTTTAATAGTGAAATTGCTGATTTTTTGACTTGGAAATTTTATTATGGTTTTTATAGTGAAATTGGTGAGTTTTTGGACTTGGAGCTTTTGTAATGGTCTTTATAGTTAAATTGGTGAGCTTTTTAACTTGAGGCTTTTTTAAATGGTCTTTATAGTGAAATTGGTGAGTTTGTTTCACTTGGAACGTTTGTCATGGTTTTATAGTGAAATTGGGTAGTTTTTCAACTTTGAACTTTTGTTATGAATTTAAAGAGTGAAATTGGTGAGTTTTTAATGTCTGAACTCTCGTAATGGTCTTTGTTGTGAAATTGGTGATTTTTTGACTTGGATGTTCTGTAATGGTGTTTATAGTGAAATTGGTGAGTTTTTTCACTTTCAACTTTTGTTATGGTCTTTATAGTCAAATTGGTGAGATTTTTGACTTGAAAATATTGAAATGGTCTTTATAGTGAAATTGGTGAGTTTTTTCTTTTGGAACTTTTGTCATGGTTTTATAGTGAAATTGGGGAGTTTTTCAACTTTGAACATTTTTATGAGTTTTTGAGTGAAATCGATGAGCTTTTTAACATTGAACTTATATTTTGGTTTTTATAGTGAAATTGTGAAATAGGCGAGTTGTTTAACTTAGATCTTTTATTTTGGTTTTTATAGTGAAATTGTTTATTTTTTGACTTGGAAGTTTTGTTATGGTTTTTATAGTGAAATTTTTTATTTTTTGACTTGGAAATTTTGTTATGGTTTTTATAGTGAAATTGGTGAGTTTTTTAATTTTGAAATGTTGTTATTGTTTATAGAATAAAATTGGTGAGTTTTTTTACTTTGAACTTTTGTCTTGTTCTTTTAAGTGAAATTGGTGTTTTTTATTTAATTTGAACTTTTATTATGGTTTTTATAGTGAAATTGGTGAGTTTTTTAACTTGGAGCTTTTGTAATGGTCTTTATAGTTAAATTGGTGAGCTTTTTAACTTAAAACTTTTGTAAATGGTCTTTATAGTGAAATTGGTGAGTTTTTTTCACTTGGAACGTTTGTCATGGTTTTATAGTGAAATTAGGTAGTTTTTCAACTTTGAACTTTTGTTTTGAATTTAAAGAGAGAAATTGGTGAGTTTTTAAAATCTGAACTATCGTAATGGTCTTTGTTTTGAAATTGGTTATTTTTTGACTTGGATGTTCTGTAATGGTCTTTATAGTGAAATTGGTGAATTTTTTCACTTTCAACTTTTGTTATGGTCTTTATAGTTAAATTGGTGACATTTTTAACTTGAAACTATTGAAATGGTCTTTATAGTGAAATTGGTGAGTTTTTTCTTTTGGAACTTTTGTCATGGTTTTATAGTGAAATTGGGGAGTTTTTCAACTTTGAAAATTTTGGTGAGTTTTTGAGTGAAATCGATGAGCTTTTTAACATTGAACTTTTATTTTAGTTTTTATTGTATAATTGTGAAATAGACGATATTTTTCTAACTTAGATCTTTTATTTTAGTTTTAATAGTGAAATTGCTGATTTTTTGACTTGGAAATTTTGTTTTGGTTTTTATAGTGAAATTGGTGAGTTTTTTTAACTTTGAACTGTTGTTATGGTTTATAGAATGAAATTTGTGAGTATTTTCACTTCGAACTTTTGTTATGTTCTTTTAAGCGAAATCGATGATTCTTTTTTTAATTTTGAACTTTTATTATGGTTTTTATAGTGAAATTGGTGAGTTTTTTAGACTTGGAGCTTTTGTAATGGTCTCTATAGTTAAATTGGTGAGCTTTCTAACTTGAAACTTTTGTAAATGGTCTTTATAGTGAAATTGGTGAGTTTGTTTCACTTGGAACGTTTGTCATGGTTTTATAGTGAAATTGGGTAGTTTTTCAACTTTGAACTTTTGTTATGAATTTAAAGTGTGAAATTGGTGAGTTTTTAAAATCTGAACTCTCATAATGGTCTTTGTTGTGAAATTTGTGATTTTTTGACTTGGATGTTCTGTAATGGCCTTTATAGTGAAATTGGTGAGTTTTTTCACTTTCAACTTTTGTTATGGTCTTTATAGTCAAATTGGTGATATTTTTGACTTGAAACTATTGAAATGGTCTTTATAGTGAAACTGGTGAGTTTTTTCTTTTGGAACTTTTGTCATGGTTTTATAGTGAAATTGGGGAGTTTTTCAACTTTGAACATTTTGGTGAGTTTTTGAGTGAAATAATGAGCTTTTTAACATTGAAATTTTATTTTAGTTTTTATAGTATAATTGTGAAATAGGCGATATTTTTCTAACTTAGATCTTTTATTTTAGTTTTAAAAGTGAAATTGTTGATTTTTTGACTTGGAAATTTTATTATGGTTTTTATAGTGAAATTGGTGAGTTTTTGGACTTGGAGCTTTTGAAATGGTCTTTATAGTGAAACTGGTGAGTTTTTTCTTTTGGAACTTTTGTCATGGTTTTATAGTGAAATTGGGTAGTTTTTCAACTTTGAACTTTTGTTATGAATTTAAAGTGTGAAATTGGTGAGTTTTTAAAATCTGAACTCTCATAATGGTCTTTGTTGTGAAATTTGTGATTTTTTGACTTGGATGTTCTGTAATGGCCTTTATAGTGAAATTGGTGAGTTTTTTCACTTTCAACTTTTGTTATGGTCTTTATAGTCAAATTGGTGATATTTTTGACTTGAAACTATTGAATTGGTCTTTATAGTGAAACTGGTGAGTTTTTTCTTTTGGAACTTTTGTCATGGTTTTATAGTGAAATTGGGGAGTTTTTCAACTTTGAACATTTTGGTGAGTTTTTGAGTGAAATAGATGAGCTTTTTAACATTGAAATTTTATTTTAGTTTTTATAGTATAATTGTGAAATAGGCGATATTTTTCTAACTTAGATCTTTTATTTTAGTTTTAAAAGTGAAATTGTTGATTTTTTGACTTGGAAATTTTATTATGGTTTTTATAGTGAAATTGGTGAGTTTTTGGACTTGGAGCTTTTGAAATGGTCTTTATAGTGAAACTGGTGAGTTTTTTCTTTTGGAACTTTTGTCATGGTTTTATAGTGAAATTGGGGAGTTTTTCAACTTTGAACATTTTGGTGAGTTTTTGAGTGAAATAGATGAGCTTTTTAACATTGAAATTTTATTTTAGTTTTTATAGTATAATTGTGAAATAGGCGATATTTTTCTAACTTAGATCTTTTATTTTAGTTTTAATAGTGAAATTGCTGATTTTTTGACTTGGAAATTTTATTATGGTTTTTATAGTGAAATTGGTGAGTTTTTGGACTTGGAGCTTTTGTAATGGTCTTTATAGTTAAATTGTTGAGCTTTTTAACTTGAGACTTTTTTAAATGGTCTTTATAGTGAAATTGGTGAGTTTGTTTCACTTGGAACGTTTGTCATGGTTTTATAGTGAAATTGGGTAGTTTTTCAACTTTGAACTTTTGTTATGAATTTAAAGAGTGAAATTGGTGAGTTTTTAATGTCTGAACTCTCGTAATGGTCTTTGTTGTGAAATTGGTGATTTTTTGACTTGGATGTTCTGTAATGGTGTTTATAGTGAAATTGGTGAGTTTTTTCACTTTCAACTTTTGTTATGGTCTTTATAGTCAAATTGGTGAGATTTTTGACTTGAAAATATTGAAATGGTCTTTATAGTGAAATTGGTGAGTTTTTTCTTTTGGAACTTTTGTCATGGTTTTATAGTGAAATTGGGGAGTTTTTCAACTTTGAACATTTTTATGAGTTTTTGAGTGAAATCGATGAGCTTTTTAACATTGAACTTATATTTTGGTTTTTATAGTGAAATTGTGAAATAGGCGAGTTGTTTAACTTAGATCTTTTATTTTAGTTTTTATAGTGAAATTGTTTATTTTTTGACTTGGAAGTTTTGTTATGGTTTTTATAGTGAAATTTTTTATTTTTTGACTTGGAAATTTTGTTATGGTTTTTATAGTGAAATTGGTGAGTTTTTTAATTTTGAAATGTTGTTATTGTTTATAGAATAAAATTGGTGAGTTTTTTTACTTTGAACTTTTGTCTTGTTCTTTTAAGTGAAATTGGTGTTTTTTATTTAATTTGAACTTTTATTATGGTTTTTATAGTGAAATTGGTGAGTTTTTTAACTTGGAGCTTTTGTAATGGTCTTTATAGTTAAATTGGTGAGCTTTTTAACTTAAAACTTTTGTAAATGGTCTTTATAGTGAAATTGGTGAGTTTTTTTCACTTGGAACGTTTGTCATGGTATTATAGTGAAATTAGGTAGTTTTTCAACTTTGAACTTTTGTTTTGAATTTAAAGAGAGAAATTGGTGAGTTTTTAAAATCTGAACTATCGTAATGGTCTTTGTTTTGAAATTGGTTATTTTTTGACTTGGATGTTCTGTAATGGTCTTTATAGTGAAATTGGTGAATTTTTTCACTTTCAACTTTTGTTATGGTCTTTATAGTTAAATTGGTGACATTTTTAACTTGAAACTATTGAAATGGTCTTTATAGTGAAATTGGTGAGTTTTTTCTTTTGGAACTTTTGTCATGGTTTTATAGTGAAATTGGGGAGTTTTTCAACTTTGAAAATTTTGGTGAGTTTTTGAGTGAAATCGATGAGCTTTTTAACATTGAACTTTTATTTTAGTTTTATTGTATAATTGTGAAATAGACGATATTTTTCTAACTTAGATCTTTTATTTTAGTTTTAATAGTGAAATTGCTGATTTTTTGACTTGGAAATTTTGTTTTGGTTTTTATAGTGAAATTGGTGAGTTTTTTTAAATTTGAACTGTTGTTATGGTTTATAGAATGAAATTTGTGAGTATTTTCACTTCGAACTTTTGTTATGTTCTTTTAAGCGAAATCGATGATTCTTTTTTTAATTTTGAACTTTTATTATGGTTTTTATAGTGAAATTGGTGAGTTTTTTAGACTCGGAGCTTTTGTAATGGTCTCTATAGTTAAATTGGTGAGCTTTCTAACTTGAAACTTTTGTAAATGGTCTTTATAGTGAAATTGGTGAGTTTGTTTCACTTGGAACGTTTGTCATGGTTTTATAGTGAAATTGGGTAGTTTTTCAACTTTGAACTTTTGTTATGAATTTAAAGTGTGAAATTGGTGAGTTTTTAAAATCTGAACTCTCATAATGGTCTTTGTTGTGAAATTTGTGATTTTTTGACTTGGATGTTCTGTAATGGCCTTTATAGTGAAATTGGTGAGTTTTTTCACTTTCAACTTTTGTTATGGTCTTTATAGTCAAATTGGTGATATTTTTGACTTGAAACTATTGAAATGGTCTTTATAGTGAAACTGGTGAGTTTTTTCTTTTGGAACTTTTGTCATGGTTTTATAGTGAAATTGGGGAGTTTTTCAACTTTGAACATTTTGGTGAGTTTTTGAGTGAAATCGATGAGCTTTTTAACATTGAAATTTTATTTTAGTTTTTATAGTATAATTGTGAAATAGGCGATATTTTTCTAACTTAGATCTTTTATTTTAGTTTTAATAGTGAAATTGCTCATTTTTTGACTTGGAAATTTTATTATGGTTTTTATAGTGAAATTGGTGAGTTTTTGGACTTGGAGCTTTTGTAATGGTCTTTATAGTTAAATTGGTGAGCTTTTTAACTTGAGACTTTTTTAAATGGTCTTTATAGTGAAATTGGTGAGTTTGTTTCACTTGGAACGTTTGTCATGGTTTTATAGTGAAATTGGGTAGTTTTTCAACTTTGAACTTTTGTTATGAATTTAAAGAGTGAAATTGGTGAGTTTTTAAATTCTGAACTCTCGTAATGGTCTTTGTTGTGAAATTGGTGATTTTTTGACTTGGATGTTCTGTAATGGTGTTTATAGTGAAATTGGTGAGTTTTTTCACTTTCAACTTTTGTTATGGTCTTTATAGTCAAATTGGTGATATTTTTGACTTGAAACTATTGAAATGGTCTTTATAGTGAAATTGGTGAGTTTTTTCTTTTGGAACTTTTGTCATGGTTTTATAGTGAAATTGGGGAGTTTTTAAACTTTGAACATTTTTATGAGTTTTTGAGTGAAATCGATGAGCTTTTTAACATTGAACTTATATTTTGGTTTTTATAGTGAAATTGTGAAATAGGCGAGTTGTTTAACTTAGATCTTTTATTTTGGTTTTTATAGTGAAATTGTTTATTTTTTGACTTGGAAGTTTTGTTATGGTTTTTATAGTGAAATTGTTTATTTTTTGACTTGGAAGTTTTGTTATGGTTTTTATAGTGAAATTGGTGAGTTTTTTAATTTTGATATGTTGTTATTGTTTATAGAATAAAATTGGTGAGTTTTTTTACTTTGAACTTTTGTCTTGTTCTTTTAAGTGAAATTGGTGTTTTTTTTTTTAATTTGAACTTTTATTATGGTTTTTATAGTGAAATTGGTGAGTTTTTTGACTTGGAGCTTTTGTAATGGTCTTTATAGTTAAATTGGTGAGCTTTTTAACTTAAAACTTTTGTAAATGGTCTTTATAGTGAAATTGGTGAGTTTTTTTCACTTGGAACGTTTGTCATTGTTTTATAGTTAAATTAGGTAGTTTTTCAACTTTGAACTTTTGTTTTGAATTTAAAGAGAGAAATTGGTGAGTTTTTAAAATCTGAACTATCGTAATGGTCTTTGTTGTGAAATTGGTTATTTTTTGACTTGGATGTTCTGTAATGGTCTTTATAGTGAAATTGGTGAGTTTTTTCACTTTCAACTTTTGTTATGGTCTTTATAGTTAAATTGGTGACATTTTTAACTTGAAACTATTGAAATGGTCTTTATAGTGAAATTGGAGAGTTTTTTCTTTTGGAACTTTTGTCATGGTTTTATAGTGAAATTGGGGAGTTTTCCAACTTTGAAAATTTTGGTGAGTTTCTGAGTGAAATCGATGAGCTTTTTAACATTGAACTTTTATTTTAGTTTTTATTGTATAATTGTGAAATAGACGATATTTTTCTAACTTAGATCTTTTATTTTAGTTTTAATAGTGAAATTGCTGATTTTTTGACTTGTAAATTTTGTTTTGGTTTTTATAGTGAAATTGGTGAGTTTTTTTAACTATGAACTGTTGTTATGGTTTATAGAATGAAATTTGTGAGTATTTTCAGTTCGAACTTTTGTTATGTTCTTTTAAGCGAAATCGATGATTCTTTTTTTAATTTTGAACTTTTATTATGGTTTTTATAGTGAAATTGGTGAGTTTTTTTGACTTGGAGCTTTTGTAATGGTCTCTATAGTTAAATTGGTGAGCTTTCTAACTTGAAACTTTTGTAAATGGTCTTTATAGTGAAATTGGTGAGTTTGTTTCACTTGGAACGTTTGTCATGGTTTTATAGTGAAATTGGGTAGTTTTTCAACTTTGAACTTTTGTTATGAATTTAAAGTGTGAAATTGGTGAGTTTTTAAAATCTGAACTCTAATAATGGTCTTTGTTGTGAAATTGGTGATTTTTTGACTTGGATGTTCTGTAATGGCCTTTATAGTGAAATTGGTGAGTTTTTTTACTTTCAACTTTTGTTATGGTCTTTATAGTCAAATTGGTGATATTTTTGACTTGAAACTATTGAAATGGTCTTTATAGTGAAACTGGTGAGTTTTTTCTTTTGGAACTTTTGTCATGGTTTTATAGTGAAATTGGGGAGTTTTTCAACTTTGAACATTTTGGTGAGTTTTTGAGTGAAATCGATGAGCTTTTTAACATTGAAATTTTATTTTAGTTTTTATAGTATAATTGTGAAATAGGCGATATTTTTCTAACTTAGATCTTTTATTTTAGTTTTAATAGTGAAATTGCTGATTTTTTGACTTGGAAATTTTGATTATGGTTTTTATAGTGAAATTGGTGAGTTTTTGGACTTGGAGCTTTTGTAATGGTCTTTATAGTTAAATTGGTGAGCTTTTTAACTTGAGACTTTTTTAAATGGTCTTTATAGTAAAATTGGTGAGTTTGTTTCACTTGGAACGTTTGTCATGGTTTTATAGTGAAATTGGGTAGTCTTTCAACTTTGAACTTTTGTTATGAATTTAAAGTGAAATTGGTGAGTTTTTAAATTCTGAACTCTCGTAATGGTCTTTGTTGTGAAATTGGTGATTTTTTGACTTGGATGTTCTGTAATGGTGTTTATAGTGAAATTGGTGAGTTTTTTCACTTTCAACTTTTGTTATGGTCTTTATAGTCAAATTGGTGAGATTTTTGACTTGAAAATATTGAAATGGTCTTTATAGTGAAATTGGTGAGTTTTTTCTTTTGGAACTTTTGTCATGGTTTTATAGTGAAATTGGGGAGTTTTTCAACTTTGAACATTTTTATGAGTTTTTGAGTGAAATCGATGAGCTTTTTAACATTGAACTTATATTTTGGTTTTTATAGTGAAATTGTGAAATAGGCGAGTTGTTTAACTTAGATCTTTTATTTTGGTTTTTATAGTGAAATTGTTTATTTTATGACTTGGAAGTTTTGTTATGGTTTTTATAGTGAAATTTTTTTTTTTTTGACTTGGAAATTTTGTTATGGTTTTTATAGTGAAATTGGTGAGTTTTTTAATTTTGAAATGTTGTTATTGTTTATAGAATAAAATTGGTGAGTTTTTTTACTTTGAACTTTTGTCTTGTTCTTTTAAGTGAAATTGGTGTTTTTTATTTAATTTGAACTTTTATTATGGTTTTTATAGTGAAATTGGTGAGTTTTTTAACTTGGAGCTTTTGTAATGGTCTTTATAGTTAAATTGGTGAGCTTTTTAACTTAAAACATTTGTAAATGGTCTTTATAGTGAAATTGGTGAGTTTTTTTCACTTGGAACGTTTGTCACGGTTTTATAGTGAAATTAGGTAGTTTTTCAACTTTGAACTTTTGTTTTGAATTTAAAGAGAGAAATTGGTGAGTTTTTAAAATCTGAACTATCGTAATGGTCTTTGTTTTGAAATTGGTTATTTTTTGACTTGGATGTTCTGTAATGGTCTTTATAGTGAAATTGGTGAATTTTTTCACTTTCAACTTTTGTTATGGTCTTTATAGTTAAATTGGTGACATTTTTAACTTGAAACTATTGAAATGGTCTTTATAGTGAAATTGGTGAGTTTTTTCTTTTGGAACTTTTGTCATGGTTTTATAGTGAAATTGGGGAGTTTTTCAACTTTGAAAATTTTGGTGAGTTTTTGAGTGAAATCGATGAGCTTTTTAACATTGAACTTTTATTTTAGTTTTTATTGTATAATTGTGAAATAGACGATATTTTTCTAACTTAGATCTTTTATTTTAGTTTTAATAGTGAAATTGCTGATTTTTTGACTTGGAAATTTTGTTTTGGTTTTTATAGTGAAATTGGTGAGTTTTTTTAACTTTGAACTGTTGTTATGGTTTATAGAATGAAATTTGTGAGTTTTTTCACTTCGAACTTTTGTTATGTTCTTTTAAGCGAAATCGATGATTCTTTTTTTAATTTTGAACTTTTATTATGGTTTTTATAGTGAAATTGGTGAGTTTTTTTGACTTGGAGCTTTTGTAATGGTCTCTATAGTTAAATTGGTGAGCTTTCTAACTTGAAACTTTTGTAAATGGTCTTTATAGTGAAATTGGTGAGTTTGTTTCACTTGGAACGTTTGTCATGGTTTTATAGTGAAATTGGGTAGTTTTTCAACTTTGAACTTTTGTTATGAATTTAAAGTGTGAAATTGGTGAGTTTTTAAAATCTGAACTCTCATAATGGTCTTTGTTGTGAAATTGGTGATTTTTTGACTTGGATGTTCTGTAATGGCCTTTATAGTGAAATTGGTGAGTTTTTTCACTTTCAACTTTTGTTATGGTCTTTATAGTCAAATTGGTGATATTTTTGACTTGAAACTATTGAAATGGTCTTTATAGTGAAACTGGTGAGTTTTTTCTTTTGGAACTTTTGTCATGGTTTTATAGTGAAATTGGGGAGTTTTTCAACTTTGAACATTTTGGTGAGTTTTTGAGTGAAATCGATGAGCTTTTTAACATTGAAATTTTATTTTAGTTTTTATAGTATAATTGTGAAATAGGCGATATTTTTCTAACTTAGATCTTTTATTTTAGTTTTAAAAGTGAAATAGTTGATTTTTTGACTTGGAAATTTTATTATGGTTTTTATAGTGAAATTGGTGAGTTTTTGGACTTGGAGCTTTTGTAATGGTCTTTATAGTTAAATTGGTGAGCTTTTTAACTTGAGACTTTTTTAAATGGTCTTTATAGTGAAATTGGTGAGTTTTTTTCACTTGGAACGTTTGTCATGGTTTTATAGTGAAATTGGGTAGTTTTTCAACTTTGAACTTTTGTTATGAATTTAAAGAGTGAAATTGGTGAGTTTTTAATGTCTGAACTCTCGTAATGGTCTTTGTTGTGAAATTGGTGATTTTTTGACTTGGATGTTCTGTAATGGTGTTTATAGTGAAATTGGTGAGTTTTTTCACTTTCAACTTTTGTTATGGTCTTTATAGTCAAATTGGTGAGATTTTTGACTTGAAAATATTGAAATGGTCTTTATAGTGAAATTGGTGAGTTTTTTCTTTTGGAACTTTTGTCATGGTTTTATAGTGAAATTGGGGAGTTTTTCAACTTTGAACATTTTTATGAGTTTTTGAGTGAAATCGATGAGCTTTTTAACATTGAACTTATATTTTGGTTTTTATAGTGAAATTGTGAAATAGGCGAGTTGTTTAACTTAGATCTTTTATTTTGGTTTTTATAGTGAAATTGTTTATTTTATGACTTGGAAGTTTTGTTATGGTTTTTATAGTGAAATTTTTTTTTTTTTTGACTTGGAAATTTTGTTATGGTTTTTATAGTGAAATTGGTGAGTTTTTTAATTTTGAAATGTTGTTATTGTTTATAGAATAAAATTGGTGAGTTTTTTTACTTTGAACTTTTGTCTTGTTCTTTTAAGTGAAATTGGTGTTTTTTATTTAATTTGAACTTTTATTATGGTTTTTATAGTGAAATTAGTGAGTTTTTTAACTTGGAGCTTTTGTAATGGTCTTTATAGTTAAATTGGTGAGCTTTTTAACTTAAAACATTTGTAAATGGTCTTTATAGTGAAATTGGTGAGTTTTTTTCACTTGGAACGTTTGTCATGGTTTTATAGTGAAATTAGGTAGTTTTTCAACTTTGAACTTTTGTTTTGAATTTAAAGAGAGAAATTGGTGAGTTTTTAAAATCTGAACTATCGTAATGGTCTTTGTTTTGAAATTGGTTATTTTTTGACTTGGATGTTCTGTAATGGTCTTTATAGTGAAATTGGTGAATTTTTTCACTTTCAACTTTTGTTATGGTCTTTATAGTTAAATTGGTGACATTTTTAACTTGAAACTATTGAAATGGTCTTTATAGTGAAATTGGTGAGTTTTTTCTTTTGGAACTTTTGTCATGGTTTTATAGTGAAATTGGGGAGTTTTTCAACTTTGAAAATTTTGGTGAGTTTTTGAGTGAAATCGATGAGCTTTTTAACATTGAACTTTTATTTTAGTTTTTATTGTATAATTGTGAAATAGACGATATTTTTCTAACTTAGATCTTTTATTTTAGTTTTAATAGTGAAATTGCTGATTTTTTTACTTGGAAATTTTGTTTTGGTTTTTATAGTGAAATTGGTGAGTTTTTTTAACTTTGAACTGTTGTTATGGTTTATAGAATGAAATTTGTGAGTTTTTTCACTTCGAACTTTTGTTATGTTCTTTTAAGCGAAATCGATGATTCTTTTTTTAATTTTGAACTTTTATTATGGTTTTTATAGTGAAATTGGTGAGTTTTTTTGACTTGGAGCTTTTGTAATGGTCTCTATAGTTAAATTGGTGAGCTTTCTAACTTGAAACTTTTGTAAATGGTCTTTATAGTGAAATTGGTGAGTTTGTTTCACTTGGAACGTTTGTCATGGTTTTATAGTGAAATTGGGTAGTTTTTCAACTTTGAACTTTTGTTATGAATTTAAAGTGTGAAATTGGTGAGTTTTTAAAATCTGAACTCTCATAATGGTCTTTGTTGTGAAATTGGTGATTTTTTGACTTGGATGTTCTGTAATGGCCTTTATAGTGAAATTGGTGAGTTTTTTCACTTTCAACTTTTGTTATGGTCTTTATAGTCAAATTGGTGATATTTTTGACTTGAAACTATTGAAATGGTCTTTATAGTGAAACTGGTGAGTTTTTTCTTTTGGAACTTTTGTCATGGTTTTATAGTGAAATTGGGGAGTTTTTCAACTTTGAACATTTTGGTGAGTTTTTGAGTGAAATCGATGAGCTTTTTAACATTGAAATTTTATTTTAGTTTTTATAGTATAATTGTGAAATAGGCGATATTTTTCTAACTTAGATCTTTTATTTTAGTTTTAAAAGTGAAATAGTTGATTTTTTGACTTGGAAATTTTATTATGGTTTTTATAGTGAAATTGGTGAGTTTTTGGACTTGGAGCTTTTGTAATGGTCTTTATAGTTAAATTGGTGAGCTTTTTAACTTGAGACTTTTTTAAATGGTCTTTATAGTGAAATTGGTGAGTTTTTTTCACTTGGAACGTTTGTCATGGTTTTATAGTGAAATTGGGTAGTTTTTCAACTTTGAACTTTTGTTATGAATTTAAAGAGTGAAATTGGTGAGTTTTTAATGTCTGAACTCTCGTAATGGTCTTTGTTGTGAAATTGGTGATTTTTTGACTTGGATGTTCTGTAATGGTGTTTATAGTGAAATTGGTGAGTTTTTTCACTTTCAACTTTTGTTATGGTCTTTATAGTCAAATTGGTGAGATTTTTGACTTGAAAATATTGAAATGGTCTTTATAGTGAAATTGGTGAGTTTTTTCTTTTGGAACTTTTGTCATGGTTTTATAGTGAAATTGGGGAGTTTTTCAACTTTGAACATTTTTATGAGTTTTTGAGTGAAATCGATGAGCTTTTTAACATTGAACTTATATTTTGGTTTTTATAGTGAAATTGTGAAATAGGCGAGTTGTTTAACTTAGATCTTTTATTTTGGTTTTTATAGTGAAATTGTTTATTTTATGACTTGGAAGTTTTGTTATGGTTTTTATAGTGAAATTTTTTTTTTTTTTGACTTGGAAATTTTGTTATGGTTTTTATAGTGAAATTGGTGAGTTTTTTAATTTTGAAATGTTGTTATTGTTTATAGAATAAAATTGGTGAGTTTTTTTACTTTGAACTTTTGTCTTGTTCTTTTAAGTGAAATTGGTGTTTTTTATTTAATTTGAACTTTTATTATGGTTTTTATAGTGAAATTAGTGAGTTTTTTAACTTGGAGCTTTTGTAATGGTCTTTATAGTTAAATTGGTGAGCTTTTTAACTTAAAACATTTGTAAATGGTCTTTATAGTGAAATTGGTGAGTTTTTTTCACTTGGAACGTTTGTCATGGTTTTATAGTGAAATTAGTTAGTTTTTCAACTTTGAACTTTTGTTTTGAATTTAAAGAGAGAAATTGGTGAGTTTTTAAAATCTGAACTATCGTAATGGTCTTTGTTTTGAAATTGGTTATTTTTTGACTTGGATGTTCTGTAATGGTCTTTATAGTGAAATTGGTGAATTTTTTCACTTTCAACTTTTGTTATGGTCTTTATAGTTAAATTGGTGACATTTTTAACTTGAAACTATTGAAATGGTCTTTATAGTGAAATTGGTGAGTTTTTTCTTTTGGAACTTTTGTCATGGTTTTATAGTGAAATTGGGGAGTTTTTCAACTTTGAAAATTTTGGTGAGTTTTTGAGTGAAATCGATGAGCTTTTTAACATTGAACTTTTATTTTAGTTTTTATTGTATAATTGTGAAATAGACGATATTTTTCTAACTTAGATCTTTTATTTTAGTTTTAATAGTGAAATTGCTGATTTTTTGACTTGGAAATTTTGTTTTGGTTTTTATAGTGAAATTGGTGAGTTTTTTTAACTTTGAACTGTTGTTATGGTTTATAGAATGAAATTTGTGAGTTTTTTCACTTCGAACTTTTGTTATGTTCTTTTAAGCGAAATCGATGATTCTTTTTTTAATTTTGAACTTTTATTATGGTTTTTATAGTGAAATTGGTGAGTTTTTTTGACTTGGAGCTTTTGTAATGGTCTCTATAGTTAAATTGGTGAGCTTTCTAACTTGAAACTTTTGTAAATGGTCTTTATAGTGAAATTGGTGAGTTTGTTTCACTTGGAACGTTTGTCATGGTTTTATAGTGAAATTGGGTAGTTTTTCAACTTTGAACTTTTGTTATGAATTTAAAGTGTGAAATTGGTGAGTTTTTAAAATCTGAACTCTCATAATGGTCTTTGTTGTGAAATTGGTGATTTTTTGACTTGGATGTTCTGTAATGTCCTTTATAGTGAAATTGGTGAGTTTTTTCACTTTCAACTTTTGTTATGGTCTTTATAGTCAAATTGGTGATATTTTTGACTTGAAACTATTGAAATGGTCTTTATAGTGAAACTGGTGAGTTTTTTCTTTTGGAACTTTTGTCATGGTTTTATAGTGAAATTGGGGAGTTTTTCAACTTTGAACATTTTGGTGAGTTTTTGAGTGAAATCGATGAGCTTTTTAACATTGAAATTTTATTTTAGTTTTTATAGTATAATTGTGAAATAGGCGATATTTTTCTAACTTAGATCTTTTATTTTAGTTTTAAAAGTGAAATAGTTGATTTTTTGACTTGGAAATTTTATTATGGTTTTTATAGTGAAATTGGTGAGTTTTTGGACTTGGAGCTTTTGTAATGGTCTTTATAGTTAAATTGGTGAGCTTTTTAACTTGAGACTTTTTTAAATGGTCTTTATAGTGAAATTGGTGAGTTTTTTTCACTTGGAACGTTTGTCATGGTTTTATAGTGAAATTGGGTAGTTTTTCAACTTTGAACTTTTGTTATGAATTTAAAGAGTGAAATTGGTGAGTTTTTAATGTCTGAACTCTCGTAATGGTCTTTGTTGTGAAATTGGTGATTTTTTGACTTGGATGTTCTGTAATGGTGTTTATAGTGAAATTGGTGAGTTTTTTCACTTTCAACTTTTGTTATGGTCTTTATAGTCAAATTGGTGAGATTTTTGACTTGAAAATATTGAAATGGTCTTTATAGTGAAATTGGTGAGTTTTTTCTTTTGGAACTTTTGTCATGGTTTTATAGTGAAATTGGGGAGTTTTTCAACTTTGAACATTTTTATGAGTTTTTGAGTGAAATCGATGAGCTTTTTAACATTGAACTTATATTTTGGTTTTTATAGTGAAATTGTGAAATAGGCGAGTTGTTTAACTTAGATCTTTTATTTTGGTTTTTATAGTGAAATTGTTTATTTTTTGACTTGGAAGTTTTGTTATGGTTTTTATAGTGAAATTTTTTATTTTTTGACTTGGAAATTTTGTTATGGTTTTTATAGTGAAATTGGTGAGTTTTTTAATTTTGAAATGTTGTTATTGTTTATAGAATAAAATTGGAGAGTTTTTTTACTTTGAACTTTTGTCTTGTTCTTTTAAGTGAAATTGGTGTTTTTTATTTAATTTGAACTTTTATTATGGTTTTTATAGTGAAATTGGTGAGTTTTTTAACTTGGAGCTTTTGTAATGGTCTTTATAGTTAAATTGGTGAGCTTTTTAACTTAAAACTTTTGTAAATGGTCTTTATAGTGAAATTGGTGAGTTTTTTTCACTTGGAACGTTTGTCATGGTTTTATAGTGAAATTAGGTAGTTTTTCAACTTTGAACTTTTGTTTTGAATTTAAAGAGAGAAATTGGTGAGTTTTTAAAATCTGAACTATCGTAATGGTCTTTGTTTTGAAATTGGTTATTTTTTGACTTGGATGTTCTGTAATGGTCTTTATAGTGAAATTGGTGAATTTTTTCACTTTCAACTTTTGTTATGGTCTTTATAGTTAAATTGGTGACATTTTTAACTTGAAACTATTGAAATGGTCTTTATAGTGAAATTGGTGAGTTTTTTCTTTTGGAACTTTTGTCATGGTTTTATAGTGAAATTGGGGAGTTTTTCAACTTTGAAAATTTTGGTGAGTTTTTGAGTGAAATCGATGAGCTTTTTAACATTGAACTTTTATTTTAGTTTTTATTGTATAATTGTGAAATAGACGATATTTTTCTAACTTAGATCTTTTATTTTAGTTTTAATAGTGAAATTGCTGATTTTTTGACTTGGAAATTTTGTTTTGGTTTTTATAGTGAAATTGGTGAGTTTTTTTAACTTTGAACTGTTGTTATGGTTTATAGAATGAAATTTGTGAGTATTTTCACTTCGAACTTTTGTTATGTTCTTTTAAGCGAAATCGATGATTCTTTTTTTAATTTTGAACTTTTATTATGGTTTTTATAGTGAAATTGGTGAGTTTTTTTGACTTGGAGCTTTTGTAATGGTCTCTATAGTTAAATTGGTGAGCTTTCTAACTTGAAACTTTTGTAAATGGTCTTTATAGTGAAATTGGTGAGTTTGTTTCACTTGGAACGTTTGTCATGGTTTTATAGTGAAATTGGGTAGTTTTTCAACTTTGAACTTTTGTTATGAATTTAAAGTGTGAAATTGGTGAGTTTTTAAAATCTGAACTCTCATAATGGTCTTTGTTGTGAAATTTGTGATTTTTTGACTTGGATGTTCTGTAATGGCCTTTATAGTGAAATTGGTGAGTTTTTTCACTTTCAACTTTTGTTATGGTCTTTATAGTCAAATTGGTGATATTTTTGACTTGAAACTATTGAAATGGTCTTTATAGTGAAACTGGTGAGTTTTTTCTTTTGGAACTTTTGTCATGGTTTTATAGTGAAATTGGGGAGTTTTTCAACTTTGAACATTTTGGTGAGTTTTTGAGTGAAATAGATGAGCTTTTTAACATTGAAATTTTATTTTAATTTTTATAGTCTAATTGTGAAATAGGCGATATTTTTCTAACTTAGATCTTTTATTTTAGTTTTAAAAGTGAAATAGTTGATTTTTTGACTTGGAAATTTTATTATGGTTTTTATAGTGAAATTGGTGAGTTTTTGGACTTGGAGCTTTTGTAATGGTCTTTATAGTTAAATTGGTGAGCTTTTTAACTTGAGACTTTTTTAAATGGTCTTTATAGTGAAATTGGTGAGTTTGTTTCACTTGGAATGTTTGTCATGGTTTTATAGTGAAATTGGGTAGTTTTTCAACTTTGAACTTTTGTTATGAATTTAAAGAGTGAAATTGGTGAGTTTTTAAATTCTGAACTCTCGTAATGGTCTTTGTTGTGAAATTGGTGATTTTTTGACTTGGATGTTCTGTAATGGTGTTTATAGTGAAATTGGTGAGTTTTTTCACTTTCAACTTTTGTTATGGTCTTTATAGTCAAATTGGTGATATTTTTGACTTGAAACTATTGAAATGGTCTTTATAGTGAAATTGGTGAGTTTTTTCTTTTGGAACTTTTGTCATGGATTTATAGTGAAATTGGGGAGTTTTTCAACTTTGAACATTTTTATGAGTTTTTGAGTGAAATCGATGAGCTTTTTAACATTGAACTTATATTTTGGTTTTTATAGTGAAATTGTGAAATAGGCGAGTTGTTTAACTTAGATCTTTTATTTTGGTTTTTATAGTGAAATTGTTTATTTTTTGACTTGGAAGTTTTGTTATGGTTTTTATAGTGAAATTGTTTATTTTTTGACTTGGAAGTTTTGTTATGGTTTTTATAGTGAAATTGGTGAGTTTTTTAATTTTGAAATGTTGTTATTGTTTATAGAATAAAATTGGTGAGTTTTTTTACTTTGAACTTTTGTCTTGTTCTTTTAAGTGAAATTGGTGTTTTTTTTTTTTAATTTAAACTTTTATTATGGTTTTTATAGTGAAATTGGTGAGTTTTTTTACTTGGAGCTTTTGTAATGGTCTTTATAGTTAAATTGGTGAGCTTTTTAACTTAAAACTTTTGTAAATGGTCTTTATAGTGAAATTGGTGAGTTTTTTTCACTTGGAACGTTTGTCATGGTTTTATAGTGAAATTAGGTAGTTTTTCAACTTTGAACTTTTGTTTTGAATTTAAAGAAAGAAATTGGTGAGTTTTTAAAATCTGAACTATCGTAATGGTCTTTGTTGTGAAATTGGTTATTTTTTGACTTGGATGTTCTGTAATGGTCTTTATAGTGAAATTGGTGAGTTTTTTCACTTTCAACTTTTGTTATGGTCTTTATAGTTAAATTGGTGACACTTTTAACTTGAAACTATTGAAATGGTCTTTATAGTGAAATTGGTGAGTTTTTTATTTTGGAACTTTTGTCATGGTTTTATAGTGAAATTGGGGAGTTTTTCAACTTTGAAAATTTTGGTGAGTTTTTGAGTGAAATCGATGAGCTTTTTAACATTGAACTTTTATTTTAGTTTTTATTGTATAATTGTGAAATAGACGATATTTTTCTAACTTAGATCTTTTATTTTAGTTTTAATAGTGAAATTGCTGATTTTTTGACTTGGAAATTTTGTTTTGGTTTTTATAGTGAAATTGGTGAGTTTTTTTAACTTTGAACTGTTGTTATGGTTTATAGAATGAAATTTGTGAGTATTTTCACTTCGAACTTTTGTTATGTTCTTTTAAGCGAAATCGATGATTCTTTTTTTAATTTTGAACTTTTATTATGGTTTTTATAGTGAAATTGGTGAGTTTTTTTGACTTGGAGCTTTTGTAATGGTCTCTATAGTTAAATTGGTGAGCTTTCTAACTTGAAACTTTTGTAAATGGTCTTTATAGTGAAATTGGTGAGTTTGTTTCACTTGGAACGTTTGTCATGGTTTTATAGTGAAATTGGGTAGTTTTTCAACTTTGAACTTTTGTTATGAATTTAAAGTGTGAAATTGGTGAGTTTTTAAAATCTGAACTCTCATAATGGTCTTTGTTGTGAAATTTGTGATTTTTTGACTTGGATGTTCTGTAATGGCCTTTATAGTGAAATTGGTGAGTTTTTTCACTTTCAACTTTTGTTATGGTCTTTATAGTCAAATTGGTGATATTTTTGACTTGAAACTATTGAAATGGTCTTTATAGTGAAACTGGTGAGTTTTTTCTTTTGGAACTTTTGTCATGGTTTTATAGTGAAATTGGGGAGTTTTTCAACTTTGAACATTTTGGTGAGTTTTTGAGTGAAATAGATGAGCTTTTTAACATTGAAATTTTATTTTAATTTTTATAGTCTAATTGTGAAATAGGCGATATTTTTCTAACTTAGATCTTTTATTTTAGTTTTAAAAGTGAAATAGTTGATTTTTTGACTTGGAAATTTTATTATGGTTTTTATAGTGAAATTGGTGAGTTTTTGGACTTGGAGCTTTTGTAATGGTCTTTATAGTTAAATTGGTGAGCTTTTTAACTTGAGACTTTTTTAAATGGTCTTTATAGTGAAATTGGTGAGTTTGTTTCACTTGGAATGTTTGTCATGGTTTTATAGTGAAATTGGGTAGTTTTTCAACTTTGAACTTTTGTTATGAATTTAAAGAGTGAAATTGGTGAGTTTTTAAATTCTGAACTCTCGTAATGGTCTTTGTTGTGAAATTGGTGATTTTTTGACTTGGATGTTCTGTAATGGTGTTTATAGTGAAATTGGTGAGTTTTTTCACTTTCAACTTTTGTTATGGTCTTTATAGTCAAATTGGTGATATTTTTGACTTGAAACTATTGAAATGGTCTTTATAGTGAAATTGGTGAGTTTTTTCTTTTGGAACTTTTGTCATGGATTTATAGTGAAATTGGGGAGTTTTTCAACTTTGAACATTTTTATGAGTTTTTGAGTGAAATCGATGAGCTTTTTAACATTGAACTTATATTTTGGTTTTTATAGTGAAATTGTGAAATAGGCGAGTTGTTTAACTTAGATCTTTTATTTTGGTTTTTATAGTGAAATTGTTTATTTTTTGACTTGGAAGTTTTGTTATGGTTTTTATAGTGAAATTGTTTATTTTTTGACTTGGAAGTTTTGTTATGGTTTTTATAGTGAAATTGGTGAGTTTTTTAATTTTGAAATGTTGTTATTGTTTATAGAATAAAATTGGTGAGTTTTTTTACTTTGAACTTTTGTCTTGTTCTTTTAAGTGAAATTGGTGTTTTTTTTTTAATTTAAACTTTTATTATGGTTTTTATAGTGAAATTGGTGAGTTTTTTTACTTGGAGCTTTTGTAATGGTCTTTATAGTTAAATTGGTGAGCTTTTTAACTTAAAACTTTTGTAAATGGTCTTTATAGTGAAATTGGTGAGTTTTTTTCACTTGGAACGTTTGTCATGGTTTTATAGTGAAATTAGGTAGTTTTTCAACTTTGAACTTTTGTTTTGAATTTAAAGAAAGAAATTGGTGAGTTTTTAAAATCTGAACTATCGTAATGGTCTTTGTTGTGAAATTGGTTATTTTTTGACTTGGATGTTCTGTAATGGTCTTTATAGTGAAATTGGTGAGTTTTTTCACTTTCAACTTTTGTTATGGTCTTTATAGTTAAATTGGTGACACTTTTAACTTGAAACTATTGAAATGGTCTTTATAGTGAAATTGGTGAGTTTTTTCTTTTGGAACTTTTGCCATGGTTTTATAGTGAAATTGGGGAGTTTTTCAACTTTGAAAATTTTGGTGAGTTTTTGAGTGAAATCGATGACCTTTTTAACATTGAACTTTTATTTTAGTTTTTATTGTATAATTGTGAAATAGACGATATTTTTCTAACTTAGATCTTTTATTTTAGTTTTAATAGTGAAATTGCTGATTTTTTGACTTGTAAATTTTGTTTTGGTTTTTATAGTGAAATTGGTGAGTTTTTTTAACTATGAACTGTTGTTATGGTTTATAGAATGAAATTTGTGAGTATTTTCACTTCGAACTTTTGTTATGTTCTTTTAAGCGAAATCGATGATTCTTTTTTTAATTTTGAACTTTTATTATGGTTTTTATAGTGAAATTGGTGAGTTTTTTTGACTTGGAGCTTTTGTAATGGTCTCTATAGTTAAATTGGTGAGCTTTCTAACTTGAAACTTTTGTAAATGGTCTTTATAGTGAAATTGGTGAGTTTGTTTCACTTGGAACGTTTGTCATGGTTTTATAGTGAAATTGGGTAGTTTTTCAACTTTGAACTTTTGTTATGAATTTAAAGTGTGAAATTGGTGAGTTTTTAAAATCTGAACTCTCATAATGGTCTTTGTTGTGAAATTGGTGATTTTTTGACTTGGATGTTCTGTAATGGCCTTTATAGTGAAATTGGTGAGTTTTTTTACTTTCAACTTTTGTTATGGTCTTTATAGTCAAATTGGTGATATTTTTGACTTGAAACTATTGAAATGGTCTTTATAGTGAAACTGGTGAGTTTTTTCTTTTGGAACTTTTGTCATGGTTTTATAGTGAAATTGGGGAGTTTTTCAACTTTGAACATTTTGGTGAGTTTTTGAGTGAAATAGATGAGCTTTTTAACATTGAAATTTTATTTTAATTTTTATAGTCTAATTGTGAAATAGGCGATATTTTTCTAACTTAGATCTTTTATTTTAGTTTTAAAAGTGAAATAGTTGATTTTTTGACTTGGAAATTTTATTATGGTTTTTATAGTGAAATTGGTGAGTTTTTGGACTTGGAGCTTTTGTAATGGTCTTTATAGTTAAATTGGTGAGCTTTTTAACTTGAGACTTTTTTAAATGGTCTTTATAGTGAAATTGGTGAGTTTGTTTCACTTGGAATGTTTGTCATGGTTTTATAGTGAAATTGGGTAGTTTTTCAACTTTGAACTTTTGTTATGAATTTAAAGAGTGAAATTGGTGAGTTTTTAAATTCTGAACTCTCGTAATGGTCTTTGTTGTGAAATTGGTGATTTTTTGACTTGGATGTTCTGTAATGGTGTTTATAGTGAAATTGGTGAGTTTTTTCACTTTCAACTTTTGTTATGGTCTTTATAGTCAAATTGGTGATATTTTTGACTTGAAACTATTGAAATGGTCTTTATAGTGAAATTGGTGAGTTTTTTCTCTTGGAGCTTTTGTAATGGTCTCTATAGTTAAATTGGTGAGCTTTCTAACTTGAAACTTTTGTAAATGGTCTTTATAGTGAAATTGGTGAGTTTGTTTCACTTGGAACGTTTGTCATGGTTTTATAGTGAAATTGGGTAGTTTTTCAACTTTGAACTTTTGTTATGAATTTAAAGTGTGAAATTGGTGAGTTTTTAAAATCTGAACTCTCATAATGGTCTTTGTTGTGAAATTTGTGATTTTTTGACTTGGATGTTCTGTAATGGCCTTTATAGTGAAATTGGTGAGTTTTTTCACTTTCAACTTTTGTTATGGTCTTTATAGTCAAATTGGTGATATTTTTGACTTGAAACTATTGAAATGGTCTTTATAGTGAAACTGGTGAGTTTTTTCTTTTGGAACTTTTGTCATGGTTTTATAGTGAAATTGGGGAGTTTTTCAACTTTGAACATTTTGGTGAGTTTTTGAGTGAAATAGATGAGCTTTTTAACATTGAAATTTTATTTTAATTTTTATAGTCTAATTGTGAAATAGGCGATATTTTTCTAACTTAGATCTTTTATTTTAGTTTTAAAAGTGAAATAGTTGATTTTTTGACTTGGAAATTTTATTATGGTTTTTATAGTGAAATTGGTGAGTTTTTGGACTTGGAGCTTTTGTAATGGTCTTTATAGTTAAATTGGTGAGCTTTTTAACTTGAGACTTTTTTAAATGGTCTTTATAGTGAAATTGGTGAGTTTGTTTCACTTGGAATGTTTGTCATGGTTTTATAGTGAAATTGGGTAGTTTTTCAACTTTGAACTTTTGTTATGAATTTAAAGAGTGAAATTGGTGAGTTTTTAAATTCTGAACTCTCGTAATGGTCTTTGTTGTGAAATTGGTGATTTTTTGACTTGGATGTTCTGTAATGGTGTTTATAGTGAAATTGGTGAGTTTTTTCACTTTCAACTTTTGTTATGGTCTTTATAGTCAAATTGGTGATATTTTTGACTTGAAACTATTGAAATGGTCTTTATAGTGAAATTGGTGAGTTTTTTCTTTTGGAACTTTTGTCATGGATTTATAGTGAAATTGGGGAGTTTTTCAACTTTGAACATTTTTATGAGTTTTTGAGTGAAATCGATGAGCTTTTTAACATTGAACTTATATTTTGGTTTTTATAGTGAAATTGTGAAATAGGCGAGTTGTTTAACTTAGATCTTTTATTTTGGTTTTTATAGTGAAATTGTTTATTTTTTGACTTGGAAGTTTTGTTATGGTTTTTATAGTGAAATTGTTTATTTTTTGACTTGGAAGTTTTGTTATGGTTTTTATAGTGAAATTGGTGAGTTTTTTAATTTTGAAATGTTGTTATTGTTTATAGAATAAAATTGGTGAGTTTTTTTACTTTGAACTTTTGTCTTGTTCTTTTAAGTGAAATTGGTGTTTTTTTTTTAATTTAAACTTTTATTATGGTTTTTATAGTGAAATTGGTGAGTTTTTTTACTTGGAGCTTTTGTAATGGTCTTTATAGTTAAATTGGTGAGCTTTTTAACTTAAAACTTTTGTAAATGGTCTTTATAGTGAAATTGGTGAGTTTTTTTCACTTGGAACGTTTGTCATGGTTTTATAGTGAAATTAGGTAGTTTTTCAACTTTGAACTTTTGTTTTGAATTTAAAGAAAGAAATTGGTGAGTTTTTAAAATCTGAACTATCGTAATGGTCTTTGTTGTGAAATTGGTTATTTTTTGACTTGGATGTTCTGTAATGGTCTTTATAGTGAAATTGGTGAGTTTTTTCACTTTCAACTTTTGTTATGGTCTTTATAGTTAAATTGGTGACACTTTTAACTTGAAACTATTGAAATGGTCTTTATAGTGAAATTGGTGAGTTTTTTCTTTTGGAACTTTTGCCATGGTTTTATAGTGAAATTGGGGAGTTTTTCAACTTTGAAAATTTTGGTGAGTTTTTGAGTGAAATCGATGACCTTTTTAACATTGAACTTTTATTTTAGTTTTTATTGTATAATTGTGAAATAGACGATATTTTTCTAACTTAGATCTTTTATTTTAGTTTTAATAGTGAAATTGCTGATTTTTTGACTTGTAAATTTTGTTTTGGTTTTTATAGTGAAATTGGTGAGTTTTTTTAACTATGAACTGTTGTTATGGTTTATAGAATGAAATTTGTGAGTATTTTCACTTCGAACTTTTGTTATGTTCTTTTAAGCGAAATCGATGATTCTTTTTTTAATTTTGAACTTTTATTATGGTTTTTATAGTGAAATTGGTGAGTTTTTTTGACTTGGAGCTTTTGTAATGGTCTCTATAGTTAAATTGGTGAGCTTTCTAACTTGAAACTTTTGTAAATGGTCTTTATAGTGAAATTGGTGAGTTTGTTTCACTTGGAACGTTTGTCATGGTTTTATAGTGAAATTGGGTAGTTTTTCAACTTTGAACTTTTGTTATGAATTTAAAGTGTGAAATTGGTGAGTTTTTAAAATCTGAACTCTCATAATGGTCTTTGTTGTGAAATTGGTGATTTTTTGACTTGGATGTTCTGTAATGGCCTTTATAGTGAAATTGGTGAGTTTTTTTACTTTCAACTTTTGTTATGGTCTTTATAGTCAAATTGGTGATATTTTTGACTTGAAACTATTGAAATGGTCTTTATAGTGAAACTGGTGAGTTTTTTCTTTTGGAACTTTTGTCATGGTTTTATAGTGAAATTGGGGAGTTTTTCAACTTTGAACATTTTGGTGAGTTTTTGAGTGAAATAGATGAGCTTTTTAACATTGAAATTTTATTTTAATTTTTATAGTCTAATTGTGAAATAGGCGATATTTTTCTAACTTAGATCTTTTATTTTAGTTTTAAAAGTGAAATAGTTGATTTTTTGACTTGGAAATTTTATTATGGTTTTTATAGTGAAATTGGTGAGTTTTTGGACTTGGAGCTTTTGTAATGGTCTTTATAGTTAAATTGGTGAGCTTTTTAACTTGAGACTTTTTTAAATGGTCTTTATAGTGAAATTGGTGAGTTTGTTTCACTTGGAATGTTTGTCATGGTTTTATAGTGAAATTGGGTAGTTTTTCAACTTTGAACTTTTGTTATGAATTTAAAGAGTGAAATTGGTGAGTTTTTAAATTCTGAACTCTCGTAATGGTCTTTGTTGTGAAATTGGTGATTTTTTGACTTGGATGTTCTGTAATGGTGTTTATAGTGAAATTGGTGAGTTTTTTCACTTTCAACTTTTGTTATGGTCTTTATAGTCAAATTGGTGATATTTTTGACTTGAAACTATTGAAATGGTCTTTATAGTGAAATTGGTGAGTTTTTTCTCTTGGAGCTTTTGTAATGGTCTCTATAGTTAAATTGGTGAGCTTTCTAACTTGAAACTTTTGTAAATGGTCTTTATAGTGAAATTGGTGAGTTTGTTTCACTTGGAACGTTTGTCATGGTTTTATAGTGAAATTGGGTAGTTTTTCAACTTTGAACTTTTGTTATGAATTTAAAGTGTGAAATTGGTGAGTTTTTAAAATCTGAACTCTCATAATGGTCTTTGTTGTGAAATTTGTGATTTTTTGACTTGGATGTTCTGTAATGGCCTTTATAGTGAAATTGGTGAGTTTTTTCACTTTCAACTTTTGTTATGGTCTTTATAGTCAAATTGGTGATATTTTTGACTTGAAACTATTGAAATGGTCTTTATAGTGAAACTGGTGAGTTTTTTCTTTTGGAACTTTTGTCATGGTTTTATAGTGAAATTGGGGAGTTTTTCAACTTTGAACATTTTGGTGAGTTTTTGAGTGAAATAGATGAGCTTTTTAACATTGAAATTTTATTTTAATTTTTATAGTCTAATTGTGAAATAGGCGATATTTTTCTAACTTAGATCTTTTATTTTAGTTTTAAAAGTGAAATAGTTGATTTTTTGACTTGGAAATTTTATTATGGTTTTTATAGTGAAATTGGTGAGTTTTTGGACTTGGAGCTTTTGTAATGGTCTTTATAGTTAAATTGGTGAGCTTTTTAACTTGAGACTTTTTTAAATGGTCTTTATAGTGAAATTGGTGAGTTTGTTTCACTTGGAATGTTTGTCATGGTTTTATAGTGAAATTGGGTAGTTTTTCAACTTTGAACTTTTGTTATGAATTTAAAGAGTGAAATTGGTGAGTTTTTAAATTCTGAACTCTCGTAATGGTCTTTGTTGTGAAATTGGTGATTTTTTGACTTGGATGTTCTGTAATGGTGTTTATAGTGAAATTGGTGAGTTTTTTCACTTTCAACTTTTGTTATGGTCTTTATAGTCAAATTGGTGATATTTTTGACTTGAAACTATTGAAATGGTCTTTATAGTGAAATTGGTGAGTTTTTTCTTTTGGAACTTTTGTCATGGATTTATAGTGAAATTGGGGAGTTTTTCAACTTTGAACATTTTTATGAGTTTTTGAGTGAAATCGATGAGCTTTTTAACATTGAACTTATATTTTGGTTTTTATAGTGAAATTGTGAAATAGGCGAGTTGTTTAACTTAGATCTTTTATTTTGGTTTTTATAGTGAAATTGTTTATTTTTTGACTTGGAAGTTTTGTTATGGTTTTTATAGTGAAATTGTTTATTTTTTGACTTGGAAGTTTTGTTATGGTTTTTATAGTGAAATTGGTGAGTTTTTTAATTTTGAAATGTTGTTATTGTTTATAGAATAAAATTGGTGAGTTTTTTTACTTTGAACTTTTGTCTTGTTCTTTTAAGTGAAATTGGTGTTTTTTTTTTTAATTTAAACTTTTATTATGGTTTTTATAGTGAAATTGGTGAGTTTTTTTACTTGGAGCTTTTGTAATGGTCTTTATAGTTAAATTGGTGAGCTTTTTAACTTAAAACTTTTGTAAATGGTCTTTATAGTGAAATTGGTGAGTTTTTTTCACTTGGAACGTTTGTCATGGTTTTATAGTGAAATTAGGTAGTTTTTCAACTTTGAACTTTTGTTTTGAATTTAAAGAAAGAAATTGGTGAGTTTTTAAAATCTGAACTATCGTAATGGTCTTTGTTGTGAAATTGGTTATTTTTTGACTTGGATGTTCTGTAATGGTCTTTATAGTGAAATTGGTGAGTTTTTTCACTTTCAACTTTTGTTATGGTCTTTATAGTTAAATTGGTGACACTTTTAACTTGAAACTATTGAAATGGTCTTTATAGTGAAATTGGTGAGTTTTTTATTTTGGAACTTTTGTCATGGTTTTATAGTGAAATTGGGGAGTTTTTCAACTTTGAAAATTTTGGTGAGTTTTTGAGTGAAATCGATGAGCTTTTTAACATTGAACTTTTATTTTAGTTTTTATTGTATAATTGTGAAATAGACGATATTTTTCTAACTTAGATCTTTTATTTTAGTTTTAATAGTGAAATTGCTGATTTTTTGACTTGGAAATTTTGTTTTGGTTTTTATAGTGAAATTGGTGAGTTTTTTTAACTTTGAACTGTTGTTATGGTTTATAGAATGAAATTTGTGAGTATTTTCACTTCGAACTTTTGTTATGTTCTTTTAAGCGAAATCGATGATTCTTTTTTTAATTTTGAACTTTTATTATGGTTTTTATAGTGAAATTGGTGAGTTTTTTTGACTTGGAGCTTTTGTAATGGTCTCTATAGTTAAATTGGTGAGCTTTCTAACTTGAAACTTTTGTAAATGGTCTTTATAGTGAAATTGGTGAGTTTGTTTCACTTGGAACGTTTGTCATGGTTTTATAGTGAAATTGGGTAGTTTTTCAACTTTGAACTTTTGTTATGAATTTAAAGTGTGAAATTGGTGAGTTTTTAAAATCTGAACTCTCATAATGGTCTTTGTTGTGAAATTTGTGATTTTTTGACTTGGATGTTCTGTAATGGCCTTTATAGTGAAATTGGTGAGTTTTTTCACTTTCAACTTTTGTTATGGTCTTTATAGTCAAATTGGTGATATTTTTGACTTGAAACTATTGAAATGGTCTTTATAGTGAAACTGGTGAGTTTTTTCTTTTGGAACTTTTGTCATGGTTTTATAGTGAAATTGGGGAGTTTTTCAACTTTGAACATTTTGGTGAGTTTTTGAGTGAAATAGATGAGCTTTTTAACATTGAAATTTTATTTTAATTTTTATAGTCTAATTGTGAAATAGGCGATATTTTTCTAACTTAGATCTTTTATTTTAGTTTTAAAAGTGAAATAGTTGATTTTTTGACTTGGAAATTTTATTATGGTTTTTATAGTGAAATTGGTGAGTTTTTGGACTTGGAGCTTTTGTAATGGTCTTTATAGTTAAATTGGTGAGCTTTTTAACTTGAGACTTTTTTAAATGGTCTTTATAGTGAAATTGGTGAGTTTGTTTCACTTGGAATGTTTGTCATGGTTTTATAGTGAAATTGGGTAGTTTTTCAACTTTGAACTTTTGTTATGAATTTAAAGAGTGAAATTGGTGAGTTTTTAAATTCTGAACTCTCGTAATGGTCTTTGTTGTGAAATTGGTGATTTTTTGACTTGGATGTTCTGTAATGGTGTTTATAGTGAAATTGGTGAGTTTTTTCACTTTCAACTTTTGTTATGGTCTTTATAGTCAAATTGGTGATATTTTTGACTTGAAACTATTGAAATGGTCTTTATAGTGAAATTGGTGAGTTTTTTCTTTTGGAACTTTTGTCATGGATTTATAGTGAAATTGGGGAGTTTTTCAACTTTGAACATTTTTATGAGTTTTTGAGTGAAATCGATGAGCTTTTTAACATTGAACTTATATTTTGGTTTTTATAGTGAAATTGTGAAATAGGCGAGTTGTTTAACTTAGATCTTTTATTTTGGTTTTTATAGTGAAATTGTTTATTTTTTGACTTGGAAGTTTTGTTATGGTTTTTATAGTGAAATTGTTTATTTTTTGACTTGGAAGTTTTGTTATGGTTTTTATAGTGAAATTGGTGAGTTTTTTAATTTTGAAATGTTGTTATTGTTTATAGAATAAAATTGGTGAGTTTTTTTACTTTGAACTTTTGTCTTGTTCTTTTAAGTGAAATTGGTGTTTTTTTTTTTAATTTAAACTTTTATTATGGTTTTTATAGTGAAATTGGTGAGTTTTTTTACTTGGAGCTTTTGTAATGGTCTTTATAGTTAAATTGGTGAGCTTTTTAACTTAAAACTTTTGTAAATGGTCTTTATAGTGAAATTGGTGAGTTTTTTTCACTTGGAACGTTTGTCATGGTTTTATAGTGAAATTAGGTAGTTTTTCAACTTTGAACTTTTGTTTTGAATTTAAAGAAAGAAATTGGTGAGTTTTTAAAATCTGAACTATCGTAATGGTCTTTGTTGTGAAATTGGTTATTTTTTGACTTGGATGTTCTGTAATGGTCTTTATAGTGAAATTGGTGAGTTTTTTCACTTTCAACTTTTGTTATGGTCTTTATAGTTAAATTGGTGACACTTTTAACTTGAAACTATTGAAATGGTCTTTATAGTGAAATTGGTGAGTTTTTTCTTTTGGAACTTTTGCCATGGTTTTATAGTGAAATTGGGGAGTTTTTCAACTTTGAAAATTTTGGTGAGTTTTTGAGTGAAATCGATGACCTTTTTAACATTGAACTTTTATTTTAGTTTTTATTGTATAATTGTGAAATAGACGATATTTTTCTAACTTAGATCTTTTATTTTAGTTTTAATAGTGAAATTGCTGATTTTTTGACTTGTAAATTTTGTTTTGGTTTTTATAGTGAAATTGGTGAGTTTTTTTAACTATGAACTGTTGTTATGGTTTATAGAATGAAATTTGTGAGTATTTTCACTTCGAACTTTTGTTATGTTCTTTTAAGCGAAATCGATGATTCTTTTTTTAATTTTGAACTTTTATTATGGTTTTTATAGTGAAATTGGTGAGTTTTTTTGACTTGGAGCTTTTGTAATGGTCTCTATAGTTAAATTGGTGAGCTTTCTAACTTGAAACTTTTGTAAATGGTCTTTATAGTGAAATTGGTGAGTTTGTTTCACTTGGAACGTTTGTCATGGTTTTATAGTGAAATTGGGTAGTTTTTCAACTTTGAACTTTTGTTATGAATTTAAAGTGTGAAATTGGTGAGTTTTTAAAATCTGAACTCTCATAATGGTCTTTGTTGTGAAATTGGTGATTTTTTGACTTGGATGTTCTGTAATGGCCTTTATAGTGAAATTGGTGAGTTTTTTTACTTTCAACTTTTGTTATGGTCTTTATAGTCAAATTGGTGATATTTTTGACTTGAAACTATTGAAATGGTCTTTATAGTGAAACTGGTGAGTTTTTTCTTTTGGAACTTTTGTCATGGTTTTATAGTGAAATTGGGGAGTTTTTCAACTTTGAACATTTTGGTGAGTTTTTGAGTGAAATTGATGAGCTTTTTAACTTTGAAATTTTATTTTAGTTTTTATAGTATAATTGTGAAATAGGCGATATTTTTCTAACTTAGATCTTTTATTTTAGTTTTAATAGTGAAATTGCTGATTTTTTGACTTGGAAATTTTATTATGGTTTTTATAGTGAAATTGGTGAGTTTTTGGACTTGGAGCTTTTGTAATGGTCTTTATAGTTAAATTGGTGAGCTTTTTAACTTGAGACTTTTGTAAATGGTCTTTATAGTGAAATTGGTGAGTTTGTTTCACTTGGAACGTTTGTCATGGTTTTATAGTGAAATTGGGTAGTTTTTCAACTTTGAACTTTTGTTATGAATTTAAAGAGTGAAATTGGTGAGTTTTTAAATTCTGAACTCTCGTAATGGTCTTTGTTGTGAAATTGGTGATTTTTTGACTTGGATGTTCTGTAATGGTGTTTATAGTGAAATTGGTGAGTTTTTTCACTTTCAACTTTTGTTATGGTCTTTATAGTCAAATTGGTGATATTTTTGACTTGAAACTTTTGAAATGGTCTTTATAGTGAAATTGGTGAGTTTTTTCTTTTGGAACTTTTGTCATGGATTTATAGTGAAATTGGGGAGTTTTTCAACTTTGAACATTTTTATGAGTTTTTGAGTGAAATCGATGAGCTTTTTAACATTGAACTTATATTTTGGTTTTTATAGTGAAATTGTGAAATAGGCGAGTTGTTTAACTTAGATCTTTTATTTTGGTTTTTATAGTGAAATTGTTTATTTTTTGACTTGGAAGTTTTGTTATGGTTTTTATAGTGAAATTGTTTATTTTTTGACTTGGAAGTTTTGTTATGGTTTTTATAGTGAAATTGGTGAGTTTTTTAATTTTGAAATGTTGTTATTGTTTATAGAATAAAATTGGTGAGTTTTTTAATTTGAACTTTTGTCTTGTTCTTTTAAGTGAAATTGGTGTTTTTTTTTTAATTTAAACTTTTATTATGGTTTTTATAGTGAAATTGGTGAGTTTTTTTACTTGGAGCTTTTGTAATGGTCTTTATAGTTAAATTGGTGAGCTTTTTAACTTAAAACTTTTGTAAATGGTCTTTATAGTGAAATTGGTGAGTTTTTTTCACTTGGAACGTTTGTCATGGTTTTATAGTGAAATTAGGTAGTTTTTCAACTTTGAACTTTTGTTTTGAATTTAAAGAAAGAAATTGGTGAGTTTTTAAAATCTGAACTATCGTAATGGTCTTTGTTGTGAAATTGGTTATTTTTTGACTTGGATGTTCTGTAATGGTCTTTATAGTGAAATTGGTGAGTTTTTTCACTTTCAACTTTTGTTATGGTCTTTATAGTTAAATTGGTGACACTTTTAACTTGAAACTATTGAAATGGTCTTTATAGTGAAATTGGTGAGTTTTTTCTTTTGGAACTTTTGTCATGGTTTTATAGTGAAATTGGGGAGTTTTTCAACTTTGAAAATTTTGGTGAGTTTTTGAGTGAAATCGATGACCTTTTTAACATTGAACTTTTATTTTAGTTTTTATTGTATAATTGTGAAATAGACGATATTTTTCTAACTTAGATCTTTTATTTTAGTTTTAATAGTGAAATTGCTGATTTTTTGACTTGGAAATTTTGTTTTGGTTTTTATAGTGAAATTGGTGAGTTTTTTTAAATTTGAACTGTTATTATGGTTTATAGAATGAAATTTGTGAGTTTTTTCACTTCGAACTTTTGTTATGTTCTTTTAAGCGAAATCGATGATTCTTTTTTTAATTTTGAACTTTTATTATGGTTTTTATAGTGAAATTGGTGAGTTTTTTTGACTTGGAGCTTTTGTAATGGTCTCTATAGTTAAATTGGTGAGCTTTCTAACTTGAAACTTTTGTAAATGGTCTTTATAGTGAAATTGGTGAGTTTGTTTCACTTGGAACGTTTGTCATGGTTTTATAGTGAAATTGGGTAGTTTTTCAACTTTGAACTTTTGTTATGAATTTAAAGTGTGAAATTGGTGAGTTTTTAAAATCTGAACTCTAATAATGGTCTTTGTTGTGAAATTGGTGATTTTTTGACTTGGATGTTCTGTAATGGCCTTTATAGTGAAATTGGTGAGTTTTTTTACTTTCAACTTTTGTTATGGTATTTATAGTCAAATTGGTGATATTTTTGACTTGAAACTATTGAAATGGTCTTTATAGTGAAACTGGTGAGTTTTTTCTTTTGGAACTTTTGTCATGGTTTTATAGTGAAATTGGGGAGTTTTTCAACTTTGAACATTTTGGTGAGTTTTTGAGTGAAATCAATGAGCTTTTTAACATTGAAATTTTATTTTAGTTTTTATAGTATAATTGTGAAATAGGCGATATTTTTCTAACTTAGATCTTTTATTTTAGTTTTAATAGTGAAATTGCTGATTTTTTGACTTGGAAATTTTGATTATGGTTTTTATAGTGAAATTGGTGAGTTTTTGGACTTGGAGCTTTTGTAATGGTCTTTATAGTTAAATTGGTGAGCTTTTTAACTTGAGACTTTTTTAAATGGTCTTTATAGTAAAATTGGTGAGTTTGTTTCACTTGGAACTTTTGTCATGGTTTTATAGTGAAATTGGGTAGTCTTTCAACTTTGAACTTTTGTTATGAATTTAAAGTGAAATTGGTGAGTTTTTAAATTCTGAACTCTCGTAATGGTCTTTGTTGTGAAATTGGTGATTTTTTGACTTGGATGTTCTGTAATGGTGTTTATAGTGAAATTGGTGAGTTTTTTCACTTTCAACTTTTGTTATGGTCTTTATAGTCAAATTGGTGATATTTTTGACTTGAAACTATTGAAATGGTCTTTATAGTGAAATTGGTGAGTTTTTTCTTTTGGAACTTTTGTCATGGTTTTATAGTGAAATTGGGGAGTTTTTCAACTTTGAACATTTTTATGAGTTTTTGAGTGAAATCGATGAGCTTTTTAACATTGAACTTATATTTTGGTTTTTATAGTGAAATTGTTTATTTTTTGACTAGGAAGTTTTGTTATGGTTTTTATAGTGAAATTGTTTATTTTTTGACTTGGAAGTTTTATTATGGTTTTTATAGTGAAATTGGTGAGTTTTTTAATTTTGAAATGTTATTGTTTATAGAATAAAATTGGTGAGTTTTTTTACTTTGAACTTTTTTCTTGTTCTTTTAAGTGAAATTGGTGTTTTTTTTTTATTTTGAACTTTTATTATGGTTTTTATAGTGAAATTGGTGAGTTTTTTGACTTGGAGCTTTTGTAATGGTCTTTATAGTTAAATTGGTGAGCTTTTTAACTTAAAACTTTTGTAAATGGTCTTTATAGTGAAATTGGTGAGTTTTTTTCACTTGGAACGTTTGTCATGGTTTTATAGTGAAATTAGGTAGTTTTTCAACTTTGAACTTTTGTTTTGAATTTAAAGAAAGAAATTGGTGAGTTTTTAAAATCTGAACTATCGTAATGGTCTTTGTTGTGAAATTGGTTATTTTTTGACTTGGATGTTCTGTAATGGTCTTTATAGTGAAATTGGTGAGTTTTTTCACTTTCAACTTTTGTTATGGTCTTTATAGTTAAATTGGTGACATTTTTAACTTGAAACTATTGAAATGGTCTTTATAGTGAAATTGGTGAGTTTTTTCTTTTGGAACTTTTGTCATGGTTTTATAGTGAAATTGGGGAGTTTTTCAACTTTGAAAATTTTGGTGAGTTTTTGAGTGAAATCGATGAGCTTTTTAACATTGAACTTTTATTTTAGTTTTTATTGTATAATTGTGAAATAGACGATATTTTTCTAACTTAGATCTTTTATTTTAGTTTTAATAGTGAAATTGCTGATTTTTTGACTTGGAAATTTTGTTTTGGTTTTTATAGTGAAATTGGTGAGTTTTTTTTAAATTTGAACTGTTGTTATGGTTTATAGAATGAAATTTGTGAGTTTTTTCACTTCGAACTTTTGTTATGTTCTTTTAAGCGAAATCGATGATTCTTTTTTTAATTTTGAACTTTTATTATGGTTTTTATAGTGAAATTGGTGAGTTTTTTTGACTCGGAGCTTTTGTAATGGTCTTTATAGTTAAATTGGTGAGCTTTCTAACTTGAAACGTTTGTAAATGGTCTTTATAGTGAAATTGGTGAGTTTGTTTCACTTGGAACGTTTGTCATGGTTTTATAGTGAAATTGGGTAGTTTTTCAACTTTGAACTTTTGTTATGAATTTAAAGAGTGAAATTGGTGAGTTTTTTAAATCTGAACTCTCATAATGATCTTTGTTGTGAAATTGGTGATTTTTTTACTTGGATGTTCTGTAATGGCCTTTATAGTGAAATTGGTGAGTTTTTTTACTTTCAACTTTTGTTATGGTCTTTACAGTCAAATTGGTGATATTTTTGACTTGAAACTATTGAAATGGTCTTTATAGTGAAACTGGTGAGTTTTTTCTTTTGGAACTTTTGTCATGGTTTTATAGTGAAATTGGGGAGTTTTTCAACTTTGAACATTTTGGTGAGTTTTTGAGTGAAATCGATGAGCTTTTTAACATTGAACTTTTATTTTAGTTTTTATAGTATAATTGTGAAATAGGAGATGTTTTTCTAACTTAGATGTTTAATTTTAGTTTTAATAGTGAAATTGCTGATTTTTTGACTTGGAAATTTTATTATGGTTTTTATAGTGAAATTGGTGAGTTTTTGGACTTGGAGCTTTTGTAATGGTCTTTATAATTAAATTGGTGAGCTTTTTAACTTGAGACTTTTGTAAGTGGTCTTTATAGTGAAATTGGTGAGTTTGTTTCACTTGGAACGTTTGTCATGGTTTTATAGTGAAATTGGGTAGTTTTTCAACTTTGAACTTTTGTTATGAATTTAAAGAGTGAAATTGGTGAGTTTTTAAATTCTGAACTCTCGTAATGGTCTTTGTTGTGAAATTGGTGATTTTTTGACTTGGATGTTCTGTAATCGTGTTTATAGTGAAATTGGTGAGTTTTTTCACTTTCAACTTTTGTTATGGTCTTTATAGTCAAATTGGTGATATTTTTGACTTGAAACTATTGAAATGGTCTTTATAGTGAAATTGGTGAGTTTTTTCTTTTGGAACTTTTGTCATGGATTTATAGTGAAATTGGGGAGTTTTTCAACTTTGAACATTTTTATGAGTTTTTGAGTGAAATCGATGAGCTTTTTAACATTGAACTTATATTTTGGTTTTTATAGTGAAATTGTGAAATAGGCGAGTTGTTTAACTTAGATCTTTTATTTTGGTTTTTATAGTGAAATTGTTTATTTTTTGACTTGGAAGTTTTGTTATGGTTTTTATAGTGAAATTGTTTATTTTTTGACTTGGAAGTTTTGTTATGGTTTTTATAGTGAAATTGGTGAGTTTTTTAATTTTGAAATGTTGTTATTGTTTATAGAATAAAATTGGTGAGTTTTTTTACTTTGAACTTTTGTCTTGTTCTTTTAAGTGAAATTGGTGTTTTTTTTTTAATTTGAACTTTTATTATGGTTTTTATAGTGAAATTGGTGAGTTTTTTTGACTTGGAGCTTTTGTAATGGTCTTTATAGTTAAATTGGTGAGCTTTTTAACTTAAAACTATTGTAAATGGTCTTTATAGTGAAATTGGTGAGTTTTTTTCACTTGGAACGTTTGTCATGGTTTTATAGTGAAATTAGGTAGTTTTTCAACTTTGAACTTTTGTTTTGAATTTAAAGAAAGAAATTGGTGAGTTTTTAAAATCTGAACTATCGTAATGGTCTTTGTTGTGAAATTGGTTATTTTTTGACTTGGATGTTCTGTAATGGTCTTTATAGTGAAATTGGTGAGTTTTTTCACTTTCAACTTTTGTTATGGTCTTTATAGTTAAATTGGTGACATTTTTAACTTGAAACTATTGAAATCGTCTTTATAGTGAAATTGGTGAGTTTTTTCTTTTGAAACTTTTGTCATGGTTTTATAGTGAAATTGGGGAGTTTTTCAACTTTGAAAATTTTGGTGAGTTTTTGAGTGAAATCGATGAGCTTTTTAACATTGAACTTTTATTTTAGTTTTTATTGTATAATTGTGAAATAGACGATATTTTTCTAACTTAGATCTTTTATTTTAGTTTTAATAGTGAAATTGCTGATTTTTTGACTTGGAAATTTTGTTTTGGTTTTTATAGTGAAATTGGTGAGTTTTTTTAAATTTGAACTGTTGTTATGGTTTATAGAATGAAATTTGTGAGTTTTTTCACTTCGAACTTTTGTTATGTTCTTTTAAGCGAAATCGATGATTCTTTTTTTAATTTTGAACTTTTATTATGGTTTTTATAGTGAAATTGGTGAGTTTTTTTTACTCGGAGCTTTTGTAATGGTCTTTATAGTTAAATTGGTGAGCTTTCTAACTTGAAACGTTTGTAAATGGTCTTTATAGTGAAACTGGTGAGTTTGTTTCACTTGGAACGTTTGTCATGGTTTTATAGTGAAATTGGGTAGTTTTTCAACTTTGAACTTTTGTTATGAATTTAAAGAGTGAAATTGGTGAGTTTTTTAAATCTGAACTCTCATAATGATCTTTGTTGTGAAATTGGTGATTTTTTTTCTTGGATGTTCTGTAATGGCCTTTATAGTGAAATTGGTGAGTTTTTTTACTTTCAACTTTTGTTATGGTCTTTACAGTCAAATTGGTGATATTTTTGACTTGAAACTATTGAAATGGTCTTTATAGTGAAACTGGTGAGTTTTTTCTTTTGGAACTTTTGTCATGGTTTTATAGTGAAATTGGGGAGTTTTTCAACTTTGAACATTTTGGTGAGTTTTTGAGTGAAATCGATGAGCTTTTTAACATTGAACTTTTATTTTAGTTTTTATAGTATAATTGTGAAATAGGCGATATTTTTCTAACTTAGATCTTTTATTTTAGTTTTAATAGTGAAATTGCTGATTTTTTGACTTGGAAAGTTTATTATGGTTTTTATAGTGAAATTGGTGAGTTTTTGGACTTGGAGCTTTTGTAATGGTCTTTATAGTTAAATTGGTGAGCTTTTTAACTTGAGACTTTTGTAAATGGTCTTTATAGTGAAATTGGTGAGTTTGTTTCACTTGGAACGTTTGTCATGGTTTTATAGTGAAATTGGGTAGTTTTTCAACTTTGAACTTTTGTTATGAATTTAAAGAGTGAAATTGGTGAGTTTTTAAATTCTGAACTCTCGTAATGGTCTTTGTTGTGAAATTGGTGATTTTTTGACTTGGATGTTCTGTAATCGTGTTTATAGTGAAATTGGTGAGTTTTTTCACTTTCAACTTTTGTTATGGTCTTTATAGTCAAATTGGTGATATTTTCGACTTGAAACTTCTGAAATGGTCTTTATAGTGAAATTGGTGAGTTTTTTCTTTTGGAACTTTTGTCATGGATTTATAGTGAAATTGGGGAGTTTTTCAACTTTGAACATTTTTATGAGTTTTTGAGTGAAATCGATGAGCTTTTTAACATTGAACTTATATTTTGGTTTTTATAGTGAAATTGTGAAATAGGCGAGTTGTTTAACTTAGATCTTTTATTTTGGTTTTTATAGTGAAATTGTTTATTTTTTGACTTGGAAGTTTTGTTATGGTTTTTATAGTGAAATTGTTTATTTTTTGACTTGGAAGATTTGTTATGGTTTTTATAGTGAAATTGGTGAGTTTTTTAATTTTGAAATGTTGTTATTGTTTATAGAATAAAATTGGTGAGTTTTTTTACTTTGAACTTTTGTCTTGTTCTTTTAAGTGAAATTGGTGTTTTTTTTAATTTGAACTTTTATTATGGTTTTTATAGTGAAATTGGTGAGTTTTTTTGACTTGGAGCTTTTGTAATGGTCTTTATAGTTAAATTGGTGAGCTTTTTAACTTAAAACTTTTGTAAATGGTCTTTATAGTGAAATTGGTGAGTTTTTTTCACTTGGAACGTTTGTCATGGTTTTATAGTGAAATTAGGTAGTTTTTCAACTTTGAACTTTTGTTTTGAATTTAAAGAAAGAAATTGGTGAGTTTTTAAAATCTGAACTATCGTAATGGTCTTTGTTGTGAAATTGGTTATTTTTTGACTTGGATGTTCTGTAATGGTCTTTATAGTGAAATTGGTGAGTTTTTTCACTTTCAACTTTTGTTATGGTCTTTATAGTTAAATTGGTGACATTTTTAACTTGAAACTATTGAAATGGTCTTTATAGTGAAATTGGTGAGTTTTTTCTTTTGGAACTTTTGTCATGGTTTTATAGTGAAATTGGGGAGTTTTTCAACTTTGAAAATTTTGGTGAGTTTTTGAGTGAAATCGATGAGCTTTTTAACATTGAACTTTTATTTTAGTTTTTATTGTATAATTGTGAAATAGACGATATTTTTCTAACTTAGATCTTTTATTTTAGTTTTAATAGTGAAATTGCTGATTTTTTGACTTGGAAATTTTGTTTTGGTTTTTATAGTGAAATTGGTGAGTTTTTTTAAATTTGAACTGTTGTTATGGTTTATAGAATGAAATTTGTGAGTTTTTTCACTTCGAACTTTTGTTATGTTCTTTTAAGCGAAATCGATGATTCTTTTTTTAATTTTGAACTTTTATTATGGTTTTTATAGTGAAATTGGTGAGTTTTTTTTACTCGGAGCTTTTGTAATGGTCTTTATAGTTAAATTGGTGAGCTTTCTAACTTGAAACGTTTGTAAATGGTCTTTATAGTGAAACTGGTGAGTTTGTTTCACTTGGAACGTTTGTCATGGTTTTATAGTGAAATTGGGTAGTTTTTCAACTTTGAACTTTTGTTATGAATTTAAAGAGTGAAATTGGTGAGTTTTTTAAATCTGAACTCTCATAATGATCTTTGTTGTGAAATTGGTGATTTTTTTTCTTGGATGTTCTGTAATGGCCTTTATAGTGAAATTGGTGAGTTTTTTTACTTTCAACTTTTGTTATGGTCTTTACAGTCAAATTGGTGATATTTTTGACTTGAAACTATTGAAATGGTCTTTATAGTGAAACTGGTGAGTTTTTTCTTTTGGAACTTTTGTCATGGTTTTATAGTGAAATTGGGGAGTTTTTCAACTTTGAACATTTTGGTGAGTTTTTGAGTGAAATCGATGAGCTTTTTAACATTGAACTTTTATTTTAGTTTTTATAGTATAATTGTGAAATAGGCGATATTTTTCTAACTTAGATCTTTTATTTTAGTTTTAATAGTGAAATTGCTGATTTTTTGACTTGGAAAGTTTATTATGGTTTTTATAGTGAAATTGGTGAGTTTTTGGACTTGGAGCTTTTGTAATGGTCTTTATAGTTAAATTGGTGAGCTTTTTAACTTGAGACTTTTGTAAATGGTCTTTATAGTGAAATTGGTGAGTTTGTTTCACTTGGAACGTTTGTCATGGTTTTATAGTGAAATTGGGTAGTTTTTCAACTTTGAACTTTTGTTATGAATTTAAAGAGTGAAATTGGTGAGTTTTTAAATTCTGAACTCTCGTAATGGTCTTTGTTGTGAAATTGGTGATTTTTTGACTTGGATGTTCTGTAATCGTGTTTATAGTGAAATTGGTGAGTTTTTTCACTTTCAACTTTTGTTATGGTCTTTATAGTCAAATTGGTGATATTTTCGACTTGAAACTTCTGAAATGGTCTTTATAGTGAAATTGGTGAGTTTTTTCTTTTGGAACTTTTGTCATGGATTTATAGTGAAATTGGGGAGTTTTTCAACTTTGAACATTTTTATGAGTTTTTGAGTGAAATCGATGAGCTTTTTAACATTGAACTTATATTTTGGTTTTTATAGTGAAATTGTGAAATAGGCGAGTTGTTTAACTTAGATCTTTTATTTTGGTTTTTATAGTGAAATTGTTTATTTTTTGACTTGGAAGTTTTGTTATGGTTTTTATAGTGAAATTGTTTATTTTTTGACTTGGAAGATTTGTTATGGTTTTTATAGTGAAATTGGTGAGTTTTTTAATTTTGAAATGTTGTTATTGTTTATAGAATAAAATTGGTGAGTTTTTTTACTTTGAACTTTTGTCTTGTTCTTTTAAGTGAAATTGGTGTTTTTTTTAATTTGAACTTTTATTATGGTTTTTATAGTGAAATTGGTGAGTTTTTTTGACTTGGAGCTTTTGTAATGGTCTTTATAGTTAAATTGGTGAGCTTTTTAACTTAAAACTTTTGTAAATGGTCTTTATAGTGAAATTGGTGAGTTTTTTTCACTTGGAACGTTTGTCATGGTTTTATAGTGAAATTAGGTAGTTTTTCAACTTTGAACTTTTGTTTTGAATTTAAAGAAAGAAATTGGTGAGTTTTTAAAATCTGAACTATCGTAATGGTCTTTGTTGTGAAATTGGTTATTTTTTGACTTGGATGTTCTGTAATGGTCTTTATAGTGAAATTGGTGAGTTTTTTCACTTTCAACTTTTGTTATGGTCTTTATAGTTAAATTGGTGACATTTTTAACTTGAAACTATTGAAATGGTCTTTATAGTGAAATTGGTGAGTTTTTTCTTTTGGAACTTTTGTCATGGTTTTATAGTGAAATTGGGGAGTTTTTCAACTTTGAAAATTTTGGTGAGTTTTTGAGTGAAATCGATGAGCTTTTTAATATTGAACTTTTATTTTAGTTTTTATTGTATAATTGTGAAATAGACGATATTTTTCTAACTTAGATCTTTTATTTTAGTTTTAATAGTGAAATTGCTGATTTTTTGACTTGGAAATTTTGTTTTGGTTTTTATAGTGAAATTGGTGAGTTTTTTTAAATTTGAACTGTTGTTATGGTTTATAGAATGAAATTTGTGAGTTTTTTCACTTCGAACTTTTGTTATGTTCTTTTAAGCGAAATCGATGATTCTTTTTTTAATTTTGAATTTTTATTATGGTTTTTATAGTGAAATTGGTGAGTTTTTTTGACTCGGAGCTTTTTTAATGGTCTCTATAGTTAAATTGGTGAGCTTTCTAACTTGAAACGTTTGTAAATGGTCTTTATAGTGAAATTGGTGAGTTTGTTTCACTTGGAACGTTTGTCATGGTTTTATAGTGAAATTGGGTAGTTTTTCAACTTTGAACTTTTGTTATGAATTTAAAGAGTGAAATTGGTGAGTTTTTTAAATCTGAACTCTCATAATGGTCTTTGTTGTGAAATTGGTGATTTTTTTACTTGGATGTTCTGTAATGGCCTTTATAGTGAAATTGGTGAGTTTTTTTACTTTCAACTTTTGTTATGGTCTTTACAGTCAAATTGGTGATATTTTTGACTTGAAACTATTGAAATGGTCTTTATAGTGAAACTGGTGAGTTTTTTCTTTTGGAACTTTTGTCATGGTTTTATAGTGAAATTGGGGAGTTTTTCAACTTTGAACATTTTGGTGAGTTTTTGAGTGAAATCGATGAGCTTTTTAACATTGAACTTTTATTTTAGTTTTTATAGTATAATTGTGAAATAGGCGATATTTTTCTAACTTAGATGTTTTATTTTAGTTTTAATAGTGAAATTGCTGATTTTTTGACTTGGAAAGTTTATTATGGTTTTTATAGTGAAATTGGTGAGTTTTTGGACTTGGAGCTTTTGTAATGGTCTTTATAGTTAAATTGGTGAGCTTTTTAACTTGAGACTTTTGTAAATGGTCTTTATAGTGAAATTGGTGAGTTTGTTTCACTTGGAACGTTTGTCATGGTTTTATAGTGAAATTGGGTAGTTTTTCAACTTTGAACTTTTGTTATGAATTTAAAGAGTGAAATTGGTGAGTTTTTAAATTCTGAACTCTCGTAATGGTCTTTGTTGTGAAATTGGTGATTTTTTGACTTGGATGTTCTGTAATCGTGTTTATAGTGAAATTGGTGAGTTTTTTCACTTTCAACTTTTGTTATGGTCTTTATAGTCAAATTGGTGATATTTTCGACTTGAAACTATTGAAATGGTCTTTATAGTGAAATTGGTGAGTTTTTTCTTTTGGAACTTTTGTCATGGATTTATAGTGAAATTGGGGAGTTTTTCAACTTTGAACATTTTTATGAGTTTTTGAGTGAAATCGATGAGCTTTTTAACATTGAACTTATATTTTGGTTTTTATAGTGAAATTGTGAAATAGGCGAGTTGTTTAACTTAGATCTTTTATTTTGGTTTTTATAGTGAAATTGTTTATTTTTTGACTTGGAAGTTTTGTTATGGTTTTTATAGTGAAATTGTTTATTTTTTGACTTGGAAGATTTGTTATGGTTTTTATAGTGAAATTGGTGAGTTTTTTAATTTTGAAATGTTGTTATTGTTTATAGAATAAAATTGGTGAGTTTTTTTACTTTGAACTTTTGTCTTGTTCTTTTAAGTGAAATTGGTGTTTTTTTTAATTTGAACTTTTATTATGGTTTTTATAGTGAAATTGGTGAGTTTTTTTGACTTGGAGCTTTTGTAATGGTCTTTATAGTTAAATTGGTGAGCTTTTTAACTTAAAACTTTTGTAAATGGTCTTTATAGTGAAATTGGTGAGTTTTTTTCACTTGGAACGTTTGTCATGGTTTTATAGTGAAATTAGGTAGTTTTTCAACTTTGAACTTTTGTTTTGAATTTAAAGAAAGAAATTGGTGAGTTTTTAAAATCTGAACTATCGTAATGGTCTTTGTTGTGAAATTGGTTATTTTTTGACTTGGATGTTCTGTAATGGTCTTTATAGTGAAATTGGTGAGTTTTTTCACTTTCAACTTTTGTTATGGTCTTTATAGTTAAATTGGTGACATTTTTAACTTGAAACTATTGAAATGGTCTTTATAGTGAAATTGGTGAGTTTTTTCTTTTGGAACTTTTGTCATGGTTTTATAGTGAAATTGGGGAGTTTTTCAACTTTGAAAATTTTGGTGAGTTTTTGAGTGAAATCGATGAGCTTTTTAACATTGAACTTTTATTTTAGTTTTTATTGTATAATTGTGAAATAGACGATATTTTTCTAACTTAGATCTTTTATTTTAGTTTTAATAGTGAAATTGCTGATTTTTTGACTTGGAAATTTTGTTTTGGTTTTTATAGTGAAATTGGTGAGTTTTTTTAAATTTGAACTGTTGTTATGGTTTATAGAATGAAATTTGTGAGTTTTTTCACTTCGAACTTTTGTTATGTTCTTTTAAGCGAAATCGATGATTCTTTTTTTAATTTTGAACTTTTATTATGGTTTTTATAGTGAAATTGGTGAGTTTTTTTGACTCGGAGCTTTTGTAATGGTCTTTATAGTTAAATTGGTGAGCTTTCTAACTTGAAACGTTTGTAAATGGTCTTTAGAGTGAAATTGGTGAGTTTGTTTCACTTGGAACGTTTGTCATGGTTTTATAGTGAAATTGGGTAGTTTTTCAACTTTGAACTTTTGTTATGAATTTAAAGAGTGAAATTGGTGAGTTTTTTAAATCTGAACTCTCATAATGATCTTTGTTGTGAAATTGGTGATTTTTTTACTTGGATGTTCTGTAATGGCCTTTATAGTGAAATTGGTGAGTTTTTTTACTTTCAACTTTTGTTATGGTCTTTACAGTCAAATTGGTGATATTTTTGACTTGAAACTATTGAAATGGTCTTTATAGTGAAACTGGTGAGTTTTTTCTTTTGGAACTTTTGTCATGGTTTTATAGTGAAATTGGGGAGTTTTTCAACTTTGAACATTTTGGTGAGTTTTTGAGTGAAATCGATGAGCTTTTTAACATTGAACTTTTAGTTTAGTTTTTATAGTATAATTGTGAAATAGGCGATATTTTTCTAACTTAGATCTTTTATTTTAGTTTTAATAGTGAAATTGCTGATTTTTTGACTTGGAAAGTTTATTATGGTTTTTATAGTGAAATTGGTGAGTTTTTGGACTTGGAGCTTTTGTAATGGTCTTTATAGTTAAATTGGTGAGCTTTTTAACTTGAGACTTTTGTAAATGGTCTTTATAGTGAAATTGGTGAGTTTGTTTCACTTGGAACGTTTCTCATGGTTTTATAGTGAAATTGGGTAGTTTTTCAACTTTGAACTTTTGTTATGAATTTAAAGAGTGAAATTGGTGAGTTTTTAAATTCTGAACTCTCGTAATGGTCTTTGTTGTGAAATTGGTGATTTTTTGACTTGGATGTTCTGTAATGGTGTTTATAGTGAAATTGGTGAGTTTTTTCACTTTCAACTTTTGTTATGGTCTTTATAGTCAAATTGGTGATATTTTCGACTTGAAACTAATGAAATGGTCTTTATAGTGAAATTGGTGAGTTTTTTCTTTTGGAACTTTTGTCATGGTTTTATAGTGAAATTGGGGAGTTTTTCAACTTTGAACATTTTTATGAGTTTTTGAGTGAAATCGATGAGCTTTTTAACATTGAACTTATATTTTGGTTTTTGTAGTGAAATTGTGAAATAGGCGAGTTGTTTAACTTAGATCTTTTATTTTGGTTTTTATAGTGAAATTGTTTATTTTTTGACTTGGAAGTTTTGTTATGGTTTTTATAGTGAAATTGTTTATTTTTTGACTTGGAAGTTTTGTTATGGGTTTTATAGTGAAATTGGTGAGTTTTTTAATTTTGAAATGTTGTTATTGTTTATAGAATAAAATTGGTGAGTTTTTTTACTTTGAACTTTTATCTTGTTCTTTTAAGTGAAATTGGTGTTTTTTTTTAATTTGAACTTTTATTATGGTTTTTATAGTGAAATTGGTTAGTTTTTTGACTTAGAGCTTTTGTAATGGTCTTTATAGTTAAATTGGTGAGCTTTTTAACTTGAAACTTTTGTAAATGGTCTTTATAGTGAAATTGGTGAGTTTTTTTCACTTGGAACGTTTGTCATGGTTTTATAGTGAAATTAGGTAGTTTTTCAACTTTGAACTTTTGTTTTGAATTTAAAGAAAGAAATTGGTGAGTTTTTAAAATCTGAACTATCGTAATGGTCTTTGTTGTGAAATTGGTTATTTTTTGACTTGGATGTTCTGTAATGGTCTTTATAGTGAAATTGGTGAGTTTTTTCACTTTCAACTTTTGTTATGGTCTTTATAGTTAAATTGGTGACACTTTTAACTTGAAACTATTGAAATGGTCTTTATAGTGAAATTGGTGAGTTTTTTCTTTTGGAACTTTTGTCATGGTTTTATAGTGAAATTGGGGAGTTTTTCAACTTTGAAAATGTTGGTGAGTTTTTGAGTGAAATCGATGAGCTTTTTAACATTGAACTTTTATTTTAGTTTTTATTGTATAATTGTGAAATAGACGATATTTTTCTAACTTAGATCTTTTATTTTAGTTTTAATAGTGAAATTGCTGATTTTTTGACTTGGAAATTTTGTTTTGGTTTTTATAGTGAAATTGGTGAGTTTTTTTAACTTTGAACTGTTGTTATGGTTTATAGAATGAAATTTGTGTGATTTTTCACTTTGAACTTTTGTTATGTTCTTTTAAGCGAAATCGATGATTCTTTTTTTAATTTTGAACTTTTATTATGGTTTTTATAGTGAAATTGGTGAGTTTTTTTGACTCGGAGCTTTTGTAATGGTCTCTATAGTTAAATTGGTGAGCTTTCTAACTTGAAACTTTTGTAAATGGTCTTTATAGTGAAATTGGTGAGTTTGTTTCACTTGGAACGTTTGTCATGGTTTTATAGTGAAATTGGGTAGTTTTTCAACTTTGAACTTTTGTTATGAATTGGTGAGTTTTTAAAATCTGAACTCTCATAATGATCTTTGTTGTGAAATTGGTGATTTTTTTACTTGGATGTTCTGTAATGGCCTTTATAGTGAAATTGGTGAGTTTTTTTACTTTCAACTTTTGTTATGGTCATTATAGTCAAATTGGTGATATTTTTGACTTGAAACTATTGAAATGGTCTTTATAGTGAAACTGGTGAGTTTTTTCTTTTGGAACTTTTGTCATGGTTTTATAGTGAAATTGGGGAGTTTTTCAACTTTGAACATTTTGGTGAGTTTTTGAGTGAAATCGATGAGCTTTTTAACATTGAACTGTTATTTTAGTTTTTATAGTATAATTGTGAAATAGGCGATATTTTTCTAACTTAGATCTTTTATTTTAGTTTTAATAGTGAAATTGCTGATTTTTTGACTTGGAAATTTTATTATGGTTTTTATAGTGAAATTGGTGAGTTTTTGGACTTGGAGCTTTTGTAATGGTCTTTATAGTTAAATTGGTGAGCTTTTTAACTCGAGACTTTTTTAAATGGTCTTTATAGTGAAATTGGTGAGTTTGTTTCACTTGGAACGTTTGTCATGGTTTTATAGTGAAATTGGGTAGTTTTTCAACTTTGAACTTTTGTTATGAATTTAAAGAGTGAAATTGGTGAGTTTTTAAATTCTGAACTCTCGTAATGGTCTTTGTTGTGAAATTGGTGATTTTTTGACTTGGATGTTCTGTAATGGTGTTTATACTGAAATTGGTGAGTTTTTTCACTTTCAACTTTTGTTATGGTCTTTATAGTCAAATTGGTGATATTTTTGACTTGAAACTATTGAAATGGTCTTTATAGTGAAATTGGTGAGTTTTTTCTTTTGGAACTTTTGTCATGGTTTTATAGTGAAATTGGGGAGTTTTTCAACTTTGAACATTTTTATCAGTTTTTGAGTGAAATTGATGAGCTTTTTAACATTGAACTTATATTTTGGTTTTTGTAGTGAAATTGTGAAATAGGCAAGTTGTTTAACTTAGATCTTTTATTTTGGTTTTTATAGTGAAATTGTTTATTTTTTGACTTGGAAGTTTTGTTATGGTTTTTATAGTGAAATTGTTTATTTTTTGACTTGGAAGTTTTGTTATGGGTTTTATAGTGAAATTGGTGAGTTTTTTAATTTTGAAATGTTGTTATTGTTTATAGAATAAAATTGGTGAGTTTTTTTACTTTGAACTTTTATCTTGTTCTTTTAAGTGAAATTGGTGTTTTTTTTTTAATTTGAACTTTTATTATGGTTTTTAAAGTGAAATTGGTGAGTTTTTTGACTTAGAGCTTTTGTAATGGTCTTTATAGTTAAATTGGTGAGCTTTTTAACTTGAAACTTTTGTAAATGGTCTTTATAGTGAAATTGGTGAGTTTTTTTCACTTGGAACGTTTGTCACGATTTTATAGTGAAATTAGGTAGTTTTTCAACTTTGATCTTTTGTTTTGAATTTAAGGAAAGAAATTGGTGAGTTTTTAAAATATGAACTATCGTAATGGTCTTTGTTGTGAAATTGGTTATTTTTTGACTTGGATGTTCTGTAATGGTCTTTATAGTGAAATTGGTGAGTTTTTTCACTTTCAACTTTTGTTATGGTCTTTATAGTCAAATTGGTGATATTTTTGACTTGAAACTATTGAAATGGTCTTTATAGTGAAATTGGTGAGTTTTTTCTTTTGGAACTTTTGTCATGGTTTTATAGTGAAATTGGGGAGTTTTTCAACTTTGAACATTTTTATGAGTTTTTGAGTGAAATCGATGAGCTTTTTAACATTGAACTTATATTTTGGTTTTTGTAGTGAAATTGTGAAATAGGCGAGTTGTTTAACTTAGATCTTTTATTTTGGTTTTTATAGTGAAATTGTTTATTTTTTGACTTGGAAGTTTTGTTATGGTTTTTATAGTGAAATTGTTTATTTTTTGACTTGGAAGTTTTGTTATGGTTTTTATAGTGAAATTGGTGAGTTTTTTAATTTTGAAATGTTGTTATTGTTTATAGAATAAAATTGGTGAGTTTTTTTACTTTGAACTTTTGTCTTGTTCTTTTAAGTGAAATTGGTGTTTTTTTTTAATTTGAACTTTTATTATGGTTTTTATAGTGAAATTGGTGAGTTTTTTGACTTGGAGCTTTTGTAATGGTCTCTATAGTTAAATTGGTGAGCTTTCTAACTTGAAACTTTTGTAAATGGTCTTTATAGTGAAATTGGTGAGTTTTTTTCACTTGGAACGTTTGTCCTGGTTTTATAGTGAAATTGGGTAGTTTTTCAACTTTGAACTTTTGTTTTGAATTTAAAGAAAGAAATTGGTGAGTTTTTAAAATCTGAACTATCGTAATGGTCTTTGTTGTGAAATTGGTGATTTTTTTACTTGGATGTTCTGTAATGGCCTTTATAGTGAAATTGGTGAGTTTTTTTACTTTCAACTTTTGTTATGGTCATTATAGTCAAATTGGTGATATTTTTGACTTGAAACTATTGAAAAGGTCTTTATAGTGAAACTGGTGAGTTTTTTCTTTTGGAACTTTTGTCATGGTTTTATAGTGAAATTGGGGAGTTTTTCAACTTTGAACATTTTGGTGAGTTTTTGAGTGAAATCGATGAGCTTTTTAACATTGAACTGTTATTTTAGTTTTTATAGTATAATTGTGAAATAGGCGATATTTTTCTAACTTAGATCTTTTATTTTAGTTTTAATAGTGAAATTGCTGATTTTTTGACTTGGAAATTTTATTATGGTTTTTATAGTGAAATTGGTGAGTTTTTGGACTTGGAGCTTTTGTAATGGTCTTTATAGTTAAATTGGTGAGCTTTTTAACTCGAGACTTTTTTAAATGGTCTTTATAGTGAAATTGGTGAGTTTGTTTCACTTGGAACGTTTGTCATGGTTTTATAGTGAAATTGGGTAGTTTTTCAACTTTGAACTTTTGTTATGAATTTAAAGAGTGAAATTGGTGAGTTTTTAAATTCTGAACTCTCGTAATGGTCTTTGTTGTGAAATTGGTGATTTTTTGACTTGGATGTTCTGTAATGGTGTTTATACTGAAATTGGTGAGTTTTTTCACTTTCAACTTTTGTTATGGTCTTTATAGTCAAATTGGTGATATTTTTGACTTGAAACTATTGAAATGGTCTTTATAGTGAAATTGGTGAGTTTTTTCTTTTGGAACTTTTGTCATGGTTTTATAGTGAAATTGGGGAGTTTTTCAACTTTGAACATTTTTATCAGTTTTTGAGTGAAATTGATGAGCTTTTTAACATTGAACTTATATTTTGGTTTTTGTAGTGAAATTGTGAAATAGGCAAGTTGTTTAACTTAGATCTTTTATTTTGGTTTTTATAGTGAAATTGTTTATTTTTTGACTTGGAAGTTTTGTTATGGTTTTTATAGTGAAATTGTTTATTTTTTGACTTGGAAGTTTTGTTATGGGTTTTATAGTGAAATTGGTGAGTTTTTTAATTTTGAAATGTTGTTATTGTTTATAGAATAAAATTGGTGAGTTTTTTTACTTTGAACTTTTATCTTGTTCTTTTAAGTGAAATTGGTGTTTTTTTTTTAATTTGAACTTTTATTATGGTTTTTAAAGTGAAATTGGTGAGTTTTTTGACTTAGAGCTTTTGTAATGGTCTTTATAGTTAAATTGGTGAGCTTTTTAACTTGAAACTTTTGTAAATGGTCTTTATAGTGAAATTGGTGAGTTTTTTTCACTTGGAACGTTTGTCACGATTTTATAGTGAAATTAGGTAGTTTTTCAACTTTGATCTTTTGTTTTGAATTTAAGGAAAGAAATTGGTGAGTTTTTAAAATATGAACTATCGTAATGGTCTTTGTTGTGAAATTGGTTATTTTTTGACTTGGATGTTCTGTAATGGTCTTTATAGTGAAATTGGTGAGTTTTTTCACTTTCAACTTTTGTTATGGTCTTTATAGTCAAATTGGTGATATTTTTGACTTGAAACTATTGAAATGGTCTTTATAGTGAAATTGGTGAGTTTTTTCTTTTGGAACTTTTGTCATGGTTTTATAGTGAAATTGGGGAGTTTTTCAACTTTGAACATTTTTATGAGTTTTTGAGTGAAATCGATGAGCTTTTTAACATTGAACTTATATTTTGGTTTTTGTAGTGAAATTGTGAAATAGGCGAGTTGTTTAACTTAGATCTTTTATTTTGGTTTTTATAGTGAAATTGTTTATTTTTTGACTTGGAAGTTTTGTTATGGTTTTTATAGTGAAATTGTTTATTTTTTGACTTGGAAGTTTTGTTATGGTTTTTATAGTGAAATTGGTGAGTTTTTTAATTTTGAAATGTTGTTATTGTTTATAGAATAAAATTGGTGAGTTTTTTTACTTTGAACTTTTGTCTTGTTCTTTTAAGTGAAATTGGTGTTTTTTTTTAATTTGAACTTTTATTATGGTTTTTATAGTGAAATTGGTGAGTTTTTTGACTTGGAGCTTTTGTAATGGTCTCTATAGTTAAATTGGTGAGCTTTCTAACTTGAAACTTTTGTAAATGGTCTTTATAGTGAAATTGGTGAGTTTTTTTCACTTGGAACGTTTGTCCTGGTTTTATAGTGAAATTGGGTAGTTTTTCAACTTTGAACTTTTGTTTTGAATTTAAAGAAAGAAATTGGTGAGTTTTTAAAATCTGAACTATCGTAATGGTCTTTGTTGTGAAATTGGTGATTTTTTTACTTGGATGTTCTGTAATGGCCTTTATAGTGAAATTGGTGAGTTTTTTTACTTTCAACTTTTGTTATGGTCATTATAGTCAAATTGGTGATATTTTTGACTTGAAACTATTGAAAAGGTCTTTATAGTGAAACTGGTGAGTTTTTTCTTTTGGAACTTTTGTCATGGTTTTATAGTGAAATTGGGGAGTTTTTCAACTTTGAACATTTTGGTGAGTTTTTGAGTGAAATCGATGAGCTTTTTAACATTGAACTGTTATTTTAGTTTTTATAGTATAATTGTGAAATAGGCGATATTTTTCTAACTTAGATCTTTTATTTTAGTTTTAATAGTGAAATTGCTGATTTTTTGACTTGGAAATTTTATTATGGTTTTTATAGTGAAATTGGTGAGTTTTTGGACTTGGAGCTTTTGTAATGGTCTTTATAGTTAAATTGGTGAGCTTTTTAACTTGAGACTTTTTTAAATGGTCTTTATAGTGAAATTGGTGAGTTTGTTTCACTTGGAACGTTTGTCATGGTTTTATAGTGAAATTGGGTAGTTTTTCAACTTTGAACTTTTGTTATGAATTTAAAGAGTGAAATTGGTGAGTTTTTAAATTCTGAACACTCGTAATGGTTTTTGTTGTGAAATTGGTGATTTTTTGACTTGGATGTTCTGTAATGGTGTTTATAGTGAAATTGGTGATTTTTTTCACTTTCAACTTTTGTTATGGTCTTTATAGTCAAATTGGTGATATTTTCGACTTGAAACTATTGAAATGGTCTTTATAGTGAAATTGGTGAGTTTTTTCTTTTGGAACTTTTGTCATGGTTTTATAGTGAAATTGGGGAGTTTTTCAACTTTGAACATTTTTATCAGTTTTTGAGTGAAATCGATGAGCTTTTTAACATTGAACTTATATTTTGGTTTTTGTAGTGAAATTGTGAAATAGGCGAGTTGTTTAACTTAGATCTTTTATTTTGGTTTTTATAGTGAAATTGTTTATTTTTTGACTTGGAAGTTTTGTTATGGTTTTTATAGTGAAATTGTTTATTTTTTGACTTGGAAGTTTTGTTATGGGTTTTATAGTGAAATTGGTGAGTTTTTTAATTTTGAAATGTTGTTATTGTTTATAGAATAAAATTGGTGAGTTTTTTTACTTTGAACTTTTATCTTGTTCTTTTAAGTGAAATTGGTGTTTTTTTTTTAATTTGAACTTTTATTATGGTTTTTATAGTGAAATTGGTGAGTTTTTTGACTTGGAGCTTTTGTAATGGTCTTTATAGTTAAATTGGTGAGCTTTTTAACTAAACTTTTGTAAATGGTTTTTATAGTGAAATTGGTGAGTTTTTTTCACTTGGAACGTTTGTCACGATTTTATAGTGAAATTAGGTAGTTTTTCAACTTTGATCTTTTGTTTTGAATTTAAGGAAAGAAATTGGTGAGTTTTTAAAATATGAACTATCGTAATGGTCTTTGTTGTGAAATTGGTTATTTTTTGACTTGGATGTTCTGTAATGGTCTTTATAGTGAAATTGGTGAGTTTTTTAACTTTCAACTTTTGTTATGGTCTTTATAGTCAAATTGGTGATATTTTTGACTTGAAACTATTGAAATGGTCTTTATAGTGAAATTGGTGAGTTTTTTCTTTTGGAACTTTTGTCATGGTTTTATAGTGAAATTGGGGAGTTTTTCAACTTTGAACATTTTTATGAGTTTTTGAGTGAAATCGATGAGCTTTTTAACATTGAACTTATATTTTGGTTTTTGTAGTGAAATTGTGAAATAGGCGAGTTGTTTAACTTAGATCTTTTATTTTGGTTTTTATAGTGAAATTGTTTATTTTTTGACTTGGAAGTTTTGTTATGGTTTTTATAGTGAAATTGTTTATTTTTTGACTTGGAAGTTTTGTTATGGTTTTTATAGTGAAATTGGTGAGTTTTTTAATTTTGAAATGTTGTTATTGTTTATAGAATAAAATTGGTGAGTTTTTTTACTTTGAACTTTTGTCTTGTTCTTTTAAGTGAAATTGGTGTTTTTTTTAATTTGAACTTTTATTATGGTTTTTATAGTGAAATTGGTGAGTTTTTTTGACTTGGAGCTTTTGTAATGGTCTTTATAGTTAAATTGGTGAGCTTTTTAACTTAAAACTTTTGTAAATGGTCTTTATAGTGAAATTGGTGAGTTTTTTTCACTTGGAACGTTTGTCATGGTTTTATAGTGAAATTAGGTAGTTTTTCAACTTTGAACTTTTGTTTTGAATTTAAAGAAAGAAATTGGTGAGTTTTTAAAATCTGAACTATCGTAATGGTCTTTGTTGTGAAATTGGTTATTTTTTGACTTGGATGTTCTGTAATGGTCTTTATAGTGAAATTGGTGAGTTTTTTCACTTTCAACTTTTGTTATGGTCTTTATAGTTAAATTGGTAACATTTTTAACTTGAAACTATTGAAATGGTCTTTATAGTGAAATTGGTGAGTTTTTTCTTTTGGAACTTTTGTCATGGTTTTATAGTGAAATTGGGGAGTTTTTCAACTTTGAACATTTTTATGAGTTTTTGAGTGAAATCGATGAGCTTTTTAACATTGAACTTATATTTTGGTTTTTGTAGTGAAATTGTGAAATAGGCGAGTTGTTTAACTTAGATCTTTTATTTTGGTTTTTATAGTGAAATTGTTTATTTTTTGACTTTGAAGTTTTTTTATGGTTTTTATAGTGAAATTGTTTATTTTTTGACTTGGAAGTTTTGTTATGGGTTTGATAGTGAAATTGGTGAGTTTTTTAATTTTGAAATGTTGTTATTGTTTATAGAATAAAATTGGTGAGTTTTTTTACTTTGAACTTTTGTCTTGTTCTTTTAAGTGAAATTGGTGTTTTTTTTTAATTCGAACTTTTATTATGGTTTTTATAGTGAAATTGGTGAGTTTTTTTGACTTGGAGTATTTGTAATGGTCTTTATAGTTAAATTGGTGAGCTTTTTAACTTAAAACTTTTGTAAATGGTCTTTATAGTGAAATTGGTGAGTTTTTTTCACTTGGAACGTTTGTCATGGTTTTATAGTGAAATTAGGTAGTTTTTCAACTTTGAACTTTTGTTTTGAATTTAAAGAAAGAAATTGGTGAGTTTTTAAAATCTGAACTATCGTAATGGTCTTTGTTGTGAAATTGGTTATTTTTTGACTTGGATGTTCTGTAATGGTCTTTATAGTGAAATTGGTGAGTTTTTTCACTTTCAACTTTTGTTATGGTCTTTATAGTTAAATTGGTGACATTTTTAACTTGAAACTATTGAAATGGTCTTTATAGTGAAATTGGTGAGTTTTTTCTTTTGGAACTTTTGTCATGGTTTTATAGTGAAATTGGGGAGTTTTTCAACTTTGAAAAATTTGGTGAGTTTTTGAGTGAAATCGATGAGCTTTTTAACATTGAACTTTTATTTTAGTTTTTATTGTATAATTGTGAAATAGACGATATTTTTCTAACTTAGATCTTTTATTTTAGTTTTAATAGTGAAATTGCTGATTTTTTGACTTGGAAATTTTGTTTTGGTTTTTATAGTGAAATTGGTGAGTTTTTTTAAATTTGAACTGTTGTTATGGTTTATAGAATGAAATTTGTGAGTTTTTTCACTTCGAACTTTTGTTATGTTCTTTTAAGCGAAATCGATGATTCTTTTTTTAATTTTGAACTTTTATTATGGTTTTTATAGTGAAATTGGTGAGTTTTTTTGACTCGGAGCTTTTGTAATGGTCTCTATAGTTAAATTGGTGAGCTTTCTAACTTGAAACTTTTGTAAATGGTCTTTATAGTGAAATTGGTGAGTTTTTTTCACTTGGAACGTTTGTCCTGGTTTTATAGTGAAATTGGGTAGTTTTTCAACTTTGAACTTTTGTTTTGAATTTAAAGAAAGAAATTGGTGAGTTTTTAAAATCTGAACTATCGTAATGGTCTTTGTTGTGAAATTGGTGATTTTTTTACTTGGATGTTCTGTAATGGCCTTTATAGTGAAATTGGTGAGTTTTTTTACTTTCAACTTTTGTTATGGTCATTATAGTCAAATTGGTGATATTTTTGACTTGAAACTATTGAAAAGGTCTTTATAGTGAAACTGGTGAGTTTTTTCTTTTGGAACTTTTGTCATGGTTTTATAGTGAAATTGGGGAGTTTTTCAACTTTGAACATTTTGGTGAGTTTTTGAGTGAAATCGATGAGCTTTTTAACATTGAACTGTTATTTTAGTTTTTATAGTATAATTGTGAAATAGGCGATATTTTTCTAACTTAGATCTTTTATTTTAGTTTTAATAGTGAAATTGCTGATTTTTTGACTTGGAAATTTTATTATGGTTTTTATAGTGAAATTGGTGAGTTTTTGGACTTGGAGCTTTTGTAATGGTCTTTATAGTTAAATTGGTGAGCTTTTTAACTTGAGACTTTTTTAAATGGTCTTTATAGTGAAATTGGTGAGTTTGTTTCACTTGGAACGTTTGTCATGGTTTTATAGTGAAATTGGGTAGTTTTTCAACTTTGAACTTTTGTTATGAATTTAAAGAGTGAAATTGGTGAGTTTTTAAATTCTGAACACTCGTAATGGTTTTTGTTGTGAAATTGGTGATTTTTTGACTTGGATGTTCTGTAATGGTGTTTATAGTGAAATTGGTGATTTTTTTCACTTTCAACTTTTGTTATGGTCTTTATAGTCAAATTGGTGATATTTTCGACTTGAAACTATTGAAATGGTCTTTATAGTGAAATTGGTGAGTTTTTTCTTTTGGAACTTTTGTCATGGTTTTATAGTGAAATTGGGGAGTTTTTCAACTTTGAACATTTTTATCAGTTTTTGAGTGAAATCGATGAGCTTTTTAACATTGAACTTATATTTTGGTTTTTGTAGTGAAATTGTGAAATAGGCGAGTTGTTTAACTTAGATCTTTTATTTTGGTTTTTATAGTGAAATTGTTTATTTTTTGACTTGGAAGTTTTGTTATGGTTTTTATAGTGAAATTGTTTATTTTTTGACTTGGAAGTTTTGTTATGGGTTTTATAGTGAAATTGGTGAGTTTTTTAATTTTGAAATGTTGTTATTGTTTATAGAATAAAATTGGTGAGTTTTTTTACTTTGAACTTTTATCTTGTTCTTTTAAGTGAAATTGGTGTTTTTTTTTTAATTTGAACTTTTATTATGGTTTTTATAGTGAAATTGGTGAGTTTTTTGACTTGGAGCTTTTGTAATGGTCTTTATAGTTAAATTGGTGAGCTTTTTAACTAAACTTTTGTAAATGGTTTTTATAGTGAAATTGGTGAGTTTTTTTCACTTGGAACGTTTGTCACGATTTTATAGTGAAATTAGGTAGTTTTTCAACTTTGATCTTTTGTTTTGAATTTAAGGAAAGAAATTGGTGAGTTTTTAAAATATGAACTATCGTAATGGTCTTTGTTGTGAAATTGGTTATTTTTTGACTTGGATGTTCTGTAATGGTCTTTATAGTGAAATTGGTGAGTTTTTTAACTTTCAACTTTTGTTATGGTCTTTATAGTCAAATTGGTGATATTTTTGACTTGAAACTATTGAAATGGTCTTTATAGTGAAATTGGTGAGTTTTTTCTTTTGGAACTTTTGTCATGGTTTTATAGTGAAATTGGGGAGTTTTTCAACTTTGAACATTTTTATGAGTTTTTGAGTGAAATCGATGAGCTTTTTAACATTGAACTTATATTTTGGTTTTTGTAGTGAAATTGTGAAATAGGCGAGTTGTTTAACTTAGATCTTTTATTTTGGTTTTTATAGTGAAATTGTTTATTTTTTGACTTGGAAGTTTTGTTATGGTTTTTATAGTGAAATTGTTTATTTTTTGACTTGGAAGTTTTGTTATGGTTTTTATAGTGAAATTGGTGAGTTTTTTAATTTTGAAATGTTGTTATTGTTTATAGAATAAAATTGGTGAGTTTTTTTACTTTGAACTTTTGTCTTGTTCTTTTAAGTGAAATTGGTGTTTTTTTTAATTTGAACTTTTATTATGGTTTTTATAGTGAAATTGGTGAGTTTTTTTGACTTGGAGCTTTTGTAATGGTCTTTATAGTTAAATTGGTGAGCTTTTTAACTTAAAACTTTTGTAAATGGTCTTTATAGTGAAATTGGTGAGTTTTTTTCACTTGGAACGTTTGTCATGGTTTTATAGTGAAATTAGGTAGTTTTTCAACTTTGAACTTTTGTTTTGAATTTAAAGAAAGAAATTGGTGAGTTTTTAAAATCTGAACTATCGTAATGGTCTTTGTTGTGAAATTGGTTATTTTTTGACTTGGATGTTCTGTAATGGTCTTTATAGTGAAATTGGTGAGTTTTTTCACTTTCAACTTTTGTTATGGTCTTTATAGTTAAATTGGTAACATTTTTAACTTGAAACTATTGAAATGGTCTTTATAGTGAAATTGGTGAGTTTTTTCTTTTGGAACTTTTGTCATGGTTTTATAGTGAAATTGGGGAGTTTTTCAACTTTGAACATTTTTATGAGTTTTTGAGTGAAATCGATGAGCTTTTTAACATTGAACTTATATTTTGGTTTTTGTAGTGAAATTGTGAAATAGGCGAGTTGTTTAACTTAGATCTTTTATTTTGGTTTTTATAGTGAAATTGTTTATTTTTTGACTTTGAAGTTTTTTTATGGTTTTTATAGTGAAATTGTTTATTTTTTGACTTGGAAGTTTTGTTATGGGTTTGATAGTGAAATTGGTGAGTTTTTTAATTTTGAAATGTTGTTATTGTTTATAGAATAAAATTGGTGAGTTTTTTTACTTTGAACTTTTGTCTTGTTCTTTTAAGTGAAATTGGTGTTTTTTTTTAATTCGAACTTTTATTATGGTTTTTATAGTGAAATTGGTGAGTTTTTTTGACTTGGAGTATTTGTAATGGTCTTTATAGTTAAATTGGTGAGCTTTTTAACTTAAAACTTTTGTAAATGGTCTTTATAGTGAAATTGGTGAGTTTTTTTCACTTGGAACGTTTGTCATGGTTTTATAGTGAAATTAGGTAGTTTTTCAACTTTGAACTTTTGTTTTGAATTTAAAGAAAGAAATTGGTGAGTTTTTAAAATCTGAACTATCGTAATGGTCTTTGTTGTGAAATTGGTTATTTTTTGACTTGGATGTTCTGTAATGGTCTTTATAGTGAAATTGGTGAGTTTTTTCACTTTCAACTTTTGTTATGGTCTTTATAGTTAAATTGGTGACATTTTTAACTTGAAACTATTGAAATGGTCTTTATAGTGAAATTGGTGAGTTTTTTCTTTTGGAACTTTTGTCATGGTTTTATAGTGAAATTGGGGAGTTTTTCAACTTTGAAAAATTTGGTGAGTTTTTGAGTGAAATCGATGAGCTTTTTAACATTGAACTTTTATTTTAGTTTTTATTGTATAATTGTGAAATAGACGATATTTTTCTAACTTAGATCTTTTATTTTAGTTTTAATAGTGAAATTGCTGATTTTTTGACTTGGAAATTTTGTTTTGGTTTTTATAGTGAAATTGGTGAGTTTTTTTAAATTTGAACTGTTGTTATGGTTTATAGAATGAAATTTGTGAGTTTTTTCACTTCGAACTTTTGTTATGTTCTTTTAAGCGAAATCGATGATTCTTTTTTTAATTTTGAACTTTTATTATGGTTTTTATAGTGAAATTGGTGAGTTTTTTTGACTCGGAGCTTTTGTAATGGTCTTTATAGTTAAATTGGTGAGCTTTCTAACTTGAAACGTTTGTAAATGGTCTTTATAGTGAAACTGGTGAGTTTGTTTCACTTGGAACGTTTGTCATGGTTTTATAGTGAAATTGGGTAGTTTTTCAACTTTGAACTTTTGTTATGAATTTAAAGAGTGAAATTGGTGAGTTTTTTAAATCTGAACTCTCATAATGATCTTTGTTGTGAAATTGGTGATTTTTTTACTTGGATGTTCTGTAATGGCCTTTATAGTGAAATTGGTGAGTTTTTTTACTTTCAACTTTTGTTATGGTCTTTACAGTCAAATTGGTGATATTTTTGACTTGAAACTATTGAAATGGTCTTTATAGTGAAACTGGTGAGTTTTTTCTTTTGGAACTTTTGTCATGGTTTTATAGTGAAATTGGGGAGTTTTTCAACTTTGAACATTTTGGTGAGTTTTTGAGTGAAATCGATGAGCTTTTTAACATTGAACTTTTATTTTAGTTTTTATAGTATAATTGTGAAATAGGCGATATTTTTCTAACTTAGATCTTTTATTTTAGTTTTAATAGTGAAATTGCTGATTTTTTGACTTGGAAAGTTTATTATGGTTTTTATAGTGAAATTGGTGAGTTTTTGGACTTGGAGCTTTTGTAATGGTCTTTATAGTTAAATTGGTGAGCTTTTTAACTTGAGATTTTTGTAAATGGTCTTTATAGTGAAATTGGTGAGTTTGTTTCACTTGGAACGCTTCTCATGGTTTTATAGTGAAATTGGGTAGTTTTTCAACTTTGAACTTTTGTTATGAATTTAAAGAGTGAAATTGGTGAGTTTTTAAATTCTGAACTCTCGTAATGGTCTTTGTTGTGAAATTGGTGATTTTTTGACTTGGATGTTCTGTAATGGTGTTTATAGTGAAATTGGTGAGTTTTTTCACTTTCAACTTTTGTTATGGTCTTTATAGTCAAATTGGTGATATTTTCGACTTGAAACTATTGAAATGGTCTTTATAGTGAAATTGGTGAGTTTTTTCTTTTGGAACTTTTGTCATGGTTTTATAGTGAAATTGGGGAGTTTTTCAACTTTGAACATTTTTATGAGTTTTTGAGTGAAATCGATGAGCTTTTTAACATTGAACTTATATTTTGGTTTTTGTAGTGAAATTGTGAAATAGGCGAGTTGTTTAACTTAGATATTTTATTTTGGTTTTTATAGTGAAATTGTTTATTTTTTGACTTGGAAGTTTTGTTATGGTTTTTATAGTGAAATTGTTTATTTTTTGACTTGGAAGTTTTGTTATGGGTTTTATAGTGAAATTGGTGAGTTTTTTAATTTTGAAATGTTGTTATTGTTTATAGAATAAAATTGGTGAGTTTTTTTACTTTGAACTTTTATCTTGTTCTTTTAAGTGAAATTGGTGTTTTTTTTTTAATTTGAACTTTTATTATGGTTTTTATAGTGAAATTGGTGGGTTTTTTGACTTAGAGCTTTTGTAATGGTCTTTATAGTTAAATTGGTGAGCTTTTTAACTTGAAACTTTTGTAAATGGTCTTTATAGTGAAATTGGTGAGTTTTTTTCACTTGGAACGTTTGTCATGGTTTTATAGTGAAATTAGGTAGTTTTTCAACTTTGAACTTATGTTTTGAATTTAAAGAAAGAAATTGGTGAGTTTTTAAAATCTGAACTATCGTAATGGTCTTTGTTGTGAAATTGGTTATTTTTTGACTTGGATGTTCTGTAATGGTCTTTATAGTGAAATTGGTGAGTTTTTTCACTTTCAACTTTTGTTATGGTCTTTATAGTTAAATTGGTGACACTTTTAACTTGAAACTATTGAAATGGTCTTTATAGTGAAATTGGTGAGTTTTTTCTTTTGGAACTTTTGTCATGGTTTTATAGTGAAATTGGGGAGTTTTTCAACTTTGAAAATTTTGGTGAGTTTTTGAGTGAAATCGATGAGCTTTTTAACATTGAACTTTTATTTTAGTTTTTATTGTATAATTGTGAAATAGACGATATTTTTCTAACTTAGATCTTTTATTTTAGTTTTAATAGTGAAATTGCTGATTTTTTGACTTGGAAATTTTGTTTTGGTTTTTATAGTGAAATTGGTGAGTTTTTTTAAATTTGAACTGTTGTTATGGTTTATAGAATGAAATTTGTGAGTTTTTTCACTTCGAACTTTTGTTATGTTCTTTTAAGCGAAATTGATGATTTTTTTTTTAATTTTGAACTTTTATTATGGTTTTTATAGTGAAATTGGTGAGTTTTTTTGACTCGGAGCTTTTGTAATGGTCTCTATAGTTAAATTGGTGAGCTTTCTAACTTGAAACTTTTGTAAATGGTCTTTATAGTGAAATTGGTGAGTTTGTTTCACTTGGAACGTTTGTCATGGTTTTATAGTGAAATTGGGTAGTTTTTCAACTTTGAACTTTTGTTATGAATTTAAAGTGTGAAATTGGTGAGTTTTTAAAATCTGAACTCTCATAATGATCTTTGTTGTGAAATTGGTGATTTTTTTACTTGGATGTTCTGTAATGGCCTTTATAGTGAAATTGGTGAGTTTTTTTTGCTTTCAACTTTTGTTATGGTCATTATAGTCAAATTGGTGATATTTTTGACTTGAAACTATTGAAATGGTCTTTATAGTGAAACTGGTGAGTTTTTTCTTTTGGAACTTTTGTCATGGTTTTATAGTGAAATTGGGGAGTTTTTCAACTTTGAACATTTTGGTGAGTTTTTGAGTGAAATCGATGAGCTTTTTAACATTGAAATGTTATTTTAGTTTTTATAGTATAATTGTGAAATAGGCGATATTTTTCTAACTTAGATCTTTTATTTTAGTTTTAATAGTGAAATTGCTGATTTTTTGACTTGGAAATTTTATTATGGTTTTTATAGTGAAATTGGTGAGTTTTTGGACATGGAGCTTTTGTAATGGTCTTTATAGTTAAATTGGTGAGCTTTTTAACTTGAGACTTTTTTAAATGGTCTTTATAGTGAAATTGGTGAGTTTGTTTCACTTGGAACGTTTGTCATGGTTTTATAGTGAAATTGGGTAGTTTTTCAACTTTGAACTTTTGTTATGAATTTAAAGAGTGAAATTGGTGAATTTTTAAATTCTGAACTCTCGTAATGGTCTTTGTTGTGAAATTGGTGATTTTTTGACTTGGATGTTCTGTAATGGTGTTTATACTGAAATTGGTGAGTTTTTTCACTTTCAACTTTTGTTATGGTCTTTATAGTCAAATTGGTGATATTTTTGACTTGAAACTATTGAAATGGTCTTTATAGTGAAATTGGTGAGTTTTTTCTTTTGGAACTTTTGTCATGGTTTTATAGTGAAATTGGGGAGTTTTTCAACTTTGAACATTTTTATCAGTTTTTGAGTGAAATCGATGAGCTTTTTAACATTGAACTTATATTTTGGTTTTTGTAGTGAAATTGTGAAATAGGCGAGTTGTTTAACTTAGATCTTTTATTTTGGTTTTTATAGTGAAATTGTTTATTTTTTGACTTGGAAGTTTTGTTATGGTTTTTATAGTGAAATTGTTTATTTTTTGACTTGGAAGTTTTGTTATGGGTTTTATAGTGAAATTGGTGAGTTTTTTAATTTTGAAATGTTGTTATTGTTTATAGAATAAAATTGGTGAGTTTTTTTACTTTGAACTTTTATCTTGTTCTTTTAAGTGAAATTGGTGTTTTTTTTTTAATTTGAACTTTTATTATGGTTTTTATAGTGAAATTGGTGAGTTTTTTGACTTGGAGCTTTTGTAATGGTCTTTATAGTTAAATTGGTGAGCTTTTTAACTTAAAACTTTTGTAAATGGTCTTTATAGTGAAATTGGTGAGTTTTTTTCACTTGGAACGTTTGTCACGATTTTATAGTGAAATTAGGTAGTTTTTCAACTTTGATCTTTTGTTTTGAATTTAAGGAAAGAAATTGGTGAGTTTTTAAAATATGAACTATCGTAATGGTCTTTGTTGTGAAATTGGTTATTTTTTGACTTGGATGTTCTGTAATGGTCTTTATAGTGAAATTGGTGAGTTTTTTCACTTTCAACTTTTGTTATGGTCTTTATAGTTAAATTGGTGACATTTTTAACTTGAAACTATTGAAATGGTCTTTATAGTGAAATTGGTGAGTTTTTTCTTTTGGAACTTTTGTCATGGTTTTATAGTGAAATTGGGGAGTTTTTCAACTTTGAAAATTTTGGTGAGTTTTTGAGTGAAATCGATGAGCTTTTTAACATTGAACTTTTATTTTAGTTTTTATTGTATAATTGTGAAATAGACGATATTTTTATAACTTAGATCTTTTATTTTAGTTTTAATAGTGAAATTGCTGATTTTTTGACTTGGAAATTTTGTTTTGGTTTTTATAGTGAAATTGGTGAGTTTTTTTAACTTTGAACTGTTGTTATGGTTTATAGAATGAAATTTGTGAGTATTTTCACTTCGAACTTTTGTTATGTTCTTTTAAGCGAAATCGATGATTCTTTTTTTAATTTTGAACTTTTATTATGGTTTTTATAGTGAAATTGGTGAGTTTTTTTTACTTGGAGCTTTTGTAATGGTCTCTATAGTTAAATTGGTGAGCTTTCTAACTTGAAACTTTTGTAAATGGTCTTTATAGTGAAATTGGTGAGTTTGTTTCACTTGGAACGTTTGTCCTGGTTTTATAGTGAAATTGGGTAGTTTTTCAACTTTGAACTTTTGTTATGAATTTAAAGTGTGAAATTGGTGAGTTTTTAAAATCTGAACTCTCATAATGGTCTTTGTTGTGAAATTGGTGATTTTTTGACTTGGATGTTCTGTAATGGCCTTTATAGTGAAATTGGTGAGTTTTTTTACTTTCAACTTTTGTTATGGTCATTATAGTCAAATTGGTGATATTTTTGACTTGAAACTATTGAAATGGTCTTTATAGTGAAACTGGTGAGTTTTTTCTTTTGGAACTTTTGTCATGATTTTATAGTGAAATTGGGGAGTTTTTCAACTTTGAACATTTTGGTGAGTTTTTGAGTGAAATCGATGAGCTTTTTAACATTGAACTGTTATTTTAGTTTTTATAGTATAATTGTGAAATAGGTGATATTTTTCTAACTTAGATCTTTTATTTTAGTTTTAATAGTGAAATTGCTGATTTTTTGACTTGGAAATTTTATTATGGTTTTTATAGTGAAATTGGTGAGTTTTTGGACTTGGAGCTTTTGTAATGGTCTTTATAGTTAAATTGGTGAGCTTTTTAACTTGAGACTTTTTTAAATGGTCTTTATAGTGAAATTGGTGAGTTTGTTTCACTTGGAACGTTTGTCATGGTTTTATAGTGAAATTGGGTAGTTTTTCAACTTTGAACTTTTGTTATGAATTTAAAAAGTGAAATTGGTGAGTTTTTAAATTCTGAACTCTCGTAATGGTCTTTGTTGTGAAATTGGTGATTTTTTGACTTAGATGTTCTGTAATGGTGTTTATAGTGAAATTGGTGAGTTTTTTCACTTTCAACTTTTGTTATGGTCTTTATAGTCAAATTGGTGATATTTTTGACTTGAAACTATTGAAATGGTCTTTATAGTGAAATTGGTGAGTTTTTTCTTTTGGAACTTTTGTCATGGTTTTATAGTGAAATTGGGGAGTTTTTCAACTTTGAACATTTTTATGAGTTTTTGAGTGAAATCGATGAGCTTTTTAACATTGAACTTATATTTTGGTTTTTATAGTGAAATTGTTTATTTTTTGACTAGGAAGTTTTGTTATGGTTTTTATAGTGAAATTGTTTATTTTTTGACTTGGAAGTTTTGTTATGGTTTTTATAGTGAAATTGGTGAGTTTTTTAATTTTGAAATGTTATTGTTTATAGAATAAAATTGGTGAGTTTTTTTACTTTGAACTTTTTTCTTGTTCTTTTAAGTGAAATTGGTGTTTTTTTTTTTAATTTGAACTTTTATTATGGTTTTTATAGTGAAATTGGTGTGTTTTTTGACTTGGAGCTTTTGTAATGGTCTTTATAGTTAAATTGGTGAGCTTTTTAAATTAAAACTTTTGTAAATGGTCTTTATAGTGAAATTGGTGAGTTTTTTTCACTTGGAACGTTTGTCATGGTTTTATAGTGAAATTAGGTAGTTTTTCAACTTTGAACTTTTGTTTTGAATTTAAAGAAAGAAATTGGTGAGTTTTTAAAATCTGAACTATCGTAATGGTCTTTGTTGTGAAATTGGTTATTTTTTGACTTAGATGTTCTGTAATGGTTTTTATAGTGAAATTGGTGAGTTTTTTCACTTTCAACTTTTGCTATGGTCTTTATAGTTAAATTGGTGACATTTTTAACTTGAAACTATTGAAATGGTCTTTATAGTGAAATTGGTGAGTTTTTTCTTTTGGAACTTTTGTCATGGTTTTATAGTGAAATTGGGGAGTTTTTCAACTTTGAAAATTTTGGTGTGTTTTTGAGTGAAATCGATGAGCTTTTTAACATTGAACTTTTATTTTAGTTTTTATTGTATCATTGTGAAATAGAGGATATTTTTCTAACTTAGATCTTTTATTTTAGTTTTAATAGTGAAATTGCTGATTTTTTGACTTGGAAATTTTGTTTTGGTTTTTATAGTGAAATTGGTGAGTTTTTTTAACTTTGAACTGTTGTTATGGTTTATAGAATGAAATTTGTGAGTATTTTCACTTCGAACTTTTGTTATGTTCTTTTAAGCGAAATCGATGATTCTTTTTTTAATTTTGAACTTTTATTATGGTTTTTATAGTGAAATTGGTGAGTTTTTTTGACTTGGAGCTTTTGTAATGGCCTCTATAGTTAAATTGGTGAGCTTTCTAACTTGAAACTTTTGTAAATGGTCTTTATAGTGAAATTGGTGAGTTTGTTTCACTTGGAACGTTTGTCATGGTTTTATAGTGAAATTGGGTAGTTTTTCAACTTTGAACTTTTGTTATGAATTTAAAGTGTGAAATTGGTGAGTTTTTAAAATCTGAACTCTCATAATGGTCTTTGTTGTGAAATTGGTGATTTTTTGACTTGGATGTTCTGTAATGGTCTTTATAGTGAAAATGGTGAGTTTTTTTACTTTCAACTTTTGTTATGGTCATTATAGTCAAATTGGTGATATTTTTGACTTGAAACTATTGAAATGGTCTTTATAGTGAAACTGGTGAGTTTTTTCTTTTGGAACTTTTGTCATGGTTTTATAGTGAAATTGGGGAGTTTTTCAACTTTGAACATTTTGGTGAGTGTTTGAGTGAAATCGATGAGCTTTTTAACATTGAACTTTTATTTTAGTTTTTATCGTATAATTGTGAAATAGGCGATATTTTTCTAACTTAGATCTTTTATTTTAGTTTTAATAGTGAAATTGCTGATTTTTTGACTTGGAAATTTTATTATGGTTTTTATAGTGAAATTTGTGAGTTTTTTGTCTTGGAGCTTTTGTAATGGTCTTTATAGTTAAATTGGTGAGCTTTCCAACTTGAAACTTTTGTAAATGGTCTTTATAGTGAAATTGGTGAGTTTGTTTCACTTGGAACGTTTGTCATGGTTTTATAGTGAAATTGGGTAGTTTTTCAACTTTGAACTTTTGTTATGAATTTAAAAAGTGAAATTGGTGAGTTTTTAAATTCTGAACTCTCGTAATGGTCTTTGTTGTGAAATTGGTGATTTTTTGACTTGGATGTTCTGTAATGGTGTTTATAGTGAAATTGGTGAGTTTTTTAACTTTCAACTTTTGTTATGGTCTTTATAGTCAAATTGGTGATATTTTTGACTTGAACAATTGAAATGGTTTTTATAGTGAAATTGGTGAGTTTTTTCTTTTGGAACTTTTGTCATGGTTTTATAGTGAAATTGGGGAGTTTTTCAACTTTGAACATTTTTATCAGTTTTTGAGTGAAATCAATGAGCTTTTTAACATTGAACTTATATTTTGGTTTTTATAGTGAAATTGTGAAATAGGCGAGTTGTTTAACTCAGATCTTTTATTTTGGTTTTTATAGTGAAATTGTTTATTTTTTGACTTGGAAGTTTTGTTATGGTTTTTATAGTGAAATTGTTTATTTTTTGACTTGGAAGTTTTGTTATGGTTTTTATAGTGAAATTGGTGAGTTTTTTAACTTTGAAATGTTGTTATTGTTTATAGAATAAAATTGGTGAGTTTTTTTACTTTGAACTTTTTTCTTGTTCTTTTAAGTGAAATTGGTGTTTTTTTTTTAATTTGAACTTTTATTATGGTTTTTATAGTGAAATTGGTGAGTTTTTTTTTTAACTTGGAGCTTTTGTAATGGTCTTTATAGTTAAATTGGTGAGCTTTCTAACTTGAAACTTTTATAAATGGTCTTTATAGTGAAATTGGTGAGTTTGTTTCACTTGGAACGTTTGTCATGGTTTTATAGTGAAATTGGGTAGTTTTTCAACTTTGAACTTTTGTTATGAATTTAAAGAGTGAAATTGGTGAGTTTTTAAAATCTGAACTCTCCTAATGGTCTTTGTTGTGAAATTGGTGATTTTTTGACTTGGATGTTCTGTAATGGCCTTTATAGTGAAATTGGTGAGTTTTTTTACTTTCAACTTTTGTTATGGTCTTTATAGTCAAATTGGTGATATTTTTGATTTGAAACTATTGAAATGGTCTTTATAGTGAAACTGTTGAGTTTTTTCTTTTGGAACTTTTGTCATGGTTTTATGGTGAAATTGGGGAGTTTTTCAACTTTGAACATTTCGGTGAGTTTTTGAGTGAAATCGATGAGCTTTTTAACATTGAACTTATATTTTGGTTTTTATAGTGAAATTGTGAAATAGGCGAGTTGTTTAACTTATATCTTTTATTTTGGTTTTTATAGTGAAATTGTTTATTTTTTGACTTGGAAATTTTGTTATGGTTTTTATAGTGAAATTGTTTATTTTTTGACTTGGAAGTTTTGTTATGGTTTTTATAGTGAAATTGGTGAGTTTTTTAACTTTGAAATTTTGTTATTGTTTATAGAATGAAATTGGTGAGTTTTTTTACTTTGAACTTTTGTCTTGTTCTTTTAAGTGAAATTGGTGTTTTTTTTTTAATTTGAACTTTTATTATGGTTTTTATAGTGAAATTGGTGAGTTTTTTTGAATTGGAGCTTTTGTAATGGTCTTTATGGTTAAATTGGTGAGCTTTCTAACTTGAAACTTTTGTAAATGGTCTTTATAGTGAAATTGGTGAGTTTGTTTCACTTGGAACGTTTGTCATAGTTTTATAGTGAAATTGGGTAATTTTTCAACTTTGAACTTTTGTTCTGAATTTAAAGAGTGAAATTGGTGAGTTTTTAAAATCTGAACTCTCATAATGGTCTTTGTTGTGAAATTGGTGATTTTTTGACTTGGATGTTCTGTAATGGCCTTTATAGTGAAATTGGTGAGTTTTTTTACTTTCAACTTTTGTTATGGTCTTTATAGTCAAATTGGTGATATTTTTGACTTAAAACTATTGAAATGGGTTTTATAGTGAAACTGGTGAGTTTTTTCTTTTGGAACTTTTGTCATGGTTTTATAGTGAAATTGGGGAGTTTTTCAACTTTGAACATTTTGGTGAGTTTTTGAGTGAAATCGATGAGCTTTTTAACATTGAACTTTTATTTTAGTTTTTATAGTATAATTGTGAAATACGCGATATTTTTCTAACTTAGATCTTTTATTTTAGTTTTAATAGTGAAATTGCTGATTTTTTGACTTGGAAATTTTGTTATGGTTTTTATAGTGAAATTGGTGAGTTTTTTTAACTTTGAACTGTTGTTATGGTTTATAGAATGAAATTTGTGAGATTTTTCACTTTGAACTTTTGTTATGTTCTTTTAAGCGAAATTGATGATTCTTTTTTTAATTTTGAACTTTTATTATGGTTTTTATAGTGAAATTGGTGAGTTTTTGGACTTGGAGCTTTTGTAATGGTCTTTATAGTTAAATTGGTGAGCTTTTTAACTTGAGACTTTTGTAAATGGTCTTTATAGTGAAATTGGTGAGTTTGTTTCACTTGGAACGTTTGTCATGGTTTTATAGTGAAATTGGGTAGTTTTTCAACTTTGAACTTTTGTTATGAATTTAAAGAGTGAAATTGGTGAGTTTTTAAATTCTAAACTCTCGTAATGGTCTTTGTTGTGAAATTGGTGATTTTTTGACTTGGATGTTCTGTAATGTTGTTTATAGTGAAATTGGTGAGTTTTTTCACTTTCAACTTTTGTTATGGTCTTTATAGTGAAATTGATGATATTTTTGACTTGAAACTATTGAAATGGTCTTTATAGTGAAATTGGTGAGTTTTTTCTTTTGGAACTTTTGTCATGGTTTTATAGTGAAATTGGGGAGTTTTTCAACTTTGAACATTTTGGTGAGTTTTTGAGTGAAATCGATGAGCTTTTTAACATTGAACTTTTATTTTAGTTTTTATAGTATAATTGTGAAATAGGCGATATTTTTCTAACTTATATCTTTTATTTTAGTTTTAATAGTGAAATTGCTGATTTTTTGACTTGGAAATTTTATTATGGTTTTTATAGTGAAATTGGTGAGTTATTTGTCTTGGAGCTTTTGTAATGGTCTTTATAGTTAAATTGGTGAGCTTTCCAACTTGAAACTTTTGTAAATGGTCTTTATAGTGAAATTGGTGAGTTTGTTTCACTTGGAACGTTTGTCATGGTTTTATAGTGAAATTGGGTAGTTTTTCAACTTTGAACTTTTGTTATGAATTTAAAAAGTGAAATTGGTGAGTTTTTAAATTCTGAACTCTCGTAATGGTCTTTGTTGTGAAATTGGTGATTTTTTGACTTGGATGTTCTGTAATGGTGTTTATAGTGAAATTGGTGAGTTTTTTAACTTTCAACTTTTGTTATGGTCTTTATAGTCAAATTGGTGATATTTTTGACTTGAACAATTGAAATGGTTTTTATAGTGAAATTGGTGAGTTTTTTCTTTTGGAACTTTTGTCATGGTTTTATAGTGAAATTGGGGAGTTTTTCAACTTTGAACATTTTTATGAGTTTTTGAGTGAAATCAATGAGCTTTTTAACATTGAACTTATATTTTGGTTTTTATAGTGAAATTGTGAAATAGGCGAGTTGTTTAACTCAGATCTTTTATTTTGGTTTTTATAGTGAAATTGTTTATTTTTTGACTTGGAAGTTTTGTTATGGTTTTTATAGTGAAATTGTTTATTTTTTGACTTGGAAGTTTTGTTATGGTTTTTATAGTGAAATTGGTGAGTTTTTTAACTTTGAAATGTTGTTATTGTTTATAGAATAAAATTGGTGAGTTTTTTTACTTTGAACTTTTTTCTTGTTCTTTTAAGTGAAATTGGTGTTTTTTTTTAATTTGAACTTTTATTATGGTTTTTATAGTGAAATTGGTGAGTTTTTTTGACTTGGAGCTTTTGTAATGGTCTTTATAGTTAAATTGGTGAGCTTTCTAACTTGAAACTTTTATAAATGGTCTTTATAGTGAAATTGGTGAGTTTGTTTCACTTGGAACGTTTGTCATGGTTTTATAGTGAAATTGGGTAGTTTTTCAACTTTGAACTTTTGTTATGAATTTAAAGAGTGAAATTGGTGAGTTTTTAAAATCTGAACTCTCCTAATGGTCTTTGTTGTGAAATTGGTGATTTTTTGACTTGGATGTTCTGTAATGGCCTTTATAGTGAAATTGGTGAGTTTTTTTACTTTCAACTTTTGTTATGGTCTTTATAGTCAAATTGGTGATATTTTTGACTTGAAACTATTGAAATGGTCTTTATAGTGAAACTGTTGAGTTTTTTCTTTTGGAACTTTTGTCATGGTTTTATGGTGAAATTGGGGAGTTTTTCAACTTTGAACATTTCGGTGAGTTTTTGAGTGAAATCGATGAGTTTTTTAACATTGAACTTATATTTTGGTTTTTATAGTGAAATTGTGAAATAGGCGAGTTTTTTAACTTATATCTTTTATTTTGGTTTTTATAGTGAAATTGTTTATTTTTTGACTTGGAAATTTTGTTATGGTTTTTATAGTGAAATTGTTTATTTTTTGACTTGGAAGTTTTGTTATGGTTTTTATAGTGAAATTGGTGAGTTTTTTAACTTTGAAATGTTGTTATTGTTTATAGAATGAAATTGGTGAGTTTTTTTACTTTCAACTTTTGTCTTGTTCTTTTAAGTGAAATTGGTGTTTTTTTTTTAATTTGAACTTTTATTATGGTTTTTATAGTGAAATTGGTGAGTTTTTTTGAATTGGAGCTTTTGTAATGGTCTTTATAGTTAAATTGGTGAGCTTTCTAACTTGAAACTTTTGTAAATGGTCTTTATAGTGAAATTGGTGAGTTTGTTTCACTTGGAACGTTTGTCATAGTTTTATAGTGAAATTGGGTAATTTTTCAACTTTGAACTTTTGTTTTGAATTTAAAGAGTGAAATTGGTGAGTTTTTAAAATCTGAACTCTCATAATGGTCTTTGTTGTGAAATTGGTGATTTTTTGACTTGGATGTTCTGTAATGGCCTTTATAGTGAAATTGGTGAGTTTTTTTTACTTTCAACTTTTGTTATGGTCTTTATAGTCAAGTTGGTGATATTTTTGACTTAAAACTATTGAAATGGGTTTTATAGTGAAACTGGTGAGTTTTTTCTTTTGGAACTTTTGTCATGGTTTTATAGTGAAATTGGGGAGTTTTTCAACTTTGAACATTTTGGTGAGTTTTTGAGTGAAATCGATGAGCTTTTTAACATTGAACTTTTATTTTAGTTTTTATAGTATAATTGTGAAATACGCGATATTTTTCTAACTTAGATCTTTTGTTTTAGTTTTAATAGTGAAATTGCTGATTTTTTGACTTGGAAATTTTGTTATGGTTTTTATAGTGAAATTGGTGAGTTTTTTTAACTTTGAACTGTTGTTATGGTTTATAGAATGAAATTTGTGAGATTTTTCACTTTGAACTTTTGTTATGTTCTTTTAAGCGAACTTGATGATTCTTTTTTTAATTTTGAACTTTTATTATGGTTTTTATAGTGAAATTGGTGAGTTTTTGGACTTGGAGCTTTTGTAATGGTCTTTATAGTTAAATTGGTGAGCTTATTAACTTGAGACTTTTGTAAATGGTCTTTATAGTGAAATTGGTGAGTTTGTTTCACTTGGAACGTTTGTCATGGTTTTATAGTGAAATTGGGTAGTTTTTCAACTTTGAACTTTTGTTATGAATTTAAAGAGTGAAATTGGTGAGTTTTTAAATTCTAAACTCTCGTAATGGTCTTTGTTGTGAAATTGGTGATTTTTTGACTTGGATGTTCTGTAATGTTGTTTATAGTGAAATTGGTGAGTTTTTTCACTTTCAACTTTTGTTATGGTCTTTATAGTGAAATTGATGATATTTTTGACTTGAAACTATTGAAATGGTCTTTATAGTGAAATTGGTGAGTTTTTTCTTTTGGAACTTTTGTCATGGTTTTATAGTGAAATTGGGGAGTTTTTCAACTTTGAACATTTTTATGAGTTTTTGAGTGAAATCGATGAGCTTTTTAACATTGAACTTATATTTTGGTTTTTATAGTGAAATTGTGAAATAGGCGAGTTTTTAACTTAGATCTTTTATTTTGGTTTTTATAGTGAAATTGTTTATTTTTTGACTTGGAAGTTTTGTTATGGTTTTTATAGTGAAATTGGTGAGTTTTTTAACTTTGAAATGTTGTTATTGTTTATAGAATAAAATTGGCGAGTTTTTTTACTTTGAACTTTTGTCTTGTTCTTTTAAGTGAAATTGGTGTTTTTTTTTTTAATTTGAACTTTTATTATGGTTTTTATAGTGAAATTGGTGAGTTTTTTGACTTGGAGCTTTTGTAATGGTCTTTATAGTTAAACTGGTGAGCTTTTTAACTTAAAACTTTTGTAAATGGTCTTTATAGTGAAATTGGTGAGTTTTTTTCACTTGGAACGTTTGTCATGGTTTTATAGTGAAATTAGGTAGTTTTTCAACTTTGAACTTTTGTTTTGAATTTAAAGAGAGAAATTGGTGAGTTTTTAAAATCTGAACTATCGTAATGGTCTTTGTTGTGAAATTGGTTATTTTTTGACTTGGATGTTCTGTAATGGTCTTTATAGTGAAATTGGTGAGTTTTTTCACTTTCAACTTTTGTTATGGTCTTTATAGTTAAATTGGTGACATTTTTAACTTGAAACTATTGAAATGGTCTTTATAGTGAAACTGGTGAGTTTTTTCTTTTGGAACTTTTGTTATGGTTTTATAGTGAAATTGGGGAGTTTTTCAACTTTGAACATTTTGGTGAGTTTTTGAGTGAAATCGATGAGCTTTTTAACATTGAACTTTTATTTTAGTTTTTATAGTATAATTGTGAAATAGGCGATATTTTTCTAACTTAGATCTTTTATTTTAGTTTTAATAATGAAATTGATGATTTTTTGACTTGGAAATTTTGTTATGGTTTTTATAGTGAAATTGGTGAGTTTTTTTAACTTTGAACTGTTGTTATGGTTTATAGAATGAAATTTGTGAGATTTTTCACTTTGAACTTTTGTTTTGTTCTTTTATGCGAAATTGATGATTCTTTTTTTAATTTTGAACTTTTATTATGGTTTTTATAGTGAAATTTGTGAGTTTTTGGACTTGGAGCTTTTGTAATGGTCTTTATAGTTAAATTGGTGAGCTTTTTAACTTGAGACTTTTGTAAATGGTCTTTATAGTGAAATTGGTGAGTTTGTTTCACTTGGAACGTTTGTCATGGTTTTATAGTGAAATTGGGTAGTTTTTCAACTTTGAACTTTTGTTATGAATTTAAAGAGTGAAATTGGTGAGTTTTTAAATTCTGAACTCTCGTAATGGTCTTTGTTGTGAAATTGGTGATTTTTTGACTTGGATGTTCTGTAATGGTGTTTATAGTGAAATTGGTTAGTTTTTTCACTTTCAACTTTTGTTATGGTCTTTATAGTGAAAATGATGATATTTTTGACTTGAAACTATTGAAATGGTCTTTATAGTGAAATTGGTGAGTTTTTTCTTTTGGAACTTTTGTCATGGTTTTATAGTGAAATTGGGGAGTTTTTCAACTTTGAACATTTTTATGAGTTTTTGAGTGAAATCTATGAGCTTTTTAACATTGAACTTATATTTTGGTTTTTATAGTGAAATTGTGAAATAGGCGAGTTGTTTAACTTAGATCTTTTATTTTGGTTTTTATAGTGAAATTGTTTATTTTTTGACTTGGAAGTTTTAATATGGTTTTTATAGTGAAATTGTTTATTTTTTGACTTGGAAGTTTTGTTATGGTTTTTATAGTGAAATTGGTGAGTTTTTTAACTTTGAAATGTTGTTATTGTTTATAGAATAAAATTGGTGAGTTTTTTTACTTTGAACTTTTGTCTTGTTCTTTTAAGTGAAATTGGTGTTTTTTTTTTTAATTTGAACTTTTATTATGGTTTTTATAGTGAAATTGGTGAGTTTTTTTTGACTTGGAGCTTTTGTAATGGTCTTTATAGTTAAATTGGTGAGCTTTTTAACTTAAAACTTTTGTAAATGGTCTTTGTAGTGAAATTGGTGAGTTTTTTTCACTTGGAACGTTTGTCATGGTTTTATAGTGAAATTAGGTAGTTTTTAAACTTTGACCTTTTGTTTTGAATTTAAAGAGAGAAATTGGTGAGTTTTTAAAATCTGAACTATCGTAATGGTCTTTGTTGTGAAATTGGTTATTTTTTGACTTGGATGTTCTGTAATGGTCTTTATAGTGAAATTGGTGAGTTTTTTCACTTTCAACTTTTGTTATGGTCTTTATAGTTAAATTGGTGACATTTTTAACTTGAAACTATTGAAATGGTCTTTATAGTGAAACTGGTGAGTTTTTTCTTTTGGAACTTTTGTCATGGTTTTATAGTGAAATTGGGGAGTTTTTCAACTTTGAACATTTTGGTGAGTTTTTGAGTGAAATCGATGAGCTTTTTAACATTGAACTTTTATTTTAGTTTTAATAGTATAATTGTGAAATAGGCGATATTTTTCTAACTTAGATCTTTTATTTTAGTTTTAATAGTGAAATTGCTGATTTTTTGACTTGGAAATTTTGTTATGGTTTTTATAGTGAAATTGGTGAGTTTTTTTAACTTTGAACTGTTGTTATGGTTTATAGAATGAAATTTGTGAGATTTTTCACTTTGAACTTTTGTTATGTTCTTTTATGCGAAATTGATGATTCTTTTTTTAATTTTGAACTTTTATTATGGTTTTTATAGTGAAATTGGTGAGTTTTTGGACTTGGAGCTTTTGTAATGGTCTTTATAGTTAAATTGGTGAGCTTTTTAACTTGAGACTTTTGTAAATGGTCTTTATAGTGAAATTGGTGAGTTTGTTTCACTTGGAACGTTTGTCATGGTTTTATAGTGAAATTGAGAAGTTTTTCAACTTTGAACTTTTGTTATGAATTTAAAGAGTGAAATTGGTGAGTTTTTAAATTCTGAACTCTCGTAATGGTCTTTATTGTGAAATTGGTGATTTTTTGACTTGGATGTTCTGTAATGGTGTTTATAGTGAAATTAGTGTGTTTTTTCACTTTCAACTTTTGTTATGGTCTTTATAGTCAAATTGGTGATATTTTTGACTTGAAACTATTGAAATGGTCTTTATAGTGAAATTGGTGACTTTTTTCTTTTGGAACTTTTGTCATGGTTTTATAGTGAAATTGGGGAGTCTTTCAACTTTGAACATTTTTATGAGTTTTTGAGTGAAATCTATGAGCTTTTTAACATTGAACTTATATTTTGGTTTTTATAGTGAAATTGTGAAATAGGCGAGTTGTTTAACTTAGATCTTTTATTTTCGTTTTTATAGTGAAATTGTTTATTTTTTGACTTGGAAGTTTTGTTATGGTTCTTATAGTGAAATTGTTTACTTTTTGACTTGGAAGTTTTGTTATGGTTTTAATAGTGAAATTGGTGAGTTTTTTAACTTTGAAATGTTGTTATTGTTTATAGAATAAAATTGGTGAGTTTTTTTACTTTGAACTTTTGTCTTGTTCTTTTAAGTGAAATTGGTGTTTTTTTTTAATTCGAACTTTTATTATGGTTTTTATAGTGAAATTGGTGAGTTTTTTTTGACATGGAGCTTTTGTAATGGTCTTTATAGTTAAATTGGTGAGCTTTTTAACTTAAAACTTTTGTAAATGGTCTTTATAGTGAAATTGGTGAGTTTTTTTCACTTGGAACGTTTGTCATGGTTTTATAGTGAAATTAGGTAGTTTTTAAACTTTGAACTTTTGTTTTGAATTTAAAGAGAGAAATTGGTGAGTTTTTAAAATCTGATTTATCGTAATGGTCTTTGTTGTGAAATTGGTTATTTTTTGACTTGGATGTTCTGTAATGGTCTTTATAGTGAAATTGGTGAGTTTTTTCACTTTCAACTTTTGTTATGGTCTTTATAGTTAAATTAGTTAAATTTTTAACTTGAAACTATTGAAATGGTCCTTATAGTGAAACTGGCGAGTTTTTTCTTTTGGAACTTTTGTCATGGTTTTATAGTGAAATTGGGGAGTTTTTCAACTTTGAACATTTTGGTGAGTTTTTGAGTGAAATCGATGAGCTTTTTAACATTGAACTTTTATTTTAGTTTTTATAGTATAATTGTGAAATAGGCGATATTTTTCTAACTTAGATCTTTTATTTTAGTTTTAATAGTGAAATTGCTGATTTTTTGACTTGGAAATTTTGTTATGGTTTTTATAGTGAAATTGGTGAGTTTTTTTAACTTTGAACTGTTGTTATGGTTTATAGAATGAAATTTGTGAGATTTTTCACTTTGAACTTTTGTTATGTTCTTTTAAGCGAAATTGATGATTCTTTTTTTAATTTTGAACTTTTATTATGGTTTTTATAGTGAAATTGGTGAGTTTTTGGACTTGGAGCTTTTGTAATGGTCTTTATAGTTAAATTGGTTAGTTTGTTTCACTTGGAACGTTTGTCATGGTTTTATAGTGAAATTGGGTAGTTTTTCAACTTTGAACTTTTGTTATGAATTTAAAGAGTGAAATTGGTGAGTTTTTAAATTCTGAACTCTCGTAATGGTCTTTGTTGTGAAATTGGTGATTTTTTGACTTGGATGTTCTGTAATGGTGTTTATAGTGAAATTGGTGAGCTTTTTCACTTTCAACTTTTGTTATGGTCTTTATAGTCAAATTGGTGATATTTTTGACTTGAAACTATTGAAATGGTCGTTACAGTGAAATTGGTGAGTTTTTTCTTTTGGAACTTTTGTCATGGTTTTATAGTGAAATTGGGGAGTTTTTCAACTTTGAAAATTTGTATGAGTTTTTGAGTGAAATCGATGAGCTTTTTAACATTGAACTTATATTTTGGTTTTTATAGTGAAATTGTGAAATAGACGAGTTGTTTAACTTAGATCTTTTATTTTGGTTTTTATAGTGAAATTGTTTATTTTTTGAATTGGAAGTTTTGTTATGGTTTTTATAGTGAAATTGTTTATTTTTTGACTTGGAAGTTTTGTTATGGTTTTTATAGTGAAATTGGTGAGTTTTTTAACTTTGAAATGTTGTTATTGTTTATAGAATAAAATTGGTGAGTTTTTTTACTTTGAACTTTTGTCTTGTTCTTTTAAGTGAAATTGGTGTTTTTTTTTAATATGAGCTTTTATTATGGTTTTTATAGTGAAATTGGTGAGTTTTTTTGAATTGGAGCTTTTGTAATGGTCTTTATAGTTAAATTGGTGAGCTTTCTAACTTGAAACTTTTGTAAATGGTCTTTATAGTGAAATTGGTGAGTTTGTTTCACTTGGAACGTTTGTCATTGTTTTATAGTGAAATTGGGTAGTTTTTCAACTATGAACTTTTGTATTGAATTTAAAGAGAGAAATTGGTGAGTTTTTAAAATCTGATTTATCGTAATGGTCTTTGTTGTGAAATTGGTTATTTTTGGACTTGGATGTTCTGTAATGGCCTTTATAGTGAAATTGGTGAGTTTTTTTACTTTCAACTTTTGTTATGGTCTTTATAGTCAAATTGGTGATATTTTTGACTTGAAACTATTGAAATGGTCTTTATAGTGAAACTGGTGAGTTTTTTCTTTTGGAACTTTTGTCATGGTTTTATAGTGAAATTGGGGAGTTTTTCAACTTTGAACATTTTTGTGAGTTTTTGAGTGAAATCGATGAGCTTTTTAACATTGAACATTTATTTTAGTTTTTATAGTATAATTGTGAAATAGGCGATATTTTTCTAACTTAGATCTTTTATTTTAGTTTTAATAGTGAAATTGCTGATTTTTTGACTTGGAAATTTTGTTATGGTTTTTATAGTGAAATTGGTGAGTTTTTTTAACTTTGAACTGTTGTTATGGTTTATAGAATGAAATTTGTGAGATTTTTCACTTTGAACTTTTGTTATGTTCTTTTAAGCGAAATTGATGATTCTTTTTTTAATTTTGACCTTTTATTATGGTTTTTATAGTGAAATTGGTGAGTTTTTGGACTTGGAGCTTTTGTAATGGTCTTTATAGTTAAATTGGTGAGCTTTTTAACTTGAGACTTTTGTAAATGGTTTTTATAGTGAAATTGGTGAGTTTGTTTCACTTGGAACGTTCGTCATGGTTTTATAGTGAAATTGGGTAGTTTTTCAACTTTGAACTTTTGTTATGAATTTAAAGAGTGAAATTGGTGAGTTTTTAAATTCTGATCTCTCGTAATGGTCTTTGTTGTGAAATTGGTGATTTTTTGACTTGGATGTTCTGTAATGGTGTTTATAGTGAAATTAGTGAGTTTTTTCACTTTCAACTTTTGTTATGGTCTTTATAGTCAAATTGATGATATTTTTGACTTGAAACTATTGAAATGGTCTTTATAGTGAAATTGGTGAGTTTTTTCTTTTGGAACTTTTGTCATGGTTTTATAGTGAAATTGGGGAGTTTTTCAACTTTGAACATTTTTATGAGTTTTTGAGTGAAATCGATGAGCTTTTTATCATTGAACTTATATTTTGGTTTTTATAGTGAAATTGTGAAATAGGCGAGTTGTTTAAATTAGATCTTTTATTTAGGTTTTTATAGTGAAATTGTTTATTTTTTGACTTGGAAATTTTAATATGGTTTTTATAGTGAAATTGTTTATTTTTTGACTTGGAAGTTTTGTTATGGTTTTTATAGTGAAATTGGTGAGTTTTTTAACTTTGAAATGTTGTTATTGTTTATAGAATAAAATTGGTGAGTTTTTTTACTTTGAACTTTTGTCTTGTTCTTTTAAGTGAAATTGGTGTTTTTTTTTAATTTGAACTTTTATTATGGTTTTTATAGTGAAATTGGTGAGTTTTTTTGACTTGGAGCTTTTGTAATGGTCTTTATAGTTAAATTGGTGAGCTTTTTAACTTAAAACTTTTGTAAATGGTCTTATAGTGAAATTGGTGAGTTTTTTTCACTTGGAACGTTTGTCATGGTTTTATAGTGAAATTAGGTAGTTTTTAAACTTTGAACTTTTGTTTTGAATTTAAAGAGAGAAATTGGTGAGTTTATAAAATCTGAACTATCGTAATGGTCTTTGTTGTGAAATTGGTTATTTTTTGACTTGGATGTTCTGTAATGGTCTTTATAGTGAAATTGGTGAGTTTTTTCACTTTCAACTTTTGTTATGGTCTTTATAGTTAAATTGGTGACATTTTTAACTTGAAACTATTGAAATGGTCTTTATAGTGAAACTGGTGAGTTTTTTCTTTTGGAACTTTTGTCATGGTTTTATAGTGAAATTGGGGAGTTTTTCAACTTTGAACATTTTGGTGAGTTTTTGAGTGAAATCGATGAGCTTTTTAACATCGAACATTTATTTTAGTTTTTATAGTATAATTGTGAAATATGCGATATTTTTCTAACATAGATCTTTTATTTTAGTTTTAATAGTGAAATTGCTGATTTTTTGACTTGGAAATTTTGTTATGGTTTTTATAGTGAAATTGGTGAGTTTTTTTAACTTTGAGCTGTTGTTATGGTTTATAGAATGAAATTTGTGAGATTTTTCACTTTGAACTTTTGTTATGTTCTTTTAAGCGAAATTGATGATTCTTTTTTTAATTTTGAACTTTTATTATGGTTTTTATAGTGAAATTGGTGAGTTTTTGGACTTGGAGCTTTTGTAATGGTCTTTATAGTTAAATTGGTGAGCTTTTTAACTTGAGACTTTTGTAAATGGTCTTTATAGTGAAATTGGTGAGTTTGTTTCACTTGGAACGTTTGTCATGGTTTTATAGTGAAATTGGGAAGTTTTTCAACTTTGAACTTTTGTTATGAATTTAAAGAGTGAAATTGGTGAGTTTTTAAATTCTGAACTCTCGTAATGGTCTTTGTTGTGAAATTGGTGATTTTTTGACTTGGATGTTCTGTAATGGTGTTTATAGTGAAATTGGTGAGCTTTTTCACTTTCAACTTTTGTTATGGTCTTTATAGTCAAATTGGTGATATTTTTGTCTTGAAACTATTGAAATGGTCGTTACAGTGAAATTGGTGAGTTTTTTCTTTTGGAACTTTTGTCATGGTTTTATAGTGAAATTGGAGAGTTTTTCAACTTTGAACATTTTTATGAGTTTTTGAGTGAAATCGATGAGCTTTTTAACATTGAACTTATATTTTGGTTTTTATAGTGAAATTGTGAAATAGGCTAGTTGTTTAACTTAGATCTTTTATTTTGGTTTTTATAGTGAAATTGTTTATTTTTTGAATTGGAAGTTATGTTATGGTTTTTATAATGAAATTGTTTATTTTTTGACTTGGAAGTTTTGTTACGGTTTTTATAGTGAAATTGGTGAGTTTTTTAACTTTGAAATGTTGTTATTGTTTATAGAATAAAATTGGCGAGTTTTTTTACTTTGAACTTTTGTCTTGTTCTTTTAAGTGAAATTGGTGTTTTTTTTTAATTTGAACTTTTATTATGGTTTTTATAGTGAAATTGGTGAGTTTTTTGACTTGGAGCTTTTGTAATGGTCTTTATAGTTAAATTGGTGAGCTTTTTAACTTAAAACTTTTGTAAATGGTCTTATAGTGAAATTGGTGAGTTTTTTTCACTTGGAACGTTTGTCATGGTTTTATAGTGAAATTAGGTAGTTTTTAAACTTTGAACTTTTGTTTTGAATTTAAAGAGAGAAATTGGTGAGTTTATAAAATCTGAACTATCGTAATGGTCTTTGTTGTGAAATTGGTTATTTTTTGACTTGGATGTTCTGTAATGGTCTTTATAGTGAAATTGGTGAGTTTTTTCACTTTCAACTTTTGTTATGGTCTTTATAGTTAAATTGGTGACATTTTTAACTTGAAACTATTGAAATGGTCTTTATAGTGAAACTGGTGAGTTTTTTCTTTTGGAACTTTTGTCATGGTTTTATAGTGAAATTGGGGAGTTTTTCAACTTTGAACATTTTGGTGAGTTTTTGAGTGAAATCGATGAGCTTTTTAACATCGAACATTTATTTTAGTTTTTATAGTATAATTGTGAAATATGCAATATTTTTCTAACATAGATCTTTTATTTTAGTTTTAATAGTGAAATTGCTGATTTTTTGACTTGGAAATTTTGTTATGGTTTTTATAGTGAAATTGGTGAGTTTTTTTAACTTTGAACTGTTGTTATGGTTTATAGAATGAAATTTGTGAGATTTTTCACTTTGAACTTTTGTTATGTTCTTTTAAGCGAAATTGATGATTCTTTTTTTAATTTTGAACTTTTATTATGGTTTTTATAGTGAAATTGGTGAGTTTTTGGACTTGGAGCTTTTGTAATGGTCTTTATAGTTAAATTGGTGAGCTTTTTAACTTGAGACTTTTGTAAATGGTCTTTATAGTGAAATTGGTGAGTTTGTTTCACTTGGAACGTTTGTCATGGTTTTATAGTGAAATTGGGAAGTTTTTCAACTTTGAACTTTTGTTATGAATTTAAAGAGTGAAATTGGTGAGTTTTTAAATTCTGAACTCTCGTAATGGTATTTGTTGTGAAATTGGTGATTTTTTGACTTGGATGTTCTGTAATGGTGTTTATAGTGAAATTGGTGAGCTTTTTCACTTTCAACTTTTGTTATGGTCTTTATAGTCAAATTGGTGATATTTTTGTCTTGAAACTATTGAAATGGTCGTTACAGTGAAATTGGTGAGTTTTTTCTTTTGGAACTTTTGTCATGGTTTTATAGTGAAATTGGAGAGTTTTTCAACTTTGAACATTTTTATGAGTTTTTGAGTGAAATCGATGAGCTTTTTAACATTGAACTTATATTTTGGTTTTTATAGTGAAATTGTGAAATAGGCTAGTTGTTTAACTTAGATCTTTTATTTTGGTTTTTATAGTGAAATTGTTTATTTTTTGAATTGGAAGTTATGTTATGGTTTTTATAATGAAATTGTTTATTTTTTGACTTGGAAGTTTTGTTACGGTTTTTATAGTGAAATTGGTGAGTTTTTTAACTTTGAAATGTTGTTATTGTTTATAGAATAAAATTGGTGAGTTTTTTTACTTTGAACTTTTGTCTTGTTCTTTTAAGCGAAATTGATGAATCTTTTTTTAATTTTAAACTTTTATTATGGTTTTTATAGTGAAATTGGTGAGTTTTTTTGACTTGGAGCTTTTGTAATGGTCTTTATAGTTAAATTGGTGAGCTTTCTATCTTCAAACTTTTGTAAATGGTCTTTATAGTGAAATTAGTGAGTTTGTTTCACTTGGAACGTTTGTCATGGTTTTATAGTGAAATTGGGTAGTTTTTCAACTTTGAACTTTTGTTATGAATTTAAAGAGTGAAATTGGTGAGTTTTTAAATTCTGAACTCTCGTAATGGTCTTTGTTGTGAAATTGGTGATTTTTGTACTTGGATGTTCTGTAATGGTGTTTATAGTGAAATTGGTGAGTTTTTTCACTTTCAACTTTTGTTATGGTCTTTATAGTCAAATTAGTGATATTTTTAACTAGAAACTATTGAAATGATCTTTATAGTGAAATTGGTGAGTTTTTTCTTTTGGAAATTTTGTCATGGTTTTATAGTGAAATTGGGGAGTTTTTCAACATTGAACATTTTTATGAGTTTTTGAGTGAAATCGATGAGATTTTTAACATTGAACTTATATTTTGGTTTTTATAGTGAAATTGTGAAATAGGCGAGTTGTTTAACTTAGATCTTTTATTTTGGTTTTTATAGTGAAATTGTTTATTTTTTGACTTGGAAGTTTTGTTATGGTTTATATAGTGAAATTGTTTATTTTTTGACTTGGAAGTTTTGTTACGGTTTTTATAGTGAAATTGGTGAGTTTTTTAACTTTGAAATGTTGTTATTGTTTATAGAATAAAATTGGCGAGTTTTTTTACTTTGAACTTTTGTCTTGTTCTTTTAAGTGAATTGGTGTTTTTTTTTAATTTGAACTTTTATTATGGTTTTTATAGTGAAATTGGTGAGTTTTTTGACTTGGAGCTTTTGTAATGGTCTTTATAGTTAAATTGGTGAGCTTTTTAACTTAAAACTTTTGTAAATGGTCTTTATAGTGAAATTGGTGAGTTTTTTTCACTTGGAACGTTTGTCATGGTTTTATAGTGAAATTAGGTAGTTTTTCAACTTTGAACTTTTGTTTTGAATTTAAAGAGAGAAATTGGTGAGTTTTTAAAATCTGAACTATCGTAATGGTCTTTGTTGTGAAATTGGTTATTTTTTGACTTGGATGTTCTGTAATGGTCTTTATAGTGAAATTGGTGAGTTTTTTCACTTTCAACTTTTGTTATGGTCTTTATAGTTAAATTGGTGACATTTTTAACTTGCAACTATTGAAATGATCTTTATAGTGAAATTGGTGAGTTTTTTCTTTTGGAACTTTTGTCATGGTTTTATAGTGAAATTGGGGAGTTTTTCAACTTTGAAAATTTTGGTGAGTTTTTGAGTGAAGTAGATGAGCTTTTTAACATTGAACTTTTATTTTAGTTTTTATTGTATAATTGTGAAATAGACGATATTTTTCTAACTAGATCTTTTATTTTAGTTTTAATAGTGAAATTGCTGATTTTTTGACTTGGAAATTTTGTTATGATTTTTATATTGAAATTGGTGAGTTTTTTTAACTTTGAACTGTTGTTATGGTTTATAGAATGAAATTTGTGAGATTTTTCACTTTGAACTTTTGTTATGTTCTTTTAAGCGAAATTGATGATTCTTTTTTTAATTTTGACCTTTTATTATGGTTTTTATAGTGAAATTGGTGAGTTTTTGGACTTGGAGCTTTTGTAATGGTCTTTATAGTTAAATTGGTGAGCTTTTTAACTTGAGACTTTTGTAAATGGTTTTTATAGTGAAATTGGTGAGTTTGTTTCACTTGGAACGTTCGTCATGGTTTTATAGTGAAATTGGGTAGTTTTTCAACTTTGAACTTTTGTTATGAATTTAAAGAGTGAAATTGGTGAGTTTTTAAATTCTGATCTCTCGTAATGGTCTTTGTTGTGAAATTGGTGATTTTTTGACTTGGATGTTCTGTAATGGTGTTTATAGTGAAATTAGTGAGTTTTTTCACTTTCAACTTTTGTTATGGTCTTTATAGTCAAATTGATGATATTTTTGACTTGAAACTATTGAAATGGTCTTTATAGTGAAATTGGTGAGTTTTTTCTTTTGGAACTTTTGTCATGGTTTTATAGTGAAATTGGGGAGTTTTTCAACTTTGAACATTTTTATGAGTTTTTGAGTGAAATCGATGAGCTTTTTATCATTGAACTTATATTTTGGTTTTTATAGTGAAATTGTGAAATAGGCGAGTTGTTTAAATTAGATCTTTTATTTAGGTTTTTATAGTGAAATTGTTTATTTTTTGACTTGGAAATTTTAATATGGTTTTTATAGTGAAATTGTTTATTTTTTGACTTGGAAGTTTTGTTATGGTTTTTATAGTGAAATTGGTGAGTTTTTTAACTTTGAAATGTTGTTATTGTTTATAGAATAAAATTGGTGAGTTTTTTTACTTTGAACTTTTGTCTTGTTCTTTTAAGTGAAATTGGTGTTTTTTTTTTAATTTGAACTTTTATTATGGTTTTTATAGTGAAATTGGTGAGTTTTTTGACTTGGAGCTTTTGTAATGGTCTTTATAGTTAAACTGGTGAGCTTTTTAACTTAAAACTTTTGTAAATGGTCTTTATAGTGAAATTGGTGAGTTTTTTTCACTTGGAACGTTTGTCATGGTTTTATAGTGAAATTAGGTAGTTTTTCAACTTTGAACTTTTGTTTTGAATTTAAACAGAGAAATTGGTGAGTTTTTAAAATCTGAACTATCGTAATGGTCTTTGTTGTGAAATTGGTTATTTTTTGACTTGGATGTTCTGTAATGGTCTTTATAGTGAAATTGGTGAGTTTTTTCACTTTCAACTTTTGTTATGGTCTTTATAGTCAAATTGGTGATATTTTTGACTTGAAACTATTGAAATGGTCTTTATAGTGAAACTGGTGAGTTTTTTCTTTTGGAACTTTTGTCATGGTTTTATAGTGAAATTGGGGAGTTTTTCAACTTTGAACATTTTTGTGAGTTTTTGAGTGAAATCGATGAGCTTTTTAACATTGAACATTTATTTTAGTTTTTATAGTATAATTGTGAAATAGGCGATATTTTTCTAACTTAGATCTTTTATTTTAGTTTTAATAGTGAAATTGCTGATTTTTTGACTTGGAAATTTTGTTATGGTTTTTATAGTGAAATTGGTGAGTTTTTTTAACTTTGAACTGTTGTTATGGTTTATAGAATGAAATTTGTGAGATTTTTCACTTTGAACTTTTGTTATGTTCTTTTAAGCGAAATTGATGATTCTTTTTTTAATTTTGACCTTTTATTATGGTTTTTATAGTGAAATTGGTGAGTTTTTGGACTTGGAGCTTTTGTAATGGTCTTTATAGTTAAATTGGTGAGCTTTTTAACTTGAGACTTTTGTAAATGGTTTTTATAGTGAAATTGGTGAGTTTGTTTCACTTGGAACGTTCGTCATGGTTTTATAGTGAAATTGGGTAGTTTTTCAACTTTGAACTTTTGTTATGAATTTAAAGAGTGAAATTGGTGAGTTTTTAAATTCTGATCTCTCGTAATGGTCTTTGTTGTGAAATTGGTGATTTTTTGACTTGGATGTTCTGTAATGGTGTTTATAGTGAAATTAGTGAGTTTTTTCACTTTCAACTTTTGTTATGGTCTTTATAGTCAAATTGATGATATTTTTGACTTGAAACTATTGAAATGGTCTTTATAGTGAAATTGGTGAGTTTTTTCTTTTGGAACTTTTGTCATGGTTTTATAGTGAAATTGGGGAGTTTTTCAACTTTGAACATTTTTATGAGTTTTTGAGTGAAATCGATGAGCTTTTTATCATTGAACTTATATTTTGGTTTTTATAGTGAAATTGTGAAATAGGCGAGTTGTTTAAATTAGATCTTTTATTTAGGTTTTTATAGTGAAATTGTTTATTTTTTGACTTGGAAATTTTAATATGGTTTTTATAGTGAAATTGTTTATTTTTTGACTTGGAAGTTTTGTTATGGTTTTTATAGTGAAATTGGTGAGTTTTTTAACTTTGAAATGTTGTTATTGTTTATAGAATAAAATTGGTGAGTTTTTTTACTTTGAACTTTTGTCTTGTTCTTTTAAGTGAAATTGGTGTTTTTTTTTAATTTGAACTTTTATTATGGTTTTTATAGTGAAATTGGTGAGTTTTTTTGACTTGGAGCTTTTGTAATGGTCTTTATAGTTAAATTGGTGAGCTTTTTAACTTAAAACTTTTGTAAATGGTCTTATAGTGAAATTGGTGAGTTTTTTTCACTTGGAACGTTTGTCATGGTTTTATAGTGAAATTAGGTAGTTTTTAAACTTTGAACTTTTGTTTTGAATTTAAAGAGAGAAATTGGTGAGTTTATAAAATCTGAACTATCGTAATGGTCTTTGTTGTGAAATTGGTTATTTTTTGACTTGGATGTTCTGTAATGGTCTTTATAGTGAAATTGGTGAGTTTTTTCACTTTCAACTTTTGTTATGGTCTTTATAGTTAAATTGGTGACATTTTTAACTTGAAACTATTGAAATGGTCTTTATAGTGAAACTGGTGAGTTTTTTCTTTTGGAACTTTTGTCATGGTTTTATAGTGAAATTGGGGAGTTTTTCAACTTTGAACATTTTGGTGAGTTTTTGAGTGAAATCGATGAGCTTTTTAACATCGAACATTTATTTTAGTTTTTATAGTATAATTGTGAAATATGCGATATTTTTCTAACATAGATCTTTTATTTTAGTTTTAATAGTGAAATTGCTGATTTTTTGACTTGGAAATTTTGTTATGGTTTTTATAGTGAAATTGGTGAGTTTTTTTAACTTTGAACTGTTGTTATGGTTTATAGAATGAAATTTGTGAGATTTTTCACTTTGAACTTTTGTTATGTTCTCTTAAGCGAAATTGATGATTCTTTTTTTAATTTTGAACTTTTATTATGGTTTTTATAGTGAAATTGGTGAGTTTTTGGACTTGGAGCTTTTGTAATGGTCTTTATAGTTAAATTGGTGAGCTTTTTAACTTGAGACTTTTGTAAATGGTCTTTATAGTGAAATTGGTGAGTTTGTTTCACTTGGAACGTTTGTCATGGTTTTATAGTGAAATTGGGAAGTTTTTCAACTTTGAACTTTTGTTATGAATTTAAAGAGTGAAATTGGTGAGTTTTTAAATTCTGAACTCTCGTAATGGTCTTTGTTGTGAAATTGGTGATTTTTTGACTTGGATGTTCTGTAATGGTGTTTATAGTGAAATTGGTGAGCTTTTTCACTTTCAACTTTTGTTATGGTCTTTATAGTCAAATTGGTGATATTTTTGTCTTGAAACTATTGAAATGGTCGTTACAGTGAAATTGGTGAGTTTTTTCTTTTGGAACTTTTGTCATGGTTTTATAGTGAAATTGGAGAGTTTTTCAACTTTGAACATTTTTATGAGTTTTTGAGTGAAATCGATGAGCTTTTTAACATTGAACTTATATTTTGGTTTTTATAGTGAAATTGTGAAATAGGCTAGTTGTTTAACTTAGATCTTTTATTTTGGTTTTTATAGTGAAATTGTTTATTTTTTGAATTGGAAGTTATGTTATGGTTTTTATAATGAAATTGTTTATTTTTTGACTTGGAAGTTTTGTTACGGTTTTTATAGTGAAATTGGTGAGTTTTTTAACTTTGAAATGTTGTTATTGTTTATAGAATAAAATTGGTGAGTTTTTTTACTTTGAACTTTTGTCTTGTTCTTTTAAGCGAAATTGATGAATCTTTTTTTAATTTTAAACTTTTATTATGGTTTTTATAGTGAAATTGGTGAGTTTTTTTGACTTGGAGCTTTTGTAATGGTCTTTATAGTTAAATTGGTGAGCTTTCTATCTTCAAACTTTTGTAAATGGTCTTTATAGTGAAATTAGTGAGTTTGTTTCACTTGGAACGTTTGTCATGGTTTTATAGTGAAATTGGGTAGTTTTTCAACTTTGAACTTTTGTTATGAATTTAAAGAGTGAAATTGGTGAGTTTTTAAATTCTGAACTCTCGTAATGGTCTTTGTTGTGAAATTGGTGATTTTTGTACTTGGATGTTCTGTAATGGTGTTTATAGTGAAATTGGTGAGTTTTTTCACTTTCAACTTTTGTTATGGTCTTTATAGTCAAATTAGTGATATTTTTAACTAGAAACTATTGAAATGATCTTTATAGTGAAATTGGTGAGTTTTTTCTTTTGGAAATTTTGTCATGGTTTTATAGTGAAATTGGGGAGTTTTTCAACATTGAACATTTTTATGAGTTTTTGAGTGAAATCGATGAGATTTTTAACATTGAACTTATATTTTGGTTTTTATAGTGAAATTGTGAAATAGGCGAGTTGTTTAACTTAGATCTTTTATTTTGGTTTTTATAGTGAAATTGTTTATTTTTTGACTTGGAAGTTTTGTTATGGTTTATATAGTGAAATTGTTTATTTTTTGACTTGGAAGTTTTGTTACGGTTTTTATAGTGAAATTGGTGAGTTTTTTAACTTTGAAATGTTGTTATTGTTTATAGAATAAAATTGGCGAGTTTTTTTACTTTGAACTTTTGTCTTGTTCTTTTAAGTGAATTGGTGTTTTTTTTTAATTTGAACTTTTATTATGGTTTTTATAGTGAAATTGGTGAGTTTTTTGACTTGGAGCTTTTGTAATGGTCTTTATAGTTAAATTGGTGAGCTTTTTAACTTAAAACTTTTGTAAATGGTCTTTATAGTGAAATTGGTGAGTTTTTTTCACTTGGAACGTTTGTCATGGTTTTATAGTGAAATTAGGTAGTTTTTCAACTTTGAACTTTTGTTTTGAATTTAAAGAGAGAAATTGGTGAGTTTTTAAAATCTGAACTATCGTAATGGTCTTTGTTGTGAAATTGGTTATTTTTTGACTTGGATGTTCTGTAATGGTCTTTATAGTGAAATTGGTGAGTTTTTTCACTTTCAACTTTTGTTATGGTCTTTATAGTTAAATTGGTGACATTTTTAACTTGCAACTATTGAAATGATCTTTATAGTGAAATTGGTGAGTTTTTTCTTTTGGAACTTTTGTCATGGTTTTATAGTGAAATTGGGGAGTTTTTCAACTTTGAAAATTTTGGTGAGTTTTTGAGTGAAGTAGATGAGCTTTTTAACATTGAACTTTTATTTTAGTTTTTATTGTATAATTGTGAAATAGACGATATTTTTCTAACTAGATCTTTTATTTTAGTTTTAATAGTGAAATTGCTGATTTTTTGACTTGGAAATTTTGTTATGATTTTTATATTGAAATTGGTGAGTTTTTTTAACTTTGAACTGTTGTTATGGTTTATAGAATGAAATTTGTGAGATTTTTCACTTTGAACTTTTGTTATGTTCTTTTAAGCGAAATTGATGATTCTTTTTTTAATTTTGAACTTTTATTATGGTTTTTATAGTGAAATTGGTGAGTTTTTGGACTTGGAGCTTTTGTAATGGTCTTTATAGTTAAATTGGTGAGCTTTTTTACTTGAGACTTTTGTAAATGGTCTTTATAGTGAAATTGGTGAGTTTGTTTCACTTGGAACGTTTGTCATGGTTTTATAGTGAAATTGGGTAGTTTTTCAACTTTGAACTTTTGTTATGAATTTAAAGAGTGAAATTGGTGAGTTTTTAAATTCTGAACTCTCGTAATGGTCTTTGTTGTGAAATTGGTGATTTTTTGACTTGGATGTTCTGTAATGGTGTTTATAGTGAAATTGGTGAGTTTTTTCACTTTCAACTTTTGTTATGGTCTTTATAGTCAAATTGGTGATATTTTTGACTTGAAACTATTGAAATGGTCTTTATAGTGAAATTGGTGAGTTTTTTCTTTTGGAACTTTTGTCATGGTTTTATAGTGAAATTGGAGAGTTTTTCAACTTTGAACATTTTTATGAGTTTTTGAGTGAAATCGATGAGCTTTTTAACATTGAACTTATATTTTGGTTTTTATAGTGAAATTGTGAAATAGGCTAGTTGTTTAACTTAGATCTTTTATTTTGGTTTTTATAGTGAAATTGTTTATTTTTTGACTTGGAAGTTATGTTATGGTTTTTATAGTGAAATTGTTTATTTTTTGACTTGGAAGTTTTGTTACGGTTTTTATAGTGAAATTGGTGAGTTTTTTAACTTTGAAATGTTGTTATTGTTTATAGAATAAAATTGGCGAGTTTTTTTACTTTGAACTTTTGTCTTGTTCTTTTAAGTGAAATTGGTGTTTTTTTTTTAATTTGAACTTTTATTATGGTTTTTATAGTGAAATTGGTGAGTTTTTTGACTTGGAGCTTTTGTAATGGTCTTTATAGTTAAACTGGTGAGCTTTTTAACTTAAAACTTTTGTAAATGGTCTTTATAGTGAAATTGGTGAGTTTTTTTCACTTGGAACGTTTGTCATGGTTTTATAGTGAAATTAGGTAGTTTTTCAACTTTGAACTTTTGTTTTGAATTTAAACAGAGAAATTGGTGAGTTTTTAAAATCTGAACTATCGTAATGGTCTTTGTTGTGAAATTGGTTATTTTTTGACTTGGATGTTCTGTAATGGTCTTTATAGTGAAATTGGTGAGTTTTTTCACTTTCAACTTTTGTTATGGTCTTTATAGTTAAATTGGTGACATTTTTAACTTGAAACTATTGAAATGGTCTTTATAGTGAAATTGGTGAGTTTTTTCTTTTGGAACTTTTGTCATGGTTTTATAGTGAAATTGGAGAGTTTTTTAACTTTGAACTTTTGTTATGAATTTAAGCGTGAAATTGGTGATTTTTTAAAATCTGAACTCTCGTAATGGTCTTTGTTGAGAAATTGGTGATTTTTTTACCTGGGGTGTTCTGTAATGGTCTTTATAGTGAAATTCGTGATTTTTTTCACTTTCAACTTTTGTTATGGTCTTTATAGTCAAATTGGTGATATTTTTAACTTGAAACTATGGAAATGGTCTTTATAGTGAAATTGGCGAGTTTTTTCTTTTGGAACATTTCTCATGGTTTTATAGTGAAATTGGGGAGTTTTTCAACTTTGAACATTTTTATGAGTTTTTGAGTGAAATCGATGAGCTTTTTAACATTGAACTTTTATTTTAGTTTTTATAGTGAAATTGTGAAATAGGCGAGTTTTTTAACTTAGATCTTTAATTTTTGTTTTTATAGTGAAATTGCTGATTTTTTGACTTTGAAATTTTGTTATGGTTTTTATAGTGAAATTGGTGGGTTTTTTTAACTCTGAACTGCTGTTATTGTTTATAGAATGAAATTTGTGAGTTTTTTCACTTTGAACTTTTGTTATGGTCTTTTAAGTGAAATTGGTGAAAAAATTTTTTCGCTTGGAACTTTTATTATGGTTTTTACAGTTAAATTGGTGAGTTTTTTGACTTGGAACTTTTGTAATGGTCTTTATAGTGAAATTGGTGAGCTTTTTAACTTGAAACTTTTGTAAATGGTCTTTATAGTGAAATTGGTGAGTTTTTATCACTTGGAACGTTTGTCATGGTTTTTATAGTGAAATTGGGTAGTTTTTCAACTTTGAACTTTTGTTATGAATTTAAAGAGTAAAATTGGTGAGTTTTTAAATTCTGAACTCTCGTAATGGTCTTTATTGTGAAATTGGTGATTTTTTGACTTGGATGTTCTGTAATGGTGTTTATAGTGAAATTGGTGATTTTTTTCACTTTCAACTTTTGTTATGGTCTTTATAGTGAAATTGGTGATATTTTCAACTTGAAACTATGGAAATGGTCTTTATAGTGAAATTGGCGAGTTTTTTCTTTTGGAACTTTTGTCATGGTTTTATAGTGAATATGGGGAGTTTTTAAACTTTGAACATTTTTATGAGTTTTTGAGTGAAATCGATGAGCTTTTTAACATTGAACTTTTATTTTCGTTTTTATAGTGAAATTGTGAAATAGGCGAGTTTTTTAACTTAGATCTTTAATTTTTGTTTTTATTGTGAAATTGCTGATTTTTTGACTTGGAAATTTTGTTATGGTTTTTATAGTGAAATTGGTGGGTTTTTTAACTCTGAACTGCTGTTATTGTTTATAGAATAAAATTTGTGAGTTTTTTCACTTTGAACTTTTGTTATGGTCTTTTAAGTGAAATTGGTGAATTTTTTTTTCACTTGGAACTTTTATTATGGTTTTTACAGTTAAATTGGTGAGTTTTTGACTTGGAACTTTTGTAATGGTCTTTATAGTGAAATTGGTGGGTTTTTTAACTTGAAACTTTTGTAAATGGTCTTTATAGTGAAATAGGTGTGTTTTTTTCACTTGGAACGTTTGTCATGGTTTTTATAGTGAAATTGGGTAGTTTTTCAACTTTTAACTTTTGTTATGAATTTAAGCGTGAAATTGGTGATTTTTTAAAATCTGAACTCTCGTAAGGGTCTTTGTTGAGAAATTTGTGATTTTTTTACTTGGGGTGTTCTGTAATGGTCTTTATAGTGAAATTCGTGATTTTTTTCACTTTCAACTTTTGTTATGGTCTTTATATTCAAATTGGTGATATTTTTAACTTGAAACTATGGAAATGGTCTTTATAGTGAAATTGGCGAGTTTTTTCTTTTGGAACTTTTGTCATGGTTTTATAGTGAAATTGGGGAGTTTTTCAACTTTGAACATTTTTATGAGTTTTTGACTGAAATCGATGAGCTTTTTAACATTGAACTTTTATTTTAGTTTTTATAGTGAAATTGTGAAATAGGCGAGTTTTTTAACTTAGATCTTTAATTTTTGTTTTTATAGTGAAATTGCTGATTTTTTGACTTGGAAATTTTGTTATGGTTTTTATAGTGAAATTGGTGGGTTTTTTTAACTCTGAACTGCTGTTATTCTTTATAGAATGAAATTTGTGAGTTTTTTCACTTTGAACTTTTGTTATGGTCTTTTAAGTGAAATTGGTGAATTTTTTTTTTCACTTGGAACTTTTATTATGGTTTTTACAGTTAAATTGGTGAGTTTTTTGACTTGGAACTTTTGTAATGGTCATTATAGTGAAATTGGTGAGCTTTTTAACTTGAAACTTTTGTAAATGGTCTTTATAGTGAAATAGGTGAGTTTTTTTCACTTGGAACGTTTGTCATGGTTTTTATAGTGAAATTGGGTAGTTTTTCAACTTTGAACTTTTGTTATGAATTTAAGCGTGAAATTGGTGATTTTTTAAAATCTGAACTCTCGTAATGGTCTTTGTTGAGAAATTGGTGATTTTTTAACTTGGGTGTTCTGTAATGGTCTTTATAGTGAAATTGGTGATTTTTTTCACTTTCAACTTTTGTTATGGTCTTTATAGTCAAATTGGTGATATTTTTAACTTGAAACTATGGAAATGGTCTTTATAGTGAAATTGGCGAGTTTTTTCTTTTGGAACTTTTGTCATGGTTTTATAGTGAAATTGGGGAGTTTTTCAACTTTGAACATTTTTATGAGTTTTTGAGTGAAATCGATGAGCTTTTAACATTGAACTTTTATTTTGGTTTTTATAGTGAAATTGTGAAATAGGCGAGTTTTTTTAACTTAGATCTTTAATTTTTGTTTTTATAGTGAAATTGCTGATTTTTTGACTTTGAAATTTTGTTATGGTTTTTATAGTGAAATTGGTGGGTTTTTTTTAACTCTGAACTGCTGTTATTGTTTATAGAATGAAATTTGTGAGTTTTTTCACTTTGAACTTTTGTTATGGTCTTTTAAGTGAAATTGGTGAAATTTTTTTTTCGCTTGGAACTTTTATTATTGTTTTTACAGTTAAATTGGTGAGTTTTTTGACTTGGAACTTTTGTAATGGTCTTTATAGTTAAATTGGTGAGCTTTTTAACTTGAAACTTTTGTAAACAGTCTTTATAGTGAAATTGGTGAGTTTTTTTCACTTTGAACGTTTGTCATGGTTTTTATAGTGAAATTGGGTAGTTTTTCAACTTTGAACTTTTGTTATGAATTTAAGCGTGAAATTGGTGATTTTTTAAAATCTGAACTCTCGTAATGGTCTTTGTTGAGAAATTGGTGATTTTTTAACTTGGGTGTTCTGTAATGGTCTTTATAGTGAAATTGGTGATTTTTTTCACTTTCAACTTTTGTTATGGTCTTTATAGTCAAATTGGTGATATTTTTAACTTGAAACTATGGAAATGGTCTTTATAGTGAAATTGGCGAGTTTTTTCTTTTGGAACTTTTGTCATGGTTTTATAGTGAAATTGGGGAGTTTTTCAACTTTGAACATTTTTATGAGTTTTTGAGTGAAATCGATGAGCTTTTAACATTGAACTTTTATTTTGGTTTTTATAGTGAAATTGTGAAATAGGCGAGTTTTTTTAACTTAGATCTTTAATTTTTGTTTTTATAGTGAAATTGCTGATTTTTTGACTTTGAAATTTTGTTATGGTTTTTATAGTGAAATTGGTGGGTTTTTTTAACTTTGAACTGCTGTTATTGTTTATAGAATGTAATTTGTGAGTTTTTTCACTTTGAACTTTTGTTATGGTCTTTTAAGTGAAATTGGTGAAATTTTTTTTTCGCTTGGAACTTTTATTATGGTTTTTACAGTTAAATTGGTGAGTTTTTTGACTTGGAACTTTTGTAATGGTCTTTATAGTTAAATTGGTGAGCTTTTTAACTTGAAACTTTTGTAAACAGTCTTTATAGTGAAATTGGTGAGTTTTTTTCACTTTGAACGTTTGTCATGGTTTTTATAGTGAAATTGGGTAGTTTTTCAACTTTGAACTTTTGTTATGAATTTAAGCGTGAAATTGGTGATTTTTTAAAATCTGAACTCTCGTAATGGTCTTTGTTGAGAAATTGGTGATTTTTTAACTTGGGTGTTCTGTAATGGTCTTTATAGTGAAATTGGTGATTTTTTTCACTTTCAACTTTTGTTATGGTCTTTATAGTCAAATTGGTGATATTTTTAACTTGAAACTATGGAAATAGTCTTTATAGTGAAATTGGCGAGTTTTTTCTTTTGGAACTTTTGTCATGGTTTTATAGTGAATATGGAGAGTTTTTAAACTTTGAACATTTTTATGAGTTTTTGAGTGAAATTGATGAGCTTTTTAACATTGAACTTTTATTTTCGTTTTTATAGTGAAATTCTGAAATAGGCGAGTTTTTTAACTTAGATCTTTAATTTTTGTTTTTATTGTGAAATTGCAGATTTTTTGACTTGGAAATTTTGTTATGGTTTTTATAGTGAAATTGGTGGGTTTTTTAACTCTGAACTGCTGTTATTGTTTATAGAATGAAATTTGTGAGTTTTTTCACTTTGAACTTTTGTTATGGTCTTTTAAGTGAAATTGGTGAATTTTTTTTTCACTTGGAACTTTTATTATGGTTTTTACAGTTAAATTGGTGAGTTTTTTGACTTGGAACTTTTGTAATGGTCTTTATAGTGAAATTGGTGGGTTTTTTAACTTGAAACTTTTGTAAATGGTCTTTATAGTGAAATTGGTGAGTTTTTATCACTTGGAACGTTTGTCATGGTTTTTATAGTGAAATTGGGTAGTTTTTCAACTTTGAACTTTTGTTTTGAATTTAAAGAGAGAAATTGGTGAGTTTTTAAAATCTGAACTCTCGTAATGGTCTTTGTTGAGAAATTGGTGATTTTTTTACTTGGGTGTTCTGTAATGGTCTTTATAGTGAAATTGGTGATTTTTTTCACTTTCAACTTTTGTTATGGTCTTTATAGTCAAATTGGTGATATTTTTAACTTGAAACTATGGAAATGGTCTTTATAGTGAAATTGGCGAGTTTTTTCTTTTGGAACTTTTGTCATGGTTTTATAGTGAATATGGGGAGTTTTTAAACTTTGAACATTTTTATGAGTTTTTGAGTGAAATCGATGAGCTTTTTAACATTGAACTTTTATTTTGGTTTTTATAGTGAAATTGTGAAATAGGCGAGTTTTTTAACTTAGATCTTTTATTTTGGTTTTTATAGTGAAATTTTATATTTTTTGACTTGGAAGTTTTGTTATGGTTTTTATAGTGAAATTGGAGAGTTTTTTCACTGTGAAATGTTGTTATTGTTTATAGAATGAAATTGGTGAGTTTTTTTACTTTGAACTTTTTTCTTGTTCTTTAAAGTGAAATTGGTGTTGTTTTTAACTTGAACTTTTATTATGGTTTTTATAGTGAAATTGGTGAGTTTTTTGACTTAAAACTTTTGTAAATGGTCTTTATAGTGAAATTGGTGAGTTTTTTTCACTTGGAACGTTTGTCATGGTTTTATAGTGAAATTGGGTAGTTTTTCAACTTTGAACTTTTCTTTTGAATTTAAAGATAGAAATTGGTGAGTTTTTAAAATCTAAACTCTCGTAATGGTCTTTGTTGAGAAATTGGTGATTTTTTGACTTGGATGTTCTATAATGGTGTTTATAGTGAAATTGGTGAGTTTTTTCACTTTCAACTTTTGTTATGGTCTTCATAGTCAAACTGGTGACATTTTTAACCTGAAACTATTGAAATGGTCTTTATAGTAAAATTGGTGAGTTTTTAATTTTGGAACTTTTGTCATGGTTTTATAGTGAAATTGGGGAGTTTTTCAACTTTGAAAATTTTGGTGAGTTTTTGAGTGAAATCGATGAGCTTTTTAACATTGAACTTTTATTTTAGTTTTTATTGTATAATTGTGAAATAAACGATATTTTTCTAACTTAGATCTTTTATTTTAGTTTTAATAGTGAAATTTCTGATTTTTTGACTTGGAAATTTTGTTTTGGTTTTTATAGTGAAATTGGTGAGCTTTTTTAACTTTGAACTGTTGTTATGGTTTATAAAATGAAATATATGAGTTTTTTCACTTTGAACTTTTGTTATGGTCTTTATAGTGAAATTGGTGAGTTTTTTGACATGGAGCTTTTGTAATGGTCTTTATAGTTAAATTGGCGAGCTTTTAAACTTGAAATTTTGTAAATGGTCTTTATAGTGAAATTGGTGAGTTTTTCAACTTTGAACTTTTGTTATGAATTTAAAGAGTGAAATTGGTGAGTTTTTAAAATCTGAACTCTCGTAATGGTCTTTGTTGTGAAATTGGTGATTTTTTGACTTGGATGTTCTGTAATGGTCTTTATAGTGAAATTGGTGAGTTTTTTCACTTTTAACTTTTGTTATGGTCTTTATAGTCAAATTGGTGATATTTTTGACTTGAAACTATTGAAATGGTCTTTATGGTGAAGTTGGTGAGTTTTTTCTTTTGGAACTTTTGTCATGGTTTCATAGTGAAATTGGGGAATTTTTCAACTTTGAACATTTTGGTGAGTTTTTGAGTGAAATCGATGAGCTTTTTAACATTGAACTCTTATTTTTGCTTTTATAGTGAAATTGTGAAATAGGCGAGTTGTTTAAGTTAAATCTTTTATGTTGGTTTTTATAGTGAAATTGTTGTTTTTTTGACTTGGAAATTTTGTTATGGTTTTTATAGTGAAATTGGTGAATTTTTTAACTTTGAACTGTTGTTATTGTTTATAGAATGAAATTTTTGAGTTTTTTCATTTTAAGCTTTTGTTATGGTCTTTTAAGTGAAATTCGTGATTTTTTTTTTATTTTGAACTTTTGTTATGGTTTTTATAGTGAAATTGGTGAATTTTTTGACTTGGAGCTTTTGTAATGGTCTTTATAGTTAAATTGGTGAGCTTTCTATCTTGAAACTTTTGTAAATGGTCTTTATAGTGAAATTCGTGAGTTTTTTCCACTTGAAACGTTTGTCATGGTTTTTATAGTGAAATTGGATAGCATTTCAACTTTGAACTTTTGTTATGAAGTTTAAGAGTGAAATATGTCAGTTTTTAAAATCTGAACTCTCGTAATGGTCTTTGTTGTAAAATTGGTGATTTTTTGACTTTGATGTTCTGTAATGGTCTTTATAGAGAAATTGGTGAATTTTTTCACTTTCAACTTTTGTTGTGGTCTTTATAGTCAAATTGGTGATATTTTTTACTAGAAACTATTGAAATGGTCTTTATAGTGAAATTGGTGAGTTCTTTCACTTTCAACTTTTGTTATGGTCTTTATAGTCAAATTGGTGATATTTTGACTTGAAACTATTGAAATGGTCTTTATAGTGAAATTGGTGAGTTTTTTCTTTTGGAACTTTTGTCATGGTTTTATAGTGAAAATGAGGAGTTTTTCAACGTTGAACATTTTTGAGTTTTTGAGTGAAATCATTGAGCTTTTAAACATTGAAATTTTATTTTAGTTTTTATAGTGAAATTGTGAAATATGATAGTTTTTTAACTTAGATCTTTGATATTTGTTTTAATACTGAAATTGCTGATTTTTTGACTTGGAAATTTTGTTATGGTTTTTATAGTGAAATTGCAGAGTTTTTAAATTTGAACTGTTGTTATTGTTTATAGAATGAAATTTGTGAGTTTTTTCACTTTGAGCTTTTCTAATGGTCTTTTAAGGGAAATTGGTGATTTTGTTTTTAATTTTGAACTTTTATTATGGTTTTTATAGTGAAATTGGTGAGTTTTTTGACTTGGAGCTTTTGTAATGGTCTTTATAGTTAAATTGGTGAGCTTTTTAACTTGAAACTTTTGTAAATGGTCTTTATATTGAAATTGGTGAGTTTTTTGACTTGGAACGTTTGTCATGGTTTTTATAGTGAAATTGGGTAGTTTTTCAACTTTGAACTTTTGTTATGAATTTAAAGAGTGAAATTGGTGAGTTTTTAAAATCTGAACTCTCGTAATGGTCTTTGTTGTGAAATTGGTGATTTTTTGACTTGGATGTTCTGTAATGGTCTTTATAGTGAAATTGGTGAGTTTTTTCACTTTCAACTTTTCTATGGTCTTTATAGTCAAATTCGTGATATTTTTGACTTGAAACTATTGAAATGGTCTTTATATTGAAATTGGTGAGTTTTTTCTTTTGGAACTTTTGTCATGGTTTTATAGTGAAATTGGAGAGTTTTTTCAACTTTGAACATTTTTGTGTTTTTGAGTGAAATCAATGAGCTTTTTAACATTGAACTTTTACTTTGGTTTTTATAGTGTAATTGTGAAATAGGCGATTTTTTTAACTTAGATCTTTTATATTTGTTTTTATAGTGAAATTGCTGATTTTTTGATTTGGAAATTTTGTTATGGTTTTTATAGTGAAATTCGTGAGTTTTTTTAACTTTGAACTGTTGTTGTTTATAGAATGAAATTGATGATTTTTTTCACTTTGAACTTTTTTATGGTCTTTTATGTGAAATTGGTGGATTTTATTTCACTTGGAACTTTTATTATGGTCTGTATAGTGAAATTGAGGAGTTTTTTAGTTTGTAAGTTTTGTAATGGTCTTTATAGTGAAATTGTTGAGCTTTTTAACTTGAAACTTTTGCAAATGGTCTTTATAGTGAAATTGTTGAGCTTTTTAACTTGAAACTTTTGCAAATGGTCTTTATAGTGAAATTGGTGAGTTTTTTTCACTTGGAATGTTTGTCATGGTTTTTATAGTGAAATAAGGTAGCATTTCAACTTTGAACTTTTGTTATGAATTTAAGGAGTGAAATTGGTGAGTTTTTAAAATTTGAACTCTGGAAATGGTCTTTGTATTGAAATTGGTGATTTTTTTGACTTGGATGTTCTGTAATGGTCTTTATAGTGAAATTGGTGAGTTTTTCACATCCAACTTTTGCTATGGTCTTTATAGTCAAATTCGTGTTTTTTTTACTTGAAACTATTGAAATGGTCTTTATAGTGAAATTGGTGAGTTTTTTCTTTTGGAACTTTTGTTATGGTTTTATAGTGAAATTGGGGAGTTTTTTCAACTTTGAACATTTTTGAGTTTTTGAGTGAAATCTTTGAGCTTTTTAACATTGAACTTTTATTTTGGTTTTTATAGTGTAATTTTGAAATAGGCGAGTTTTTTTTACTTAGATCTTTTATATTTGTTTTTATAGTGAAATTGTTGATTTTTTGACTTGGAAATTTTGTTATGGTTTTTCTAGTGAAATTCATGAGTTTTTTTAACTTTGAACTGTTGTTATTGTTTAAGAATGAAATTGGTGAGTTTTTTCACTTTGAACTTTTTTATGGTCTTTTAAGTGAAATTGGTGATTTTTTTTTATTTTGAACTTTTATTATGGTTTTTATAGTGAAATTGGTGAGTTTTTTGACTTGGAGCTTTTGTAATGGTCTTTAAACTTAAATTGGTGAGTTTTTTGACTTGGAGCTTTTGTAATGGTCTTTAAACTTAAATTGGTGAGCTTTTTAACTTGAAACTTTTGTAAATGGTCTTTATAGTGAAATTGGTGAGTTTTTTTTTCACTTGGAACGTTTGTCATGGTTTTTATAGTGAAATTGGGTAGTTTTTCAACTTTGAACTTTTGTTTTGAATTTAAAGAGTGAAATTGGTGAGTTTTTAAAATCTGAACTCTCTTAATGGTCTTTATTGAGAAATTGGTGATTTTTTGACTTGGATGTTCTGTAATGGTCTTTATTGAGAAATTGGTGATTTTTTGACTTTGATGTTCTGTAATGGTCTTTATAGTGAAATTGGTGGGTTTTTTCACTTTCAACTTTTGTTATGCTCTTTAAAGTCAAATTGGTGATATTTTTGACTTGAAACTATTGAAATGGTCTTTATAGTGAAATTGGTGAGTTTTTTCTTTTGGAACTTTTGTCATGGTTTAATAGTGAAATTGGGGAGTTTTTCAACTTTGAACATTTTTTAGTTTTTGAGTGAAATCAATGAGCTTTTTAACATTGAACTTTTATTTTGGTTTTTATAGTGAAATTGTGAAATAGTCAAGTTTTTTTAACTTAGATCTTTTATATTTGTTTTTTTGTGAAATTGCTGATTTTTTGACTTGGAAACTTTGTTATGGGTTTTATAGTGAAATTGGTGAGTTTTTTAACTTTTAACTGTTGTTATTGTTTATAGAATGAAATTTGTGAGTTTTTTCACTTTGAACTTTTGTTATTTTAGGTTAAAATGGTGGATTTTTTTTTTAATTTTGAACTTTTATTATGATTTTTATAGTGAAATTGGTGAGTTTTTTTGACTTTGAACTGTTGTTATTGTTTAAGAATGAAATTGGTGAGTTTTTTCACTTTGAACTTTTTTATGGTCTTTTAAGTGAAATTGGTGATTTTTTTTTATTTTGAACTTTTATTATGGTTTTTATAGTGAAATTGGTGAGTTTTTTGACTTGGAGCTTTTGTAATGGTCTTTAAACTTAAATTGGTGAGTTTTTTGACTTGGAGCTTTTGTAATGGTCTTTAAACTTAAATTGGTGAGCTTTTTAACTTGAAACTTTTGTAAATGGTCTTTATAGTGAAATTGGTGAGTTTTTTTTTCACTTGGAACGTTTGTCATGGTTTTTATAGTGAAATTGGGTAGTTTTTCAACTTTGAACTTTTGTTTTGAATTTAAAGAGTGAAATTGGTGAGTTTTTAAAATCTGAACTCTCTTAATGGTCTTTATTGAGAAATTGGTGATTTTTTGACTTGGATGTTCTGTAATGGTCTTTATTGAGAAATTGGTGATTTTTTGACTTTGATGTTCTGTAATGGTCTTTATAGTGAAATTGGTGGGTTTTTTCACTTTCAACTTTTGTTATGCTCTTTAAAGTCAAATTGGTGATATTTTTGACTTGAAACTATTGAAATGGTCTTTATAGTGAAATTGGTGAGTTTTTTCTTTTGGAACTTTTGTCATGGTTTAATAGTGAAATTGGGGAGTTTTTCAACTTTGAACATTTTTTAGTTTTTGAGTGAAATCAATGAGCTTTTTAACATTGAACTTTTATTTTGGTTTTTATAGTGAAATTGTGAAATAGTCAAGTTTTTTTAACTTAGATCTTTTATATTTGTTTTTTTGTGAAATTGCTGATTTTTTGACTTGGAAACTTTGTTATGGGTTTTATAGTGAAATTGGTGAGTTTTTTAACTTTTAACTGTTGTTATTGTTTATAGAATGAAATTTGTGAGTTTTTTCACTTTGAACTTTTGTTATTTTAGGTTAAAATGGTGGATTTTTTTTTTAATTTTGAACTTTTATTATGATTTTTATAGTGAAATTGGTGAGTTTTTTTGACTTGGTGATGAGGACGTAATCCAAGACATAAATGATACAATGCAAAGCTTAGGAGGTCCTTTGACAAGGGCATATGCAAGATGAGTCAATGATGCTTTAGTTCACTTCATGATCAAGTCAATAGAATGCATGGGCCAGATTGAAGAAAAAGAGCCCAAGTTTATTCTTATCATCCAAGCATGTGATAAAAGGCCCAATAATGCATAAATAAATAAAAATAAAGGAAATACCAATAACCACACTATAATGGACGAAAATTTCAAGAGAAGTGGTAAATAAAAAATTGCCATTATTCTGGCCTTTCAAGAACCCCACTATCTCTTCTTTATTTTGCACTTTCTTTGTAATAACTCAACCCACTATCATGATAATTAGTGGCTAAAATCCTTTTGTTTTCTTAGGAGTTAATGTTTACTTATTTCATCATCTTAAGCCATTCCTATATAAAGGAGGCATGTATCTTCTTTTTGGATCAATGAAATTTGTCGAGTTTATACATTGTGTAAGTGAGTGTATTTGCTCTTAGGTTCTGGATTGTATCAAAATTGATCTTATCAAGAAATCCTTTTCTTGTGGTGATCCTCATCCATAGGCTTATCACTCTCTCTTGAATTAGAAAGAGTGTGGTGCCCCTTCTACTTAATTCCATTTCTTATTTCTCATTTATTTCATATCAATCTCGTTTATTTTATATGCATGTATCAAATTCTGCCATTCTTGTAATTGTAAGGCAGATTACTTTCTTTGAGTCACAAAAGAATTAATATTCCAAAAGTTAACAAAGGTTTTTCAGGAATTTTGAAGGAAATGCATAATTCTCAAAAGTTAGTGCATATCAAGTGGTAATCAGAGCATATTCCAAAAAAAAAGGACCGAAATGTGGTAAATTGTCTATATTCTTGTTCTTCATTATTATCTATATATCATTATAAAAAAATTCGAAAAAAAAGGGTATAAAAAAATTGAAAAAAAAAGGGATCTGATTGTTAAAGATTATGATTCAGACAAAAAAAGTTCTATTTTTTTTCTTGCCACACTCTTAAAATTCTCCTGGTTTCCTTTGTTTTAGAGTCTTTTTTTTGTTTGCTGTTTTTTTAAAGCTTTTTGTGTGTTGATTATTATCTGAAATTGATTTCTTTGTGTTGATTCATTTTGGTTTCTCTAAAGAACTAAAAGAGCAAATTGAGTTGTAAAAGGCAGAGTGTTTTTATTATTAAAAAAAAAGCCAGAAAAAAAATTGAGTGAAACACGAGTGATTGAGTGTAAACACGTGATTAGAGTGGTGAGGTCCATTTTTAAACACTTGTTCCTAATTTCACAAATATTTCATAATTATGTCTAGTCCACCTTCACCTAGAACAGCAGCTTTAACTGTTCAGATCGCAGCCATGCGTGCCAATTTTGAAAGATTGTTAAGAGAACAAGGTGAACAACTTCAACAAAGAATTGATGAGTTGGAAAGGAGGCCCCAAAATTCTAATGATGTTAGTGGTGACGAGGAGGAAAGAAGACGTAGAAGGAGACAAGGGAGAGATAATTTGGGGCGCATAAAAATTAAAGTTCCATCTTTTGTTGGGAAGAGTGACCCGGAGGCATATCTAGAATGGGAGACTAAACTTGAACAAATTTTTAATTGTCACAATTATTCTAATCTTGAAAAAGTGCAGGTTGCGTCTATTGAGTTCAAGGAGTATGCCTTAGTTTGGTGGGATCAATTGATCAAAGATAGAAGGAGGTATGTAGAACGACCAATTGATACTTGGGAAGAGATGAAAAGAATCATAAGGAGAAGGTTTGTTCCTTCCTATTATCATAGGGAATTGCACAACAAATTGCAAAGACTCACTCAAGGTTCTAAAAGTGTTGAAGAATATTTCAAGGAGATGGAAGTTCTCAAAATTAGAGCTAATGTAGAGGAGGACGATGAAGCAACTATGGCTAGGTTTCTCCATGGTATAAATCATGACATTAGTGACATAGTGGAACTTCATCACTATGTTGAAATGGATGAATTGGTACACCAAGCTATCAAAGTGGAACAACAACTCAAAAGAAAGAGCCTAGCAAGGAAAAATTCCACCACTTTCAATTCTCAAAGTTGGAAGGACAAAACAAAGAAGGAGGGTGCTTCATCATCTAAGGAAGCCATGGTTGAAAACAAAGGTAAAACTATTACATCTTCTTCAAGTGTTTCAACTAACAAAAGTGTTAAGTGTTTCAAGTGTCAAGGCCAAGGACATATTGCATCTCAATGTCCAACAAAGAGAACCATGCTTATGGAAGAAAATGAAGAAATTGTTGAAGAGGAGGATGGTGATTATGATGAGGAGTTTGAAGAAGAAATACCTAGTGGAGATTTACTCATGGTGAGAAGAATGTTAGGAAGCCAAATAAAGGAGGAGGATACAAGTCAAAGAAAAAACCTTTTTCATACAAGATGCTTTGTGCAAGGAAAGGTTTGTTCTTTAATAATTGATGGAGGAAGTTGTACAAATGTTGCAAGCACGCGTTTGGTTTCTAAACTAAAATTGGAAACGAAACCTCACCCTAAGCCTTAAAAACTCCAATGGCTTAATGAAAGTGTAGAAATGCTTGTTAATAAACAAGTTGAGATTTGTTTTAAAATTGGAAAATATGAGGATGTAGTGTTGTGTGATGTAGTACCAATGGAAGCTAGTCATTTGTTATCAGGTAGGCCTTGGCAATTTGATAGAAAAGCCAATCATGATCGGTACTCCAATAAGTACTCTTTTATGTATCATGATCAAAAGATCAATCTTGTACCGTTAAATCCTAGTGAGGTGAGAGAAGATCAAAAGAAAATGAGAGAAAAATGTGATCAAGAAAGAAAAGAAAAAGAAAAAGAAAAGAATGATAAAAGAGAAAAGAAACAAAGTTTAATTGCAAAAAAAAGAGATGTGAAGAAAGAAATTGTCTCACACCAACCTTTGTACTTGCTCTTTTTCAAGGAGGTGCCTTTACTAACCACTATTTTCTAATGAAAAAAATTGCCAAATTGTGTTGAGTCTCTTTTGCAGGAATTTAAAGAATTGTTTCCGAAAGAGGTGCCAAGTGGTTGGTTTACCGCCTATAAGAGGAATTGAACATCATATTGATCTTAATCCAGGAGCATCTTTGCCTAATAGGCTAGCATATAGAAGTAATCCACAACAAACTTAATAGATACAAAGGCAAGTGGTTGAATTGATAAGTAAGGGATGGGTAAGAGAAAGTTTAAGTCCTTGTGTTGTCCCTATTATTCTAGTCCCTAAAAAGGATGGTAGTTGGAGGATGTGCACTGATTGTAGGGCCATTAACAATATTACCATTAAATATAGGCATCCTATTCCTAGACTAGATGATTTGCTTAATGAATTGTTTGGTGCATGCTTATTTTCTAAAATTGATTTGAAAAGTGGATATCACCAAATTAGAATAAGGGAAGGGGATGAATGGAAAACTGCTTTTAAAACAAAATTTGGTTTGTATGAGTGGATGGTTATGCCTTTTGGATTAACTAATGCACCTAGTACTTTCATGAGACTAATGAACCATGTGTTAAGGGAGTTCTTGGGTAAGTTTGTTGTTGTGTATTTTGATGATATTTTGATTTATAGCAAGAACTTAGATGATCATTGTATTCATTTAAGGGCTGTTTTGCAAGTGCTAAGATATGAAAATTTGTATGCCAACCTAGAAAAATGTGTCTTTTGCACCGATCATGTGATTTTCTTAGGTTTCATTGTGAGCTCTAAAGGAGTCCATGTTGATGAGGAAAAGGTGAAAGCCATTCGAGAGTGGCCTCCTCCCAAAAATGTAAGTGAGGTAAGAAGCTTTCATGGTTTGGCTAGTTTTTATAGGAGGTTTGTGAAGGACTTTAGTACCTTGGCAGCACCCCTCAATGAAATTGTTAAAAAGGAAGTTGGTTTTAAATGGGGTGAAAAACAAGAGCAAGCCTTTGCTGCCCTAAAGGAAAAGCTCACCCATGCACCAATTCTTGCATTGCCTAATTTTTCTAAATCCTTTGAAATTGAATGTGATGCATCTAATGTGGGAATTGGAGTTGTTTTGTTGCAGGAAGGTCATCCACTTGCTTATTTTAGTGAAAAGCTAAAAGGGGCTGCCCTCAATTATTCTACATATGATAAGGAATTATATTCCTTGGTGAGAGCTCTACAAACTTGGCAACATTACTTGCTGCCCAAAGAGTTTGTCATTCATAGTGATCACGACTCCTTGAAACATTTGAAAGGACAATGTAAGTTGAATAAGAGACATGCCAAGTGGGTTTAGTTTCTTGAACAATTTCCTTATGTAATCAAGCATAAGAAAGGTAAATCTAATGTTGTGGCAGATGCACTCTCAAGAAGACATGTCTTGCTTTCTACTCTTGAAACAAAAGTTTTTGGTCTTGAGCATATTAAAGATTTGTATGAAAGTGACCTTGAATTTTCTTCAAAATTTTTAGTTGTGAGCATACTGCCTTCAATTGGTATTTTAGGCACAATGGATATTTATTTAAAGAAAAAAACTATGTGTGCCTAAAGGTTCCATTAGAGAATTACTTGTAAAAGAGGCGCATGAGGGAGGACTAATGGGTCATTTTGGGGTTTCTAAAAACTCTAGAATTCTTAAAAGAACATTTTTATTGGCCTCACATGAAAATTGATGTTCAAAAGCTTTGTGAAAGATGCATTGTGTGTAAAAAGGCTAAATCAAAAGTTATGCCTCATGGTTTGTATACTCCTTTACCTATACCTGAATTTGCTTGGATTGACATTTCCATGGACTTTGTTTTGGGACTGCCTAGAACAAAGAATGGCAAAGATTCTATTTTTGTAGTTGTGGACAAGTTTTCAAAAATGGCACATTTTATTCCATGTAAAAAGGTGGATGATGTGTGTCATGTTGCTGATTTGTTCTTTAAGGAAGTGGTGCGCCTACATGGCTTACCAAGGAGCATTGTCTCTGATCGTAACTCCAAGTTCTTAAGCCATTTTTTGAGGACTTTGTGGGGAAAGGTGGGTACAAAGTTATTATTTTCCACTACTTGTCATCCCCAAACAGATGGACAAACTGAAGTAGTAAATAGAACTCTTTCTACTCTTCTTAGGGCTGTTCTTAAAAAGAATTTATAAATGTGGGAGGAATGGTTACCTCATGTAGAGTTTGCTTACAATAGGGTTGTCCATAGCACTACACAACATTCACCTTTCGAGATTATGTATGGTTTTAATCCTTTAACACCTCTTGATTTGTTACCATTGCCTAACGCATCTATTTTGAAGCATAAAGATGGGAAAGCTAAGGCTGAATTTATGAGAAAATTGCATGAACAAGTAAAATTACAAATTGAAAAGAAAAATAAAAGTTATGCAAAAATTGCAAACAAAGGGCGAATGAAAGTTATTTTTGAACCTGGGGATTGGGTTTGGATACATATGAGAAAAGAGAGATTCCCATCACAAAGGAAGTCCAAACTTCAACCTAGGGGAGATGAACCATTTCAAGTACTTTCAAGGATCAATGACAATGCCTACAAAATAGAACTTCCAGGTGAGTATGGGGTAAGTACTACTTTTAATGTGGCTGATTTATCTCCTTTTGATGTAGGTGATTATGGTCTAAATTCGAGGTTGAATTCTTTTCAAGAAGGAGGGAATGATGAGGACGTAATCCAAGACATAAATGATACAATGCAAAGCTTAGAAGGTCCTATGACAAGGGCACGTGCAAGAAGAGTCAATGATACTTTAGTTCACGTCATGATCAAGTCAATAGAATGCATGGGCCAGATTGAAGAAAAAGAGCCCAAGTTTATTCTTATCATCCAAGCATGTGATAAAAGTCCCAATAGTGCATAAATAAATAAAAATAAAGGAAATATCAATAACCACACTATAATGGACGAAATTACAAGAGAAGTGGTAAATAAAGAATTGCCATTATTCTGCCCTTTCAAGAACCCCATTATCTCTTCTTTATTTTGCACTTTCTTTGTAATAACTCAACCCACTATCATGATAATTAGTGGCTGAAATCCTTTTGTTTTCTTAGGAGTTAATGTTTACTTATTTCATCATCTTAAGCCATTCCTATATAAAGGAGGCATGTATCTTCTTTTTGGATCAATGAATTTTGTCGAGTTTATACATTGTGTAAGTGAGAGTATTTGCTCTTAGGTTCTGGATTGGACCAAAATTGATCTTATCAAGAAATCCTTTTCTTGTGGTGATCCTCATCCATAGGCTTATCATTCTCTATTGGATTAGAAAGAGTGTGGTGCCCCTTCTACTTAATTCCATTTCTTATTTCTCATTTATTTCATATCAGTCTCGTTTATTTAATATGCATGTATCAAATTCTACCATTCTTCTAATTATAAGGCATATTACGTTCTTTGAGTCATAAAAGAATTAATATTCCAAAAGTTAACAAAGTTGTTTCAGGAATTTTGAAGGAAATGCATAATTCTCAAAAGTTAGTGCATATCACTTGGAGCTTTTGTAATGGTCTTTATAGTGAAATTGGTGAGCTTTTTAACTTGAAACTTTTGTAAATGGTCTTTATAGTGAAATTGGCGAGTTTTTAAAATCTGAATTTTGGTCTTTGTTGTGAAATTGGTGATTTTTTGACTTGGATGTTCTGTAATGGTCTTTATAGTGAAATTGGTGAGTTTTTTCACTTTCCACTTTTGTTATGGTCTTTATAGTCAAATTGGTAATATTTTTGACTTGAAACTATTGAAATGGCCTTTATTGTGAAATTGGTGACTTTTTTCTTTTGGAACTTTTGTCATGGTTTTATAGTGAAATTGGGGAGTTTTTCAAATTTGAACATTTTTGAGTATTTAAGTGAAATCGATGAGCTTTTTAACATTGAACTTTTATATTGGTTTTTATAGTGAAATTGTGAAATAGGCGAGTTTTTTAAACTTAGATCTTTTATATTTGTTTTTATACTGAAATTGCTTATTTTTTAACTTGGAAATTTTGTTATGGTTTTTATATTGTAAGTGGTGAGTTTTTTTAACTTTGAACTGTTGTTATTGTTTATAGAATGAAATAGGTGAGTTTTTTCACTTTGAACTTTTTTATGGTCTTTTAAGTGAAATTGGTGAATTTTTTTTCACTTGGAACTTTTATTATGGTCTATATAGTGAAATTGAGGAGTTTTTTTAGTTTTTAAGTTTTGTTATCATTTTTAGAGTGAAATTGATATGTTTTTAATTTTGAAATTTTATTATGGTTTTTATAGTGAAATCCGTGAGTTTTTTGACTTGGAACTTTTGTAATGGTCTTTATAGTGAAACTAGTGAGCTTTTTAACTTGAAACTTTTGTAAATGGTCTTTATGGTGAAATTGGCGAGTTTTTAAAATCTGAACTCTCGTAATGGTCTTTGTTGTTAAATTGGTGATTTTTTGACTTGGATGTTCTGTAATGGTCTTTATAGTGAAATTGGTGAGTTTCTTCACTTTCCACTTTTGTTATGGTCTTTATAGTCAAAATGGTGATATTTTTAACTTGAAACTATTGAAATGGTCTTTATAGTGAAATTGGTGAGTTTTTTCTTTTGTAACTTTTGTCATTATTTTATAGTGAAATTGGGGAGTTTTTCAACTTTGAACATTTTTATGAGTTTTTGAGTGAAATCGATGAGCTTTTTAACATTGAACTTTTATTTTGGTTTTTATAATGAAATTGTAAAATAGGCGAGTTGTATAACTTAGATCTTTTATTTTGGTTTGTATACTGAAATTGTTGATTTTTTGACTTGGAAATTTTGTGATGGTTTTATAGTGAAATTGGTGAGTTTTTTAAACTTTGAACTGTTGTTATTGTTTATAGAATGAAATTGGTGAGTTTTTTCACTTTGAACTTTTTTTATGCTCTTTTAAGTGAAATTGGTGATTTTTTTTAATTTTGAACTTTTATTATGGTTTTTAAAGTGAAATTGGTGATTTTTTTGACTTGGAGCTTTTGTAATGGTCTTTATAGTTAAATTGGTGCAGTTTTTAACTTGAAACTTTTGTAAATGGTCTTTATAGTGAAATTGATGAGTTTTTTTTCACTTGGAAAGTTTTATCATGGTTTTTATAGTGAAATTGGGTAGTTTTAAACTTTGAACTTTTGTTATGAATTTAAAGAGTGAAATTGGTGAGTTTTTTACTTGAATGTTCTGTAATGGTCTTTATAGTGAAATTGGTGAGTTTTTTCACTATCAACTTTTGTTATGGTCTTTATAGTCAAATTGGTGATATTTTTGACTTTAAACTATTGAAATGATCTTTATAGTGAAATTGGTGAGCTTTTTTATTTTGGAACTTTTGTCATGGTTTTATAGTGAAATTGGGAAGTTTTTCATATTTGTACATTTTTATGAGTTTTTGAGTGAAATCGATGAGGTTTTTAACATTGAACCTTTATTTTTTGTTTTTATATTTAAATGGTGAAATAGGCGAGTTATTTAACTTAGATTTTTTATTTTGGTTTTTATAGTGAACTTGTTGATTTTTTGACTTGGAAATTTTGTTATGGTTTTTATAGTGAAATTGGTGAGAATTTTAACTTTGAACTGTTGTTATTGTTTATAGAATGAAATTGGTGAGTTTTTTCACTTTAATCTCTTTTATCGTCTTTTAAGTGAAATTGGTGATTTTTTTTCTCTTGGAACTTTTATTATGGTCTATATAGTGAAATTGAGGAGGTTTTTAGTTTTTAAGTTTTGTTATCATTTTTAGAGTGAAATTGACAATTTTATGATTTTGATATTATGGTTTTTATAGTGAAATTGGTGAGCTTTTTGACTTGGAATTTTTGTAATGGTCTTTATAGTGAAATTTGTGAGCTTTTTAACTTGAAACTTTTGTAGATGGTCTTTATAGTGAAATTGGCAAGTTTTTAAATTCTGAACTCTCGTAATGGTCTTTGTTGTGAAATTGGTGATTTTTTGACTTGGATGTTCTGTAATGGTCTTTATAGTGAAATTGGTGAGTTTTTTCACTTTCCACTTTTGTTATGGTCTTTATAGTCAAATTGGTGATATTTTTAACTTGAAACTATTGAAATGGTCTTTATAGTGAAATTGGTGAGTTTTTTCTTTTGGAACTTTTGTCATGCTTTTATAGTGAAATTGGGGAGTTTTTCAACTTTGAACATTTTTATGAGTTTTTGAGTGAAATCGATGCGCTTTTTAACATTGAACTTTTATTTTGGTTTTTATAGTCAAATTGTGAAATAGGCGAGTTGTTTAACTTAGATCTTTTTTTTTGTTTTTACAGTGAAATTGTTGTTTTTTTGACTTGGAAATTTTGTTATGGTTTTTATAGTGAAATTGGTGAGTTTTTAAACTTTGAACTGTTGTTATTATTTATAGAATGAAATTGGTGAGTTTTTTTCACTTTGAACATTTTTATGGTCTTTTAAGTGAAATTGGTGAATTTTTTTTTCACTTGGAACTTCTATTATGGTATATATAGTGAAATTGAGGAGTTTTTTAGTTTTTAAGTTTTGTTATCCTTTTTAGAGAGAAATTGATATGTTTTTAATTTTGAACTTTTATTATGGTTTTTATAGTGAAATTGGTGAGTTTTTTGACTTGGAACTTTTGTAATGATCTTTATAGTGAAATTGGTGAGCTTTTTAACTTGAAACTTTTGTAGATGGTCTTTATAGTGAAATTGGCAAGTTTTTAAAATCTGAAATCTCTTAATGGTCTTTGCTGTGAAATTGGTGATTTTTTTGAGTTGGATGTTCTGTAATGATCTTTGTAGTGTAATTGGTGAATTTTTTCACTTTCCACTTTTGTTATGGTCTTTATAGTCATATTGGTGATATTTTTAACTTGAAACTATTGAAATGGTCTTTATAGTGAAATTGGTGAGTTTTTTCTTTTGGAACTTTTGTCATGGTTTTATAGTGAAATTGGGGAGTTTTTCAACTTTGAACATTTTTATGAGTTTTTGAGTGAAATCGATGAGCTTTTTAACATTGAACTTTTATTTTGGTTTTTATAGTGAAATTGTGAAATATGCGAGTATTTAACTTAGATCTTTTATTTTGGTTTTTATATTGAAATTGCTGATTTTTTGACTTGGAAATTTTTGTTCTGGTTTTTATAGTGAAATTGGTGAGTTTTTTTTTAACTTTGAATTGTTGTTATTGTTTATAGAATGAAATTGGTGAGTTTTTTCACTTTGAACTCTTTTATGGTCTTTAAGTGAAATTGGTGAATTTTTTTTCACTTCGAACCTTTATTATGGTCTATATAGTGAAATTGAGGAGTTTTTTAGTTTTTAAGTTTTGGTATCCTTTTTAGAGTGAAATTGAAATGTTTTTAATTTTGAACTTTTATTATGGATTTTATAGTGAAATTGGTGAGTTTTTTGACTTGGAAATTTTGTAATGGTCTTTATAGTGAAATTGGCGAGCTTTTTAACTTGAAACTTTTGTAAATTGTCTTTATAATGAAATTGGCGAGTTTTTAAAATCTGAACTTTCGTAATAGTCTTTGTTGTGAAATTGGTGATTTTGTGACTTGGATTTTCTATAATGGTGTTTATAGTGAAATTGGTGAGTTTTCTCACTTTCAACTTTTGTTATGGTCTTTACAGTCAAATTGGTGATAATTTGACTTGAAACTATTGAAATGGTCTTTATAGTGAAATTGGTGAGTTTTTTCTTTTGGAACTTTTGTCATGGTTTTATTGTGAAATTGGGGAGTTTTTCAAATTTGAACATTTTTATGAGTTTTTGAGTGAAATCAATGAGCTTTTTAACATTGAACTTTAATTTTGGTTTTTATAGTGAAATTGTGAAATAGGCGAGTTGTTTAACTTAGATCTTTTATTTGGGTTTTTATAGTGAAATTGTTGATTTTTTGACTTGGAAATTTTGTTATGGTTTTTATAGTGAAATTGGTGAGTTTTTTTTTTTTTTAACTTTGAACTGTTGTTATTGTTTACAGAATGAAATTGGTGAGTTTTTTCACTTTGAACTTTTTTATGGTCTTTTAAGTGAAATTGGTGAATTTTTTTTTTCACTTGGAACTTTTATTATGGTCTATATAGTGATATTGAGGAGTTTTTTAGTTTTTAAGTTTTGTTATCCTTTTTAGAGAGAAATTTATATGTTTTTAATTTTGAAATTTTATTATGGTTTTTATAGTGAAATTGGTGAGTTTTTTGACTTTGAACTTTTGTAGTGGTCTTTATAGTGAAATTGGTGAGCTTTTAAACTTGAAACTTTTTTAAATGGTCTTTATAGTGAAATTGGTGAGTTTTTAAAATCTGAACTCTCGTAATGGTCTTTGTTGTGAAATTGTGATTTTTTGACTTGGATGTTCTATAATGGTCTTTATAGTGAAATTTGTGAGTTTTTTCACTTTCTACTTTTGTTATGGTCTCTATAGTCAAATTACTGATATTTTTAACTTGAAACTATTGAAATGGTCTTTATACTAGAATTGGTGAGTTTTTTCTTTTGGAAATTTTGTCATGGTTTTATAGTGAAATTGGGGAGTTTTTCAACTTTGAACATTTTTATGATTTTTTGAGTGAAATCGATGAGCTTTTTAACATTGAACTTTTATTTTGGTTTTTTTTAGTGAAATTGTGAAATAAGCGAGTTTTTTTAACTTAGATCTTTTATTTTTGTTTTTATAGTGAAATTGCTGGTTTTTTTGACTTGGAGACTTTTTAATGGTTTTTATAGTGAACTTGATGAGTTTTTTTAACTTTGAACTGTTGTTATTGTTTATAGAATGAAATTTGTGAGTTTTTTCACTTTGAACTTTTGTTATGGTCTTTTTAGTAAAATTGGTGTGTTTTTTTTAACTTTGAACTTTTGTAATGGTCTTTATAGTGAAATTGGTGAGCTTTTTATCTTGAAATTTTTGAAAATGGTCTTTATAGTGAAATTTGTGAGTTTTTAAAATCTGAACTCTCGTAATGGTCTTTGTTGTGAAATTGGTGAGTTTTTTCTTTTGGCACTTTTGTCATAGTTTTATTGTGAAATTGGGGAGTTTTTAAACTTTGAAAATTTTTAGGAGTTTTTGAGTGATATCAATGAGCTTTTTAACATTGAACTTTTATTTTGGTTTTTATAGTGAAATTGTGGAATAGGCGAGTTTTTTAACTTAGAGCTTTTATTTTTGTTTTTATAGTGAAATTGCTGATTTTTTGACTTTGAACTGTTGTTATTGTTTACAGAATGAAATTGGTGAGTTTTTTCACTTTGAACTTTTTTATTGTCTTTTAAGTGAAATTGGTGAATTTTGTTTCACTTGGAACTTTTATTGAGGTCTATATAGTGAAATTGAGGAGTTTTTTAGTTTTTAAGTTGTGTTATCTTTTTTAGAGTGAAATTGATATGTTTTTAATTTTGAACTTTTATTATGGTTTTTATAGTGAAATTGGTGAGTTTTTTGACGTGGAACTTTTGTAATGGTCTTTATAGTGAAACTGGTGAGCTTTTAAACTTGAAACTTTTTTTAATGGTCTTTATAGTGAAATTGCTGAGTTTTTAAAATCTGACCTCTCGTAATGGTCTTTGTTGTGAAATTGGTAATTTTTTGATATGGATGTTCTGTAATGGTCTTTATAGTGAAATTTGTGAGTTTTTTCACTTTCTACTTTTGTTATGTTCTCTATAGTCAAATTATTAATATTTTTAACTTGAAACTTTTGATATGGTCTTTATAGTGAAATTGGTGAGTTTTTTCTTTTGGAAATTTTGTCATGGATTTATAGTGAATTTGGGGAGTTTTTCAACTTTAAACATTTTAAAGAGTTTTTGAGTGAAACCGATGAGCTTTTTAACATTGAACTTTTATTTTGGTTTTTATAGTGAAATTGTGAAATAGGCGAGTTTTTTTAACTTAGATCTTTTATTTTTGTTTTTATAGTGAAATTGCTGATTTTTTGACTTGGATATTTTTTTATGGTTTTTATAGTGAAATTGATGAGTTTTTTTAACTTTGAACTATTGTTATTGTTTTTAGAAGGAAATTTGTGAGTTTTTTCACTTTTAACTTTTGTTATGGTCTTTTTAGTGAAATTGGTGTGTTTTTTTTCAGTTGGAACTTTTATTATGGAATTTTTAGTGAAATTGGTGAGTTTTTTGACTTGGAACTTTTGTAATGGTCTTCATAGTGAATTTGGTGAGCTTTTTAACTTGAAACTTTTGTAAATGGTTTTTATAGTGAAATTGGTGAGTTTTTAATATCTGAACTCTCGTAATGGTCTTTCTTGTGAAATTGATGATTTTTTTTACTTGGATGTTTTGTAATGGTCTTTGTAGTGAAATTGGTGAGTTTATTCACTTTCAACTTTTGTTATGGTCTTTATAGTCAAATTGGTGATAATTTTGACTTGAAACTATTGAAATGGTCTTTTTAGTGAAATTGGTGAGTTTTTTCTTTTGGAACTTTTGTCATGGTTTTATTGTGAAATTGGGGGAGTTTTTCAACTTTGAAAATTTTTAGGAGTTTTTGAATGATATCGATGAGCTTTTTAACATTGAACTTTTATTTTGGTTTTTATAGTGAAATTGTGAAATAGGCGAGTTTTTTAACTTCGATCTTTTATTTTTGTTTTTATAGTGAAATTGCTTATTTTTTGACTTGGAAATTTTTTTATGGTTTTTATAGTGAAATTGATGAGTTTTTTAACTTTGAACTGTTGTTATTGTTTATACAATGAAATTTGTGAGTTTTTTCACTTTGAACTTTTGTTATGGTCTTTTTAGTGAAATTGGTGAATGTTTTTCACTTGGAACTTTTATTAAGGTTTTTATAGTGAAATTGGTGAGTTTTTTTTTTTACTTGGAACTTTTGTAATGGTCTTTATAGTGAAATTTGTGAGCTATTTAATTTGAAACTTTTGTAAATGGTCTTTATAGTGAAATTGGTGAGTTTTTAAAATCTGAACTCTCGTAATGGTCTTTGTTGTGAAATTGGTGATTTTTTGACTTGGATGTTCTGTAATGGTGTTTATAGTGAAATTGGTGAGTTTTTTCACTTTCTACTTTTGTTATGGTCTTTATAGTCAAATTGGTGATAATTTTGACTTGAAACTATTGAAATGGTCTTTATAGTGAAATTGGTGAGTTTTTTCTTTTGGATCTTTTGTCATGGTTTTATTGTGAAATTGGGGAGTTTTTCAACTTTGAAAATTTTTATGAGTTTTTGAGTGAAATCGATGAGCCTTTTAACATTGAACTTGTATTTTGGTTTTTATAGTGAAATTGTGAAATAAGTGAGTTGTTTAACTTAGATCTTTCATTTTTGTTTTTATAATGAAATTGTTGGTTTTTTGACTTGAAAATTTTGTTATGGTTTTTATAGTGAAATTGGTGAGTTTTTTAACTTTGAACTGTTGTTATTGTTTATAGAATGAAATTGATGAGTTTTTTCACTTTGAACATTTTTATGGTTTTTTAAGTGAAATTGGTGAATTTTTTTTCACTTGGAACTTTTATTATGGTCTATATACTGAAATTGAGGAGTTTTTTTGTTTTTAAGTTTTGTTATCCTTTTTAGAATGAAATTGATATGTTTTTAATTTTGAACTTTTATTATGGTTTTTATAGTGAAATTGGTGAGTTTTTTGACTTGGAACTTTTGTAATGGTCTTTATAGTGAAACTGGTGAGCTTTTAAACTTGAAACTTTTTTCAATGGTCTTTATAGTGAAATTGCTGAGTTTTTAAAATCTGAACTCTCGTAATGGTCTTTGTTGTGAAATTGGTGATTTTTTGACTTGGATGTTCTGTAATGGTCTTTATAGTGAAATTTGTGAGTTTTTTCACTTTCTACTTTTGTTATGGTCTGTATAGTCAAATTACTGATATTTTTAACTTGAAACTATTGAAATGGTCTTTATAGTGAAATTGGTGAGTTTTTTCTTTTGGAACTTTTGTCATGGTTTAATAGTGAAATTGCTGATTTTTTGACTTGGAAATTTTATTATGGTTTTTATAGTGAAATTGATGAGTTTCTTTACTTTGAAGTGTTGTTATTGTTTATAGAATGAAATTTGTGAGTTTTTTCACTTTCAACTTTTGTTATGGTCTTTTTAGTGAAATTGGTGAATGTTTTTTCACTTGGAACTTTTATTATGGTTTTTATCGTGAATTTGGTGAGTTTTTTGACTTGGAACTTTTGTAATGGTCTTTATAATGAAATTTGTGAGCTATTTAACTTGAAACTTTTGTAAATGGTATTTATAGTAAAATTGGTGAGTTTTTAAAATCTGAACACTTGTATTGGTCTTTGTTATGAAATTAGTGATTTTTTGACTTGGATGTACTGTAATGGTGTTTATAGTGAAATTGGTGAGTTTTTTCACTTTCAACTTTTGTTATGGTCTTTATAGTCAAATTAGTGATAATTTTGACTTGAAACTATTGAAATGGTCTTTATAGTGAAATTGGTGAGTTTTTAACATTGAACTTTTATTTTGGTTTTTATAGTGAAATTGTGAAATAGGCGAGTTGTTTAACTTAGATCTTTTATTTTGGTTTTTATAGTGAAATTGTGAAATAGGCGAGTTGTTTAACTTAGATCTTTTATTTTGGTGTTTATAGTGAGTTTATTTTGGTGAGTTTTTTTTAACTTTAAACAGTTGTTATTGTTTATAGAATGAAATTGGTGAGTTTTTTTTTCACTTTGAACTCTTTTATGGTGTTTTAAGTAAAATTGGTGAATTTTTTTTCAATTGGAACTTTTATTATGGTCTTCATACTGAAATTGAGGAGTTTTTTAGTTTTTAAGTTTTTGTTATCCTTTTTAGAGTGAAATTGATATGTTTTTAATTTTGAACTTTTATTATGGTTTTTATAGTGAAATTAGTGTGTTTTTAGACTTGGAACTTTTGTAATGGTCTTTATAGTGAAATTGGTGAGCTTTTTAACTTGAAACTTTTGTAAATGGTCTTTATAGTGAAATTGGTGAGCTTTTAAAACCTGAACTCTCGTAATGGTCTTTGTTGTGAAATTGGTGATTTTTTAACTTGTATGTTCTGTAATGGTCTTTATAGTGAAATTTGGGAGTTTTTTTTGGAACTTTCATCACGGTTTTATAGTGAAATTGGGGAGTTTTTCGACTTTGAACATTTTTATGAGTTTTTGAGTGAAATCGATGAGCTTTTTAACATTGAACTTTTATTTTGGTTTTTATTGTGAAATTCTGAAATAGGCGAGTTGTTTAACTTAGATCTTTTATTTTGGTTTTTATAGTGAAATTGTGAAATAGGCGAGTTGTTTAACTTAGATCTTTTATTTTGGTTTTTATAATGAAATTGTGAAATAGACGAGTTGTTTAACTTAGATCTTTTATTTTGGTTTTTATAGTGAAATTGTTGATTTTTTGACTTGGAAATTTTGTTATGGTTTTTATAGTGAAATTGGTGATTTTTTTAACTTTGAACTGTTGTTATTGTTTATAGAATGAAATTGGTGAGTTTTTTCACTTTGAACTCTTTTATGGTCTTTTAAGTGAAATTGGTGATTTTTTATTCACTTGGAACTTTTATTATGGTCTATATAGTGAAATTGAGGAGTTTTTTAGTTTTTAAGTTTTGTTATCCTTTTTAGAGTGAAATTGATATGTTTTTAATTTTGAACTTTTATTATGGTTTTTATAGTGAAATTGGTGAATTTTTTGACTTGGAACTGTTGTAATGGTGTTTATAGCGAAGTTGGTGAGTTTTTAACATCTGAACTCTCAAAATGGTCTTTGTTGTGAAATTGGTGATTTTTTGAGCTGGATGTTATGTAATTGTCTTTATAGTGAAATTGGTGAGTTTTTTCACTTTCAACTTTTGTTATGGTCTTTATAGTCAAATTAGTGATATTTTTAACTTGAAACTATTGAAATGGTCTTTATATTGAAATTGGTGAGTTTTTTCTTTTGGAACTTTTGTCATGGCTTTATAGTGAAATTGCTGATTCTTTGACTTTGAAATTTTTTTATGGTTTTTATAGTGAAATTGATGAGTTTCTTAACTTTTATGAGTTGTTATTGTTTATAGAATGAAATTTGTGAGTTTTTTCACTTTGAACTTTTGTTATGGTCTTTTTAGTGAAATTGGTGAATGTTTTTTCACTTGGAACTTTTATTATGGTTTTTATAGTGAAATTGGTGAGTTTTTTGACTTGGAACTTTTGTAATGGTCTTTATAATGAAATTTGTGAGCTATTTAACTTGAAACTTTTGTAAATGGTATTTATAGTAAAATTGGTGAGTTTTTAAAATCTGAACTCATGTAACGGTCTTTGTTGTGAAATTAGTGATTTTTAGACTTGGATGTACTTTAATGGTCTTTATAGTGAAATTGGTGAGTTCTTTCACTTTCAACTTTTGTTATGGTCTTTATAGTCAAATTAGTGATAATTTTGACTTGAAACTATTGAAATGGTCTTTATAGTGAAATTGATGAGTTTTTTCTTTTGGAACTTTTGTCATGGTTTTATTGTGAAATTTTGGAGTTTTTCAACTTTGAAATTTTTTATGAGTTTTTGAGTGAAATCGATGAGCTTTTTAACGAACTTTTATTTTGGTTTTTATAGTGAAATTGTGAAATAGGCGAGTTGTTTAACTTAGATCTTTTATTTTGGTTTTTATAGTGAAATTGTTGATTTTTTGACTTGGAAATTTTGTTATGGTTTTTATAGTGAAATAGGTGATTTTTTAAAACTTGGAACTGTTGTTATTGTTTATAGAATGAAATTGGTGTGTTTTTTTCACTTTGAACTCTTTTATGGTATTTTAAGTGAAATTGGTGATTTTTTTTTCACTTGGAACTTTTATTATGGTTTATATAGTGAAATTGAGGAGTTTTTTAGTTTTTAAGTTTTGTTATCCTTTTTAGAGTGAAATTGATATGTTTTTAATTTTGAACTTTTATTATGGTTTTTATAGTGAAATTGGTGAGTTTTTTGACTTGGAACTTTTGAAATGGTGTTTATAGTGAAATTGGTGAGCTTTTTAGCTTGAAACTTTTGTAAATGGTTTTATAGCGAAGTTGGTGAGTTTTTAAAATCTGAACTCTCAAAATGGTCTTTGTTGTGAAATTGGCGATTTTTTGAGTTGGATGTTCTGTAATGGTCTTTATAGTGAAATTGGTGAGTTTTTTCACTTTCAACTTTTGTTATGGTCTTTATAGTCAACTTAGTGATATTTTTAACTTGAAACTATAGAAATGGTCTTTATATTGAAATTGGTGAGTTTTTTCTTTTGGAACTTTTGTCATGGTTTTATAGTAAAATTGCTGATTTTTTTTTATGGTTTTTATAGTGAAATTGATGAGTTTCTTAACTTTGATGTGTTGTTATTGTTTATAGCATGAAATTTTTGAGTTTTTTCACTTTGAACTTTTGTTATGGTCTTTTTAGTGAAATTGGTGAATGTTTTTTCACTTGGAAATTTTATTATGGTTTTTATAGTGAAATTGGTGAGTTTTTTGACTTGGAACTTTTGTAATGGTCTTTATAATGAAATTTGTGAGCTATTTAACTTGAAACTTTTGTAAATGGTATTTATAGTAAAATTGGTGAGTTTTTAAAATCTGAACTCTTGTAACGGTCTTTGTTGTTAAATTAGTGATTTTTTGACTTAGATGTATTGTAATGGTCTTTATAATGAAATTGGTGAGTTCTTTCACTTTCAACTTTTGTTATGGTCTTTATAGTCAAATTAGTGATAATTTTGACTTGAAACTATTGAAATGGTCTTTATAGTGAAATTGGTGAGTTTTTTCTTTTGGAACTTTTGTCATGGTTTTATTGTGAAATTTTGGAGTTTTTCAACTTTGAAAATTTTTATGAGTTTTTGAGTGAAATCGATAAGCTTTTTAATATTGAACTTTTATTTTGGTTTTTATAGTGAAATTGTGAAATAGGCCTGTTGTTTACTTAGATCTTTTATTTTGGTTTTTATAGTGAAATTGTTGATTTTTTGACTTGGAAATTTTGTTATGGTTTTTATAGTGAAATAGGTGATTTTTTTAAACTTTGAACTGTTGTTATTGTTTATAGAATGAAATTGGTGAGTTTTTTTCTCTTTGAACTCTTTTATGGTCTTTTAAGTGAAATTGGTGATTTTTTTTCACTTGGAACTTTAATTATGGTCTATATAGTGAAATTAAGGAGTTTTCTAGTTTTTAAGTTTTGTTATCCTTTTTAGAGTGAAATTGATATGTTTTTAATTTTGAACTTTTATTATGGTTTTTATAGTGAAATTGGTGGGTTTTTTGACTTGGAACTTTTGTAATGGTGTTTCTAGTGAAATTGGTGAGCTTTTTAGCTTGAAACTTTTGTAAATGGTTTTATAGCGAAGTTGGTGAGTTTTTAAAATCTGAACTCTCAAAATGGTCTTTGTTGTGAAATTGGTTATTTTTTGAGTTGGATGTTCTGTAATGGTCTTTATAGTAAAATTGGTGAGTTTTTTTCACTTTCAACTTTTGTTATGGTCTTTATAGTCAAATTAGTGATATTTTTAACTTGAAACTATTGAAATGGTCTTTATATTGAAATTGGTGAGTTTTTTCTTTTGGAACTTTTGTCATGGTTTTATAGTGAAATTGCTGATTTTTGGACTTGGAAAATATTTTATGGTTTTTATAGTGAAATTGATGAGTTTCTTAACTTTGATGTGTTGTTATTGTTTATAGCATGAAATTTGTGAGTTTTTTCACTTTGAACTTTTGTTATGGTCTTTTTAGTGAAATTGGTGAATGTTTTTTCACTTGGTACTTTTATTATGGTTTTTATAGTGAAACTGGTGAGTTCTTTGACTTGGAACTTTTGTAATGGTCTTTATAATGTAATTTGTGAGCTATTTAACTTGAAACTTTTGTAAATGGTATTTATAGTAAAATTGGTGAGTTTTTAAAATCTGAACTCTTGTAACGGTCTTTGTTGTGAAATTAGTGATTTTTTGACTTGGATGTATTGTAATGGTCTTTATAGTGAAATTGGTGAGTTCTTTCACTTTCAACTTTTGTTATGGTCTTTATAGTCAAATTAGTGATAATTTTGACTTGAAACTATTGAAATGGTCTTTATAGTGAAATTGGTGAGTTTTTTCTTTTGGAACTTTTGTCATGGTTTTATTGTGAAATTTTGGAGTTTTTCAACTTTGAAAATTTTTATGAGTTTTTGAGTGAAATTGATGAGCTTTTTAACATTGAACTTTCATTTTGGTTTTTATAGTGAAATTGTGAAATAGGCGAGTTGTTTAACTTAGATCTTTTATTTTGGTTTTCATATTGAAATTGTTGATTTTTTGACTTGGAAATTTTGTTATGGTTTTTATAGTGAAATAGGTGATTTTTTTAAACTTTGAACTGTTGTTATTGTCTATAGAATGAAATTGGTGAGTTTTTTTCACTTTGAACTCTTTTATGGTCTTTTAAGTGAAATTGGTGAATTTTTTTCACTTGGAACTTTTATTATGGTCTATATAGTGAAATTGAGGAGTTTTTTAGTTTTTAAGTTTTGTTATCCTTTTTAGAGTGAAATTGATATGTTTTTAATTTTGAACTTTTATTATGGTTTTTATAGTGAAATTGGTGAGTTTTTTGACTTGGAACTTTTGTAATGGTGTTTATAGTGAAATTGGTGAGCCTTTTAGCTTGAAACTTTTGTACATGGTTTTATGGCGAAGTTGGTGAGTTTTTAAAATCTGAACTCTCAAAATGGTCTTTGTTGTGAAATTGGCGACTTTTTGAGTTGGATGTTCTGTAATGGTCTTTATAGTGAAATTGGTGAGTTTTTTCACTTTCAACTTTTGTTATGGTCTTTATAGTCAACTTAGTGATATTTTTAACTTGAAACTATAGAAATGGTCTTTATATTGAAATTGGTGAGTTTTTTCTTTTGGAACTTTTGTCATGGTTTTATAGTAAAATAGCTGATTTTTTTTTTATGGTTTTTATAGTGAAATTGATGAGTTTCTTAACTTTGATGTGTTGTTATTGTTTATAGCATGAAATTTTTGAGTTTTTTCACTTTGAACTTTTGTTATGGTCTTTTTAGTGAAATTGGTGAATGTTTTTTCACTTGGAAATTTTATTATGGTTTTTATAGTGAAATTGGTGAGTTTTTTGACTTGGAACTTTTGTAATGGTCTTTATAATGAAATTTGTGAGCTATTTAACTTGAAACTTTTGTAAATGGTATTTATAGTAAAATTGGTGAGTTTTTAAAATCTGAGCTCTTGTAACGGTCTTTGTTGTGAAATTAGTGATTTTTTGACTTGGATGTATTGTAATGGTCTTTATAGTGAAATTGATGAGTTCTTTCACTTTCAACTTTTGTCATGGTTTTATTGTGAAATTTTGGAGTTTTTCAACTTTGAAAATTTTTATGAGTTTTTGAGTGAAATCAATGAGCTTTTTAACATTGAACTTTTATTTTGGTTTTTATAGTGAAATTGTGAAATAGGCGAGTTGTTTAACTTAGATCTTTTATTTTGGTTTTCATATTGAAATTGTTGATTTTTTGACTTGGAAATTTTATTATGGTTTTTATAGTGAAATAGGTGATTTTTTTAAACTTTGAACTGTTGTTATTGTCTATAGAATGAAATTGGTGAGTTTTTTTCAGTTTGAACTCTTTTATGGTCTTTTAAGTGAAATTGGTGATTTTTTTTCACTTGGAACTTTTATTATGGTCTATATAGTGAAATTGAGGAGTTTTTTAGTTTTTAAGTTTTGTTATCCTTTTTAGAGTGAAATTGATATGTTTTTAATTTTGAACTTTTATTATGGTTTTTATAGTGAAATTGGTGAGTTTTTTTGACTTGGAACTTTTGTAATGGTGTTTATAGTGAAATTGGTGAGCCTTTTAGCTTGAAACTTTTGTAAATGGTTTTATAGCGAAGTTGGTGAGTTTTTAAAATCTGAACTCTCAAAATGGTCTTTGTTGTCAAATTGGTGATTTTTTGAGTTGGATGTTCTGTAATGGTCTTTATAGTGAAATTGGTGAGTTTTTTCACTTTCAACTTTTGTTATGGTCTTTATAGTCAAATTAGTGATATTTTTAACTTGAAACTATAGAAATGGTCTTTATATTGAAATTGGTGAGTTTTTTCTTTTGGAACTTTTGTCATGGTTTTATAGTAAAAATGCTGATTTTTATATGGTTTTTATAGTGAAATTGATGAGTTTCTTAACTTTGATGTGTTGTTATTGTTTATAGCATGAAATTTGTGAGTTTTTTCACTTTGAACTTTTGTTATGGTCTTTTTAGTGAAATTGGTGAATGTTTTTTCACTTGGAACTTTTATTATGGTTTTTATAGTGAAATTGGTGAGTTTTTTGACTTGGAACTTTTGTAATGGTCTTTATAATGAAATTTGTGAGCTATTTAACTTGAAACTTTTGTAAATGGTATTTATAGTAAAATTGGTGAGTTTTTAAAATCTGAGCTCTTGTAACGGTCTTTGTTGTGAAATTAGTGATTTTTTGACTTGGATGTATTGTAATGGTCTTTATAGTGAAATTGATGAGTTCTTTCACTTTCAACTTTTGTTATGGTCTTTATAGTCAAATTAGTGATAATTTTGACTTGAAACTATTGAAATGGTCTTTATAGTGAAATTGGTGAGTTTTTTCTTTTGGAACTTTTGTCATGGTTTTATTGTGAAATTTTGGAGTTTTTCAACTTTGAAAATTTTTATGAGTTTTTGAGTGAAATCAATGAGCTTTTTAACATTGAACTTTTATTTTGGTTTTTATAGTGAAATTGTGAAATAGGCGAGTTGTTTAACTTAGATCTTTTATTTTGGTTTTCATATTGAAATTGTTGATTTTTTGACTTGGAAATTTTGTTATGGTTTTTATAGTGAAATAGGTGATTTTTTTAAACTTTGAACTGTTGTTATTGTTTATAGAATGAAATTGGTGAGTTTTTTTCAGTTTGAACTCTTTTATGGTCTTTTAAGTGAAATTGGTGATTTTTTTTCACTTGGAACTTTTATTATGGTCTATATAGTGAAATTGAGGAGTTTTTTAGTTTTTAAGTTTTGTTATCCTTTTTAGAGTGAAATTGATATGTTTTTAATTTTGAACTTTTATTATGGTTTTTATAGTGAAATTGGTGAGTTTTTTTGACTTGGAACTTTTGTAATGGTGTTTATAGTGAAATTGGTGAGCCTTTTAGCTTGAAACTTTTGTAAATGGTTTTATAGCGAAGTTGGTGAGTTTTTAAAATCTGAACTCTCAAAATGGTCTTTGTTGTCAAATTGGTGATTTTTTGAGTTGGATGTTCTGTAATGGTCTTTATAGTGAAATTGGTGAGTTTTTTCACTTTCAACTTTTGTTATGGTCTTTATAGTCAAATTAGTGATATTTTTAACTTGAAACTATAGAAATGGTCTTTATATTGAAATTGGTGAGTTTTTTCTTTTGGAACTTTTGTCATGGTTTTATAGTAAAAATGCTGATTTTTATATGGTTTTTATAGTGAAATTGATGAGTTTCTTAACTTTGATGTCTTGTTATTGTTTATAGCATGAAATTTGTGAGTTTTTTCACTTTGAACTTTTGTTATGGTCTTTTTAGTGAAATTGGTGAATGTTTTTTCACTTGGAACTTTTATTATGGTTTTTATAGTGAAATTGGTGAGTTTTTTGACTTGGAACTTTTGTAATGGTCTTTATAATTAAATTTGTGAGCTATTTAACTTGAAACTTTTGTAAATGGTATTTATAGTAAAATTGGTGAGTTTTTAAAATCTGAACTCTTGTAACGGTCTTTGTTGTGAAATTAGTGATTTTTTGACTTGGATGTATTCTAATGGTCTTTATAGTGAAATTGGTGAGTTCTTTCACTTTCAACTTTTGTTATGGTCTTTATAGTCAAATTAGTGATAATTTTGACTTGAAACTATTGAAATGGTCTTTATAGTGAAATTGGTGAGTTTTTTCTTTTGGAACTTTTGTCATGGTTTTATTGTGAAATTTTGGAGTTTTTCAACTTTGAAAATTTTTATGAGTTTTTGAGTGAAATCGATGAGCTTTTTAACATTGAACTTTCATTTTGGTTTTTATAGTGAAATTGTGAAATAGGCGAGTTGTTTAACTTAGATCTTTTATTTTGGTTTTCATATTGAAATTGTTGATTTTTTGACTTGGAAATTTTGTTATGGTTTTTATAGTGAAATAGGTGATTTTTTTAAACTTTGAACTGTTGTTATTGTCTATAGAATGAAATTGGTGAGTTTTTTTCACTTTGAACTCTTTTATGGTCTTTTAAGTGAAATTGGTGAATTTTTTTCACTTGGAACTTTTATTATGGTCTATATAGTGAAATTGAGGAGTTTTTTAGTTTTTAAGTTTTGTTATCCTTTTTAGAGTGAAATTGATATGTTTTTAATTTTGAACTTTTATTATGGTTTTTATAGTGAAATTGGTGAGTTTTTTGACTTGGAACTTTTGTAATGGTGTTTATAGTGAAATTGGTGAGCCTTTTAGCTTGAAACTTTTGTACATGGTTTTATGGCGAAGTTGGTGAGTTTTTAAAATCTGAACTCTCAAAATGGTCTTTGTTGTGAAATTGGCGACTTTTTGAGTTGGATGTTCTGTAATGGTCTTTATAGTGAAATTGGTGAGTTTTTTCACTTTCAACTTTTGTTATGGTCTTTATAGTCAACTTAGTGATATTTTTAACTTGAAACTATAGAAATGGTCTTTATATTGAAATTGGTGAGTTTTTTCTTTTGGAACTTTTGTCATGGTTTTATAGTAAAATTGCTGATTTTTTTTTTATGGTTTTTATAGTGAAATTGATGAGTTTCTTAACTTTGATGTGTTGTTATTGTTTATAGCATGAAATTTTTGAGTTTTTTCACTTTGAACTTTTGTTATGGTCTTTTTAGTGAAATTGGTGAATGTTTTTTCACTTGGAAATTTTATTATGGTTTTTATAGTGAAATTGGTGAGTTTTTTGACTTGGAACTTTTGTAATGGTCTTTATAATGAAATTTGTGAGCTATTTAACTTGAAACTTTTGTAAATGGTATTTATAGTAAAATTGGTGAGTTTTTAAAATCTGAGCTCTTGTAACGGTCTTTGTTGTGAAATTAGTGATTTTTTGACTTGGATGTATTGTAATGGTCTTTATAGTGAAATTGATGAGTTCTTTCACTTTCAACTTTTGTTATGGTCTTTATAGTCAAATTAGTGATAATTTTGACTTGAAACTATTGAAATGGTCTTTATAGTGAAATTGGTGAGTTTTTTCTTTTGGAACTTTTGTCATGGTTTTATTGTGAAATTTTGGAGTTTTTCAACTTTGAAAATTTTTATGAGTTTTTGAGTGAAATCAATGAGCTTTTTAACATTGAACTTTTATTTTGGTTTTTATAGTGAAATTGTGAAATAGGCGAGTTGTTTAACTTAGATCTTTTATTTTGGTTTTCATATTGAAATTGTTGATTTTTTGACTTGGAAATTTTGTTATGGTTTTTATAGTGAAATAGGTGATTTTTTTAAACTTTGAACTGTTGTTATTGTTTATAGAATGAAATTGGTGAGTTTTTTTCAGTTTGAACTCTTTTATGGTCTTTTAAGTGAAATTGGTGATTTTTTTTCACTTGGAACTTTTATTATGGTCTATATAGTGAAATTGAGGAGTTTTTTAGTTTTTAAGTTTTGTTATCCTTTTTAGAGTGAAATTGATATGTTTTTAATTTTGAACTTTTATTATGGTTTTTATAGTGAAATTGGTGAGTTTTTTTGACTTGGAACTTTTGTAATGGTGTTTATAGTGAAATTGGTGAGCCTTTTAGCTTGAAACTTTTGTAAATGGTTTTATAGCGAAGTTGGTGAGTTTTTAAAATCTGAACTCTCAAAATGGTCTTTGTTGTCAAATTGGTGATTTTTTGAGTTGGATGTTCTGTAATGGTCTTTATAGTGAAATTGGTGAGTTTTTTCACTTTCAACTTTTGTTATGGTCTTTATAGTCAAATTAGTGATATTTTTAACTTGAAACTATAGAAATGGTCTTTATATTGAAATTGGTGAGTTTTTTCTTTTGGAACTTTTGTCATGGTTTTATAGTAAAAATGCTGATTTTTATATGGTTTTTATAGTGAAATTGATGAGTTTCTTAACTTTGATGTCTTGTTATTGTTTATAGCATGAAATTTGTGAGTTTTTTCACTTTGAACTTTTGTTATGGTCTTTTTAGTGAAATTGGTGAATGTTTTTTCACTTGGAACTTTTATTATGGTTTTTATAGTGAAATTGGTGAGTTTTTTGACTTGGAACTTTTGTAATGGTCTTTATAATTAAATTTGTGAGCTATTTAACTTGAAACTTTTGTAAATGGTATTTATAGTAAAATTGGTGAGTTTTTAAAATCTGAACTCTTGTAACGGTCTTTGTTGTGAAATTAGTGATTTTTTGACTTGGATGTATTCTAATGGTCTTTATAGTGAAATTGGTGAGTTCTTTCACTTTCAACTTTTGTTATGGTCTTTATAGTCAAATTAGTGATAATTTTGACTTGAAACTATTGAAATGGTCTTTATAGTGAAATTGGTGAGTTTTTTCTTTTGGAACTTTTGTCATGGTTTTATTGTGAAATTTTGGAGTTTTTCAACTTTGAAAATTTTTATGAGTTTTTGAGTGAAATCGATGAGCTTTTTAACATTGAACTTTCATTTTGGTTTTTATAGTGAAATTGTGAAATAGGCGAGTTGTTTAACTTAGATCTTTTATTTTGGTTTTCATATTGAAATTGTTGATTTTTTGACTTGGAAATTTTGTTATGGTTTTTATAGTGAAATAGGTGATTTTTTTAAACTTTGAACTGTTGTTATTGTCTATAGAATGAAATTGGTGAGTTTTTTTCACTTTGAACTCTTTTATGGTCTTTTAAGTGAAATTGGTGAATTTTTTTCACTTGGAACTTTTATTATGGTCTATATAGTGAAATTGAGGAGTTTTTTAGTTTTTAAGTTTTGTTATCCTTTTTAGAGTGAAATTGATATGTTTTTAATTTTGAACTTTTATTATGGTTTTTATAGTGAAATTGGTGAGTTTTTTGACTTGGAACTTTTGTAATGGTGTTTATAGTGAAATTGGTGAGCCTTTTAGCTTGAAACTTTTGTACATGGTTTTATGGCGAAGTTGGTGAGTTTTTAAAATCTGAACTCTCAAAATGGTCTTTGTTGTGAAATTGGCGACTTTTTGAGTTGGATGTTCTGTAATGGTCTTTATAGTGAAATTGGTGAGTTTTTTCACTTTCAACTTTTGTTATGGTCTTTATAGTCAACTTAGTGATATTTTTAACTTGAAACTATAGAAATGGTCTTTATATTGAAATTGGTGAGTTTTTTCTTTTGGAACTTTTGTCATGGTTTTATAGTAAAATAGCTGATTTTTTTTTTATGGTTTTTATAGTGAAATTGATGAGTTTCTTAACTTTGATGTGTTGTTATTGTTTATAGCATGAAATTTTTGAGTTTTTTCACTTTGAACTTTTGTTATGGTCTTTTTAGTGAAATTGGTGAATGTTTTTTCACTTGGAAATTTTATTATGGTTTTTATAGTGAAATTGGTGAGTTTTTTGACTTGGAACTTTTGTAATGGTCTTTATAATGAAATTTGTGAGCTATTTAACTTGAAACTTTTGTAAATGGTATTTATAGTAAAATTGGTGAGTTTTTAAAATCTGAGCTCTTGTAACGGTCTTTGTTGTGAAATTAGTGATTTTTTGACTTGGATGTATTGTAATGGTCTTTATAGTGAAATTGATGAGTTCTTTCACTTTCAACTTTTGTTATGGTCTTTATAGTCAAATTAGTGATAATTTTGACTTGAAACTATTGAAATGGTCTTTATAGTGAAATTGGTGAGTTTTTTCTTTTGGAACTTTTGTCATGGTTTTATTGTGAAATTTTGGAGTTTTTCAACTTTGAAAATTTTTATGAGTTTTTGAGTGAAATCAATGAGCTTTTTAACATTGAACTTTTATTTTGGTTTTTATAGTGAAATTGTGAAATAGGCGAGTTGTTTAACTTAGATCTTTTATTTTGGTTTTCATATTGAAATTGTTGATTTTTTGACTTGGAAATTTTGTTATGGTTTTTATAGTGAAATAGGTGATTTTTTTAAACTTTGAACTGTTGTTATTGTTTATAGAATGAAATTGGTGAGTTTTTTTCAGTTTGAACTCTTTTATGGTCTTTTAAGTGAAATTGGTGATTTTTTTTCACTTGGAACTTTTATTATGGTCTATATAGTGAAATTGAGGAGTTTTTTAGTTTTTAAGTTTTGTTATCCTTTTTAGAGTGAAATTGATATGTTTTTAATTTTGAACTTTTATTATGGTTTTTATAGTGAAATTGGTGAGTTTTTTTGACTTGGAACTTTTGTAATGGTGTTTATAGTGAAATTGGTGAGCCTTTTAGCTTGAAACTTTTGTAAATGGTTTTATAGCGAAGTTGGTGAGTTTTTAAAATCTGAACTCTCAAAATGGTCTTTGTTGTCAAATTGGTGATTTTTTGAGTTGGATGTTCTGTAATGGTCTTTATAGTGAAATTGGTGAGTTTTTTCACTTTCAACTTTTGTTATGGTCTTTATAGTCAAATTAGTGATATTTTTAACTTGAAACTATAGAAATGGTCTTTATATTGAAATTGGTGAGTTTTTTCTTTTGGAACTTTTGTCATGGTTTTATAGTAAAAATGCTGATTTTTATATGGTTTTTATAGTGAAATTGATGAGTTTCTTAACTTTGATGTCTTGTTATTGTTTATAGCATGAAATTTGTGAGTTTTTTCACTTTGAACTTTTGTTATGGTCTTTTTAGTGAAATTGGTGAATGTTTTTTCACTTGGAACTTTTATTATGGTTTTTATAGTGAAATTGGTGAGTTTTTTGACTTGGAACTTTTGTAATGGTCTTTATAATTAAATTTGTGAGCTATTTAACTTGAAACTTTTGTAAATGGTATTTATAGTAAAATTGGTGAGTTTTTAAAATCTGAACTCTTGTAACGGTCTTTGTTGTGAAATTAGTGATTTTTTGACTTGGATGTATTCTAATGGTCTTTATAGTGAAATTGGTGAGTTCTTTCACTTTCAACTTTTGTTATGGTCTTTATAGTCAAATTAGTGATAATTTTGACTTGAAACTATTGAAATGGTCTTTATAGTGAAATTGGTGAGTTTTTTCTTTTGGAACTTTTGTCATGGTTTTATTGTGAAATTTTGGAGTTTTTCAACTTTGAAAATTTTTATGAGTTTTTGAGTGAAATCGATGAGCTTTTTAACATTGAACTTTCATTTTGGTTTTTATAGTGAAATTGTGAAATAGGCGAGTTGTTTAACTTAGATCTTTTATTTTGGTTTTCATATTGAAATTGTTGATTTTTTGACTTGGAAATTTTGTTATGGTTTTTATAGTGAAATAGGTGATTTTTTTAAACTTTGAACTGTTGTTATTGTCTATAGAATGAAATTGGTGAGTTTTTTTCACTTTGAACTCTTTTATGGTCTTTTAAGTGAAATTGGTGAATTTTTTTCACTTGGAACTTTTATTATGGTCTATATAGTGAAATTGAGGAGTTTTTTAGTTTTTAAGTTTTGTTATCCTTTTTAGAGTGAAATTGATATGTTTTTAATTTTGAACTTTTATTATGGTTTTTATAGTGAAATTGGTGAGTTTTTTGACTTGGAACTTTTGTAATGGTGTTTATAGTGAAATTGGTGAGCCTTTTAGCTTGAAACTTTTGTACATGGTTTTATGGCGAAGTTGGTGAGTTTTTAAAATCTGAACTCTCAAAATGGTCTTTGTTGTGAAATTGGCGACTTTTTGAGTTGGATGTTCTGTAATGGTCTTTATAGTGAAATTGGTGAGTTTTTTCACTTTCAACTTTTGTTATGGTCTTTATAGTCAACTTAGTGATATTTTTAACTTGAAACTATAGAAATGGTCTTTATATTGAAATTGGTGAGTTTTTTCTTTTGGAACTTTTGTCATGGTTTTATAGTAAAATTGCTGATTTTTTTTTTATGGTTTTTATAGTGAAATTGATGAGTTTCTTAACTTTGATGTGTTGTTATTGTTTATAGCATGAAATTTTTGAGTTTTTTCACTTTGAACTTTTGTTATGGTCTTTTTAGTGAAATTGGTGAATGTTTTTTCACTTGGAAATTTTATTATGGTTTTTATAGTGAAATTGGTGAGTTTTTTGACTTGGAACTTTTGTAATGGTCTTTATAATGAAATTTGTGAGCTATTTAACTTGAAACTTTTGTAAATGGTATTTATAGTAAAATTGGTGAGTTTTTAAAATCTGAGCTCTTGTAACGGTCTTTGTTGTGAAATTAGTGATTTTTTGACTTGGATGTATTGTAATGGTCTTTATAGTGAAATTGATGAGTTCTTTCACTTTCAACTTTTGTTATGGTCTTTATAGTCAAATTAGTGATAATTTTGACTTGAAACTATTGAAATGGTCTTTATAGTGAAATTGGTGAGTTTTTTCTTTTGGAACTTTTGTCATGGTTTTATTGTGAAATTTTGGAGTTTTTCAACTTTGAAAATTTTTATGAGTTTTTGAGTGAAATCAATGAGCTTTTTAACATTGAACTTTTATTTTGGTTTTTATAGTGAAATTGTGAAATAGGCGAGTTGTTTAACTTAGATCTTTTATTTTGGTTTTCATATTGAAATTGTTGATTTTTTGACTTGGAAATTTTGTTATGGTTTTTATAGTGAAATAGGTGATTTTTTTAAACTTTGAACTGTTGTTATTGTTTATAGAATGAAATTGGTGAGTTTTTTTTCAGTTTGAACTCTTTTATGGTCTTTTAAGTGAAATTGGTGATTTTTTTTCACTTGGAACTTTTATTATGGTCTATATAGTGAAATTGAGGAGTTTTTTAGTTTTTAAGTTTTGTTATCCTTTTTAGAGTGAAATTGATATGTTTTTAATTTTGAACTTTTATTATGGTTTTTATAGTGAAATTGGTGAGTTTTTTTGACTTGGAACTTTTGTAATGGTGTTTATAGTGAAATTGGTGAGCCTTTTAGCTTGAAACTTTTGTAAATGGTTTTATAGCGAAGTTGGTGAGTTTTTAAAATCTGAACTCTCAAAATGGTCTTTGTTGTCAAATTGGTGATTTTTTGAGTTGGATGTTCTGTAATGGTCTTTATAGTGAAATTGGTGAGTTTTTTCACTTTCAACTTTTGTTATGGTCTTTATAGTCAAATTAGTGATATTTTTAACTTGAAACTATAGAAATGGTCTTTATATTGAAATTGGTGAGTTTTTTTCTTTTGGAACTTTTGTCATGGTTTTATAGTAAAAATGCTGATTTTTATATGGTTTTTATAGTGAAATTGATGAGTTTCTTAACTTTGATGTCTTGTTATTGTTTATAGCATGAAATTTGTGAGTTTTTTCACTTTGAACTTTTGTTATGGTCTTTTTAGTGAAATTGGTGAATGTTTTTTCACTTGGAACTTTTATTATGGTTTTTATAGTGAAATTGGTGAGTTTTTTGACTTGGAACTTTTGTAATGGTCTTTATAATTAAATTTGTGAGCTATTTAACTTGAAACTTTTGTAAATGGTATTTATAGTAAAATTGGTGAGTTTTTAAAATCTGAACTCTTGTAACGGTCTTTGTTGTGAAATTAGTGATTTTTTGACTTGGATGTATTCTAATGGTCTTTATAGTGAAATTGGTGAGTTCTTTCACTTTCAACTTTTGTTATGGTCTTTATAGTCAAATTAGTGATAATTTTGACTTGAAACTATTGAAATGGTCTTTATAGTGAAATTGGTGAGTTTTTTCTTTTGGAACTTTTGTCATGGTTTTATTGTGAAATTTTGGAGTTTTTCAACTTTGAAAATTTTTATGAGTTTTTGAGTGAAATCGATGAGCTTTTTAACATTGAACTTTCATTTTGGTTTTTATAGTGAAATTGTGAAATAGGCGAGTTGTTTAACTTAGATCTTTTATTTTGGTTTTCATATTGAAATTGTTGATTTTTTGACTTGGAAATTTTGTTATGGTTTTTATAGTGAAATAGGTGATTTTTTTAAACTTTGAACTGTTGTTATTGTCTATAGAATGAAATTGGTGAGTTTTTTTCACTTTGAACTCTTTTATGGTCTTTTAAGTGAAATTGGTGAATTTTTTTCACTTGGAACTTTTATTATGGTCTATATAGTGAAATTGAGGAGTTTTTTAGTTTTTAAGTTTTGTTATCCTTTTTAGAGTGAAATTGATATGTTTTTAATTTTGAACTTTTATTATGGTTTTTATAGTGAAATTGGTGAGTTTTTTGACTTGGAACTTTTGTAATGGTGTTTATAGTGAAATTGGTGAGCCTTTTAGCTTGAAACTTTTGTACATGGTTTTATGGCGAAGTTGGTGAGTTTTTAAAATCTGAACTCTCAAAATGGTCTTTGTTGTGAAATTGGCGACTTTTTGAGTTGGATGTTCTGTAATGGTCTTTATAGTGAAATTGGTGAGTTTTTTCACTTTCAACTTTTGTTATGGTCTTTATAGTCAACTTAGTGATATTTTTTAACTTGAAACTATAGAAATGGTCTTTATATTGAAATTGGTGAGTTTTTTCTTTTGGAACTTTTGTCATGGTTTTATAGTAAAATTGCTGATTTTTTTTTTTTATGGTTTTTATAGTGAAATTGATGAGTTTCTTAACTTTGATGTGTTGTTATTGTTTATAGCATGAAATTTTTGAGTTTTTTCACTTTGAACTTTTGTTATGGTCTTTTTAGTGAAATTGGTGAATGTTTTTTCACTTGGAAATTTTATGATGGTTTTTATAGTGAAATTGGTGAGTTTTTTGACTTGGAACTTTTGTAATGGTCTTTATAATGAAATTTGTGAGCTATTTAACTTGAAACTTTTGTAAATGGTATTTATAGTAAAATTGGTGAGTTTTTAAAATCTGAGCTCTTGTAACGGTCTTTGTTGTGAAATTAGTGATTTTTTGACTTGGATGTATTGTAATGGTCTTTATAGTGAAATTGATGAGTTCTTTCACTTTCAACTTTTGTTATGGTCTTTATAGTCAAATTAGTGATAATTTTGACTTGAAACTATTGAAATGGTCTTTATAGTGAAATTGGTGAGTTTTTTCTTTTGGAACTTTTGTCATGGTTTTATTGTGAAATTTTGGAGTTTTTCAACTTTGAAAATTTTTATGAGTTTTTGAGTGAAATCAATGAGCTTTTTAACATTGAACTTTTATTTTGGTTTTTATAGTGAAATTGTGAAATAGGCGAGTTGTTTAACTTAGATCTTTTATTTTGGTTTTCATATTGAAATTGTTGATTTTTTGACTTGGAAATTTTGTTATGGTTTTTATAGTGAAATAGGTGATTTTTTTAAACTTTGAACTGTTGTTATTGTTTATAGAATGAAATTGGTGAGTTTTTTTTCAGTTTGAACTCTTTTATGGTCTTTTAAGTGAAATTGGTGATTTTTTTTCACTTGGAACTTTTATTATGGTCTATATAGTGAAATTGAGGAGTTTTTTAGTTTTTAAGTTTTGTTATCCTTTTTAGAGTGAAATTGATATGTTTTTAATTTTGAACTTTTATTATGGTTTTTATAGTGAAATTGGTGAGTTTTTTTGACTTGGAACTTTTGTAATGGTGTTTATAGTGAAATTGGTGAGCCTTTTAGCTTGAAACTTTTGTAAATGGTTTTATAGCGAAGTTGGTGAGTTTTTAAAATCTGAACTCTCAAAATGGTCTTTGTTGTCAAATTGGTGATTTTTTGAGTTGGATGTTCTGTAATGGTCTTTATAGTGAAATTGGTGAGTTTTTTCACTTTCAACTTTTGTTATGGTCTTTATAGTCAAATTAGTGATATTTTTAACTTGAAACTATAGAAATGGTCTTTATATTGAAATTGGTGAGTTTTTTTCTTTTGGAACTTTTGTCATGGTTTTATAGTAAAAATGCTGATTTTTATATGGTTTTTATAGTGAAATTGATGAGTTTCTTAACTTTGATGTCTTGTTATTGTTTATAGCATGAAATTTGTGAGTTTTTTCACTTTGAACTTTTGTTATGGTCTTTTTAGTGAAATTGGTGAATGTTTTTTCACTTGGAACTTTTATTATGGTTTTTATAGTGAAATTGGTGAGTTTTTTGACTTGGAACTTTTGTAATGGTCTTTATAATTAAATTTGTGAGCTATTTAACTTGAAACTTTTGTAAATGGTATTTATAGTAAAATTGGTGAGTTTTTAAAATCTGAACTCTTGTAACGGTCTTTGTTGTGAAATTAGTGATTTTTTGACTTGGATGTATTCTAATGGTCTTTATAGTGAAATTGGTGAGTTCTTTCACTTTCAACTTTTGTTATGGTCTTTATAGTCAAATTAGTGATAATTTTGACTTGAAACTATTGAAATGGTCTTTATAGTGAAATTGGTGAGTTTTTTTCTTTTGGAACTTTTGTCATGGTTTTATTGTGAAATTTTGGAGTTTTTCAACTTTGAAAATTTTTATGAGTTTTTGAGTGAAATCGATGAGCTTTTTAACATTGAACTTTCATTTTGGTTTTTATAGTGAAATTGTGAAATAGGCGAGTTGTTTAACTTAGATCTTTTATTTTGGTTTTCATATTGAAATTGTTGATTTTTTGACTTGGAAATTTTGTTATGGTTTTTATAGTGAAATAGGTGATTTTTTTAAACTTTGAACTGTTGTTATTGTCTATAGAATGAAATTGGTGAGTTTTTTTCACTTTGAACTCTTTTATGGTCTTTTAAGTGAAATTGGTGAATTTTTTTCACTTGGAACTTTTATTATGGTCTATATAGTGAAATTGAGGAGTTTTTTAGTTTTTAAGTTTTGTTATCCTTTTTAGAGTGAAATTGATATGTTTTTAATTTTGAACTTTTATTATGGTTTTTATAGTGAAATTGGTGAGTTTTTTGACTTGGAACTTTTGTAATGGTGTTTATAGTGAAATTGGTGAGCCTTTTAGCTTGAAACTTTTGTACATGGTTTTATGGCGAAGTTGGTGAGTTTTTAAAATCTGAACTCTCAAAATGGTCTTTGTTGTGAAATTGGCGACTTTTTGAGTTGGATGTTCTGTAATGGTCTTTATAGTGAAATTGGTGAGTTTTTTCACTTTCAACTTTTGTTATGGTCTTTATAGTCAACTTAGTGATATTTTTAACTTGAAACTATAGAAATGGTCTTTATATTGAAATTGGTGAGTTTTTTCTTTTGGAACTTTTGTCATGGTTTTATAGTAAAATTGCTGATTTTTTTTTATGGTTTTTATAGTGAAATTGATGAGTTTCTTAACTTTGATGTGTTGTTATTGTTTATAGCATGAAATTTTTGAGTTTTTTCACTTTGAACTTTTGTTATGGTCTTTTTAGTGAAATTGGTGAATGTTTTTTCACTTGGAAATTTTATTATGGTTTTTATAGTGAAATTGGTGAGTTTTTTGACTTGGAACTTTTGTAATGGTCTTTATAATGAAATTTGTGAGCTATTTAACTTGAAACTTTTGTAAATGGTATTTATAGTAAAATTGGTGAGTTTTTAAAATCTGAACTCTTGTAACGGTCTTTGTTGTTAAATTAGTGATTTTTTTACTTAGATGTATTGTAATGGTCTTTATAATGAAATTGGTGAGTTCTTTCACTTTAAACTTTTGTTATGGTCTTTACAGTCAAATTAGTGATAATTTTGACTTGAAACTATTGAAATGGTCTTTATAGTGAAATTGGTGAGTTTTTTCTTTTGGAACTTTTGTCATGGTTTTATTGTGAAATTTTTGGAGTTTTTCAACTTTGAAAATTTTTATGAGTTTTTGAGTGAAATCGATAAGCTTTTTAATATTGAACTTTTATTTTGGTTTTTATAGTGAAATTGTGAAATAGGCCTGTTGTTTACTTAGATCTTTTATTTTGGTTTTTATAGTGAAATTGTTGATTTTTTGACTTGGAAATTTTGTTATGGTTTTTATAGTGAAATAGGTGATTTTTTTAAACTTTGAACTGTTGTTATTGTTTATAGAATGAAATTGGTGAGTTTTTTTCTCTTTGAACTCTTTTATGGTCTTTTAAGTGAAATTGGTGATTTTTTTTCACTTGGAACTTTTATTATGGTCTATATAGTGAAATTAAGGAGTTTTCTAGTTTTTAAGTTTTGTTATCCTTTTTAGAGTGAAATTGATATGTTTTTAATTTTGAACTTTTATTATGGTTTTTATAGTGAAATTGGTGAGTTTTTTGACTTGGAACTTTTGTAATGGTGTTTCTAGTGAAATTGGTGAGCTTTTTAGCTTGAAACTTTTGTAAATGGTTTTATAGCGAAGTTGGTGAGTTTTTAAAATCTGAACTCTCAAAATGGTCTTTGTTGTTAAATTGGTGATTTTTTGAGTTGGATGTTCTGTAATGGTCTTTATAGTGAAATTGGTGAGTTTTTTCACTTTCAACTTTTGTTATGGTCTTTATAGTCAAATTAGTGATATTTTTAACTTGAAACTATAGAAATGGTCTTTATATTGAAATTGGTGAGTTTTTTCTTTTGGAACTTTTGTCATGGTTTTATAGTAAAATTGCTGATTTTTTTATGGTTTTTATAGTGAAATTGATGAGTTTCTTAACTTTGATGTCTTGTTATTGTTTATAGCATGAAATTTGTGAGTTTTTTCACTTTGAACTTTTGTTATGGTCTTTTTAGTGAAATTGGTGAATGTTTTTTCACTGGGAAATTTTATTATGGTTTTTATAGTGAAATTGGTGAGTTTTTTGACTTGGAACTTTTGTAATGGTCTTTATAATGAAATTTGTGAGCTATTTAACTTGAAACTTTTGTAAATGGTATTTATAGTAAAATTGGTGAGTTTTTAAAATCTGAACTCTTGTAACGGTCTTTGTTGTGAAATTAGTGATTTTTTGACTTGGATGTATTGTAATGGTCTTTATAGTGAAATTGATGAGTTCTTTCACTTTCAACTTTTGTTATGGTCTTTATAGTCAAATTAGTAATAATTTTGACTTGAAACTATTGAAATGGTCTTTATAGTGAAATTGGTGAGTTTTTTCTTTTGGAACTTTTGTCATGGTTTTATTGTGAAATTTAGGAGTTTTTCAACTTTGAAAATTTTTATGAGTTTTTGAGTGAAATCGATGAGCTTTTTAACATTGAACTTTTATTTTGGTTTTTATAGTGAAATTGGGAAATAGGCAATTGTTTGACTTAGATCTTTTATTTTGGTTTTTATAGTGAAATTGTTGATTTTTTGACTTGGAAATTTTGTTATGGTTTTTATAGTGAAATAGGTGATTTTTTTTTAACTTTGAACTGTTGTTATTGTTTATAGTATGAAATTGGTGAGTTTTTTCACTTTGAACTCTTTTATGGTGTTTTAAGTGAAATTGGTGAATTTTTTTTCACTTGGAACTTTTATTATGGTCTATATAGTGAAATTGATGAGTTTTTTAGTTTTTAAGTTTTGTTATCCTTTCTAGAGTGAAATTGATATGTTTTTAATTTTGAACTTTTATTATGGTTTTTATAGTGAAATTTGTGAGTTTTTTGACTTGGAACTTTTGTAATGGTGTTTATAGTGAAATTGGTGAGCTTTTTAGCTTGAAACTTTTGTAAATGGTTTTATAGCGAAGTTGGTGAGTTTTTAAAATCTGAACTCTCAAAATGGTCTTTGTTGTGAAATTGGTGATTTTTTGAGTTGGATGTTCTGTAATGGTCTTTATAGTGAAATTGGTGAGTTTTTTCACTTCAACTTTTGTTATGGTCTTTATAGTCAACTTAGTGATATTTTTAACTTGAAACTATAGAAATGGTCTTTATATTGAAATTGGTGAGTTTTTTCTTTTGGAACTATTGTCATGGTTTTATAATAAAATTGCTGATTTTTTTATGGTTTTTATAGTGAAATTGATGAGTTTCTTAACTTTGATGTCTTGTTATTGTTTATAGCATGAAATTTGTGAGTTTTTTCACTTTGAACTTTTGTTATGGTCTTTTTAGTGAAATTGGTGAATGTTTTTTCACTTGGAACTTTTATTATGGTTTTTATAGTGAAATTGGTGAGTTTTTTGACTTGGAACTTTTGTAATGGTCTTTATAATGAAATCTGTGAGCTATTTAACTTGAAACTTTTGTAAATGGTATTTATAGTAAAATTGGTGAGTTTTTAAAATCTGAACTCTTGTAACGGTCTGTGTTGTGAAATTAGTGATTTTTTGACTTTGATGTATTGTAATGGTCTTTATAGTGGAATTGGTGAGTTCTTTCACTTTCAACTTTTGTTATGGTCTTTATAGTCAAATTAGTGATAATTTTGACTTGAAACTATTGAAATGGTCTTTATAGTGAAATTGGTGAGTTTTTTCTTTTGGAACTTTTGTCATGGTTTTATTGTGAAATTTAGGAGTTTTTCAACTTTGAAAATTTTTATGAGTTTTTGAGTGAAATCGATGAGCTTTTTAACATTGAACTTTTATTTTGGTTTTTATAGTGAAATTGGGAAATAGGGAATTGTTTGACTTAGATCTTTTATTTTGGTTTTTATAGTGAAATTGTTGATTTTTTGACTTTGAAATTTTGTTATGGTTTTTATACTGAAATAGGTGATTTTTTTTAACTTTGAACTGTTGTTATTGTTTATAGTATGAAATTGGTGAGTTTTTTCACTTTGAACTCTTTTATGGTGTTTTAAGTGAAATTGGTGAATTTTTTTTCACTTGGAACTTTTATTATGGTCTATATAGTGAAATTGATGAGTTTTTTAGTTTTTTAGTTTTTAAGTTTTGTTATCCTTTCTAGAGTGAAATTGATATGTTTTTAATTTTGAACTTTAATTATGGTTTTTATAGTGAAATTTGTGAGTTTTTTAACTTGGAACTTTTGTAATGGTGTTTATAGTGAAATTGGTGAGCTTTTTAGCTTGAAACTTTTGTAAATGGTTTTATAGCGAAGTTGGTGAGTTTTTAAAATCTGAACTCTCAAAATGGTCTTTGTTGTGAAATTGGTGATTTTTTGAGTTGGATGTTCTGTAATGGTCTTTATAGTGAAATTGGTGAGTTTTTTCACTTTCAACTTTTGTTATGGTCTTTATAGTCAAATTAGTGATATTCTTAACTTAAAACTATTGAAATGGTCTTTATAGTGAAATTGGTGAGTTTTTTCTTTTGGAACTTTTGTCATGGTTTTATAGTAAAATTGCTGATTTTTTTTTATGGTTTTTATAGTGAAATTGATGAGTTTCTTAACTTTGATGTGATGTTATTGTTTATACATTGAAATTTGTGAGTTTTTCCACTTTGAACTTTTGTTATGGTCTTTTTAGTGAAATTGGTGAATGTTTTTTCACTTGGAACTTTTATTATGGTTTTTATAGTGAAATTGGTGAGTTTTTTAAATTGGAACTTTTGTAATGGTCTTTATAATGAAATTTGTGAGCTATTTAACTTGAAACTTTTGTAAATGCTATTTATAGTAAAATTGGCGAGTTTTTAAAATCTGAACTCTTGTAACGGTCTTTGTTGTGAAATTAGTGATTTTTTGACTTGGATGTATTGTAATGGTCTTTATAGTGAAATTGGTGAGTTCTTTCACTTTCAACTTTTGTTATGGTCTTTATAGTCAAATTAGTGATAATTTTGACTTGAAACTATTAAAATGGTCTTTATAGTGAAATTGGTGAGTTTTTCCTTTTGGAACTTTTGTCATGGTTTTATTGTGAAATTTTTGAGTTTTTCAACTTTGAAAATTTTTATGAGTTTTTGAGTGAAATCGATGAGCTTTTTAACATTGAACTTTTATTTTGGTTTTTATAGTGAAATTGTGAAATAGGCGAGTTGTTTAACTTAGATCTTTACTTTTGGTTTTTATAGTGAAATTGTTGATTTTTTGACTTGGAAATTTTGTTATGGTTTTTATAGTGAAATAGGTGATTTTTTTAACTTTGAACTGTTGTTATTGTTTATAGAATGAAATTGGTGAGTTTTTTCACTTTGAACTCTTTTATGGTCTTTTAAGTGAAATTGGTGAATTTTTTTCACATGGAAATTTTATTATGGTCTATATAGTGAAATTGAGGAGTTTTTTAGTTTTTAAGTTTTGTTATCCTTTTTAGAGTGAAACTGATATGTTTTTAATTTTGAACTTTTATTATGGTTTTTATAGTGAAATTTGTGAGTTTTTTGAGTTGGAACTTTTGTAATGGTGTTTATAGTGAAATTGGTGAGCTTTTTAGCTTGAAACTTTTGTAAATGGTTTTATAGCGAAGTTGGTGAGTTTTTAAAATCTAAACTTTCAAAATGGGCTTTGTTGTGAAATTGGTGATTTTTTGAGTTGGATGTTCTGTACTGGTCTTTATAGTGAAATTGGTGAGTTTTTTCACTTTCAACTTTTGTTATGGTCTTTATAGTCAAATTAGTGATATTTTTAACTTGAAACTATAGAAATGGTCTTTATATTGAAATTGGTGAGTTTTTTCTTTTGGAACTTTTGTCATGGTTTTATAGTGAAATTGCTGATTTTTTATGGTTTTTATAGTGAAATTGATGAGTTTCTTAACTTTGATGTGATGTTATTGTTTATAGCATGAAATTTGTGAGTTTTTTCACTTTGAACTTTTGTTATGGTCTTTTTAGTGAAATTGGTGAATATTTTTTCACTTGGAACTTTTATTATGGTTTTTATAGTGAAATTGGTGAGTTTTTTGACTTGGAACTTTTGTAATGGTCTTTATAATGAAATTTGTGAGCTATTTAACTTGAAACTTTTGTAAATGGTATTTATAGTAAAATTGGCGAGTTTTTAATATCTGAACTCTTGTAACGGTCTTTGTTGTGAAATTAGTGATTTTTTGACTTGGATGTATTGTAATGGTCTTTATAGTGAAATTGGTGAGTTCTTTCACTTTCAACTTTTGTTATGGTCTTTATAGTTAAATTAGTGATAATTTTGACTTGAAACTATTGAAATGGTCTTTATAGTGAAATTGGTGAGTTTTTTCTTTTGGAACTTTTGTCATGGTTTTATTGTGAAATTTTTGAGTTTTTCAACTTTGAAAATTTTTATGAGTTTTTGAGTGAAATCGATGAGCTTTTTAACATTGAACTTTTATTTTGGTTTTTATAGTGAAATTGTGAAATAGGCGAGTTGTTTAACTTAGATCTTTACTTTTGGTTTTTATAGTGAAATTGTTGATTTTTTGACTTGGAAATTTTGTTATGGTTTTTATAGTGAAATAGGTGATTTTTTTAACTTTGAACTGTTGTTATTGTTTATAGAATGAAATTGGTGAGTTTTTTCACTTTGAACTCTTTTATGGTCTTTTAAATGAAATTGGTGAATTTTTTTCACATGGAAATTTTATTATGGTCTATATAGTGAAATTGAGGAGTTTTTTAGTTTTTAAGTTTTGTTATCCTTTTTAGAGTGAAACTGATATGTTTTTAATTTTGAACTTTTATTATGGTTTTTATAGTGAAATTTGTGAGTTTTTTGAGTTGAACTTTTGTAATGGTGTTTATAGTGAAATTGGTGAGCTTTTTAGCTTGAAACTTTTGTAAATGATTTTATAGTGAAGTTGGTGAGTTTTAAAAATCTGAACTCTCAAAATGGTCTTTGTTGTGAAATTGGTGATTTTTTGAGTTGGATGTTCTGTAATGGTCTTTATAGTGAAATTGGTGAGTTTTTTCACTTTCAACTTTTGTTATGGTCTTTATCGTCAAATTAGTGATATTTTTAACTTGAAACTATAGAAATGGTCTTTATATTGAAATTGGTGAGTTTTTTCTTTTGGAACTTTTGTCATGGTTTTATAGTGAAATTGCTGATTTTTTATGGTTTTTATAGTGAAATTGATGAGTTTCTTAACTTTGATGTGATGTTATTGTTTATAGCATGAAATTTGTGAGTTTTTTCACTTTGAACTTTTGTTATGGTCTTTTTAGTGAAATTGGTGAATATTTTTTCACTTGGAACTTTTATTATGGTTTTTATAGTGAAATTGGTGAGTTTTTTGACTTGGAACTTTTGTAATGGTCTTTATAATGAAATTTGTGAGCTATTTAACTTGAAACTTTTGTAAATGGTATTTATAGTAAAATTGGCGAGTTTTTAAAATCTGAACTCTTGTAACGGTCTTTGTTGTGAAATTAGTGATTTTTTGACTTGGATGTATTGTAATGGTCTTTATAGTGAAATTGGTGAGTTCTTTCACTTTCAACTTTTGTTATGGTGTTTATAGTCAAATTAGTGATAATTTTGACTTGAAACTATTGAAATGGTCTTTATAGTGAAATTGGTGAGTTTTTTCTTTTGGAACTTTTGTCATGGTTTTATTGTGAAATTTTTGAGTTTTTCAAATTTGAAAATTTTTATGAGTTTTTGAGTGAAATCGATGAGCTTTTTACATTGAACTTTTATTTTGGTTTTTATAGTGAAATTGTGAAATAGGCGAGTTGTTTAACTTAGATCTTTACTTTTGGTTTTTATAGTGAAATTGTTGATTTTTTGACTTGGAAATTTTGTTATGGTTTTTATAGTGAAATAGGTGATTTTTTTAACTTTGAACTGTTGTTATTATTTATAGAATGAAATTGGTGAGTTTTTTCACTTTGAACTCTTTTATGGTCTTTTAAGTGAAATTGGTGAATTTTTTTCACATGGAACTTTTTTTATGGTCTATATAGTGAAATTGAGGAGTTTTTTAGTTTTTAAGTTTTGTTATCCTTTTTAGAGTGAAAATGATATGTTTTTAATTTTGAACTTTTATTATGGTTTTTATAGTGAAATTTGTGAGTTTTTTGACTTGGAACTTTTGTAATGGTGTTTATAGTGAAATTGGTGAGCTTTTTAGCTTGAAACTTTTGTAAATGGTTTTATAGCGAAGTTGGTGAGTTTTTAAAATCTGAACTCTCAAAATGGTCTTTGTTGTGAAATTGGTGATTTTTTGAGTTGGATGTTCTGTAATGGTCTTTATAGTGAAATTGGTGAGTTTTTTCACTTTCAACTTTTGTTATGGTCTTTATAGTCAAATTAGTTATATTTTTAACTTGAAACTATAGAAATGGTCTTTATATTGAAATTGGCGAGTTTTTTCTTTTGGAACTTTTGTCATGGTTTTATAGTGAAATTGCTGATTTTTTATGATTTTTATAGTGAAATTGATGAGTTTCTTAACTTTGATGTGATGTTATTGTTTATAGCATGAAATTTGTGAGTTTTTTCACTTTGACCTTTTGTTATGATCTTTTTAGTTAAATTGGTGAATGTTTTTTCACTTGGAACTTTTATTATGGTTTTTATAGTGAAATTGGTGAGTTTTTTAAATTGGAACTTTTGTAATGGTCTTTATAATGAAATTTGTGAGCTACTTAACTTGAAACTTTTGTAAATGGTATTTATAGTAAAATTGGCGAGTTTTTAAAATCTGAACTCTTGTAACGGTCTTTGTTGTGAAATTAGTGATTTTTTGACTTGGATGTATTGTAATGGTCTTTATAGTGAAATTGGTGAGTTCTTTCACTTTCAACTTTTGTTATGGTCTTTATAGTCAAATTAGTGATAATTTTGACTTGAAACTATTGAAATGGTCTTTATAGTGAAATTGGTGAGTTTTTTCTTTTGGAACTTTTGCCATGGTTTATTGTGAAATTTTTGAGTTTTTCAACTTTGAAAATTTTTATGAGTTTTTGAGTGAAATCGATGAGCTTTTTACATTGAACTTTTATTTTGGTTTTTATAGTGAAATTGTGAAATAGGCGAGTTGTTTAACTTAGATCTTTACTTTTGGTTTTTATAGTGAAATTGTTGATTTTTTGACTTGGAAATTTTGTTATGGTTTTTATAGTGAAATAGGTGATTTTTTTTTAACTTTGAACTGTTGTTATTGTTTATAGAATGAAATTGGTGAGTTTTTTTCACTTTGAACTCTTTTATGTTCTTTTAAGTGAAATTGGTGAATTTTTTTCACATGGAACTTTTATTATGGTCTATATAGTGAAATTGAGGAGTTTTTTAGTTTTTAAGTTTTGTTATCCTTTTTAGAGTGAAACTGATATGTTTTTAATTTTGAACTTTTATTATGGTTTTTATAGTGAAATTGGTGAGTTTTTTGACTTGGAACTTTTGTATGGTGTTTATAGTGAAATTGGTGAGCTTTTTAGCTTGAAACTTTTGTAAATGATTTTATAGCGAAGTTGGTGAGTTTTAAAAATCTGAACTCTCAAAATGGTCTTTGTTGTGAAATTGGTGATTTTTTGAGTTGGATGTTCTGTAATGGTCTTTATAGTGAAATTGGTGAGTTTTTTCACTTTCAACTTTTGTTATGGTCTTTTTAGTCAAATTAGTGATATTTTTAACTTGAAACTATAGAAATGGTCTTTATATTGAAATTGGTGAGTTTTTTCTTTTGGAACTTTTGTCATGGTTTTATAGTGAAATTGCTGATTTTTTTATGGTTTTTATAGTGAAATTGATGAGTTTCTTAACTTTGATGAGATGTTAATGTTTATAGCATGAAATTTGTAAGTTTTTTCACTTTGAACTTTTGTTATGGTCTTTTTAGTGAAATTGGTGAATATTTTTTCACTTGGAACTTTTATTATGGTTTTTATAGTGAAATTGGTGAGTTTTTTGACTTGGAACTTTTGTAATGGTCTTTATAATGAAATTTGTGAGCTATTTAACTTGAAACTTTTGTAAATGGTATTTATAGTAAAATTGGCGAGTTTTTAAAATCTGAACTCTTGTAACGGTCTTTGTTGTGAAATTAGTGATTTTTTGACTTGGATGTATTGTAATGGTCTTTATAGTGAAATTGGTGAGTTCTTTCACTTTCAACTTTTGTTATGGTGTTTATAGTCAAATTAGTGATAATTTTGACTTTAAACTATTGAAATGGTCTTTATAGTGAAATTGGTGAGTTTTTTCTTTTGGAACTTTTGTCATGGTTTTATTGTGAATTTTTTGAGTTTTTCAACTTTGAAAATTTTTATGAGTTTTTGAGTGAAATCGATGAGCTTTTTACATTGAACTTTTATTTTGGTTTTTATAGTGAAATTGTGAAATAGGCGAGTTGTTTAACTTAGATCTTTACTTTTGGTTTTTATAGTGAAATTGTTGATTTTTTGACTTGGAAATTTTGTTATGGTTTTTATAGTGAAATAGGTGATTTTTTTAACTTTGAACTGTTGTTATTGTTTATAGAATGAAATTGGTGAGTTTTTTCACTTTGAACTCTTTTATGGTCTTTTAAGTGAAATTGGTGAATTTTTTTCACATGGAACTTTTTTTATGGTCTATATAGTGAAATTGAGGAGTTTTTTAGTTTTTAAGTTTTGTTATCCTTTTTAGAGTGAAACTGATATGTTTTTAATTTTGAACTTTTATTATGGTTTTTATAGTGAAATTTGTGAGTTTTTTGACTTGGAACTTTTGTAATGGTGTTTATAGTGAAATTGGTGAGCTTTTTAGCTTGAAACTTTTGTAAATGGTTTTATAGCGAAGTTGGTGAGTTTTTAAAATCTGAACTCTCAAAATGGTCTTTGTTGTGAAATTGGTGATTTTTTGAGTTGGATGTTCTGTAATGGTCTTTATAGTGAAATTGGTGAGTTTTTTCACTTTCAACTTTTGTTATGGTCTTTATAGTCAAATTAGTGATATTTTTAACTTGAAACTATAGAAATGGTCTTTATATTGAAATTGGCGAGTTTTTTCTTTTGGAACTTTTGTCATGGTTTTATAGTGAAATTGCTGATTTTTTATGATTTTTATAGTGAAATTGATGAGTTTCTTAACTTTGACGTGATGTTATTGTTTATAGCATGAAATTTGTGAGTTTTTTCACTTTGAACTTTTGTTATGGTCTTTTTAGTTAAATTGGTGAATGTTTTTTCACTTGGAACTTTTATTATGGTTTTTATAGTGAAATTGGTGAGTTTTTTAAATTGGAACTTTTGTAATGGTCTTTATAATGAAATTTGTGAGCTATTTAACTTGAAACTTTTGTAAATGGTATTTATAGTAAAATTGGCGAGTTTTTAAAATCTGAACTCTTGTAACGGTCTTTGTTGTGAAATTAGTGATTTTTTGACTTGGATGTATTGTAATGGTCTTTATAGTGAAATTGGTGAGTTCTTTCACTTTCAACTTTTGTTATGGTCTTTATAGTCAAATTAGTGATAATTTTGACTTGAAACTATTGAAATGGTCTTTATAGTGAAATTGGTGAGTTTTTTCTTTTGGAACTTTTGCCATGGTTTTATTGTGAAATTTTTGAGTTTTTCAACTTTGAAAATTTTTATGAGTTTTTGAGTGAAATCGATGAGCTTTTTACATTAAACTTTTATTTTGGTTTTTATAGTGAAATTGTGAAATAGGCGAGTTGTTTAACTTAGATCTTTACTTTTGGTTTTTATAGTGAAATTGTTGATTTTTTGACTTGGAAATTTTGTTATGGTTTTTATAGTGAAATAGGTGATTTTTTTTTAACTTTGAACTATTGTTATTTTTTATAGAATGAAATTGGTGAGTTTTTTTCACTTTGAACTCTTTTATGGTCTTTTAAGTGAAATTGGTGAATTTTTTTCACATGGAACTTTTATTATGGTCTATATAGTGAAATTGAGGAGTTTTTTAGTTTTTAAGTTTTGTTATCCTTTTTAGAGTGAAACTGATATGTTTTTAATTTTGAACTTTTATTATGGTTTTTATAGTGAAATTGGTGAGTTTTTTGACTTGGAACTTTTGTAATGGTGTTTATACTGAAATTGGTGAGCTTTTTAGCTTGAAACTTTTGTAAATGATTTTATAGCGAAGTTGGTGAGTTTTAAAAATCTGAACTCTCAAAATGGTCTTTGTTGTGAAATTGGTGATTTTTTGAGTTGGATGTTCTGTAATGGTCTTTATAGTGAAATTGGTGAGTTTTTTCACTTTCAACTTTTGTTATGGTCTTTTTAGTCAAATTAGTGATATTTTTAACTTGAAACTATAGAAATGGTCTTTATATTGAAATTGGTGAGTTTTTTCTTTTGGAACTTTTGTCATGGTTTTATAGTGAAATTGCTGATTTTTTATGGTTTTTATAGTGAAATTGATGAGTTTCTTAACTTTGATGTGATGTTATTGTTTATAGCATGAAATTTGTGAGTTTTTTTCACTTTGAACTTTTGTTATGGTCTTTTTAGTGAAATTGGTGAATATTTTTTCACTTGGAACTTTTATTATGGTTTTTATAGTGAAATTGGTGAGTTTTTTGACTTGGAACTTTTGTAATGGTCTTTATAATGAAATTTGTGAGCTATTTAACTGGAAACTTTTGTAAATGGTATTTATAGTAAAATTGGCGAGTTTTTAAAATCTGAACTCTTGTAACGGTCTTTGTTGTGAAATTAGTGATTTTTTGACTTGGATGTATTGTAATGGTCTTTATAGTGAAACTGGTGAGTTCTTTCACTTTCAACTTTTGTTATGGTGTTTATAGTCAAATTAGTGATAATTTTGACTTGAAACTATTGAAATGGTCTTTATAGTGAAATTGGTGAGTTTTTTCTTTTGGAACTTTTGTCATGGTTTTATTGTGAAATTTTTGAGTTTTTCAACTTTGAAAATTTTTATGAGTTTTTGAGTGAAATCGATGAGCTTTTTACATTGAACTTTTATTTTGGTTTTTATAGTGAAATTGTGAAATAGGCGAGTTGTTTAACTTAGATCTTTACTTTTGGTTTTTATAGTGAAATTGTTGATTTTTTGACTTGGAAATTTTGTTATGGTTTTTATAGTGAAATAGGTGATTTTTTTAACTTTGAACTGTTGTTATTGTTTATAGAATGAAATTGGTGAGTTTTTTCACTTTGAACTCTTTTATGGTCTTTTAAGTGAAATTGGTGAATTTTTTTCACATGGAAATTTTATTATAGTCTATATAGTGAAATTGAGGAGTTTTTTAGTTTTTAAGTTTTGTTATCCTTTTTAGAGTGAAACTGATATGTTTTTAATTTTGAACTTTTATTATGGTTTTTATAGTGAAATTTGTGAGTTTTTTGACTTGGAACTTTTGTAATGGTGTTTATAGTGAAATTGGTGAGCTTTTTAGCTTGAAACTTTTGTAAATGGTTTTATAGCGAAGTTGGTGAGTTTTTAAAATCTGAACTCTCAAAATGGTCTTTGTTGTGAAATTGGTGATTTTTTGAGTTGGATGTTCTGTAATGGTCTTTATAGTGAAATTGGTGAGTTTTTTCACTTTCAACTTTTGTTATGGTCTTTATAGTCAAATTAGTGATATTTTTAACTTGAAACTATAGAAATGGTCTTTATATTGAAATTGGTGAGTTTTTTCTTTTGGAACTTTTGTCATGGTTTTATAGTGAAATTGCTGATTTTTTATGATTTTTATAGTGAAATTGATGAGTTTCTTAACTTTGACGTGATGTTATTGTTTATAGCATGAAATTTGTGAGTTTTTTCACTTTGAACTTTTGTTATGGTCTTTTTAGTGAAATTGGTGAAAGTTTTTTCACTTGGAACTTTTATTATGGTTTTTATAGTGAAATTGGTGAGTTTTTTAAATTGGAACTTTTGTAATGGTCTTTATAATGAAATTTGTGAGCTATTTAACTTGAAACTTTTGTAAATGGTATTTATAGTAAAATTGGCGAGTTTTTAAAATCTGAACTCTTGTAACGGTCTTTGTTGTGAAATTGGTGATTTTTTGACTTGGATGTATTGAAATGGTCTTTATAGTGAAATTGGTGAGTTCTTTCACTTTCAACTTTTGTTATGGTCTTTATAGTCAAATTAGTGATAATTTTGACTTGAAACTATTAAAATGGTCTTTATAGTGAAATTGGTGAGTTTTTTCTTTTGGAACTTTTGTCATGGTTTTATTGTGAAATTTTTGAGTTTTTCAACTTTGAAAATTTTTATGAGTTTTTGAGTGAAATCGATGAGCTTTTCAACATTGAACTTTTATTTTGGTTTTTATAGTGAAATTGTGAAATAGGCGAGTTGTTTAACTTAGATCTTTACTTTTGGTTTTTATAGTGAAATTGTTGATTTTTTGATTTGGAAATTTTGTTATGGTTTTTATAGTGAAATAGGTGATTTTTTTAACTTTGAACTGTTGTTATTGTTTATAGAATGAAATTGGTGAGTTTTTTCACTTTGAACTCTTTTATGGTCTTTTAAGTGAAATTGGTGAATTTTTTTCACATTGAACTTTTATTATGGTCTATATAGTGAAATTGAGGAGTTTTTTAGTTTTTAAGTTTTGTTATCCTTTTTAGAGTGAAACTGATATGTTTTTAATTTTGAACTTTTATTATGGTTTTTATAGTGAAATTTGTGAGTTTTTTGACTTGGAACTTTTGTAATGGTGTTTATAGTGAAATTGGTGAGCTTTTTAGCTTGAAACTTTTGTAAATGGTTTTATAGCGAAGTTGGTGAGTTTTTAAAATCTGAACTCTCAAAATGGTCTTTGTTGTGAAATTGGTGATTTTTTGAGTTGGATGTTCTGTAATGGTCTTTATAGTGAAATTGGTGAGTTTTTTCACTTTCAACTTTTGTTATGGTCTTTATAGTCAAATTAGTGATATTTTTAACTTGAAACTATAGAAATGGTCTTTATATTGAAATTGGTGAGTTTTTTCTTTTGGAACTTTTGTCATGGTTTTATAGTGAAATTGCTGATTTTTTATGATTTTTATAGTGAAGTTGATGAGTTTCTTAACTTTGACGTGATGTTATTGTTTATAGCATGAAATTTGTAAGTTTTTTCACTTTGAACTTTTGTTATGGTCTTTTTAGTGAAATTGGTGAAAGTTTTTTCACTTGGAACTTTTATTATGGTTTTTATAGTGAAATTGGTGAGTTTTTTAAATTGGAACTTTTGTAATGGTCTTTATAATGAAATTTGTGAGCTATTTAACTTGAAACTTTTGTAAATGGTATTTATAGTAAAATTGGCGAGTTTTTAAAATCTGAACTCTTGTAACGGTCTTTGTTGTGAAATTGGTGATTTTTTGACTTGGATGTATTGAAATGGTCTTTATAGTGAAATTGGTGAGTTCTTTCACTTTCAACTTTTGTTATGGTCTTTATAGTCAAATTAGTGATAATTTTGACTTGAAACTATTAAAATGGTCTTTATAGTGAAATTGGTGAGTTTTTTCTTTTGGAACTTTTGTCATGGTTTTATTGTGAAATTTTTGAGTTTTTCAACTTTGAAAATTTTTATGAGTTTTTGAGTGAAATCGATGAGCTTTTCAACATTGAACTTTTATTTTGGTTTTTATAGTGAAATTGTGAAATAGGCGAGTTGTTTAACTTAGATCTTTACTTTTGGTTTTTATAGTGAAATTGTTGATTTTTTGATTTGGAAATTTTGTTATGGTTTTTATAGTGAAATAGGTGATTTTTTTAACTTTGAACTGTTGTTATTGTTTATAGAATGAAATTGGTGAGTTTTTTCACTTTGAACTCTTTTATGGTCTTTTAAGTGAAATTGGTGAATTTTTTTTCACATTGAACTTTTATTATGGTCTATATAGTGAAATTGAGGAGTTTTTTAGTTTTTAAGTTTTGTTATCCTTTTTAGAGTGAAACTGATATGTTTTTAATTTTGAACTTTTATTATGGTTTTTATAGTGAAATTTGTGAGTTTTTTGACTTAGAACTTTTGTAATGGTGTTTATAGTGAAATTGGTGAGCTTTTTAGCTTGAAACTTTTGTAAATGGTTTTATAGCGAAGTTGGTGAGTTTTTAAAATCTGAACTCTCAAAATGGTCTTTGTTGTGAAATTGGTGATTTTTTGAGTTGGATGTTCTGTAATGGTCTTTATAGTGAAATTGGTGAGTTTTTTCACTTTCAACTTTTGTTATGGTCTTTATAGTCAAATTAGTGATATTTTTAACTTAAAACTACAGAAATGGTCTTTATATTGAAATTGTGAGTTTTTTCTTTTGGAACTTTTGTCATGGTTTTATAGTGAAATTGCTGATTTTTTATGATTTTTATAGTGAAATTGATGAGTTTCTTAACTTTGATGTGATGTTATTGTTTATAGCATGAAATTTGTGAGTTTTTTCACTTTGAACTTTTGTTATGGTCTTTTTAGTTAAATTGGTGAATATTTTTTCACTTTGAACTTTTATTATGGTTTTTATAGTGAAATTGGTGAGTTTTTTAAATTGGAAATTTTGTAATGGTCTTTATAATGAAATTTGTGAGCTATTTAACTTGAAACTTTTGTAAATGGTATTTATAATAAAATTGACGAGTTTTTAAAATCTGAAGTCTTGTAACGGTCTTTGTTGTGAAATTAGTGATTTTTTGACTTGGATGTATTGTAACGGTCTTTATAGTGAAATTGGTGAGTTCTTTCACTTTCAACTTTTGTTATGGTCTTTATAGTCAAATTAGTGATAATTTTGACTTGAAACTATTGAAATGGTCTTTATAGTGAAATTGGTGAGTTTTTTCTTTTGGAACTTTTTCAAGGTTTTATTGTGAAATTTTTGAGTTTTTCAACTTTAAAAATTTTTATGAGTTTTTGAGTGAAATCGATGAGCTTTTTAACATTGAACTTTTATTTTGGTTTTTATAGTGAAATTGTAAAATAGGCGAGTTGTTTAACTTAGATCTTTTATTTTGGTTTTTATAGCGAAATTGTTGATTTTTTGACTTGGAAATTTTGTTATGGTTTTTATAGTGAAATAGGTGATTTTTTTAACTTTGAACTGTTGTTATTGTTTATAGAATGAAATTGGTGAGTTTTTTCACTTTGAACTCTTTTATGGTCTTTTAAGTGAAATTGGTGAATTTTTTTCACATGGAACTTTTATTATGGTCTATATAGTGAAATTTGGGAGTTTTTTAGTTTTTAAGTTTTGTTATCCTTTTTATAGTGAAACTGATATGTTTTTAATTTTGAACTTTTATTATGGTTTTTATAGTGAAATTTGTGAGTTTTTTGACTTGGAACTTTTGTAATGGTGTTTATAGTGAAATTGGTGAGGTTTTTAGCTTGAAACTTTTGTAAATGGTTTTATAGCGAAGTTGGTGAGTTTTTAAAATCTGAACTCTCAAAATGGTCTTTGTTGTGAAATTGGATGTTTTTTTGAGTTGGATGTTCTGTATTGGTCTTTATAGTGAAATTGGTGAGTTTTTTCACTTTCAACTTTTGTTATGGTCTTTATAGTCAAATTAGTGAAATTTTTAACTTGAAACTATAGAAATGGTCTTTATATTGAAATTGGTGAGTTTTTTCTTTTGGAACTTTTGTCATGGTTTTATAGTGAAATTGCTGATTTTTTATGGTTTTTATAGTGAAATTGATGCGTTTCTTAACTTTGATGTGATGTTATTGTTTATAGCATGAAATTTGTGAGTTTTTTCACTTTGAACTTTTGTTATGGTCTTTTTAGTGAAATTGGTGAATGTTTTTTCACTTGGAACTTTTATTATGGTTTTTATAGTGAAATTGGTGAGTTTTTTGACTTGGAACTCTTGTAATGGTCTTTATAATGAAATGTGTGAGCTATTTAACTTGAAACTTTTGTAAATGGTATTTATAGTAAAATTGGCGAGTTTTTAAAATCTGAACTCTTGTAACGGTCTTTGTTGTGAAATTAGTGATTTTTTGACTTGGATGTATTGTAATGGTCTTTATAGTGAAATTGGTGAGTTCTTTCGCTTTCAACTTTTGTTATGGTCTTTATAGTCAAATTAGTGATAATTTTGACTTGAAACTATTAAAATGGTCTTTATAGTGAAATTGGTGAGTTTTTTCTTTTGGAACTTTTGTCATGGTTTTATTATGAAATTTTTGAGTTTTATCAACTTTGAAAATTTTTATGAGTTTTTGAGTGAAATCGATGAGCTTTTTAACATTGAACTTTTATTTTGGTTTTTATAGTGAAATTGTGAAATAGGCGAGTTGTTTAACTTTGATCTTTTATTTTGGTTTTTATAGTGAAATTGTTGATTTTTTGACTTGGAAATTTTGTTATGGTTTTTATTGTGAAATAGGTGATTTTTTTAAACTTTGAACTGTTGTTATTGTTTATAGAATGAAATTGGTGACTTTTTTTCACTTTGAACTCTTTTATGGTCTTTTAAGTGAAATTGGTGAATTTTTTTTCACTTGGAACTTTTATTATGGTCTATATAGTGAAATCGAGGAGTTTTTTAGTTTTTAAGTTTTGTTATCCTTTTTAGAGTGAAATTGATATGTTTTTAATTTTGAACTTTTATTATGGTTTTTATAGTGAAATTTGTGAGTTTTTTGACTTGGAACTTTTGTAATGGTGTTTATAGTGAAATTGGTGAGGTTTTTAGCTTGAAACTTTTGTAAATGGTTTTATAGCGAAGTTGGTGAGTTTTTAAAATCTGAACTCTCAAAATGGTCTTTGTTGTGAAATTGGTGATTTTTTGAGTTGGATGTTCTGTAGTGGTCTTTATAGTGAAATTGGTGAGTTTTTTCACTTTCAACTTTTGTTATGGTCTTTATAGTCAAATTAGTGATATTTTTAACTTGAAACTATAGAAATGGTCTTTATATTGAAATTGGTGAGTTTTTTCTTTTGGAACTTTTGTCATGGTTTTATAGTGAAATTGCTGATTTTTTATGGTTTTTATAGTGAAATTGATGAGTTTCTTAACTTTGATGTGATGTTATTGTTTATAGCATGAAATTTGTGAGTTTTTTCACGTTGAACTTTTGTTATGGTCTTTTTAGTGAAATTGGTGAATGTTTTTTCACTTGGAACTTTTATTATGGTTTTTATAGTGAAATTGGTGAGTTTTTTGACTTGGAACTTTTGTAATGGTCTTTATAATGAAATTTGTGAGCTATTTAACTTGAAACTTTTGTAAATGGTATTTATAGTAAAATTGGTGAGTTTTTAAAATCTGAACTCTTGTAACGGTCTTTGTTGTGAAATTAGTGATTTTTTGACTTGGATGTATTGTAATGGTCTTTATAGTGAAATTGGTGAGTTCTTTCACTTTCAACTTTTGTTATGGTCTTTATAGTCAAATTAGTGATAATTTTGACTTGAAACTATTGAAATGGTCTTTATAGTGAAATTGGTGAGTTTTTTCTTTTGGAACTTTTGTCATTGGTTTTATTGTGAAATTTTTGAGTTTTTCAACTTTGAAAATTTTTATGAGTTTTTGAGTGAAATCGATGAGCTTTTTAACATTGAACTTTTATTTTGGTTTTTATAGTGAAATTGTGAAATAGGCGAGTTTTTTAACTTAGATCTTTTATTTTGGTTTTTATAGTGAAATTGTTGATTTTTTGACATGGAAATTTTGTTATGGTTTTTATAGTGAAATAGGTGATTTTTTTTAACTTTGAATTGTTGTTATTGTTTATAGAATGAAATTGGTGAGTTTTTTCGCTTTGAACTCTTTTATGATCTCTTAAGTGAAATTGGTGAATTTTTTTCACATGGAACTTTTATTATGGTCTATATAGTGAAATTGAGGAGTTTTTTAGTTTTTAAGTTTTGTTATCCTTTTTAGAGTGAAATTGATATGTTTTTAATTTTGAACTTTTATTATGGTTTTTATAGTGAAATTGGTGAGTTTTTTGACTTGGAACTTTGGTAATGGTGTTTATAGTGAAATTGGTGAGCTTTTTAGCTTGAAACTTTTCTAAATGGTTTTATAGCGAAGTTGGTGAGTTTTTAAAATCTGAACTCTCAAAATGGTCTTTGTTGTGAAATTGGTGATTTTTTGAGTTGGATGTTCTGTAATGGTCTTTATAGTGAAATTGGTGAGTTTTTTCACTTTCAACTTTTGTTATGGTCTTAATAGTCAAATTAGTGATATTTTTAACTTGAAACTATAGAAATGGTCTTTATATTGAAATTGGTGAGTTTTTTCTTTTGGAACTTTTGTCATGGTTTTATAGTGAAATTGCTGATTTTTTTATGTTTTTTATAGTGAAATTGATGAGTTTCTTAACTTTGATGTGATTTTATTGTTTATAGCGTGAAATTTGTGAGTTTTTTCACCTTGAACTTTTGTTATGGTCTTTTTAGTGAAATTGGTGAATGTTTTTTCACTTGGAACTTTTATTATGGTTTTTATAGTGAAATTGGTGAGTTTTTTGACTTGGAACTTTTGTAATGGTCTTTATAATGAAATTTGTGAACTATTTAACTAGAAACTTTTGTAAATGGTATTTATAGTAAAATTGGTGAGTTTTTAAAATCTAAACTCTTGTAATGGTCTTTGTTGTGAAATTAGTGATTTTTTGACTTGGATGTATTGTAATGGTCTTTATAGTGAAATTGGTGAGTTCTTTCACTTTCAACTTTTGTTATGGTTTTTATAGTCAATTTAGTGATAATTTTGACTTGAAACTATTGAAATGGTCTTTATATTGAAATTGGTGAGTTTTTTCTTTTGGAACTTTTGTCATGGTTTTATAGTGAAATTGCTGATTTTTTATGGTTTTTATAGTGAAATTGATGAGTTTCTTAACTTTGATGTGATGTTATTGTTTATAGCATGAAATTTGTGAGTTTTTTCACTTTGAACTTTTGTTATGGTCTTTTTAGTGAAATTGGTGAATGTTTTTTCACTTGGAACTTTTATTATGGTTTTTATAGTGAAATTGGTGAGTTTTTTGACTTGGAACTTTTGTAATGGTCTTTATAATGCAATTTGTGAGCTATTTAACTTGAAACTTTTGTAAATGGTATTTATAGTAAAACTGGCGAGTTTTTAAAATCTGAACTCTTGTAACGGTCTTTGTTGTGAAATTAGTGATTTTTTGACTTGGATGTATTGTAATGGTCTTTATAGTGAAATTGGTGAGTTCTTTCACTTTCAACTTTTGTTATAGTCTTTATAGTCAAATTAGTGATAATTTTGACTTGAAACTATTAAAATGGTCTTTATAGTGAAATTGGTGAGTTTTTTCTTTTGGAACTTTTGTCATGGTTTTATTGTGAAATTTTGGAGTTTTTCAACTTTGAAAATTTTTATGACTTTTTGAGTGAAATCGATGAGCTTTTTGACATTGAACTTTTATTTTGGTTTTTATAGTGAAATTGTGAAATAGGCGAGTTGTTTAACTTTGATCTTTTATTTTGGTTTTTATAGTGAAATTGTTGATTTTTTGACTTGGAAATTTTGTTATGGTTTTTATAGTGAAATAGGTGATTTTTTTTTTTAACTTTGAACTGTTGTTATTGTTTATAGAATGAAATTGGTGAGTGTTTTTCACTTTGAACTCTTTTATGGTCTTATAAGTGAAATTGGTGAATTTTTTTTCACTTGGAACTTTTATTATGGTCTATATAGTGAAATTGAGGAGTTTTTTAGTTTTTAAGTTTTGTTATCCTTTTTAGAGTGAAATTGATATGTTTTTAATTTTGAACTTTTATTATGGTTTTTATAGTGAAATTGGTGAGTTTTTTGACTTGGAACTTTGGTAATGGTGTTTATAGTGAAATTGGTGAGCTTTTTAGCTTGAAACTTTTCTAAATGTTTTTATAGCGAAGTTGGTGAGTTTTTAAAATCTGAACTCTCAAAATGGTCTTTGTTGTGAAATTGGTGATTTTTTGAGTTGGATGTTCTGTAATGGTCTTTATAGTGAAATTGGTGAGTTTTTTCACTTTCAACTTTTGTTATGGTCTTAATAGTCAAATTAGTGATATTTTTAACTTGAAACTATAGAAATGGTCTTTATATTGAAATTGGTGAGTTTTTTCTTTTGGAACTTTTGTCATGGTTTTATAGTGAAATTGCTGATTTTTTTTATGTTTTTTATAGTGAAATTGATGAGTTTCTTAACTTTGATGTGATTTTATTGTTTATAGCGTGAAATTTGTGAGTTTTTTCACCTTGAACTTTTGTTATGGTCTTTTTAGTGAAATTGGTGAATGTTTTTTCACTTGGAACTTTTATTATGGTTTTTATAGTGAAATTGGTGAGTTTTTTGACTTGGAACTTTTGTAATGGTCTTTATAATGAAATTTGTGAACTATTTAACTAGAAACTTTTGTAAATGGTATTTATAGTAAAATTGGTGAGTTTTTAAAATCTAAACTCTTGTAATGGTCTTTGTTGTGAAATTAGTGATTTTTTGACTTGGATGTATTGTAATGGTCTTTATAGTGAAATTGGTGAGTTCTTTCACTTTCAACTTTTGTTATGGTTTTTATAGTCAATTTAGTGATAATTTTGACTTGAAACTATTGAAATGGTCTTTATATTGAAATTGGTGAGTTTTTTCTTTTGGAACTTTTGTCATGGTTTTATAGTGAAATTGCTGATTTTTTATGGTTTTTATAGTGAAATTGATGAGTTTCTTAACTTTGATGTGATGTTATTGTTTATAGCATGAAATTTGTGAGTTTTTTCACTTTGAACTTTTGTTATGGTCTTTTTAGTGAAATTGGTGAATGTTTTTTCACTTGGAACTTTTATTATGGTTTTTATAGTGAAATTGGTGAGTTTTTTGACTTGGAACTTTTGTAATGGTCTTTATAATGCAATTTGTGAGCTATTTAACTTGAAACTTTTGTAAATGGTATTTATAGTAAAACTGGCGAGTTTTTAAAATCTGAACTCTTGTAACGGTCTTTGTTGTGAAATTAGTGATTTTTTGACTTGGATGTATTGTAATGGTCTTTATAGTGAAATTGGTGAGTTCTTTCACTTTCAACTTTTGTTATAGTCTTTATAGTCAAATTAGTGATAATTTTGACTTGAAACTATTAAAATGGTCTTTATAGTGAAATTGGTGAGTTTTTTCTTTTGGAACTTTTGTCATGGTTTTATTGTGAAATTTTGGAGTTTTTCAACTTTGAAAATTTTTATGACTTTTTGAGTGAAATCGATGAGCTTTTTGACATTGAACTTTTATTTTGGTTTTTATAGTGAAATTGTGAAATAGGCGAGTTGTTTAACTTTGATCTTTTATTTTGGTTTTTATAGTGAAATTGTTGATTTTTTGACTTGGAAATTTTGTTATGGTTTTTATAGTGAAATAGGTGATTTTTTTTTTTAACTTTGAACTGTTGTTAATATTTATAGAATGAAATTGGTGAGTGTTTTTCACTTTGAACTCTTTTATGGTCTTATAAGTGAAATTGGTGAATTTTTTTTCACTTGGAACTTTTATTATGGTCTATATAGTGAAATTGAGGAGTTTTTTAGTTTTTAAGTTTTGTTATCCTTTTTAGAGTGAAATTGATATGTTTTTAATTTTGAACTTTTATTATGGTTTTTATAGTGAAATTGGTGAGTTTTTTGACTTGGAACTTTTGTAATGGTGTTTATAGTGAAATTGGTGAGCTTTTTAGCTTGAAACTTTTGTAAATGGTTTTATAGCGAAGTTGGTGAGTTTTTAAAATCTGAACTCTCAAAATGGTCTTTGTTGTGAAATTGGTGATTTTTTGAGTTGGATGTTCTGTAATGGTCTTTATAGTGAAATTGGTGAGTTTTTTCACTTTCAACTTTTGTTATGGTCTTTATAGTCAAATTAGTGATATTTTTAACTTAAAACTACAGAAATGGTCTTTATATTGAAATTGTGAGTTTTTTCTTTTGGAACTTTTGTCATGGTTTTATAGTGAAATTGCTGATTTTTTATGATTTTTATAGTGAAATTGATGAGTTTCTTAACTTTGATGTGATGTTATTGTTTATAGCATGAAATTTGTGAGTTTTTTCACTTTGAACTTTTGTTATGGTCTTTTTAGTTAAATTGGTGAATATTTTTTCACTTGGAACTTTTATTATGGTTTTTATAGTGAAATTGGTGAGTTTTTTAAATTGGAAATTTTGTAATGGTCTTTATAATGAAATTTGTGAGCTATTTAACTTGAAACTTTTGTAAATGGTATTTATAATAAAATTGACGAGTTTTTAAAATCTGAAGTCTTGTAACGGTCTTTGTTGTGAAATTAGTGATTTTTTGACTTGGATGTATTGTAACGGTCTTTATAGTGAAATTGGTGAGTTCTTTCACTTTCAACTTTTGTTATGGTCTTTATAGTCAAATTAGTGATAATTTTGACTTGAAACTATTGAAATGGTCTTTATAGTGAAATTGGTGAGTTTTTTCTTTTGGAACTTTTTCATGGTTTTATTGTGAAATTTTTGAGTTTTTCAACTTTAAAATTTTTTATGAGTTTTTGAGTGAAATCGATGAGCTTTTTAACATTGAACTTTTATTTTGGTTTTTATAGTGAAATTGTAAAATAGGCGAGTTGTTTAACTTAGATCTTTTATTTTGGTTTTTATAGCGAAATTGTTGATTTTTTGACTTGGAAATTTTGTTATGGTTTTTATAGTGAAATAGGTGATTTTTTTAACTTTGAACTGTTGTTATTGTTTATAGAATGAAATTGGTGAGTTTTTTCACTTTGAACTCTTTTATGGTCTTTTAAGTGAAATTGGTGAATTTTTTTCACATGGAACTTTTATTATGGTCTATATAGTGAAATTGGGGAGTTTTTTAGTTTTTAAGTTTTGTTATCCTTTTTATAGTGAAACTGATATGTTTTTAATTTTGAACTTTTATTATGGTTTTTATAGTGAAATTTGTGAGTTTTTTGACTTGGAACTTTTGTAATGGTGTTTATAGTGAAATTGGTGAGGTTTTTAGCTTGAAACTTTTGTAAATGGTTTTATAGCGAAGTTGGTGAGTTTTTAAAATCTGAACTCTCAAAATGGTCTTTGTTGTGAAATTGGATGTTTTTTTGAGTTGGATGTTCTGTATTGGTCTTTATAGTGAAATTGGTGAGTTTTTTCACTTTCAACTTTTGTTATGGTCTTTATAGTCAAATTAGTGATATTTTTAACTTGAAACTATAGAAATGGTCTTTATATTGAAATTGGTGAGTTTTTTCTTTTGGAACTTTTGTCATGGTTTTATAGTGAAATTGCTGATTTTTTATGGTTTTTATAGTGAAATTGATGCGTTTCTTAACTTTGATGTGATGTTATTGTTTATAGCATGAAATTTGTGAGTTTTTTCACTTTGAACTTTTGTTATGGTCTTTTTAGTGAAATTGGTGAATGTTTTTTCACTTGGAACTTTTATTATGGTTTTTATAGTGAAATTGGTGAGTTTTTTGACTTGGAAGTCTTGTAATGGTCTTTATAATGAAATGTGTGAGCTATTTAACTTGAAACTTTTGTAAATGGTATTTATAGTAAAATTGGCGAGTTTTTAAAATCTGAACTCTTGTAACGGTCTTTGTTGTGAAATTAGTGATTTTTTGACTTGGATGTATTGTAATGGTCTTTATAGTGAAATTGGTGAGTTCTTTCACTTTCAACTTTTGTTATGGTCTTTATAGTCAAATTAGTGATAATTTTGACTTGAAACTATTAAAATGGTCTTTATAGTGAAATTGGTGAGTTTTTTCTTTTGGAACTTTTGTCATGGTTTTATTATGAAATTTTTGAGTTTTATCAACTTTGAAAATTTTTATGAGTTTTTGAGTGAAATCGATGAGCTTTTTAACATTGAACTTTTATTTTGGTTTTTATAGTGAAATTGTTGATTTTTTGACTTGGAAATTTTGTTATGGTTTTTATTGTGAAATAGGTGATTTTTTTAAACTTTGAACTGTTGTTATTGTTTATAGAATGAAATTGGTGAGTTTTTTTCACTTTGAACTCTTTTATGGTCTTTTAAGTGAAATTGGTGAATTTTTTTTCACTTGGAACTTTTATTATGGTCTATATAGTGAAATTGAGGAGTTTTTTAGTTTTTAAGTTTTGTTATCCTTTTTAGAGTGAAATTGATATGTTTTTAATTTTGAACTTTTATTATGGTTTTTATAGTGAAATTTGTGAGTTTTTTGACTTGGAACTTTTGTAATGGTGTTTATAGTGAAATTGGTGAGGTTTTTAGCTTGAAACTTTTGTAAATGGTTTTATAGCGAAGTTGGTGAGTTTTTAAAATCTGAACTCTCAAAATGGTCTTTGTTGTGAAATTGGTGATTTTTTGAGTTGGATGTTCTGTAGTGGTCTTTATAGTGAAATTGGTGAGTTTTTTCACTTTCAACTTTTGTTATGGTCTTTATAGTCAAATTAGTGATATTTTTAACTTCAAACTATAGAAATGGTCTTTATATTGAAATTGGTGAGTTTTTTCTTTTGGAACTTTTGTCATGGTTTTATAGTGAAATTGCTGATTTTTTATGGTTTTTATAGTGAAATTGATGAGTTTCTTAACTTTGATGTGATGTTATTGTTTATAGCATGAAATTTGTGAGTTTTTTCACGTTGAACTTTTGTTATGGTCTTTTTAGTGAAATTGGTGAATGTTTTTTCACTTGGAACTTTTATTATGGTTTTTATAGTGAAATTGGTGAGTTTTTTGACTTGGAACTTTTGTAATGGTCTTTATAATGAAATTTGTGAGCTATTTAACTTGAAACTTTTGTAAATGGTATTTATAGTAAAATTGGCGAGTTTTTAAAATCTGAACTCTTGTAACGGTCTTTGTTGTGAAATTAGTGATTTTTTGACTTGGATGTATTGTAATGGTCTTTATAGTGAAATTGGTGAGTTCTTTCACTTTCAACTTTTGTTATGGTCTTTATAGTCAAATTAGTGATAATTTTGACTTGAAACTATTGAAATGGTCTTTATAGTGAAATTGGTGAGTTTTTTCTTTTGGAACTTTTGTCATTGGTTTTATTGTGAAATTTTTGAGTTTTTCAACTTTGAAAATTTTTATGAGTTTTTGAGTGAAATCGATGAGCTTTTTAACATTGAACTTTTATTTTGGTTTTTATAGTGAAATTGTGAAATAGGCGAGTTTTTTAACTTAGATCTTTTATTTTGGTTTTTATAGTGAAATTGTTGATTTTTTGACATGGAAATTTTGTTATGGTTTTTATAGTGAAATAGGTGATTTTTTTTAACTTTGAATTGTTGTTATTGTTTATAGAATGAAATTGGTGAGTTTTTTCGCTTTGAACTCTTTTATGATCTCTTAAGTGAAATTGGTGAATTTTTTTCACATGGAACTTTTATTATGGTCTATATAGTGAAATTGAGGAGTTTTTTAGTTTTTAAGTTTTGTTATCCTTTTTAGAGTGAAATTGATATGTTTTTAATTTTGAACTTTTATTATGGTTTTTATAGTGAAATTGGTGAGTTTTTTGACTTGGAACTTTGGTAATGGTGTTTATAGTGAAATTGGTGAGCTTTTTAGCTTGAAACTTTTCTAAATGGTTTTATAGCGAAGTTGGTGAGTTTTTAAAATCTGAACTCTCAAAATGGTCTTTGTTGTGAAATTAGTGATTTTTTTGACTCGGATGTATTGTAATGGTCTTTATAGTGAAATTGGTGAGTTCTTTCACTTTCAACTTTTGTTATGGTCTTTATAGTCAAATTAGTGATAATTTTGACTTGAAACTATTGAAATGGTCTTTATAGTTAAATTGGTGAGTTTTTTCTTTTGGAACTTTTGTCATGGTTTTATAGTGAAATTGCTGATTTTTTTATGTTTTTTATAGTGAAATTGATGAGTTTCTTAACATTGATGTGATTTTATTGTTTATAGCGTGAAATTTGTGAGTTTTTTCACCTTGAACTTTTGTTATGGTCTTTTTAGTGAAATTGGTGAATGTTTTTTCACTTGGAACTTTTATTATGGTTTTTATAGTGAAATTGGTGAGTTTTTTGACTTGGAACTTTTGTAATGGTCTTTATAATGAAATTTGTGAACTATTTAACTAGAAACTTTTGTAAATGGTATTTATAGTAAAATTGGTGAGTTTTTAAAATCTAAACTCTTGTAATGGTCTTTGTTGTGAAATTAGTGATTTTTTGACTTGGATGTATTGTAATGGTCTTTATAGTGAAATTGGTGAGTTCTTTCACTTTCAACTTTTGTTATGGTTTTTATAGTCAATTTAGTGATAATTTTGACTTGAAACTATTGAAATGGTCTTTATATTGAAAATGGTGAGTTTTTTCTTTTGGAACTTTTGTCATGGTTTTATAGTGAAATTGCTGATTTTTTATGGTTTTTATAGTGAAATTGATGAGTTTCTTAACTTTGATGTGATGTTATTGTTTATAGCATGAAATTTGTGAGTTTTTTCACTTTGAACTTTTGTTATGGTCTTTTTAGTGAAATTGGTGAATGTTTTTTCACTTGGAACTTTTATTATGGTTTTTATAGTGAAATTGGTGAGTTTTTTGACTTGGAACTTTTGTAATGGTCTTTATAATGCAATTTGTGAGCTATTTAACTTGAAACTTTTGTAAATGGTATTTATAGTAAAACTGGCGAGTTTTTAAAATCTGAACTCTTGTAACGGTCTTTGTTGTGAAATTAGTGATTTTTTGACTTGGATGTATTGTAATGGTCTTTATAGTGAAATTGGTGAGTTCTTTCACTTTCAACTTTTGTTATAGTCTTTATAGTCAAATTAGTGATAATTTTGACTTGAAACTATTAAAATGGTCTTTATAGTGAAATTGGTGAGTTTTTTCTTTTGGAACTTTTGTCATGGTTTTATTGTTAAATTTTGGAGTTTTTCAACTTTGAAAATTTTTATGACTTTTTGAGTGAAATCGATGAGCTTTTTGACATTGAACTTTTATTTTGGTTTTTATAGTGAAATTGTGAAATAGGCGAGTTGTTTAACTTTGATCTTTTATTTTGGTTTTTATAGTGAAATTGTTGATTTTTTGACTTGGAAATTTTGTTATGGTTTTTATAGTGAAATAGGTGATTTTTTTTTTTAACTTTGAACTGTTGTTATTGTTTATAGAATGAAATTGGTGAGTTTTTTTCACTTTGAACTCTTTTATGGTCTTATAAGTGAAATTGGTGAATTTTTTTTCACTTGGAACTTTTATTATGGTCTATATAGTGAAATTGAGGAGTTTTTTAGTTTTTAAGTTTTGTTATCCTTTTTAGAGTGAAATTGATATGTTTTTAATTTTGAACTTTTATTATGGTTTTTATAGTGAAATTGGTGAGTTTTTTGACTTGGAACTTTTGTAATGGTGTTTATAGTGAAATTGGTGAGCTTTTTAGCTTGAAACTTTTGTAAATGGTTTTATAGCGAAGTTGGTGAGTTTTTAAAATCTGAACTCTCAAAATGGTCTTTGTTGTGAAATTGGTGATTTTTTGAGTTGGATGTTCTGTAATGGTCTTTATAGTGAAATTGTTGAGTTTTTTCACTTTCAACTTTTGTTATGGTCTTTATGGTCAAATTAGTGATATTTTTAACTTGAAACTATAGAAATGGTCTTTATATTGAAATTGGTGAGTTTTTTCTTTTGGAACTTTTGTCATGATTTTATAGTGAAATTGCTGATTTTTTATGGTTTTTATAGTGAAATTGATGAGTTTCTTAACTTTGATGTGATGTTATTGTTTATAGCATGAAATTTGTGAGTTTTTTCACTTTTAACTTTTGTTATTGTCTTTTTAGTGAAATTGGTGAATGTTTTTTCACTTGGAACTTTTATTATGGTTTTTATAGTGAAATTGGTGAGTTTTTTGACTTGGAACTTTTGTAATGGTCTTTATAATGAAATTTGTGAGCTATTTAACTTGAAACTTTTGTAAATGGTATTTATAGTAAAATTGGCGAGTTTTTAAAATCTGAACTCTTGTAACGGTCTTTGTTGTGAAATTAGTGATTTTTTGACTTGGATGTATTGTAATGGTCTTTATATTGAAATTGGTGAGTTCTTTCACTTTCAACTTTTGTTATGGTCTTTATAGTCAAATTAGTGATAATTTTGACTTGAAACTATTGTAATGGTCTTTATAGTGGAATTTGTGAGTTTTTTCTTTTGGAACTTTTGTCATGGTTTTATTGTGAAATTTTGGAGTTTTTCAACTTTGAAAATTTTTATGAGTTTTTGAGTGAAATCGATGAGCTTTTTAACATTGAACTTTTATTTTGGTTTTTATAGTGAAATTGTGAAATAGGCGAGTTGTTTAACTTAGATCTTTTATTTTGGTTTTTATAGTGAAATTGTTGATTTTTTGACTTGGAAATTTTGTTATGGTTTTTATAGTGAAATAGGTGATTTTTTTTTAACTTTGAACCGTTGTTAATGTTTATAGAATGAAATTGGTGAGTTTTTTTCACTTTGAACTCTTTTATGGTCTTTTAAGTGAAATTGGTGAATTTTTTTTCACTTGGAACTTTTATTATGGTCTATATAGTGAAATTGAGGAGTTTTTTAGTTTGTAAGTTTTGTTATCCTTTCTAGAGTGAAATTGATATGTTTTTAATTTTGAATTTTATTATGGTTTTTATAGTGAAATTGGTGAGTTTTTTGACTTGGAACTTTTGTAATGGTGTTTATAGTGAAATTGGTGAGCTTTTTAGCTTGAAACTTTTATAAATGGTTTTATAGCGAAGTTGGTGAGGTTTTAAAATATGAACTCTCAAAATGGTCTTTGTTGTGAAATTGGTGATTTTGAGTTGGATATTCTGTAATGGTCTTTATAGTGAAATTGGTGAGTTTTTTCACTTTCAACTTTTGTTATGGTCTTTATAGTCAAATTAGTGATATTTTTAACTTGAAACTATAGAAATGGTCTTTATATTGAAATTGGTGAGTTTTTTCTTTTGGAACTTTTGTCATGGTTTTATAGTGAAATTGCTGATTTTTTATGGTTTTTATAGTGAAATTGATGAGTTTCTTAACTTTGATGTGATGTTATTGTTTATAGCATGAAATTTGTGAGTTTTTTCACTTTGAACTTTTGTTATGGTCTTTTTAGTGAAATTGGTGAATGTTTTTTCACTTGGAACTTTTATTATGGTTTTTATAGTGAAATTGGTGAGTTTTTTGACTTGGAACTTTTGTAATGGTCTTTATAATGAAATTTGTGAGCTATTTAACTTGAAACTTTTGTAAATGGTATTTATAGTAAAATTGGCGAGTTTTTAAAATCTGAACTCTTGTAACGGTCTTTGTTGTGAAATTAGTTATTTTTTGACTTGGATGTATTGTAATGGTCTTTATAGTGAAATTGGTGAGTTCTTTCACTTTCAAGTTTTGTTATGGTCTTTATAGTCAAATTAGTGATAATTTTGACTTGAAACTATTGAAATGGTCTTTATAGTGAAATTGGTGAGTTATTTCTTTTGGAACTTTTGTCATGGTTTTATTGTGAAATTTTGGAGTTTTTCAACTTTGAAAATTTTTATGAGTTTTTGAGTGAAATCGATGAGCTTTTTAACATTGAACTTTTATTTTGGTTTTTATAGTGAAATTGTGAAATAGGCGAGTTGTTTAACTTAGATCTTTTATTTTGGTTTTTATAGTGAAATTGTTGATTTTTTGACTTGGAAATTTTGTTATGGTTTTTATAGTGAAATAGGTGATTGTTTAAAACTTTGAACTGTTGTTATTGTTTATAGAATGAAATTGGTGAGTTTTTTCCCCTTTGAACTCTTTTATGGTCTTTTAAGTGAAATTGGTGAATTTTTTTTCACTTGGAACTTTTATCATAGTCTATATAGTGAAATTGAGGAGTTTTTTAGTTTTTAAGTTTTGTTATCCTTTTTAGAGTGAAATTGATATGTTTTTAATTTCGAACTTTTATAATGGTTTTTATAGTGAAATTGGTGAGTTTTTTGACTTGGAACTTTTGTAATGGTGTTTATAGTGAAATTGGTGAGCTTTTTAGTTTGAAACTTTTGTAAATGGTTTTATAGCGAAGTTTGTGAGTTTTTAAAATCTGAACTCTCAAAATGGTCTTTGTTGTGAAATTGGTGATTTTTTGAGTTGGATGTTCTGTAATGGTCTTTATAGTGAAATTGGTGATTTTTTTCACTTTCAACTTTTGTTATGGTCTTTATAGTCAAATTAGTGATATTTTTAACTTGAAACTATAGAAATGGTCTTTATATTGAAATTGGTGAGTTTTTTCTTTTGGAACTTTTGTCATGGTTTTATAGTGAAATTGATGAGTTTCTTAACTTTGATGTGTTGTTATTGTTTATAGCATGAAATTTGTGAGTTTTTTCACTTTGAACTTTTGTTATGGTCTTTTTAGTGAAATTGGTGAATGTTTTTTCACTTGGAACTTTTATTATGGTTTTTATAGTGAAATTGGTGAGTTTTTTGACTTGGAACTTTTGTAATGGTCTTTATAATGAAATTTGTGAGCTATTTAACTTGAAACTTTTGTAAATGGTATTTATAGTAAAATTGGTGAGTTTTTATAATCTGAGCTCTTGTAACGGTCTTTGTTGTGAAATTAGTGATTTTTTTGACTTGGATGTATTGTAATGGTCTTTATAGTGAAATTGGTGAGTTCTTTCACTTTCAACTTTTGCTATGGTCTTTATAGTCAAATTAGTGATAATTTTGACTTGAAACTATTGAAATGGTCTTTATAGTGAAATTGGTGAGTTATTTCTTTTGGAACTTTTGTCATGGTTTTATTGTGAAATTTTGGAGTTTTTCAACTTTGAAAATTTTTATGAGTTTTTGAGTGAAATCGATGAGCTTTTTAACATTGAACTTTTATTTTGGTTTTTATAGTGAAATTGTGAAATAGGCGAGTTGTTTAACTTAGATCTTTTATTTTGGTTTTTATAGTGAAATTGTTGATTTTTTGACTTGGAAATTTTGTTATGGTTTTTATAGTGAAATAGGTGATTTTTTAAAACTTTGAACTGTTGTTATTGTTTATAGAATGAAATTGGTGAGTTTTTTTCACTTTGAACTCTTTTATGGTCTTTTAAGTGAAATTGGTGAATTTTTTTTCACTTGGAACTTTTATTATAGTCTATATAGTGAAATTGAGGAGTTTTTTAGTTTTTAAGTTTTGTTATCCTTTTTAGAGTGAAATTGATATGTTTTTAATTTTGAACTTTTATAATGGTTTTTATAGTGAAATTGGTGAGTTTTTTGACTTGGAACTTTTGTAATGGTGTTTATAGTGAAATTGGTGAGCTTTTTAGCTTGAAACTTTTATAAATGGTTTTATAGCGAAGTTGGTGAGGTTTTAAAATATGAACTCTCAAAATGGTCTTTGTTGTGAAATTGGTGATTTTTTGAGTTGGATGTTCTGTAATGGTCTTTATAGTGAAATTGGTGAGTTTTTTCACTTTCAACTTTTGTTATGGTCTTTATAGTCAAATTAGTGATATTTTTAACTTGAAACTATAGAAATGGTCTTTATATTGAAATTGGTGAGTTTTTTCTTTTGGAACTTTTGTCATGGTTTTATAGTGAAATTGCTGATTTTTTATGATTTTTATAGTGAAATTGATGAGTTTCTTATCTTTGATGTGATGTTATTGTTTATAGCATGAAATTTGTGAGTTTTTTCACTTTGAACTTTTGTTATGGTCTTTTTAGTGAAATTGGTGAATGTTTTTTCACTTGGAACTTTTATTATGGTTTTTATAGTGAAATTGGTGAGTTTTTTAAATTGGAACTTTTGTAATGGTCTTTATAATGAAATTTGTGAGCTATTTAACTTGAAACTTTTGTAAATGGTATTTATAGTAAAATTGGCGAGTTTTTAAAATCTGAACTCTTGTAACGGTCTTTGTTGTGAAATTAGTGATTTTTTGACTTGGATGTATTGTAATGGTCTTTATAGTGAAATTGGTGAGTTCTTTCACTTTCAAGTTTTGTTATGGTCTTTATAGTCAAATTAGTGATAATTTTGACTTGAAACTATTGAAATGGTCTTTATAGTGAAATTGGTGAGTTATTTCTTTTGGAACTTTTGTCATGGTTTTATTGTGAAATTTTGGAGTTTTTCAACTTTGAAAATTTTTATGAGTTTTTGAGTGAAATCGATGAGCTTTTTAACATTGAACTTTTATTTTGGTTTTTATAGTGAAATTGTGAAATAGGCGAGTTGTTTAACTTAGATCTTTTATTTTGGTTTTTATAGTGAAATTGTTGATTTTTTGACTTGGAAATTTTGTTATGGTTTTTATAGTGAAATAGGTGATTTTTTAAAACTTTGAACTGTTGTTATTGTTTATAGAAGGAAATTGGTGAGTTTTTTTCACTTTGAACTCTTTTATGGTCTTTTAAGTCAAATTGGTGAATTTTTTTTCACTTGGAACTTTTATTATAGTCTATATAGTGAAATTGAGGAGTTTTTTAGTTTTTAAGTTTTGTTATCCTTTTTAGAGTGAAATTGATATGTTTTTAATTTTGAACTTTTATAATGGTTTTTATAGTGAAATTTGTGAGTTTTTTGACTTGGAACTTTTGTAATGGTGTTTATAGTGAAATTGGTGAGTTTTTTAGCTTGAAACTTTTGTAAATGGTTTTATAGCGAAGTTGGTGAGGTTTTAAAATCTGAACTCTCAAAATGGTCTTTGTTGTGAAATTGGTGATTTTTTGAGTTGGATGTTCTGTAATGGTCTTTAATAGTGAAATTGGTGAGTTTTTTCACTTTCAACTTTTGTTATGGTCTTTATAGTAAAATTAGTGATATTTTTAACTTGAAACTATAGAAATGGTCTTTATATTGAATTTGGTGAGTTTTTTCTTTTGGAACTTTTGTCATGGTTTTATAGTGAAATTGCTGATTTTTTATGGTTTTTATAGTGAAATTGATGAGTTTCTTAACTTTGATGTGATGTTATTGTTTATAGCATGAAATTTGTGAGTTTTTTCACTTTGAACTTTTGTTATGGTCTTTTTAGTGAAATTGGTGAATGTTTTTTCACTTGGAACTTTTATTATGGTTTTTATAGTGAAATTGGTGAGTTTTTTGACTTGGAACTTTTGTAATGGTCTTTATAATGAAATTTGTGAGCTTTTTAACTTGAAACTTTTGTAAATGGTATTTATAGTAAAATTGGCGAGTTTTTAAAATCTGAACTCTTGTAACGGTCTTTGTTGTGAAATTAGTGATTTTTTGACTTGGATGTATTGTAATGGTCTTTATAGTGAAATTGGTGAGTTCTTTCACTTTCAACTTTTGTTATGGTCTTTATAGTCAAATTAGTGATAATTTTGACTTGAAACTATTGAAATGGTCTTTATAGTGAAATTGGTGAGTTTTTTCTTTTGGAACTTTTGTCATGGTTTTATTGTGAAATTTTGGAGTTTTTCAACTTTGAAATTTTTTATGAGTTTTTGAGTGAAATCGATGAGCTTTTTAACATTGAACTTTTATTTTGGTTTTTATAGTGAAATTGTGAAATAGGCGAGTTGTTTAACTTAGATCTTTTATTTTGGTTTTTATAGTGAAATTGTTGATTTTTTGACTTGGAAATTTTGTTATGGTTTTTATAGTGAAATAGGTGATTTTTTTTTAACTTTGCACCGTTGTTAATGTTTATAGAATGAATTTGGTGAGTTTTTTTCACTTTGAACTCTTTTATGGTCTTTTAAGTGAAATTGGTGAATTTTTTTTCACTTGGAACTTTTATTATGGTCTATATAGTGAAATTGAGGAGTTTTTTAGTTTTTAAGTTTTGTTATCCTTTCTAGAGTGAAATTGATATGTTTTTAATTTTGAACTTTTATTATGGTTTTTATAGTGAAATTGGTGAGTTTTTTGACTTGGAACTTTTGTAATGGTGTTTATAGTGAAATTGGTGAGCTTTTTAGCTTGAAACTTTTGTAAATGGTTTTATAGCGACGTTGGTGAGTTTTTAAAATCTGAACTCTCAAAATGGTCTTTGTTGTGAAATTGGTGATTTTTTGAGTTGGATGTTCTGTAAGGGTCTTTATAGTGAAATTGGTGAGTTTTTTCACTTTCAACTTTTGTTATGGTCTTTATAGTCAAATTAGTGATATTTTTAACTTGAAACTATAGAAATGGTCTTTATATTGAAATTGGTGAGTTTTTTATTTTGGAACTTTTGTCATGGTTTTATAGTGAAATTGTTGATTTTTTTATGGTTTTTATAGTGAAATTGATGAGTTTCTTAACTTTGATGTGATGTTATTGTTTATAGCATGAAATTTGTGAGTTTTTTCACTTTGAACTTTTGTTATGGTCTTTTTAGTGAAATTGGTGAATGTTTTTTCACTTGGAACTTTTATTATGGTTTTTATAGTGAAATTGGTGAGTTTTTTGACTTGGAACTTTTGCAATGGTCTTTATAATGAAATTTGTGAGCTATTTAACTTGAAACTTTTGTAAATGGTATTTATAGTAAAATTGGCGAGTTTTTAAAATCTGAACTCTTGTAACGGTCTTTGTTGTGAAATTAGTGATTTTTTTGACTCGGATGTATTGTAATGGTCTTTATAGTGAAATTGGTGAGTTCTTTCACTTTCAACTTTTGTTATGGTCTTTATAGTCAAATTACTGATAATTTTGACTTGAAACTATTGAAATGGTCTTTATAGTTAAATTGGTGAGTTTTTTCTTTTGGAACTTTTGTCATGGTTTTATTGTGAAATTTTGGAGTTTTTCAACTTTGAAAATTTTTATGAGTTTTTGAGTGAAATCGATGAGCTTTTTAACATTGAACTTTTATTTTGGTTTTTATAGTGAAATTGTGAAATAGGCGAGTTGTTTAACTTAGATCTTTTATTTTGGTTTTTATAGTAAAATTGTTGATTTTTTGACTCGGAAATTTTGTTATGGTTTTTATAGTGAAATAGTTGATTTTTTTTTAACTTTGCACCGTTGTTAATGTTTATAGAATGAATTTGGTGAGTTTTTCTCACTTTGAACTCTTTTATGGTCTTTTAAGTGAAATTGGTGAATTTTTTTTCACTTGGAACTTTTATTATGGTCTATATAGTGAAATTGAGGAGTTTTTTAGTTTTTAAGTTTTGTTATCCTTTCTAGAGTGAAATTGATATGTTTTTAATTTTGAACTTTTATTATGGTTTTTATAGTGAAATTGGTGAGTTTTTTGACTTGGAACTTTTGTAATGGTGTTTATAGTGAAATTGGTGAGCTTTTTAGCTTGAAACTTTTGTAAATGGTTTTATAGCGAAGTTGGTGAGTTTTTAAAATCTGAACTCTCAAAATGGTCTTTGTTGTGAAATTGGTGATTTTTTGAGTTGGATGTTCTGTAAGGGTCTTTATAGTGAAATTGGTGAGTTTTTTCACTTTCAACTTTTGTTATGGTCTTTATAGTCAAATTAGTGATATTTTTAACTTGAAACTATAGAAATGGTCTTTATATTGAAATTGGTGAGTTTTTTCTTTTGGAACTTTTGTCATGGTTTTATAGTGAAATTGATGAGTTTCTTAACTTTGATGTGATGTTATTGTTTATAGCATGAAATTTGTGAGTTTTTTCACTTTGAACTTTTGTTATGGTCTTTTTAGTGAAATTGGTGAATGTTTTTTCACTTGGAACTTTTATTATGGTTTTTATAGTGAAATTGGTGAGTTTTTTGACTTGGAACTTTTGTAATGGTCTTTATAATAAAATTTGTGAGCTATTTAACTTGAAACTTTTGTAAATGGTATTTATAGTAAAATTGGCGAGTTTTTAAAATCTGAACTCTTGTAACGGTCTTTGTTGTGAAATTAGTGATTTTTTGACTCGGATGTATTGTAATGGTCTTTATAGTGAAATTGGTGAGTTCTTTCACTTTCAACTTTTGTTATGGTCTTTATAGTCAAATTAGTGATAATTTTGACTTGAAACTATTGAAATGGTCTTTATAGTGAAATTGGTGAGTTTTTTCTTTTGGAACTTTTGTCATGGTTTTATTGTGAAATTTTGGAGTATTTCAACTTTGAAAATTTTTATGAGTTTTTGAGTGAAATCGATGAGCTTTTTAACATTGAACTTTTATTTTGGTTTTTATAGTGAAATTGTGAAATAGGCGAGTTGTTTAACTTAGATCTTTTATTTTGGTTTTTATAGTGAAATTGTTGATTTTTTGACTTGGAAATTTTGTTATGGTTTTTATAGTGAAATAGGTGATTTTTTTTTTAACTTTGAACCGTTGTTATTGTTTATAGAATGAAATTGGTGAGTTTTTTTCACTTTGAACTCTTTTATGGTCTTTTAAGTGAAATTGGTGAATTTTTTTTCACTTGGAACTTTTATTATGGTCTATATAGTGAAATTGAGGAGTTTTTTAGTTTTTAAGTTTTGTTATCCTTTCTAGAGTGAAATTGATATGTTTTTAATTTTGAACTTTTATTATGGTTTTTATAGTGAAATTGGTGAGTTTTTTGACTTGGAACTTTTGTAATGGTGTTTATAGTGAAATTGGTGAGCTTTTTAGCTTGAAACTTTTGTAAATGGTTTTATGGCGAAGTTGGTGAGTTTTTAAAATCTGAACTCTCAAAATGGTCTTTGTTGTGAAATTGGTGATTTTTTGAGTTGGATGTTCTGTAAGGGTCTTTATAGTGAAATTGGTGAGTTTTTTCACTTTCAACTTTTGTTATGGTCTTTATAGTCAAATTAGTGATATTTTTAACTTGAAACTATAGAAATGGTCTTTATATTGAAATTGGTGAGTTTTTTCTTTTGGAACTTTTGTCATGGTTTTATAGTGAAATTGCTGATTTTTTTTTATAGTTTTTATAGTGAAATTGATGAGTTTCTTAACTTTGATGTGATGTTATTGTTTATAGCATGAAATTTGTGAGTTTTTTCACTTTGAACTTTTGTTATGGTCTTTTTAGTGAAATTGGTGAATGTTTTTTCACTTGGAACTTTTATTATGGTTTTTATAGTGAAATTGGTGAGTTTTTTGACTTGGAACTTTTGTAATGGTCTTTATAATGAAATTTGTGAGCTATTTAACTTGAAACTTTTGTAAATGGTATTTATAGTAAAATTGGCGAGTTTTTAAAATCTGAACTCTTGTAACGGTCTTTGTTGTGAAATTAGTGATTTTTTGACTTGGATGTATTATAATGGTCTTTATAGTGAAATTGGTGAGTTCTTTCACTTTCAACTTTTGTTATGGTCTTTATAGTCAAATTAGTGATAATTTTGACTTGAAACTATTGAAATGGTCTTTATAGTGAAATTGGTGAGTTTTTTCTTTTGGAACTTTTGTCATGGTTTTATTGTGAAATTTTGGAGTATTTCAACTTTGAAAATTTTTATGAGTTTTTGAGTGAAATCGATGAGCTTTTTAACATTGAACTTTTATTTTGGTTTTTATAGTGAAATTGTGAAATATGCGAGTTGTTTAACTTAGATCTTTTATTTTGGTTTTTATAGTGAAATTGTTGATTTTTTGACTTGGAAATTTTGTTATGGTTTTTATAGTGAAATAGGTGATTTTTTTTTAACTTTGCACCGTTGTTAATGTTTATAGAATGAATTTGGTGAGTTTTTTTCACTTTGAACTCTTTTATGGTCTTTTAAGTGAAATTGGTGAATTTTTTTTCACTTGGAACTTTTATTATGGTCTATATAGTGAAATTGAGGAGTTTTTTAGTTTTTAAGTTTTGTTATCCTTTCTAGAGTGAAATTGATATGTTTTTAATTTTGAACTTTTATTATGGTTTTTATAGTGAAATTGGTGAGTTTTTTGACTTGGAACTTTTGTAATGGTGTTTATAGTGAAATTGGTGAGCTTTTTAGCTTGAAACTTTTGTAAATGGTTTTATAGGGAAGTTGGTGAGTTTTTAAAATCTGAACTCTCAAAATGGTCTTTGTTGTGAAATTGGTGATTTTTTGAGTTGGATGTTCTGTAATGGTCTTTATAGTGAAATTGGTGAGTTTTTTCACTTTCAACTTTTGTTATGGTCTTTATAGTCAAATTAGTGATATTTTTAACTTGAAACTATAGAAATGGTCTTTATATTGAAATTGGTGAGTTTTTTCTTTTGGAACTTTTGTCATGGTTTTATAGTGAAATTGCTGATTTTTTTATGGTTTTTATAGTGAAATTGATGAGTTTCTTAACTTTGATGTGATGTTATTGTTTATAGCATGAAATTTGTGAGTTTTTTCACTTTGAACTTTTGTTATGGTCTTTTTAGTGAAATTGGTGAATGTTTTTTCACTTGGAACTTTTATTATGGTTTTTATAGTGAAATTGGTGAGTTTTTTGACTTGGAACTTTTGTAATGGTCTTTATAATAAAATTTGTGAGCTATTTAACTTGAAACTTTTGTAAATGGTATTTATAGTAAAATTGGCGAGTTTTTAAAATCTGAACTCTTGTAACGGTCTTTGTTGTGAAATTAGTGATTTTTTGACTCGGATGTATTGTAATGGTCTTTATAGTGAAATTGGTGAGTTCTTTCACTTTCAACTTTTGTTATGGTCTTTATAGTCAAATTAGTGATAATTTTGACTTGAAACTATTGAAATGGTCTTTATAGTGAAATTGGTGAGTTTTTTCTTTTGGAACTTTTGTCATGGTTTTATTGTGAAATTTTGGAGTATTTCAACTTTGAAAATTTTTATGAGTTTTTGAGTGAAATCGATGAGCTTTTTAACATTGAACTTTTATTTTGGTTTTTATAGTGAAATTGTGAAATAGGCGAGTTGTTTAACTTAGATCTTTGATTTTGGTTTTTATAGTGAAATTGTTGATTTTTTGACTTGGAAATTTTGTTATGGTTTTTATAGTGAAATAGGTGATTTTTTTTTTAACTTTGAACCGTTGTTATTGTTTATAGAATGAAATTGGTGAGTTTTTTTCACTTTGAACTCTTTTATGGTCTTTTAAGTGAAATTGGTGAATTTTTTTTCACTTGGAACTTTTATTATGGTCTATATAGTGAAATTGAGGAGTTTTTTAGTTTTTAAGTTTTGTTATCCTTTCTAGAGTGAAATTGATATGTTTTTAATTTTGAACTTTTATTATGGTTTTTATAGTGAAATTGGTGAGTTTTTTGACTTGGAACTTTTGTAATGGTGTTTATAGTGAAATTGGTGAGCTTTTTAGCTTGAAACTTTTGTAAATGGTTTTATGGCGAAGTTGGTGAGTTTTTAAAATCTGAACTCTCAAAATGGTCTTTGTTGTGAAATTGGTGATTTTTTGAGTTGGATGTTCTGTAAGGGTCTTTATAGTGAAATTGGTGAGTTTTTTCACTTTCAACTTTTGTTATGGTCTTTATAGTCAAATTAGTGATATTTTTAACTTGAAACTATAGAAATGGTCTTTATATTGAAATTGGTGAGTTTTTTCTTTTGGAACTTTTGTCATGGTTTTATAGTGAAATTGCTGATTTTTTTTTATAGTTTTTATAGTGAAATTGATGAGTTTCTTAACTTTGATGTGATGTTATTGTTTATAGCATGAAATTTGTGAGTTTTTTCACTTTGAACTTTTGTTATGGTCTTTTTAGTGAAATTGGTGAATGTTTTTTCACTTGGAACTTTTATTATGGTTTTTATAGTGAAATTGGTGAGTTTTTTGACTTGGAACTTTTGTAATGGTCTTTATAATGAAATTTGTGAGCTATTTAACTTGAAACTTTTGTAAATGGTATTTATAGTAAAATTGGCGAGTTTTTAAAATCTGAACTCTTGTAACGGTCTTTGTTGTGAAATTAGTGATTTTTTGACTTGGATGTATTATAATGGTCTTTATAGTGAAATTGGTGAGTTCTTTCACTTTCAACTTTTGTTATGGTCTTTATAGTCAAATTAGTGATAATTTTGACTTGAAACTATTGAAATGGTCTTTATAGTGAAATTGGTGAGTTTTTTCTTTTGGAACTTTTGTCATGGTTTTATTGTGAAATTTTGGAGTATTTCAACTTTGAAAATTTTTATGAGTTTTTGAGTGAAATCGATGAGCTTTTTAACATTGAACTTTTATTTTGGTTTTTATAGTGAAATTGTGAAATATGCGAGTTGTTTAACTTAGATCTTTTATTTTGGTTTTTATAGTGAAATTGTTGATTTTTTGACTTGGAAATTTTGTTATGGTTTTTATAGTGAAATAGGTGATTTTTTTTTAACTTTGAACCGTTGTTATTGTTTATAGAATGAAATTGGTGAGTTTTTTTCACTTTGAACTCTTTTATGGTCTTTTAAGTGAAATTGGTGAATTTTTTTTCACTTGGAACTTTTATTATGGTCTATATAGTGAAATTGAGGAGTTTTTTAGTTTTTAAGTTTTGTTATCCTTTCTAGAGTGAAATTGATATGTTTTTAATTTTGAACTTTTATTATGGTTTTTATAGTGAAATTGGTGAGTTTTTTGACTTGGAACTTTTGTAATGGTGTTTATAGTGAAATTGGTGAGCTTTTTAGCTTGAAACTTTTGTAAATGGTTTTATGGCGAAGTTGGTGAGTTTTTAAAATCTGAACTCTCAAAATGGTCTTTGTTGTGAAATTGGTGATTTTTTGAGTTGGATGTTCTGTAAGGGTCTTTATAGTGAAATTGGTGAGTTTTTTCACTTTCAACTTTTGTTATGGTCTTTATAGTCAAATTAGTGATATTTTTAACTTGAAACTATAGAAATGGTCTTTATATTGAAATTGGTGAGTTTTTTCTTTTGGAACTTTTGTCATGGTTTTATAGTGAAATTGCTGATTTTTTTTTTATGGTTTTTATAGTGAAATTGATGAGTTTCTTAACTTTGATGTGATGTTATTGTTTATAGCATGAAATTTGTGAGTTTTTTCACTTTGAACTTTTGTTATGGTCTTTTTAGTGAAATTGGTGAATGTTTTTTCACTTGGAACTTTTATTATGGTTTTTATAGTGAAATTGGTGAGTTTTTTGACTTGGAACTTTTGTAATGGTCTTTATAATGAAATTTGTGAGCTATTTAACTTGAAACTTTTGTAAATGGTATTTATAGTAAAATTGGCGAGTTTTTAAAATCTGAACTCTTGTAACGGTCTTTGTTGTGAAATTAGTGATTTTTTGACTTGGATGTATTGTAATGGTCTTTATAGTGAAATTGGTGAGTTCTTTCACTTTCAACTTTTGTTATGGTCTTTATAGTCAAATTAGTGATAATTTTGACTTGAAACTATTGAAATGGTCTTTATAGTGAAATTGGTGAGTTTTTTCTTTTGGAACTTTTGTCATGGTTTTATTGTGAAATTTTGGAGTTTTTCAACTTTGAAAATTTTTATGAGTTTTTGAGTGAAATCGATGAGCTTTTTAACATTGAACTTTTATTTTGGTTTTTATAGTGAAATTTTGAAATAGGCGAGTTGTTTAACTTAGATCTTTTATTTTGGTTTTTCTAATGAAATTGTTGATTTTTTGACTTGGAAATTTTGTTATCGTTTTTATAGTGAAATAGGTGATTTTTTTTTAACTTTGCACCGTTGTTAATGTTTATAGAATGAATTTGGTGAGTTTTTTTCAATTTGAACTCTTTTATGGTCTTTTAAGTGAAATTGGTGAATTTTTTTTCACTTGGAACTTTTATTATGGTCTATATAGTGAAATTGAGGAGTTTTTTAGTTTTTAAGTTTTGTTATCCTTTCTAGAGTGAAATTGATATGTTTTTAATTTTGAACTTTTATTATGGTTTTTATAGTGAAATTGGTGAGTTTTTTGACTTGGAACTTTTGTAATGGTGTTTATAGTGAAATTGGTGAGCTTTTTAGCTTGAAACTTTTGTAAATGGTTTTATGGCGAAGTTGGTGAGTTTTTAAAATCTGAACTCTCAAAATGGTCTTTGTTGTGAAATTGGTGATTTTTTGAGTTGGATGTTCTGTAATGGTCTTTATAGTGAAATTAGTGAGTTTTTTCACTTTCAACTTTTGTTATGGTCTTTATAGTCAAATTAGTGATATTTTTAACTTGAAACTATAGAAATGGTCTTTATATTGAAATTGGTGAGTTTTTTCTTTTGGAACTTTTGTCATGGTTTTATAGTGAAATTGCTGATTTTTTTATGGTTTTTATAGTGAAATTGATGAGTTTCTTAACTTTGATGTGTTGTTATTGTTTATAGCATGAAATTTGTGAGTTTTTTCACTTTGAACTTTTGTTATGGTCTTTTTAGTGAAATTGGTGAATGTTTTTTCACTTGGAACTTTTATTATGGTATTTATAGTAAAATTGGCGAGTTTTTAAAATCTGAACTCTTGTAACGGTCTTTGTTGTGAAATTAGTGATTTTTTGACTTGGATGTATTGTAATGGTCTTTATAGTGAAATTGGTGAGTTCTTTCACTTTCAACTTTTGCTATGGTCTTTATAGTCAAATTAGTGATAATTTTGACTTGAAACTATTGAAATGGTCTTTATAGTGAAATTGGTGAGTTATTTCTTTTGGAACTTTTGTCATGGTTTTATTGTGAAATTTTGGAGTTTTTCAACTTTGAAAATTTTTATGAGTTTTTGAGTGAAATCGATGAGCTTTTTAACATTGAACTTTTATTTTGGTTTTTATAGTGAAATTCTGAAATAGGCGAGTTGTTTAACTTAGATCTTTTATTTTGGTTTTTATAGTGAAATTGTTGATTTTTTGACTTGGAAATTTTGTTATGGTTTTTATAGTGAAATAGGTGATTTTTTAAAACTTTGAACTGTTGTAATTGTTTATAGAATGAAATTGGTGAGTTTTTTTCACTTTGAACTCTTTTATGGTCTTTTAAGTGAAATTGGTGAATTTTTTTTCACTTGGAACTTTTATTATAGTCTATATAGTGAAATTGAGGAGTTTTTTAGTTTTTAAGTTTTGTTATCCTTTTTAGAGTGAAATTGATATGTTTTTAATTTTGAACTTTTATAATGGTTTTTATAGTGAAATTGGTGAGTTTTTTGACTTGGAACTTTTGTAATGGTGTTTATAGTGAAATTGGTGAGCTTTTTAGCTTGAAACTTTTGTAAATGGTTTTATAGCGAAGTTGGTGAGGTTTTAAAATATGAACTCTCAAAATGGTCTTTGTTGTGAAATTGGTGATTTTTTGAGTTGGATGTTCTGTAATGGTTTTTATAGTGAAATTGGTGAGTTTTTTCACTTTCAACTTTTGTTATGGTCTTTATAGTCAAATTAGTGATATTTTTAACTTGAAACTATAGAAATGGTCTTTATATTGAAATTGGTGAGTTTTTTCTTTTGGAACTTTTGTCATGGTTTTATAGTGAAATTGATGAGTTTCTTAACTTTGATGTGATGTTATTGTTTATAGCATGAAATTTGTGAGTTTTTTCACTTTGAACTTTTGTTATGGTCTTTTTAGTGAAATTGGTGAATATTTTTTCACTTGGAACTTTTATTATGGTTTTTATAGTGAAATTGGTGAGTTTTTTGACTTTGAACTTTTGTAATGGTCTTTATAATGAAATTTGTGAGCTATTTAACTTGAAACTTTTGTAAATGGTATTTATAGTAAAATTGGCGAGTTTTTAAAATCTGAACTCTTGTAACGGTCTTTGTTGTGAAATTAGTGATTTTTTGACTCGGATGTATTGTAATGGTCTTTATAGTGAAATTGGTGAGTTCTTTCACTTTCAACTTTTGTTATGGTCTTTATAGTCAAATTAGTGATAATTTTGACTTGAAACTATTGAAATGGTCTTTATAGTGAAATTGGTGAGTTTTTTCTTTTGGAACTTTTGTCATGGTTTTATTGTGAAATTTTGGAGTTTTTCAACTTTGAAAATTTTTATGAGTTTTTGAGTGAAATCGATGAGCTTTTTAACATTGAACTTTTATTTTGGTTTTTATAGTGAAATTGTGAAATAGGCGAGTTGTTTAACTTAGATCTTTTATTTTGGTTTTTATAGTGAAATTGTTGATTTTTTGACTTGGAAATTTTGTTATGGTTTTTATAGTGAAATAGGTGATTTTTTTTAACTTTGCACCGTTGTTAATGTTTATAGAATGAATTTGGTGAGTTTTTTTCACTTTGAACTCTTTTATGGTCTTTTAAGTGAAATTGGTGAATTTTTTTTCACTTGGAACTTTTATTATGGTCTATATAGTGAAATTGAGGAGTTTTTTAGTTTTTAAGTTTTGTTATCCTTTCTAGAGTGAAATTGATATGTTTTTAATTTTGAACTTTTATTATGGTTTTTATAGTGAAATTGGTGAGTTTTTTGACTTGGAACTTTTGTAATGGTGTTTATAGTGAAATTGGTGAGCTTTTTATCTTGAAACTTTTGTAAATGGTTTTATAGCGAAGTTGGTGAGTTTTTAAAATCTGAACTCTCAAAATGGTCTTTGTTGTGAAATTGGTGATTTTTTGAGTTGGATGTTCTGTAAGGGTCTTTATAGTGAAATTGGTGAGTTTTTTCACTTTCAACTTTTGTTATGGTCTTTATAGTCAAATTAGTGATATTTTTAACTTGAAACTATAGAAATGGTCTTTATATTGAAATTGGTGAGTTTTTTCTTTTGGAACTTTTGTCATGGTTTTATAGTGAAATTGATGAGTTTCTTAACTTTGATGTGATGTTATTGTTTATAGCATGAAATTTGTGAGTTTTTTCACTTTGAACTTTTGTTATGGTCTTTTTAGTGAAATTGGTGAATGTTTTTTCACTTGGAACTTTTATTATGGTTTTTATAGTGAAATTGGTGAGTTTTTTGACTTGGAACTTTTGTAATGGTCTTTATAATGAAATTTGTGAGCTATTTAACTTGAAACTTTTGTAAATGGTATTTATAGTAAAATTGGCGAGTTTTTAAAATCTGAACTCTTGTAACGGTCTTTGTTGTGAAATTAGTGATTTTTTGACTTGGATGTATTGTAATGGTCTTTATAGTGAAATTGGTGAGTTCTTTCACTTTCAACTTTTGCTATGGTCTTTATAGTCAAATTAGTGATAATTTTGACTTGAAACTATTGAAATGGTCTTTATAGTGAAATTGGTGAGTTATTTCTTTTGGAACTTTTGTCATGGTTTTATTGTGAAATTTTGGAGTTTTTCAACTTTGAAAATTTTTATGAGTTTTTGAGTGAAATCGATGAGCTTTTTAACATTGAACTTTTATTTTGGTTTTTATAGTGAAATTGTGAAATAGGCGAGTTGTTTAACTTAGATCTTTTATTTTGGTTTTTATAGTGAAATTGTTGATTTTTTGACTTGGAAATTTTGTTATGGTTTTTATAGTGAAATAGGTGATTTTTTAAAACTTTGAACTGTTGTTATTGTTTATAGAATGAAATTGGTGAGTTTTTTTCACTTTGAACTCTTTTATGGTCTTTTAAGTGAAATTGGTGAATTTTTTTTCACTTGGAACTTTTATTATAGTCTATATAGTGAAATTGAGGAGTTTTTTAGTTTTTAAGTTTTGTTATCCTTTTTAGAGTGAAATTGATATGTTTTTAATTTTGAACTTTTATAATGGTTTTTATAGTGAAATTGGTGAGTTTTTTGACTTGGAACTTTTGTAATGGTGTTTATAGTGAAATTGGTGAGCTTTTTAGCTTGAAACTTTTGTAAATGGTTTTATAGCGAAGTTGGTGAGGTTTTAAAATATGAACTCTCAAAATGGTCTTTGTTGTGAAATTGGTGATTTTTTGAGTTGGATGTTCTGTAAGGGTCTTTATAGTGAAATTGGTGAGTTTTTTCACTTTCAACTTTTGTTATGGTCTTTATAGTCAAATTAGTGATATTTTTAACTTGAAACTATAGAAATGGTCTTTATATTGAAATTGGTGAGTTTTTCTTTTGGAACTTTTGTCATGGTTTTATAGTGAAATTGATGAGTTTCTTAACTTTGATGTGATGTTATTGTTTATAGCATGAAATTTGTGAGTTTTTTCACTTTGAACTTTTGTTATGGTCTTTTTAGTGAAATTGGTGAATGTTTTTTCACTTGGAACTTTTATTATGGTTTTTATAGTGAAATTGGTGAGTTTTTTGACTTGGAACTTTTGTAATGGTCTTTATAATAAAATTTGTGAGCTATTTAACTTGAAACTTTTGTAAATGGTATTTATAGTAAAATTGGCGAGTTTTTAAAATCTGAACTCTTGTAACGGTTTTTGTTGTGAAATTAGTGATTTTTTGACTTGGATGTATTGTAATGGTCTTTATAGTGAAATTGGTGAGTTCTTTCACTTTCAACTTTTGTTATGGTCTTTATAGTCAAATTAGTGATAATTTTGACTTGAAACTATTGAAATGGTCTTTATAGTGAAATTGGTGAGTTTTTTCTTTTGGAACTTTTGTCATGGTTTTATTGTGAAATTTTGGAGTATTTCAACTTTGAAAATTTTTATGAGTTTTTGAGTGAAATCGATGAGCTTTTTAACATTGAACTTTTATTTTGGTTTTTATAGTGAAATTGTGAAATAGGCGAGTTGTTTAACTTAGATCTTTTATTTTTGTTTTTATAGTGAAATTGTTGATTTTTTGACTTGGAAATTTTGTATGGTTTTTATAGTGAAATAGGTGATTTTTTTTAACTTTGAACCGTTGTTATTGTTTATAGAATGAAATTGGTGAGTTTTTTTCACTTTGAACTCTTTTATGGTCTTTTAAGTGAAATTGGTGAATTTTTTTTCATTTGGAACTTTTATTATGGTCTATATAGTGAAATTGAGGAGTTTTTTAGTTTTTAAGTTTTGTTATCCTTTCTAGAGTGAAATTGATATGTTTTTAATTTTGAACTTTTATTAGGGTTTTTATAGTGAAATTGGTGAGTTTTTTGACTTGGAACTTTTGTAATGGTGTTTATAGTGAAATTGGTGAGCTTTTTAGCTTGAAACTTTTGTAAATGGTTTTATGGCGAAGTTGGTGAGTTTTTAAAATCTGAACTCTCAAAATGGTCTTTGTTGTGAAATTGGTGATTTTTTGAGTTGGATGTTCTGTAAGGGTCTTTATAGTGAAATTGGTGAGTTTTTTCACTTTCAACTTTTGTTATGGTCTTTATAGTCAAATTAGTGATATTTTTAACTTGAAACTATAGAAATGGTCTTTATATTGAAATTGGTGAGTTTTTTCTTTTGGAACTTTTGTCATGGTTTTATAGTGAAATTGATGAGTTTCTTAACTTTGATGTGATGTTATTGTTTATAGCATGAAATTTGTGAGTTTTTTCACTTTGAACTTTTGTTATGGTCTTTTTAGTGAAATTGGTGAATGTTTTTTCACTTGGAACTTTTATTATGGTTTTTATAGTGAAATTGGTGAGTTTTTTGACTTGGAACTTTTGTAATGGTCTTTATAATGAAATTTGTGAGCTATTTAACTTGAAACTTTTGTAAATGGTATTTATAGTAAAATTGGCGAGTTTTTAAAATCTGAACTCTTGTAACGGTCTTTGTTGTGAAATTAGTGATTTTTTGACTTGGATGTATTGTAATGGTCTTTATAGTGAAATTGGTGAGTTCTTTCACTTTCAACTTTTGCTATGGTCTTTATAGTCAAATTAGTGATAATTTTGACTTGAAACTATTGAAATGGTCTTTATAGTGAAATTGGTGAGTTATTTCTTTTGGAACTTTTGTCATGGTTTTATTGTGAAATTTTGGAGTTTTTCAACTTTGAAAATTTTTATGAGTTTTTGAGTGAAATCGATGAGCTTTTTAACATTGAACTTTTATTTTGGTTTTTATAGTGAAATTGTGAAATAGGCGAGTTGTTTAACTTAGATCTTTTATTTTGGTTTTTATAGTGAAATTGTTGATTTTTTGACTTGGAAATTTTGTTATGGTTTTTATAGTGAAATAGGTGATTTTTTAAAACTTTGAACTGTTGTTATTGTTTATAGAATGAAATTGGTGAGTTTTTTTCACTTTGAACTCTTTTATGGTCTTTTAAGTGAAATTGGTGAATTTTTTTTCACTTGGAACTTTTATTATAGTCTATATAGTGAAATTGAGGAGTTTTTTAGTTTTTAAGTTTTGTTATCCTTTTTAGAGTGAAATTGATATGTTTTTAATTTTGAACTTTTATTATGGTTTTTATAGTGAAATTGGTGAGTTTTTTGACTTGGAACTTTTGTAATGGTGTTTATAGTGAAATTGGTGAGCTTTTTAGCTTGAAACTTTTGTAAATGGTTTTATGGCGAAGTTGGTGAGTTTTTAAAATCTGAACTCTCAAAATGGTCTTTGTTGTGAAATTGGTGATTTTTTGAGTTGGATGTTCTGTAAGGGTCTTTATAGTGAAATTGGTGAGTTTTTTCACTTTCAACTTTTGTTATGGTCTTTATAGTCAAATTAGTGATATTTTTAACTTGAAACTATAGAAATGGTCTTTATATTGAAATTGGTGAGTTTTTTCTTTTGGAACTTTTGTCATGGTTTTATAGTGAAATTGATGAGTTTCTTAACTTTGATGTGATGTTATTGTTTATAGCATGAAATTTGTGAGTTTTTTCACTTTGAACTTTTGTTATGGTCTTTTTAGTGAAATTGGTGAATGTTTTTTCACTTGGAACTTTTATTATGGTTTTTATAGTGAAATTGGTGAGTTTTTTGACTTGGAACTTTTGTAATGGTCTTTATAATAAAATTTGTGAGCTATTTAACTTGAAACTTTTGTAAATGGTATTTATAGTAAAATTGGCGAGTTTTTAAAATCTGAACTCTTGTAACGGTCTTTGTTGTGAAATTAGTGATTTTTTGACTTGGATGTATTGTAATGGTCTTTATAGTGAAATTGGTGAGTTCTTTCACTTTCAACTTTTGTTATGGTCTTTATAGTCAAATTAGTGATAATTTTGACTTGAAACTATTGAAATGGTCTTTATAGTGAAATTGGTGAGTTTTTTCTTTTGGAACTTTTGTCATGGTTTTATTGTGAAATTTTGGAGTTTTTCAACTTTGAAAATTTTTATGAGTTTTTGAGTGAAATCGATGAGCTTTTTAACATTGAACTTTTATTTTGGTTTTTATAGTGAAATTGTGAAATAGGCGAGTTGTTTAACTTAGATCTTTTATTTTTGTTTTTATAGTGAAATTGTTGATTTTTTGACTTGGAAATTTTGTATGGTTTTTATAGTGAAATAGGTGATTTTTTTTTAACTTTGAACCGTTGTTATTGTTTATAGAATGAAATTGGTGAGTTTTTTTCACTTTGAACTCTTTTATGGTCTTTTAAGTGAAATTGGTGAATTTTTTTTCACTTGGAACTTTTATTATGGTCTATATAGTGAAATTGAGGAGTTTTTTAGTTTTTAAGTTTTGTTATCCTTTCTAGAGTGAAATTGATATGTTTTTAATTTTGAACTTTTATTATGGTTTTTATAGTGAAATTGGTGAGTTTTTTGACTTGGAACTTTTGTAATGGTGTTTATAGTGAAATTGGTGAGCTTTTTAGCTTGAAACTTTTGTAAATGGTTTTATGGCGAAGTTGGTGAGTTTTTAAAATCTGAACTCTCAAAATGGTCTTTGTTGTGAAATTGGTGATTTTTTGAGTTGGATGTTCTGTAAGGGTCTTTATAGTGAAATTGGTGAGTTTTTTCACTTTCAACTTTTGTTATGGTCTTTATAGTCAAATTAGTGATATTTTTAACTTGAAACTATAGAAATGGTCTTTATATTGAAATTGGTGAGTTTTTTCTTTTGGAACTTTTGTCATGGTTTTATAGTGAAATTGATGAGTTTCTTAACTTTGATGTGATGTTATTGTTTATAGCATGAAATTTGTGAGTTTTTTCACTTTGAACTTTTGTTATGGTCTTTTTAGTGAAATTGGTGAATGTTTTTTCACTTGGAACTTTTATTATGGTTTTTATAGTGAAATTGGTGAGTTTTTTGACTTGGAACTTTTGTAATGGTCTTTATAATGAAATTTGTGAGCTATTTAACTTGAAACTTTTGTAAATGGTATTTATAGTAAAATTGGCGAGTTTTTAAAATCTGAACTCTTGTAACGGTCTTTGTTGTGAAATTAGTGATTTTTTGACTTGGATGTATTGTAATGGTCTTTATAGTGAAATTGGTGAGTTCTTTCACTTTCAACTTTTGTTATGGTCTTTATAGTCAAATTAGTGATAATTTTGACTTGAAACTATTGAAATGGTCTTTATAGTGAAATTGGTGAGTTTTTTCTTTTGGAACTTTTGTCATGGTTTTATTGTGAAATTTTGGAGTATTTCAACTTTGAAAATTTTTATGAGTTTTTGAGTGAAATCGATGAGCTTTTTAACATTGAACTTTTATTTTGGTTTTTATAGTGAAATTGTGAAATAGGCGAGTTGTTTAACTTAGATCTTTTATTTTTGTTTTTATAGTGAAATTGTTGATTTTTTGACTTGGAAATTTTGTATGGTTTTTATAGTGAAATAGGTGATTTTTTTTAACTTTGAACCGTTGTTATTGTTTATAGAATGAAATTGGTGAGTTTTTTTCACTTTGAACTCTTTTATGGTCTTTTAAGTGAAATTGGTGAATTTTTTTTCACTTGGAACTTTTATTATGGTCTATATAGTGAAATTGAGGAGTTTTTTAGTTTTTAAGTTTTGTTATCCTTTCTAGAGTGAAATTGATATGTTTTTAATTTTGAACTTTTGTTATGGTTTTTATAGTGAAATTGGTGAGTTTTTTGACTTGGAACTTTTGTAATGGTGTTTATAGTGAAATTGGTGAGCTTTTTAGCTTGAAACTTTTGTAAATGGTTTTATGGCGAAGTTGGTGAGTTTTTAAAATCTGAACTCTCAAAATGGTCTTTGTTGTGAAATTGGTGATTTTTTGAGTTGGATGTTCTGTAAGGGTCTTTATAGTGAAATTGGTGAGTTTTTTAACTTTCAACTTTTGTTATGGTCTTTATAGTCAAATTAGTGATATTTTTAACTTGAAACTATAGAAATGGTCTTTATATTGAAATTGGTGAGTTTTTTCTTTTGGAACTTTTGTCATGGTTTTATAGTGAAATTGCTGATTTTTTTTATGGTTTTTATAGTGAAATTGATGAGTTTCTTAACTTTGCTGTGATGTTATTGTTTATAGCATGAAATTTGTGAGTTTTTTCACTTTGAACTTTTGTTATGGTCTTTTTAGTGAAATTGGTGAATGTTTTTTCACTTGGAACTTTTATTATAGTTTTTATAGTGAAATTGGTGAGTTTTTTGACTTGGAACTTTTGTAATGGTCTTTATAATGAAATTTGTGAGCTATTTAACTTGAAACTTTTGTAAATGGTATTTATAGTAAAATTGGCGAGTTTTTAAAATCTGAACTCTTGTAACGGTCTTTGTTGTGAAATTAGTGATTTTTTGACTTGGATGTATTGTAATGGTCTTTATAGTGAAATTGGTGAGTTCTTTCACTTTCAACTTTTGTTATGGTCTTTATAGTCAAATTAGTGATAATTTTGACTTGAAACTATTGAAATGGTCTTTATAGTGAAATTGGTGAGTTTTTTCTTTTGGAACTTTTGTCATGGTTTTATTGTGAAATTTTGGAGTTTTTCAACTTTGAAAATTTTTATGAGTTTTTGAGTGAAATCGATGAGCTTTTTAACATGGAACTTTTATTTTGGTTTTTATAGTGAAATTTTGAAATAGGCGAGTTGTTTAACTTAGATCTTTTATTTTGGTTTTTCTAGTGAAATTGTTGATTTTTTGACTTGGAAATTTTGTTATGGTTTTTATAGTGAAATAGGTGATTTTTTTTTAACTTTGCACCGTTGTTAATGTTTATAGAATGAATTTGGTGAGTTTTTTTCACTTTGAACTCTTTTATGGTCTTTTAAGTGAAATTGGTGAATTTTTTTTCACTTGGAACTTTTATTATGGTCTATATAGTGAAATTGAGGAGTTTTTTAGTTTTTAAGTTTTGTTATCCTTTCTAGAGTGAAATTGATATGTTTTTAATTTTGAACTTTTATTATGGTTTTTATAGTGAAATTGGTGAGTTTTTTGACTTGGAACTTTTGTAATGGTGTTTATAGTGAAATTGGTGAGCTTTTTAGCTTGAAACTTTTGTAAATGGTTTTATAGGGAAGTTGGTGAGTTTTTAAAATCTGAACTCTCAAAATGGTCTTTGTTGTGAAATTGGTGATTTTTTGAGTTGGATGTTCTGTAATGGTCTTTATAGTGAAATTGGTGAGCTTTTTCACTTTCAACTTTTGTTATGGTCTTTATAGTCAAATTAGTGATATTTTTAACTTGAAACTATAGAAATGGTCTTTATATTGAAATTGGTTAGTTTTTTCTTTTGGAACTTTTGTCATGGTTTTATAGTGAAATTGCTGATTTTTTTATGGTTTTTATAGTGAAATTGATGAGTTTCTTAACTTTGATGTGTTGTTATTGTTTATAGCATGAAATTTGTGAGTTTTTTCACTTTGAACTTTTGTTATGGTCTTTCTAGTGAAATTGGTGAATGTTTTTTCACTTGGAACTTTTATTATGGTTTTTATAGTGAAATTGGTGAGTTTTTTGACTTGGAACTTTTGTAATGGTCTTTATAATGAAATTTGTGAGCTATTTAACTTGAAACTTTTGTAAATGGTATTTATAGTAAAATTGGCGAGTTTTTAAAATCTGAACTCTTGTAACGGTCTTTGTTGTGAAATTAGTGATTTTTTGACTTGGATGTATTGTAATGGTCTCTATAGTGAAATTGGTGAGTTCTTTCACTTTCAACTTTTGTTATGGTCTTTATAGTCAAATTAGTGATAATTTTGACTTGAAACTATTGAAATGGTCTTTATAGTGAAATTGGTGAGTTTTTTCTTTTGGAACTTTTGTCATGGTTTTATTGTGAAATTTTGGAGTTTTTCAACTTTGAAAATTTTTATGAGTTTTTGAGTGAAATCGATGAGCTTTTTAACATTGAACTTTTATTTTGGTTTTTATAGTGAAATTTTGAAATAGGCGAGTTGTTTAACTTAGATCTTTTATTTTGGTTTTTCTAGTGAAATTGTTGATTTTTTGACTTGGAAATTTTGTTATGGTTTTTATAGTGAAATAGGTGATTTTTTTTTTAACTTTGCACCGTTGTTAATGTTTATAGAATGAATTTGGTGAGTTTTTTTCACTTTGAACTCTTTTATGGTCTTTTAAGTGAAATTGGTGAATTTTTTTTCACTTGGAACTTTTATTATGGTCTATATAGTGAAATTGAGGAGTTTTTTAGTTTTTAAGTTTTGTTATCCTTTCTAGAGTGAAATTGATATGTTTTTAATTTTGAACTTTTATTATGGTTTTTATAGTGAAATTGGTGAGTTTTTTGACTTGGAACTTTTGTAATGGTGTTTATAGTGAAATTGGTGAGCTTTTTAGCTTGAAACGTTTGTAAATGGTTTTATAGGGAAGTTGGTGAGTTTTTAAAATCTGAACTCTCAAAATGGTCTTTGTTGTGAAATTGGTGATTTTTTGAGTTGGATGTTCTGTAATGGTCTTTATAGTGAAATTGGTGAGTTTTTTCACTTTCAACTTTTGTTATGGTCTTTATAATCAAATTAGTGATATTTTTAACTTGAAACTATAGAAATGGTCTTTATATTGAAATTGGTGAGTTTTTTCTTTTGGAACTTTTGTCATGGTTTTATAGTGAAATTGCTGATTTTTTTTATGGTTTTTATAGTGAAATTGATGAGTTTCTTAACTTTGATGTGTTGTTATTGTTTATAGCATGAAATTTGTGAGTTTTTTCACTTTGAACTTTTGTTATGGTCTTTCTAGTGAAATTGGTGAATGTTTTTTCACTTGGAACTTTTATTATGGTTTTTATATTGAAATTGGTGAGTTTTTTGACTTGGAACTTTTGTAATGGTCTTTATAATGAAATTTGTGAGCTATTTAACTTGAAACTTTTGTAAATGGTATTTATAGTAAAATTGGCGAGTTTTTAAAATCTGAACTCTTGTAACGGTCTTTGTTGTGAAATTAGTGATTTTTTGACTTGGATGTATTGTAATGGTCTCTATAGTGAAATTGGTGAGTTCTTTCACTTTCAACTTTTGTTATGGTCTTTATAGTCAAATTAGTGATAATTTTGACTTGAAACTATTGAAATGGTCTTTATAGTGAAATTGGTGAGTTTTTTCTTTTGGAACTTTTGTCATGGTTTTATTGTGAAATTTTGGAGTTTTTCAACTTTGAAAATTTTTATGAGTTTTTGAGTGAAATCGATGAGCTTTTTAACATTGAACTTTTATTTTGGTTTTTATAGTGAAATTTTGAAATAGGCGAGTTGTTTAACTTAGATCTTTTATTTTGGTTTTTCTAGTGAAATTGTTGATTTTTTGACTTGGAAATTTTGTTATGGTTTTTATAGTGAAATAGGTGATTTTTTTTTAACTTTGCACCGTTGTTAATGTTTATAGAATGAATTTGGTGAGTTTTTTTCACTTTGAACTCTTTTATGGTCTTTTAAGTGAAATTGGTGAATTTTTTTTCACTTGGAACTTTTATTATGGTCTATATAGTGAAATTGAGGAGTTTTTTAGTTTTTAAGTTTTGTTATCCTTTCTAGAGTGAAATTGATATGTTTTTAATTTTGAACTTTTATTATGGTTTTTATAGTGAAATTGGTGAGTTTTTTGACTTGGAACTTTTGTAATGGTGTTTATAGTGAAATTGGTGAGCTTTTTAGCTTGAAACTTTTGTAAATGGTTTTATAGGGAAGTTGGTGAGTTTTTAAAATCTGAACTCTCAAAATGGTCTTTGTTGTGAAATTGGTGATTTTTTGAGTTGGATGTTCTGTAATGGTCTTTATAGTGAAATTGGTGAGTTTTTTAACTTTCAACTTTTGTTATGGTCTTTATAGTCAAATTAGTGATATTTTTAACTTGAAACTATAGAAATGGTCTTTATATTGAAATTGGTGAGTTTTTTCTTTTGGAACTTTTGTCATGGTTTTATAGTGAAATTGCTGATTTTTTTATGGTTTTTATAGTGAAATTGATGAGTTTCTTAACTTTGATGTGTTGTTATTGTTTATAGCATGAAATTTGTGAGTTTTTTCACTTTGAACTTTTGTTATGGTCTTTTTAGTGAAATTGGTGAATGTTTTTTCACTTGGAACTTTTATTATGGTTTTTATAGTGAAATTGGTGAGTTTTTTGACTTGGAACTCTTGTAATGGTCTTTATAATGAAATTTGTGAGCTATTTAACTTGAAACTTTTGTAAATGGTATTTATAGTAAAATTGGCGAGTTTTTAAAATCTGAACTCTTGTAACGGTCTTTGTTGTGAAATTAGTGATTTTTTGACTTGGATGTATTGTAATGGTCTCTATAGTGAAATTGGTGAGTTCTTTCACTTTCAACTTTTGTTATGGTCTTTATAGTCAAATTAGTGATAATTTTGACTTGAAACTATTGAAATGGTCTTTATAGTGAAATTGGTGAGTTTTTTCTTTTGGAACTTTTGTCATGGTTTTATTGTGAAATTTTGGAGTTTTTCAACTTTGAAAATTTTTATGAGTTTTTGAGTGAAATCGATGAGCTTTTTAACATTGAACTTTTATTTTGGTTTTTATAGTGAAATTTTGAAATAGGCGAGTTGTTTAACTTAGATCTTTTATTTTGGTTTTTCTAGTGAAATTGTTGATTTTTTGACTTGGAAATTTTGTTATGGTTTTTATAGTGAAATAGGTGATTTTTTTTTAACTTTGCACCGTTGTTAATGTTTATAGAATGAATTTGGTGAGTTTTTTTCACTTTGAACTCTTTTATGGTCTTTTAAGTGAAATTGGTGAATTTTTTTTCACTTGGAACTTTTATTATGGTCTATATAGTGAAATTGAGGAGTTTTTTAGTTTTTAAGTTTTGTTATCCTTTCTAGAGTGAAATTGATATGTTTTTAATTTTGAACTTTTATTATGGTTTTTATAGTGAAATTGGTGAGTTTTTTGACTTGGAACTTTTGTAATGGTGTTTATAGTGAAATTGGTGAGCTTTTTAGCTTGAAACTTTTGTAAATGGTTTTATAGGGAAGTTGGTGAGTTTTTAAAATCTGAACTCTCAAAATGGTCTTTGTTGTGAAATTGGTGATTTTTTGAGTTGGATGTTCTGTAAGGGTCTTTATAGTGAAATTGGTGAGTTTTTTCACTTTCAACTTTTGTTATGGTCTTTATAGTCAAATTAGTGATATTTTTAACTTGAAACTATAGAAATGGTCTTTATATTGAAATTGGTGAGTTTTTTCTTTTGGAACTTTTGTCATGGTTTTATAGTGAAATTGCTGATTTTTTTATGGTTTTTATAGTGAAATTGATGAGTTTCTTAACTTTGATGTGTTGTTATTGTTTATAGCATGAAATTTGTGAGTTTTTTCACTTTGAACTTTTGTTATGGTCTTTCTAGTGAAATTGGTGAATTTTTTTTCACTTGGAACTTTTATTATGGTTTTTATATTGAAATTGGTGAGTTTTTTGACTTGGAACTTTTGTAATGGTCTTTATAATGAAATTTGTGAGCTATTTAACTTGAAACTTTTGTAAATGGTATTTATAGTAAAATTGGCGAGTTTTTAAAATCTGAACTCTTGTAACGGTCTTTGTTGTGAAATTAGTGATTTTTTGACTTGGATGTATTGTAATGGTCTCTATAGTGAAATTGGTGAGTTCTTTCACTTTCAACTTTTGTTATGGTCTTTATAGTCAAATTAGTGATAATTTTGACTTGAAACTATTGAAATGGTCTTTATAGTGAAATTGGTGAGTTTTTTCTTTTGGAACTTTTGTCATGGTTTTATTGTGAAATTTTGGAGTTTTTCAACTTTGAAAATTTTTATGAGTTTTTGAGTGAAATCGATGAGCTTTTTAACATTGAACTTTTATTTTGGTTTTTATAGTGAAATTTTGAAATAGGCGAGTTGTTTAACTTAGATCTTTTATTTTGGTTTTTCTAGTGAAATTGTTGATTTTTTGACTTGGAAATTTTGTTATGGTTTTTATAGTGAAATAGGTGATTTTTTTTTAACTTTGCACCGTTGTTAATGTTTATAGAATGAATTTGGTGAGTTTTTTTCACTTTGAACTCTTTTATGGTCTTTTAAGTGAAATTGGTGAATTTTTTTTCACTTGGAACTTTTATTATGGTCTATATAGTGAAATTGAGGAGTTTTTTAGTTTTTAAGTTTTGTTATCCTTTCTAGAGTGAAATTGATATGTTTTTAATTTTGAACTTTTATTATGGTTTTTATAGTGAAATTGGTGAGTTTTTTGACTTGGAACTTTTGTAATGGTGTTTATAGTGAAATTGGTGAGCTTTTTAGCTTGAAACTTTTGTAAATGGTTTTATAGGGAAGTTGGTGAGTTTTTAAAATCTGAACTCTCAAAATGGTCTTTGTTGTGAAATTGGTGATTTTTTGAGTTGGATGTTCTGTAATGGTCTTTATAGTGAAATTGGTGAGTTTTTTAACTTTCAACTTTTGTTATGGTCTTTATAGTCAAATTAGTGATATTTTTAACTTGAAACTATAGAAATGGTCTTTATATTGAAATTGGTGAGTTTTTTCTTTTGGAACTTTTGTCATGGTTTTATAGTGAAATTGCTGATTTTTTTATGGTTTTTATAGTGAAATTGATGAGTTTCTTAACTTTGATGTGTTGTTATTGTTTATAGCATGAAATTTGTGAGTTTTTTCACTTTGAACTTTTGTTATGGTCTTTTTAGTGAAATTGGTGAATGTTTTTTCACTTGGAACTTTTATTATGGTTTTTATAGTGAAATTGGTGAGTTTTTTGACTTGGAACTCTTGTAATGGTCTTTATAATGAAATTTGTGAGCTATTTAACTTGAAACTTTTGTAAATGGTATTTATAGTAAAATTGGCGAGTTTTTAAAATCTGAACTCTTGTAACGGTCTTTGTTGTGAAATTAGTGATTTTTTGACTTAGATGTATTGTAATGGTCTCTATAGTGAAATTGGTGAGTTCTTTCACTTTCAACTTTTGTTATGGTCTTTATAGTCAAATTAGTGATAATTTTGACTTGAAACTATTGAAATGGTCTTTATAGTGAAATTGGTGAGTTTTTTCTTTTGGAACTTTTGTCATGGTTTTATTGTGAAATTTTGGAGTTTTTCAACTTTGAAAATTTTTATGAGTTGTTGAGTGAAATCGATGAGCTTTTTAACATTGAACTTTTATTTTGGTTTTTATAGTGAAATTTTGAAATAGGCGAGTTGTTTAACTTAGATCTTTTATTTTGGTTTTTCTAGTGAAATTGTTGATTTTTTGACTTGGAAATTTTGTTATGGTTATTATAGTGAAATAGGTGATTTTTTTTTAACTTTGCACCGTTGTTAATGTTTATAGAATGAATTTGGTGAGTTTTTTTCACTTTGAACTCTTTTATGGTCTTTTAAGTGAAATTGGTGAATTTTTTTTCACTTGGAACTTTTATTATGGTCTATATAGTGAAATTGAGGAGTTTTTTAGTTTTTAAATTTTGTTATCCTTTCTAGAGTGAAATTGATATGTTTTTAATTTTGAACTTTTATTATGGTTTTTATAGTGAAATTGGTGAGTTTTTTGACTTGGAACTTTTGTAATGGTGTTTATAGTGAAATTGGTGAGCTTTTTAGCTTGAAACTTTTGTAAATGGTTTTATAGGGAAGTTGGTGAGTTTTTAAAATCTGAACTCTCAAAATGGTCTTTGTTGTGAAATTGGTGATTTTTTGAGTTGGATGTTCTGTAATGGTCTTTATAGTGAAATTGGTGAGTTTTTTCACTTTCAACTTTTGTTATGGTCTTTATAGTCAAATTAGTGATATTTTTAACTTGAAACTATAGAAATGGTCTTTATATTGAAATTGGTGAGTTTTTTCTTTTGGAACTTTTGTCATGGTTTTATAGTGAAATTGCTGATTTTTTTATGGTTTTTATAGTGAAATTGATGAGTTTCTTAACTTTGATGTGTTGTTATTGTTTATAGCATGAAATTTGTGAGTTTTTTCACTTTGAACTTTTGTTATGGTCTTTCTAGTGAAATTGGTGAATGTTTTTTCACTTGGAACTTTTATTATGGTTTTTATAGTGAAATTGGTGAGTTTTTTGACTTGGAACTTTTGTAATGGTCTTTATAATGAAATTTGTGAGCTATTTAACTTGAAACTTTTGTAAATGGTATTTATAGTAAAATTGGCGAGTTTTTAAAATCTGAACTCTTGTAACGGTCTTTGTTGTGAAATTAGTGATTTTTTGACTCGGATGTATTGTAATGGTCTTTATAGTGAAATTGGTGAGTTCTTTCACTTTCAACTTTTGTTATGGTCTTTATAGTCAAATTAGTGATAATTTTGACTTGAAACTATTGAAATGGTCTTTATAGTGAAATTGGTGAGTTTTTTCTTTTGGAACTTTTGTCATGGTTTTATTGTTAAATTTTGGAGTTTTTCAACTTTGAAAATTTTTATGAGTTTTTGAGTGAAATCGATGAGCTTTTTAACATTGAACTTTTATTTTGGTTTTTATAGTGAAATTGTGAAATAGGCGAGTTGTTTAACTTAGATCTTTTATTTTGGTTTTTATAGTGAAATTGTTGATTTTTTGACTTGGAAATTTTGTTATGGTTTTTATAGTGAAATAGGTGATTTTTTTTTAACTTTGCACCGTTGTTAATGTTTATAGAATGAATTTGGTGAGTTTTTTTCACTTTGAACTCTTTTATGGTCTTTTAAGTGAAATTGGTGAATTTTTTTCACTTGGAACTTTTATTATGGTCTATATAGTGAAATTGAGGAGTTTTTTAGTTTTTAAGTTTTGTTATCCTTTCTAGAGTGAAATTGATATGTTTTTAATTTTGAACTTTTATTATGGTTTTTATAGTGAAATTGGTGAGTTTTTTGACTTGGAACTTTTGTAATGGTGTTTATAGTGAAATTGGTGAGCTTTTTAGCTTGAAAATTTTGTAAATGGTTTTATAGGGAAGTTGGTGAGTTTTTAAAATCTGAACTCTCAAAATGGTCTTTGTTGTGAAATTGGTGATTTTTTGAGTTGGATGTTCTGTAAGGGTCTTTATAGTGAAATTGGTGAGTTTTTTCACTTTCAACTTTTGTTATGGTCTTTATAGTCAAATTAGTGATATTTTTAACTTGAAACTATAGAAATGGTCTTTATATTGAAATTGGTGAGTTTTTTCTTTTGGAACTTTTGTCATGGTTTTATAGTGAAATTGATGAGTTTCTTAACTTTGATGTGATGTTATTGTTTATAGCATGAAATTTGTAAGTTTTTTCACTTTGAACTTTTGTTATGGTCTTTTTAGTGAAATTGGTGAATGTTTTTTCACTTGGAACTTTTATTATGGTTTTTATAGTGAAATTGGTGAGTTTTTTGACTTGGAACTTTTGTAATGGTATTTATAATGAAATTTGTGAGCTATTTACCTTGAAACTTTTGTAAATGGTATTTATAGTAAAATTGGCGAGTTTTTAAAATCTGAACTCTTGTAACGGTCTTTGTTGTGAAATTAGTGATTTTTTGACTTGGATGTATTGTAATGGTCTTTATAGTGAAATTGGTGAGTTCTTTCACTTTCAACTTTTGGTATGGTCTTTATAGTCAAATTAGTGATAAGTTTGACTTGAAACTATTGAAATGGTCTTTATAGTGAAATTGGTGAGTTTTTTCTTTTGGAACTTTTGTCATGGTTTTATTGTGAAATTTTGGAGTATTTCAACTTTGAAAATTTTTATGAGTTTTTGAGTGAAATCGATGAGCTTTTTAACATTGAACTTTTATTTTGGTTTTTATAGTGAAATTGTGAAATAGGCGAGTTGTTTAACTTAGATCTTTTATTTTTGTTTTTATAGTGAAATTGTTGATTTTTTGACTTGGAAATTTTGTATGGTTTTTATAGTGAAATAGGTGATTTTTTTTTAACTTTGAACCGTTGTTATTGTTTATAGAATGAAATTGGTGAGTTTTTTTCACTTTGAACTCTTTTATGGTCTTTTAAGTGAAATTGGTGAATTTTTTTTCACTTGGAACTTTTATTATGGTCTATATAGTGAAATTGAGGAGTTTTTTAGTTTTTAAGTTTTGTTATCCTTTCTAGAGTGAAATTGATATGTTTTTAATTTTGAACTTTTATTATGGTTTTTATAGTGAAATTGGTGAGTTTTTTGACTTGGAACTTTTGTAATGGTGTTTATAGTGAAATTGGTGAGCTTTTTAGCTTGAAACTTTTGTAAATGGTTTTATGGCGAAATTGGTGAGTTTTTAAAATCTGAACTCTCAAAATGGTCTTTGTTGTGAAATTGGTGATTTTTTGAGTTGGATGTTCTGTAAGGGTCTTTATAGTGAAATTGGTGAGTTTTTTCACTTTCAACTTTTGTTATGGTCTTTATAGTCAAATTAGTGATAATTTTGACTTGAAACTATAGAAATGGTCTTTATATTGAAATTGGTGAGTTTTTTCTTTTGGAACTTTTGTCATGGTTTTATTGTGAAATTTTGGAGTTTTTCAACTTTGAAAATTTTTATGAATTTTTGAGTGAAATCAATGAGCTTTTTAACATTGAACTTTTATTTTGGTTTTTATAGTGAAATTTTGAAATAGGCGAGTTGTTTAACTTAGATCTTTTATTTTGGTTTTTCTAGTGAAATTGTTGATTTTTTGACTTGGAAATTTTGTTATGGTTTTTATAGTGAAATAGGTGATTTTTTTATAACTTTGCACCGTTGTTAATGTTTATAGAATGAATTTGGTGAGTTTTTTTCACTTTGAACTCTTTTATGGTCTTTTAAGTGAAATTGGTGAATTTTTTTTCACTTGGAACTTTTATTATGGTCTATATAGTGAAATTGAGGAGTTTTTTAGTTTTTAAGTTTTGTTATCCTTTCTAGAGTGAAATTGATATGTTTTTAATTTTGAACTTTTATTATGGTTTTTATAGTGAAATTGGTGAGTTTTTTGACTTGGAACTTTTGTAATGGTGTTTATAGTGAAATTGGTGAGCTTTTTAGCTTGAAACTTTTGTAAATGGTTTTATAGGGAAGTTGGTGAGTTTTTAAAATCTGAACTCTCAAAATGGTCTTTGTTGTGAAATTGGTGATTTTTTGAGTTGGATGTTCTGTAATGGTCTTTATAGTGAAATTGGTGAGTTTTTTCACTTTCAACTTTTGTTATGGTCTTTATAGTCAAATTAGTGATATTTTTAACTTGAAACTATAGAAATGGTCTTTATATTGAAATTGGTGAGTTTTTTTCTTTTGGAACTTTTGTCATGGTTTTATAGTGAAATTGCTGATTTTTTTTATGGTTTTTATAGTGAAATTGATGAGTTTCTTAACTTTGATGTGTTGTTATTGTTTATAGCATTAAATTTGTGAGTTTTTTCACTTTGAACTTTTGTTATGGTCTTTTTAGTGAAATTGGTGAATGTTTTTTCACTTGGAACTTTTATTATGGTTTTTATAGTGAAATTGGTGAGTTTTTTGACTTGGAACTTTTGTAATGGTCTTTATAATGAAATTTGTGAGCTATTTAACTTGAAACTTTTGTAAATGGTATTTATAGTAAAATTGGCGAGTTTTTAAAATCTGAACTCTTGTAACGGTCTTTGTTGTGAAATTAGTGATTTTTTGACTTGGATGTATTGTAATGGTCTTTATAGTGAAATTGGTGAGTTCTTTCACTTTCAACTTTTGTTATGGTCTTTATAGTCAAATTAGTGATAATTTTGACTTGAAACTATTGAAATGGTCTTTATAGTGAAATTGGTGAGTTTTTTCTTTTGGAACTTTTGTCATGGTTTTATTGTGAAATTTCAGAGTTTTTCAACTTTGAAAATTTTTATGAATTTTTGAGTGAAATCGATGAGCTTTTTAACATTGAACTTTTATTTTGGTTTTTATAGTGAAATTTTGAAATAGGCGAGTTGTTTAACTTAGATCTTTTATTTTGGTTTTTCTAGTGAAATTGTTGATTTTTTGACTTGGAAATTTTGTTATGGTTTTTATAGTGAAATAGGTGATTTTTTTTTAACTTTGCACCGTTGTTAATGTTTATAGAATGAATTTGGTGAGTTTTTTTCACTTTGAACTCTTTTATGGTCTTTTAAGTGAAATTGGTGAATTTTTTTTCACTTGGAACTTTTATTATGGTCTATATAGTGAAATTGAGGAGTTTTTTAGTTTTTAAGTTTTGTTATCCTTTCTAGAGTGAAATTGATATGTTTTTAATTTTGAACTTTTATTATGGTTTTTATAGTGAAATTGGTGAGTTTTTTGACTTGGAACTTTTGTAATGGTGTTTATAGTGAAATTGGTGAGCTTTTTAGCTTGAAACTTTTGTAAATGGTTTTATAGGGAAGTTGGTGAGTTTTTAAAATCTGAACTCTCAAAATGGTCTTTGTTGTGAAATTGGTGATTTTTTGAGTTGGATGTTCTGTAATGGTCTTTATAGTGAAATTGGTGAGTTTTTTCACTTTCAACTTTTGTTATGGTCTTTATAGTCAAATTAGTGATATTTTTAACTTGAAACTATAAAAATGGTCTTTATATTGAAATTGGTGAGTTTTTTCTTTTGGAACTTTTGTCATGGTTTTATAGTGAAATTGCTGATTTTTTATGGTTTTTATAGTGAAATTGAAGAGTTTCTTAACTTTGATGTGTTGTTATTGTTTATAGCATGAAATTTGTGAGTTTTTTCACTTTGAACTTTTGTTATGGTCTTTTTAGTGAAATTGGTGAATGTTTTTTCACTTGGAACTTTTATTATGGTTTTTATAGTGAAATTGGTGAGTTTTTTGACTTGGAACTTTTGTAATGGTCTTTATAATGAAATTTGTGAGCTATTTAACTTGAAACTTTTGTAAATGGTATTTATAGTAAAATTGGCGAGTTTTTAAAATCTGAACTCTTGTAACGGTCTTTGTTGTGAAATTAGTGATTTTTTGACTTGGATGAATTGTAATGGTCTTTATAGTGAAATTGGTGAGTTCTTTCACTTTCAACTTTTGTTATGGTCTTTATAGTCAAATTAGTGATAATTTTGACTTGAAACTATTGAAATGGTCTTTATAGTGAAATTGGTGAGTTTTTTCTTTTGGAACTTTTGTCATGGTTTTATTGTGAAATTTCAGAGTTTTTCAACTTTGAAAATTTTTATGAATTTTTGAGTGAAATCGATGAGCTTTTTAACATTGAACTTTTATTTTGGTTTTTATAGTGAAATTTTGAAATAGGCGAGTTGTTTAACTTAGATCTTTTATTTTGGTTTTTCTAGTGAAATTGTTGATTTTTTGACTTGGAAATTTTGTTATGGTTTTTATAGTGAAATAGGTGATTTTTTTTTAACTTTGCACCGTTGTTAATGTTTATAGAATGAATTTGGTGAGTTTTTTTCACTTTGAACTCTTTTATGGTCTTTTAAGTGAAATTGGTGAATTTTTTTTCACTTGGAACTTTTATTATGGTCTATATAGTGAAATTGAGGAGTTTTTTAGTTTTTAAGTTTTGTTATCCTTTCTAGAGTGAAATTGATATGTTTTTAATTTTGAACTTTTATTATGGTTTTTATAGTGAAATTGGTGAGTTTTTTGACTTGGAACTTTTGTAATGGTGTTTATAGTGAAATTGGTGAGCTTTTTAGCTTGGAACTTTTGTAAATGGTTTTATAGGGAAGTTGGTGAGTTTTTAAAATCTGAACTCTCAAAATGGTCTTTGTTGTGAAATTGGTGATTTTTTGAGTTGGATGTTCTGTAATGGTCTTTATAGTGAAATTGGTGAGTTTTTTCACTTTCAACTTTTGTTATGGTCTTTATAGTCAAATTAGTGATATTTTTAACTTGAAACTATAAAAATGGTCTTTATATTGAAATTGGTGAGTTTTTTCTTTTGGAACTTTTGTCATGGTTTTATAGTGAAATTGCTGATTTTTTATGGTTTTTATAGTGAAATTGATGAGTTTCTTAACTTTGATGTGTTGTTATTGTTTATAGCATGAAATTTGTGAGTTTTTTCACTTTGAACTTTTGTTATGGTCTTTTTAGTGAAATTGGTGAATGTTTTTTCACTTGGAACTTTTATTATGGTTTTTATAGTGAAATTGGTGAGTTTTTTGACTTGGAACTTTTGTAATGGTCTTTATAATGAAATTTGTGAGCTATTTAACTTGAAACTTTTGTAAATGGTATTTATAGTAAAATTGGCGAGTTTTTAAAATCTTAACTCTTGTAACGGTCTTTGTTGTGAAATTAGTGATTTTTTGACTTGGATGAATTGTAATGGTCTTTATAGTGAAATTGGTGAGTTCTTTCACTTTCAACTTTTGTTATGGTCTTTATAGTCAAATTAGTGATAATTTTGACTTGAAACTATTGAAATGGTCTTTATAGTGAAATTGGTGAGTTTTTTCTTTTGGAACTTTTGTCATGGTTTTATTGTGAAATTTTGGAGTTTTTCAACTTTGAAAATTTTTATGAGTTTTTGAGTGAAATCGATGAGCTTTTTAACATTGAACTTTTATTTTGGTTTTTATAGTGAAATTTTGAAATAGGCGAGTTGTTTAACTTAGATCTTTTATTTTGGTTTTTCTAGTGAAATTGTTGATTTTTTGACTTGGAAATTTTGTTATGGTTTTTATAGTGAAATAGGTGATTTTTTTTTAACTTTGCACCGTTGTTAATGTTTATAGAATGAATTTGGTGAGTTTTTTTCACTTTGAACTCTTTTATGGTCTTTTAAGTGAAATTGGTGAATTTTTTTTCACTTGGAACTTTTATTATGGTCTATATAGTGAAATTGAGGAGTTTTTTAGTTTTTAAGTTTTGTTATCCTTTCTAGAGTGAAATTGATATGTTTTTAATTTTGAACTTTTATTATGGTTTTTATAGTCAAATTGGTGAGTTTTTTGACTTGGAACTTTTGTAATGGTGTTTATAGTGAAATTGGTGAGCTTTTTAGCTTGAAACTTTTGTAAATGGTTTTATAGGGAAGTTGGTGAGTTTTTAAAATCTGAACTCTCAAAATGGTCTTTGTTGTGAAATTGGTGATTTTTTGAGTTGGATGTTCTGTAACGGTCTTTATAGTGAAATTGGTAAGTTTTTTCACTTTCAACTTTTGTTATGGTCTTTATAGTCAAATTAGTGATATTTTTAACTTGAAACTATAGAAATGGTCTTTATATTGAAATTGGTGAGTTTTTTCTTTTGGAACTTTTGTCATGGTTTTATAGTGAAATTGCTGATTTTTTTATGGTTTTTATAGTGAAATTGATGAGTTTCTTAACTTTGATGTGTTGTTATTGTTTATAGCATGAAATTTGTGAGTTTTTTCACTTTGAACTTTTGTTATGGTCTTTTTAGTGAAATTGGTGAATGTTTTTTCACTTGGAACTTTTATTATGGTTTTTATAGTGAAATTGGTGAGTTTTTTGACTTGGAACTTTTGTAATGGTCTTTATAATGAAATTTGTGAGCTATTTAACTTGAAACTTTTGTAAATGGTATTTATAGTAAAATTGGCGAGTTTTTAAAATCTGAACTCTTGTAACGGTCTTTGTTGTGAAATTAGTGATTTTTTGACTTGGATGTATTGTAATGGTCTTTATAGTGAAATTGGTGAGTTCTTTCACTTTCAACTTTTGCTATGGTCTTTATAGTCAAATTAGTGATAATTTTGACTTGAAACTATTGAAATGGTCTTTATAGTGAAATTGGTGAGTTATTTCTTTTGGAACTTTTGTCATGGTTTTATTGTGAAATTTTGGAGTTTTTCAACTTTGAAAATTTTTATGCGTTTTTGAGTGAAATCGATGAGCTTTTTAACATTGAACTTTTATTTTGGTTTTTATAGTGAAATTGTGAAATAGGCGAGTTGTTTAACTTAGATCTTTTATTTTGGTTTTTATAGTGAAATTGTTGAGTTTTTGACTTGGAAATTTTGTTATGGTTTTTATAGTGAAATAGGTGATTTTTTAAAACTTTGAACTGTTGTTATTGTTTATAGAATGAAATTGGTGAGTTTTTTTCACTTTGAACTCTTTTATGGTCTTTTAAGTGAAATTGGTGAATTTTTTTTCACTTGGAACTTTTATTATAGTCTATATAGTGAAATTGAGGAGTTTTTTAGTTTTTAAGTTTTGTTATCCTTTTTAGAGTGAAATTGATATGTTTTTAATTTTGAACTTTTATAATGGTTTTTATAGTGAAATTGGTGAGTTTTTTGACTTGGAACTTTTGTAATGGTGTTTATAGTGAAATTGGTGAGCTTTTTAGCTTGAAACTTTTGTATATGGTTTTATAGCGAAGTTGGTGAGGTTTTAAAATATGAACTCTCAAAATGGTCTTTGTTGTGAAATTGGTGATTTTTTGAGTTGGATGTTCTGTAATGGTCTTTATAGTGAAATTGGTGAGTTTTTTCACTTTCAACTTTTGTTATGGTCTTTATAGTCAAATTAGTGATATTTTTAACTTGAAACTATAGAAATGGTCTTTATATTGAAATTGGTGAGTTTTTTCTTTTGGAACTTTTGTCATGGTTTTATAGTGAAATTGATGAGTTTCTTAACTTTGATGTGATGTTATTGTTTATAGCATGAAATTTGTGAGTTTTTTCACTTTGAACTTTTGTTATGGTCTTTTTAGTGAAATTGGTGAATGTTTTTTCACTTGGAACTTTTATTATGGTTTTTATAGTGAAATTGGTGAGTTTTTTGACTTGGAACTTTTGTAATGGTCTTTATAATGTAATTTGTGAGCTATTTAACTTGAAACTTTTGTAAATGGTATTTATAGTAAAATTGGCGAGTTTTTAAAATCTGAAATCTTGTAACGGTCTTTGTTGTGAAATTAGTGATTTTTTGACTTGGATGTTTTGTATTGGTCTTTATAGTGAAATTGGTGAGTTCTTTCACTTTCAACTTTTGTTATGGTCTTTATAGTCAAATTAGTGATAATTTTGACTTGAAACTATTGAAATGGTCTTTATAGTGAAATTGGTGAGTTTTTTCTTTTGGAACTTTTGTCATGGTTTTATTGTGAAATTTTGGAGTTTTTCAACTTTGAAAATTTTTATGAGTTTTTGAGTGAAATCGATGAGCTTTTTAACATTGAACTTTTATTTTGGTTTTTATAGTGAAATTGTGAAATAGGCGAGTTGTTTAACTTTGATCTTTTATTTTGGTTTTTATAGTGAAATTGTTGATTTTTTGACTTGGAAATTTTGTTATGGTTTTTATAGTGAAATAGGTGATTTTTTTTAAACTTTGAACTGTTGTTATTGTTTATAGAATGAAATTGGTGAGTTTTTTTCACTTTGAACTCTTTTATGGTCTTTTAAGTGAAATTGGTGAATTTTTTTTCACTTGGAACTTTTATTATGGTCTATATAGTGAAATTGAGAAGTTTTTTAGTTTTTAAGTTTTGTTATCCTTTTTAGAGTGAAATTGATATGTTTTTAATTTTGAACTTTTATTATGGTTTTTATAGTGAAATTGGTGAGTTTTTTGATTTGGAACTTTTGTAATGGTGTTTATAGTGAAATTGGTGAGCTTTTTAGCTTGAAACTTTTGTAAATGGTTTTATAGCGAAGTTGGTGAGTTTTTAAAATCTGAACTCTCAAAATGGTCTTTGTTGTGAAATTGGTGATTTTTTGAGTTGGATGTTCTGTAATGGTCTTTATAGTGAAATTGGTAAGTTTTTTCACTTTCAACTTTTGTTATGGTCTTTATAGTCAAATTAGTGATATTTTTAACTTGAAACTATAGAAATGGTCTTTATATTGAAATTGGTGAGTTTTTTCTTTTGGAACTTTTGTCATGGTTTTATAGTGAAATTGCTGATTTTTTATGGTTTTTATAGTGAAATTGATGAGTTTCTTAACTTTGATGTGATGTTATTGTTTATAGCATGAAATTTGTGAGTTTTTTCACTTTGAACTTTTGTTATGGTCTTTTTAGTGAAATTGGTGAATGTTTTTTCACTTGGAACTTTTATTATGGTTTTTATAGTGAAATTGGTGAGTTTTTTGACTTAGAACTTTTGTAATGGTCTTCATAATGAAGATTGTGAGCTATTTAACTTGAAACTTTTGTAAATGGTATTTATAGTAAAATTGGCGAGTTTTTAAAATCTGAACTCTTGTAACGCTCTTTGTTGTGAAATTAGTGATTTTTTTGACTTGGATGTATTGTAATGGTCTTTATAGTGAAATTGGTAAGTTCTTTCACTTTCAACTTTTGTTATGGTCTTTATAGTCAAATTAGTGATAATTTTGACTTGAAACTATTGAAATGGTCTTTATAGTGAAATTGGTGAGTTTTTTCTTTTGGAACTTTTGTCATGGTTTTATTGTGAAATTTTGGAGTTTTTCAACTTTGAAAATTTTTATGAGTTTTTGAGTGAAATCGATGAGCTTTTTAACATTGAACTTTTATTTTGGTTTTTATAGTGAAATTGTGAAATAGGCGAGTTGTTTAACTTAGATCTTTTATTTTGGTTTTTATAGTGAAATTGTTAATTTTTTGACTTGGAAATTTTGTTATGGTTTTTATAGTGAAATAGGTTTTTTTTTTTAACTTTGAACCGTTGTTAATGTTTATAGAATGAAATTGGTGAGTTTTTTTCACTTTGAACTCTTTTATGGTCTTTTAAGTGAAATTGGTGAATTTTTTTTCACTTGGAACTTTTATTATGGTCTATATAGTGAAATTGAGGAGTTTTTTAGTTTTTAAGTTTTGTTATCCTTTTTAGAGTGAAATTGATATGTTTTTAATTTTGAACTTTTATAATGGTTTTTATAGTGAAATTGGTGAGTTTTTTGACTTGGAACTTTTGTAATGGTGTTTATAGTGAAATTGGTGAGCTTTTTAGCTTGAAACTTTTGTAAATGGTTTTATAGCGAAGTTGGTGAGTTTTTAAAATCTGAACTCTCAAAATGGTCTTTGTTGTGAAATTGGTGATTTTTTAAGTTGGATGTTCTGTAATGGTCTTTCTAGTGAAATTGGTGAGTTTTTTCACTTTCAACTTTTTTTATGGTCTTTATAGTCAAATTAGTGATATTTTTAACTTGAACCTATAGAAATGGTCTTTATATTGAAATTGGTGAGTTTTTTCTTTTGGAACTTTTGTCATGGTTTTATAGTGAAATTGCTGATTTTTTATGGTTTTTATAGTGAAATTGATGAGTTTCTTAACTTTGATGTGATGTTATTGTTTATAGCATGAAATTTGTGAGTTTTTTTCACTTTGAACTTTTGTTATGGTCTTTTTAGTGAAATTGGTGAATGTTTTTTCACTTGGAACTTTTATTATGGTTTTTATAGTGAAATTGGTGAGTTTTTTGACTTGGAACTTTTGTAATGGTCTTTATAATGAAGATTGTGAGCTATTTAACTTGAAACTTTTGTAAATGGTATTTATAGTAAAACTGGCGAGTTTTTAAAATCTGAACTCTTGTAACGCTCTTTGTTGTGAAATTAGTGGTTTTTTTGACTTGGATGTATTGTAATGGTCTTTATAGTGAAATTGGTGAGTTCTTTCACTTTCAACTTTTGTTATGGTCTTTATAGTCAAATTAGTGATAATTTTGACTTGAAACTATTGAAATGGTCTTTATAGTGAAATTGGTGAGTTTTTTCTTTTGGAACTTTTGTCATGGTTTTATTGTGAAATTTTGGAGTTTTTCAACTTTGAAAATTTTTGAGTTTTTGAGTGAAATCGATGAGCTTTTTAACATTGAACTTTTATTTTGGTTTTTATAGTGAAATTGTGAAATAGGCGAGTTGTTTAACTTAGATCTTTTATTTTGGTTTTTATAGTGAAATTGTTAATTTTTTGACTTGGAAATTTTGTTATGGTTTTTATAGTGAAATAGGTGATTTTTTTTAACTTTGAACTGTTGTTATTGTTTATAGAATAAAATTGGTGAGTTTTTTCACTTTGAACTCTTTTATGATCTTTTAAGTGAAATTGGTGAATTTTTTTTTCACTTGGAACTTTTATTATGGTCTATATAGTGAAATTGAGGAGTTTTTTAGTTTTTAAGTTTTGTTATCCTTTCTAGAGTGAAATTGATATGTTTTTAATTTTGAACTTTTATTATGGTTTTTATAGTGAAATTTGTGAGTTTTTTGACTTGGAACTTTTGTAATGGTGTTTATACTGAAATTGGTGAGCTTTTTAGCTTGAAACTTTTGTAAATTGTTTTATAGCGAAGTTGGTGAGTTTTTAAAATTTGAACTCTCAAAATGGTCTTTGTTGTGAAATTGGTGATTTTTTGAGTTGGATGTTCTGTAATGGTCTTTATAGTGAAATTGGTGAGTTTTTTCACTTTCAACTTTTGTTATGGTCTTTATAGTAAAATTAGTGATATTTTTAACTTGAAACTATAGAAATGGTCTTTATATTGAAATTGGTGAGTTTTTTCTTTTGGAACTTTTGTCATGGTTTTATAGTGAAATTGCTGATTTTTTATGGTTTTTATAGTGAAATTGATGAGTTTCTTAACTTTGATGTGATGTTATTGTTTATAGCATGAAATTTGTGAGTTTTTTCACTTTGAACTTTTGTTATGGTCTTTTTAGTGAAATTGGTGAATGTTTTTTCACTTGGAACTTTTATTATGGTTTTTATAGTGAAATTGGTGAGTTTTTTTGACTTGGAACTTTTGTAATGGTCTTTATAATGAAATTTGTGAGCTATTTAACTTGAAACTTTTGTAAATGGTATTTATAGTAAAATTGGCGAGTTTTTAAAATCTGAACTCTTGTAACGGTCTTTGTTGTGAAATTAGTGATTTTTTGACTTGGATGTATTGTAATGGTCTTTATAGTGAAATTGGTGAGTTCTTTCACTTTCAACTTTTGTTATGGTCTTTATAGTCAAATTAGTGATAATTTTGACTTGAAACTATTGAAATGGTCTTTATAGTGGAATTGGTGAGTTTTTTCTTTTGGAACTTTTGTCATGGTTTTATTGTGAAATTTCGGAGTTTTTCAACTTTGAAAATTTTTATGAGTTTTTGAGTGAAATCGATGAGCTTTTTAACATTGAACTTTTATTTTGGTTTTTATAGTGAAATTGTGAAATAGGCGAGTTGTTTAACTTAGATCTTTTATTTTGGTTTTTATAGTGAAATTGTTGATTTTTTGACTTTGAAATTTTGTTATGGTTTTTATAGTGAAATAGGTTATTTTTTTTAACTTTGAACCGTTGTTAATGTTTATAGAATGAAATTGGTGAGTTTTTTTCACTTTGAACTCTTTTATGGTCTTTTAAGTGAAATTGGTGAATTTTTTTTCACTTGGAACTTTTATTATGGTCTATATAGTGAAATTGAGGAGTTTTTTAGTTTTTAAGTTTTGTTATCCTTTTTAGAGTGAAATTGATATGTTTTTAATTTTGAACTTTTATAATGGTTTTTATAGTGAAATTGGTGAGTTTTTTGACTTGGAACTTTTGTAATGGTGTTTATAGTGAAATTGGTGAGCTTTTTAGCTTGAAACTTTTGTAAATGGTTTTATAGCGAAGTTGGTGAGTTTTTAAAATCTGAACTCTCAAAATGGTCTTTGTTGTGAAATTGGTGATTTTTTAAGTTGGATGTTCTGTAATGGTCTTTATAGTGAAATTGGTGAGTTTTTTCACTTTCAACTTTTTTTATGGTCTTTATAGTCAAATTAGTGATATTTTTAACTTGAACCTATAGAAATGGTCTTTATATTGAAATTGGTGAGTTTTTTCTTTTGGAACTTTTGTCATGGTTTTATAGTGAAATTGCTGATTTTTTATGCTTTTTATAGTGAAATTGATGAGTTTCTTAACTTTGATGTGATGTTATTGTTTATAGCATGAAATTTGTGAGTTTTTTCACTTTGAACTTTTGTTATGGTCTTTTTAGTGAAATTGGTGAATGTTTTTTCACTTGGAACTTTTATTATGGTTTTTATAGTGAAATTGGTGAGTTTTTTGACTTGGAACTTTTGTAATGGTCTTTATAATGAAGATTGTGAGCTATTTAACTTGAAACTTTTGTAAATGGTATTTATAGTAAAACTGGCGAGTTTTTAAAATCTGAACTCTTGTAACGCTCTTTGTTGTGAAATTAGTGGTTTTTTTGACTTGGATGTATTGTAATGGTCTTTATAGTGAAATTGGTGAGTTCTTTCACTTTCAACTTTTGTTATGGTCTTTATAGTCAAATTAGTGATAATTTTGACTTGAAACTATTGAAATGGTCTTTATAGTGAAATTGGTGAGTTTTTTCTTTTGGAACTTTTGTCATGGTTTTATTGTGAAATTTTGGAGTTTTTCAACTTTGAAAATTTTTATGAGTTTTTGAGTGAAATCGATGAGCTTTTTAACATTGAACTTTTATTTTGGTTTTTATAGTGAAATTGTCAAATAGGCGAGTTGTTTAACTTAGATCTTTTATTTTGGTTTTTATAGTGAAATTGTTGATTTTTTGACTTGGAAATTTTGTTATGGTTTTTATAGTGAAATAGGTGATTTTTTTTAACTTTGAACTGTTGTTATTGTTTATAGAATAAAATTGGTGAGTTTTTTCACTTTGAACTCTTTTATGATCTTTTAAGTGATATTGGTGAATTTTTTTTTCACTTGGAACTTTTATTATGCTCTATATAGTGAAATTGAGGAGTTTTTTTAGTTTTTAAGTTTTGTTATCCTTTCTAGAGTGAAATTGATATGTTTTTAATTTTGAACTTTTATTATGGTTTTTATAGTGAAATTTGTGAGTTTTTTGACTTGGAACTTTTGTAATGGTGTTTATACTTAAATTGGTGAGCTTTTTAGCTTGAAACTTTTGTAAATGGTTTTATAGCGAAGTTGGTGAGTTTTTAAAATCTGAACTCTCAAAATGGTCTTTGTTGTGAAATTGGTGATTTTTTAAGTTGGATGTTCTGTAATGGTCTTTATAGTGAAATTGGTGAGTTTTTTAACTTTCAACTTTTTTTATGGTCTTTATAGTCAAATTAGTGATATTTTTAACTTGAACCTATAGAAATGGTCTTTATATTGAAATTGGTGAGTTTTTTCTTTTGGAACTTTTGTCATGGTTTTATAGTGAAATTGCTGATTTTTTATGGTTTTTATAGTGAAATTGATGAGTTTCTTAACTTTGATGTGATGTTATTGTTTATAGCATGAAATTTGTGAGTTTTTTCACTTTGAACTTTTGTTATGGTCTTTTTAGTGAAATTGGTGAATGTTTTTTCACTTGGAACTTTTATTATGGTTTTTATAGTGAAATTGGTGAGTTTTTTGACTTGGAACTTTTGTAATGGTCTTTATAATGAAGATTGTGAGCTATTTAACTTGAAACTTTTGTAAATGGTATTTATAGTAAAACTGGCGAGTTTTTAAAATCTGAACTCTTGTAACGCTCTTTGTTGTGAAATTAGTGGTTTTTTTGACTTGGATGTATTGTAATGGTCTTTATAGTGAAATTGGTGAGTTCTTTCACTTTCAACTTTTGTTATGGTCTTTATAGTCAAATTAGTGATAATTTTGACTTGAAACTATTGAAATGGTCTTTATAGTGAAATTGGTGAGTTTTTTCTTTTGGAACTTTTGTCATGGTTTTATTGTGAAATTTTGGAGTTTTTCAACTTTGAAAATTTTTATGAGTTTTTGAGTGAAATCGATGAGCTTTTTAACATTGAACTTTTATTTTGGTTTTTATAGTGAAATTGTGAAATAGGCGAGTTGTTTAACTTAGATCTTTTATTTTGGTTTTTATAGTGAAATTGTTGATTTTTTGACTTGGAAATTTTGTTATGGTTTTTATAGTGAAATAGGTGATTTTTTTTAACTTTGAACTGTTGTTATTGTTTATAGAATAAAATTGGTGAGTTTTTTCACTTTGAACTCTTTTATGATCTTTTAAGTGAAATTGGTGAATTTTTTTTTTCACTTGGAACTTTTATTATGGTCTATATAGTGAAATTGAGGAGTTTTTTAGTTTTTAAGTTTTGTTATCCTTTCTAGAGTGAAATTGATATGTTTTTAATTTTGAACTTTTATTATGGTTTTTATAGTGAAATTTGTGAGTTTTTTGACTTGGAACTTTTGTAATGGTGTTTATACTGAAATTGGTGAGCTTTTTAGCTTGAAACTTTTGTAAATGGTTTTATAGCGAAGTTGGTGAGTTTTTAAAATCTGAACTCTCAAAATGGTCTTTGTTGTGAAATTGGTGATTTTTTAAGTTGGATGTTCTGTAATGGTCTTTATAGTGAAATTGGTGAGTTTTTTCACTTTCAACTTTTTTTATGGTCTTTATAGTCAAATTAGTGATATTTTAAACTTGAACCTATAGAAATGGTCTTTATATTGAAATTGGTGAGTTTTTTCTTTTGGAACTTTTGTCATGGTTTTATAGTGAAATTGCTGATTTTTTATGGTTTTTATAGTGAAATTGATGAGTTTCTTAACTTTGATGTGATGTTATTGTTTATAGCATGAAATTTGTGAGTTTTTTCACTTTGAACTTTTGTTATGGTCTTTTTAGTGAAATTGGTGAATGTTTTATCACTTGGAACTTTTATTATGGTTTTTATAGTGAAATTGGTGAGTTTTTTGACTTGGAACTTTTGTAATGGTCTTTATAATGAAATTTGTGAGCTATTTAACTTGAAACTTTTGTAAATGGTATTTATAGTAAAATTGGCGAGTTTTTAAAATCTGAACTCTTGTAACGGTCTTTGTTGTGAAATTAGTGATTTTTTGACTTGGATGTATTGTAATGGTCTTTATAGTGAAATTGGTGAGTTCTTTCACTTTCAACTTTTGTTTTGGTCTTTATAGTCAAATTAGTGATAATTTTGACTTGAAACTATTGAAATGGTCTTTATAGTAGAATTGGTGAGTTTTTTCTTTTGGAACTTTTGTCATGGTTTTATTGTGAAATTTTGGAGTTTTTCAACTTTGAAAATTTTTATGAGTTTTTGAGTGAAATCGATGAGCTTTTTAACATTGAACTTTTATTTTGGTTTTTATAGTGAAATTGTGAAATAGGCGAGTTGTTTAACTTAGATCTTTTATTTTGGTTTTTATAGTGAAATTGTTGATTTTTTGACTTTGAAATTTTTTTATGGTTTTTATAGTGAAATAGGTTATTTTTTTTAACTTTGAAAATGTTTATAGAATGAAATTGGTGAGTTTTTTTCACTTTGAACTCTTTTATGGTCTTTTAAGTGAAATTGGTGAATTTTTTTTCACTTGGAACTTTTATTATGGTCTATATAGTGAAATTGAGGAGTTTTTTAGTTTTTAAGTTTTGTTATCCTTTTTAGAGTGAAATTGATATGTTTTTAATTTTGAACTTTTATAATGGTTTTTATAGTGAAATTGGTGAGTTTTTTGACTTGGAACTTTTGTAATGGTGTTTATATTGAAATTTGTGAGTTTTTTCTTTTGGTGAGTTTTTTCACTTTCAACTTTTTCAATGGTCTTGATATTCAAATTAGTGATATTTTTAACTTGAACCTATAGAAATGGTCTTTATATTGAAATTGGTGAGTTTTTTCTTTTGGAACTTTTGTCATGGTTTTATAGTGAAATTGCTGATTTTTTATGGTTTTTATAGTGAAATTGATGAGTTTCTTAACTTTGAAGTGTTGTTATTGTTTATAGCATGAAATTTGTGAGTTTTTTCACTTTGAACTTTTGTTATGGTCTTTTTAGTGAAATTGGTGAATGTTTTTTCACTTGGAACTTTTATTATGGTTTTTATAGTGAAATTGGTGAGTTTTTTGACTTGGAACTTTTGTAATGGTCTTTATAATAAAATTTGTGAGCTATTTAACTTGAAACTTTTGTAAATGGTATTTACAGTAAAGTTGGTGAGTTTTTAAAATCTGAACTCTTGTAACGGTCTTTGTTGTGAAATTAGTGATTTTTTGACTTGGATGTATTGTAATGGTCTTTATAGTGAAATTGGTGAATTCTTTCACTTTCAACTTTTGTTATGGTCTTTATAGTCAAATTAGTGATAATTTTGACTTGAAACTATTGAAATGGTCTATATAGTGAAATTGGTGAGTTTTTTCTTTTGGAACTTTTGTCATGATTTTATTGTGAAATTTTGGAGTTTTTCAACTTTGAAAATTTTTATGAGTTTTTGAGTGAAATCTATGAGCTTTTTAACATTGAACTTTTATTTTGGTTTTTATAGTGAAATTGTGAAATAGGCGAGTTGTTTAACTTAGATCTTTTATTTTGGTTTTTATAGTGAAATTGTTGATTTTTTGACTTGGAAATTTTGTTATGGTTTTTATAGTGAAATAGGTGATTTTTTTTAACTTTGAACTGTTTTTTATTGTTTATAGAATGAAATTGGTGAGTTTTTTCACTTTGAACTCTTTTATGGTCTTTTAAGTGAAATTGGTGAATTTTTTTTCACTTGGAACTTTTATTATGGTCTATATAGTGAAATTGAAGAGTTTTTTAGTTTTTAAGTTTTGTTATCCTTTCTAGAGTGAAATTGATATGTTTTTATTTTGAACTTTTATTATGGTTTTTATAGTGAAATTTGTGAGTTTTTTGACTTGGAACTTTTGTAATGGTGTTTATAGTGAAATTGGTGAGCTTTTTAGCTTGAAACTTTTGTAAATGGTTTTATAACGAAGTAGATGAGTTTTTAAAATCTGAACTCTCAAAATGGTCTTTTTTGTGAAATTGGTGATTTTTTGAGTTGGATGTTCTGTAATGGTCTTTATAGTGAAATTGGTGAGTTTTTTCACTTTCAACTTTTGTTATGGTCTTTATAGTCAAATTAGTGATATTTTTAACTTGAAACTATTGAAATGGTCTTTATATTGAAATTAGTGAGTTTTTTCTTTTGGAACTTTTGTCATGGTTTTATAGTGAAATTGCTGATTTTTTGACTTCGAAATTTTTTTATGGTTTTTATAGTGAAATTGATGAGTTTCTTAACTTTGAAGTGTTATTGTTTATAGCATGAAATTTGTGAGTTTTTTCACTTTTAACTTTTGTTATGGTCTTTTTAGTGAAATTGGTGAATGTTTTTTTTTTACTTGGAACTTTTATTATGGTTTTTGTAGTGAAATTGGTGAGTTTTTTTGACTTGGAACTTTTCTAATGGTCTTTATAATGAAATTTGTGAGCTATTTAACTTGAAACTTTTGTAAATGGTATTTATAGTAAAATTGGTGAGTTTTTAAAATCTGAACTCTTGTAACGGTTTTTGTTGTTAAATTAGTGATTTTTTGACTTGGATGTATTGTAATGGTCTTTATAGTGAAATTGGTGAGTTCTTTCACTTTCAACTTTTGTTATAGTCTTTATAGTCAAATTAGTGATAATTTTGACTTGAAACTATTAAAATGGTCTTTATAGTGAAATTGGTGAGTTTTTTCTTTTGGAACTTTTGTCATGGTTTTATTGTGAAATTTTGGAGTTTTTCAACTTTGAAAATTTTTATGAGTTTTTGAGTGAAATCGACGAGCTTTTTAACATTGAACTTTTACTTTGGTTTTTATAGTGAAATTGTGAAATAGGCGAGTTGTTTAACTTAGATCTTTTATTTTGGTTTTTATAGTGAAATTGTTGATTTTTTGACTTGGAAATTTTGTTATGGTTTTTATAGTGAAATAGGTGATTTTTTTAAACTTTGAACTGTTGTTATTGTTTATAGAATGAAATTGGTGAGTTTTTTTCACTTTGAACTCTTTTGTGGTCTTTTAAGAGAAATTGGTGAATTTTTTTTCACTTGGAACTTTTATTATGGTCTATATAGTGAAATTGAGGAGTTTTTTAGTTTTTAAGTTTTTTTATCCTTTTTAGAGTGAAATTGATATGTTTTTAATTTTGAACTTTTATTATGGTTTTTATAGTGAAATTGGTGAGTTTTTTGACTTGGAACTTTTGTAATGGTGTTTATAGTGAAATTGGTGAGCTTTTTAGCTTGAAACTTTTGTAATTGGTTTTATAGAGAAGTTGGTGAGTTTTTAAAATCTGAACTCTCAAAATGGTATTTGTTGTGAAATTGGTGATTTTTTGAGTTGGATGTTCTGTAATGGTCTTTATAGTGAAATTGGTGAGTTTTTTCACTTTCAACTTTTGTTATGGTCTTTATAGTCAAATTAGTGATATTTTTAACTTGATACTATAGAAATGGTCTTTATATTGAAATTGGTGAGTTTTTTCTTTTGGAACTTTTGTCATGGTTTTATAGTGAAATTGCTGATTTTTTGACTTGGAAAATTTTTTATGGTTTTTATAGTGAAATTAATGAGTTTCTTAACTTTGAAGTGTTGTTATTGTTTATAGCATGAAATTTGTGAGTTTTTTCACTTTGAACTTTTGTTATGGTCTTTTTAGTGAAATTGGTGAATGTTTTTTCACTTGGAACTTTTATTATGGTTTTTATATTGAAATTGGTGAGTTTTTTGACTTGGAACTTTTGTAATGGTCTTTATAATGAAATTTGTGAGCTATTTAACTTGAAACTTTTGTAAATGGTATTTATAGTAAAATTGGTGAGTTTTTAAAATCTGATCTCTTGTAACGGTCTTTGTTGCGAAATTAGTGATTTTTTGACTTGGATGTATTGTAATGGTCTTTATAGTGAAATTGGTGAGTTCTTTCACTTTCAACTTTTGTTATGGTCTTTATTGTCAAATTAGTGATAATTTTGACTTGAAACTATTGAAATGGTCTTTATAGTGAAATTGGTGAGTTTTTTCTTTTGGAACTTTTGTCATGGTTTTATAGTGAAATTGAGGAGTTTTTCAACTTTGAACATTTTTATGAGTTTTTGAGTGAAATCGATGAGCTTTTTAATATTGAACTTTTATTTTGGTTTTTATAGTGAAATTGTGAAATAGGCGAGTTGTTTTAACTTAGATATTTTATTTTGGTTTTTATAGTGAAATTGCTGATTTTTTTAACTTGGAAATTTTTGTATGGTTTTTATAGTGAAATTGATGAGTTTTTTAACTTTGAACTGTTGTTATTGTTATAGAATGAAATTTGTGAGTTTTTTTCACTTTGAACTTTTGTTATGCTCTTTTTAGTGAAATTGTTGAATTTTCTTTCACTTGGAACTTTTATTATGGTTTTTATAGTGAAATTGGTGAGTTTTTTGAGTTAGAACTTTTGTAATGGTCTTTATAGATAAATTTGTGAGCTATTTAATTTGAAACTTTTGTAAATGGTCTTTATAGTGAAATTGGTGAGTTTTTAAAATCTGAACTCTTGTAATGGTCTTTGTTGTGAAATTAGTGATTTTTTGACTTTGATGTATTGTAATTGTCTTTATAGTGAAATTGGTGAGTTTTTTCACTTTCAACTTTTGTTATGGTCTTTATAGTCAAATTAGTGATGATTTTGACTTGAAACTATTGAAATGGTCTTTATAGTGAAATTGGTGAAATTTTTCTTTTGGAACTTTTGTCATGGTTTTATTGTGAAATTGGGGAGTTTTTCGACTTTGAAAATTTTTAGGAGTTTTTGAGTGAAATCAATGAGCTTTTTAACATTGAACTTTTATTTTGGTTTTTATAGTGAAATTGTGAAATAGGCGAGTTGTTTAACTTAGATCTTTTATTTTGGTTTTTATAGTGAAATTGTGAAATAGGCGAGTTGTTTAACTTAGATCTTTTATTTTGGTTTTTATAGTGAAATTTTTGTTTTTTTGACTTGGAAATTTTGTTATGGTTTTTATAGTGAAATTGGTGAGTTTTTTTAACTTTGAACTGTTGTTATTGTTTATAGAATGAAATTGGTGAGTTTTTTCACTTTGAACTCTTTTATGGTCTTTTAAGTGAAATTAGTATATTTTTTTTTCAATTGGAACTTTTATTATGGCCTTCATACTGAAATTGAGGAGTTTTTTAGTTTTTATGTTTTTGTTATCCTTTTTAGAGTGAAATAGATATGTTTTTAATTTTGAACTTTTATTATGGTTTTTATAGTGAAATTGGTGAGTTTTTTGACTTGGAACTTTTGTAATGGTGTTTATAGTGAAATTGGAGAGCTTTTTAGCTTGAAACTTTTGTAAATGGTTTTATAGCGAAGTTGGTGAGTTTTTAAAATCCGAACTCTCGTAATGGTCTTTGTTGTGAAATTGGTGATTTTTTGACTTGGATGTTCTGTAATGGTCTTTATAGTGAAATTGGTGAGTTTTTTCACTTTCAACTTTTGTTATGGTCTTTATAGTCAAATTAGTGATATTTTTAATTTGAAACTATTGAAATGGTCTCTATACTGAAATTGGTGAGTTTTTTCTTTTGGAACTTTTGTCATGGTTTTATAGTGAAATTGCAGATTTTTTATGGTTTTTATAGTGAAATTGATGAGTTTCTTAACTTTGATGTGTTGTTATTGTTTATAGCATGAAATTTGTGAGTTTTTTCACTTTGAACTTTGGTTATGGTCTTTTTAGTGAAATTGGTGAATGTTTTTTCACTTGGAACTTTTATTATGGTTTTTATAGTGAAATTGGTGAGTTTTTTGACTTGTAACTTTTGTAATGGTCTTTATAATGAAATTTGTGAGCTATTTAACTTGAAACTTTTGTAAATGGTATTTATAGTAAAATTGGGGAGTTTTTAAAATCTGAACTCTTGTAACGGTCTTTGTTGTGAAATTAGTGATTTTTTGACTTGGATGTATTGTAATGGTCTTTATAGTGAAATTGGTGAGTTCTTTCACTTTCAACTTTTGTTATAGTCTTTATAGTCAAATTAGTGATAATTTTGACTTGAAACTATTAAAATGGTCTTTATAGTGAAATTGGTGAGTTTTTTCTTTTGGAAGTTTTGTCATGGTTTTATTGTGAAATTTTGGAGTTTTTCAACTTTGAAAATTTTTATGAGTTTTTGAGTGAAATCGATGAGCTTTTTAACATTGAACTTTTATTTTGGTTTTTATAGTGAAATTGTGAAATAAGCGAGTTGTTTAACTTAGATCTTTTATTTTGGTTTTTATAGTGAAATTGTTGATTTTTTGACTTGGAAATTTTGTTATGGTTTTATAGTGAAATAGGTGATTTTTTTAAACTTTGAACTGTTGTTATTGTTTATAGAATGAAATTGGTGAGTTTTTTTTCACTTTGAACTCTTTTATGGTCTTTTAAGTGAAATTGGTGAATTTTTTTCACTTGGAACTTTGATTATGGTCTATATAGTGAAATTGAGGAGTTTTTTAGTTTTTAAGTTTTGTTATCCTTTTTAGAGTGAAATTAATATGTTTTTAATTTTGAACTTTTATTATGGTTTTTGTAGTGAAATTGGTGAGTTTTTTGACTTGGAACTTTTGTAATGGTGTTTATAGTGAAATTGGTGAGCTTTTTAGCTTGAAACTTTTGTAAATGGTTTTATAGCGAAGTTGGTGAGTTTTTAAAATCTGAACTCTCAAAATGGTCTTTGTTGGGAAATTGGTGATTTTTTGAGTTGGATGTTCTGTAATGGTCTTTATAGTGAAATTGGTGAGTTTTTTCACTTTCAACTTTTGTTATGGTCTTTATAGTCAAATTAGTGATATTTTTAACTTGAAACTATTGAAATGGTCTTTATATTGAAATTGGTGAGTTTTTTCTTTTGTAACTTTTGTCATGGTTTTATGGTGAAATTGATGAGTTTCTTAACTTTGATGTGTTGTTATTATTTATAGCATGAAATTTGTGAGTTTTTTCACTTTGAACTTTTGTTATGGTCTTTTTAGTGAAATTGGTGAATGTTTTTTCACTTGGAACTTTTATTATGGTTTTTATATTGAAATTGGTGAGTTTTTTGACTTGGAACTTTTGTAATGGTCTTTATAATGAAATTTGTGAGCTATTTAACTTGAAACTTTTGTAAATGGTATTTATAGTAAAATTGGTGAGTTTTTAAAATCTGAACTCTTGTCGGTCTTTGTTGTGAAATTAGTGATTTTTTGACTTGGATGTATTGTAATGGTCTTTATAGTGAAATTGGTGAGTTCTTTCACTTTCAACTTTTGTTATGGTCTTTATTGTCAAATTAGTGATAATTTTGACTTGAAACTATTGAAATGGTCTTTATAGTGAAATTGGTGAGTTTTTTCTTTTGGAACTTTTGTCATGGTTTTATAGTGAAATTGAGGAGTTTTTCAACTTTGAACATTTTTATGAGTTTTTGAGTGAAATCGATGAGCTTTTTAACATTGAACTTTTATTTTGGTTTTTATAGTGAAATTGTGAAATATGCGAGTTGTTTTAACTTAGATATTTTATTTTGGTTTTTATAGTGAAATTGCTGATTTTTTTAACTTGGAAATTTTTGTATGGTTTTTATAGTGAAATTGATGAGTTTTTTAACTTTGAACTGTTGTTATTGTTATAGAATGAAATTTGTGAGTTTTTTCACTTTGAACTTTTGTTATGCTCTTTTTAGTGAAATTGTTGAATTTTCTTTCACTTGGAACTTTTATTATGGTTTTTATAGTGAAATTGGTGAGTTTTTTGAGTTAGAACTTTTGTAATGGTCTTTATAGATAAATTTGTGAGCTATTTAATTTGAAACTTTTGTAAATGGTCTTTATAGTTAAATTGGTGAGTTTTTAAAATCTGAACTCTTGTAATGGTCTTTGTTGTGAAATTAGTGATTTTTTGACTTTGATGTATTGTAATTGTCTTTATAGTGAAATTGGTGAGTTTTTCACTTTCCACTTTTGTTATGGTCTTTATAGTCAAATTAGTGATGATTTTGACTTGAAACTATTGAAATGGTCTTTATAGTGAAATTGGTGAAATTTTTCTTTTGGAACTTTTGTCATGGTTTTATTGTGAAATTGGGGAGTTTTTCGACTTTGAAAATATTTAGGAGTTTTTGAGTGAAATCGATTAGCTTTTTAACATTGAACTTTTATTTTGGTTTTTATAGTGAAATTGTGAAATAGGCGAGTTGTTTAACTTAGATCTTTTATTTAGGTTTTTATAGTGAAATTGTGAAATAGGCGAGTTGTTTAACTTAGATATTTTATTTTGGTTTTTATAGTGAAATTTTTGTTTTTTTGACTTGGAAATTTTGTTATGGTTTTTATAGTGAAATTGGTGAGTTTTTTTAACTTTGAACTGTTGTTATTGTTTATAGAATGAAATTTGTGAGTTTTTTTCCCTTTGAACTCTTTTATGGTCTTTTAAGTGAAATTAGTATTTTTTTTTCAATTGGAACTTTTATTATGGCCTTCATACTGAAATTGAGGAGTTTTTTAGTTTTTAAGTTTTTGTCATCCTTTTTAGAGTGAAATAGATATGTTTTTAATTTTGAACTTTTATTATGGTTTTTATAGTGAAATTGGTGAGTTTTTTGACTAGGAACTTTTGTAATGGTGTTTATAGTGAAATTGGAGAGCTTTTTAGCTTGAAACTTTTGTAAATGGTTTTATAGCGAAGTTGGTGAGTTTTTAAAATCCGAACTCTCGTAATGGTCTTTGTTGTGAAATTGGTGATTTTTTGACTTGGATGTTCTGTAATGGTCTTTATAGTGAAATTGGTGAGTTTTTTCACTTTCAACTTTTGTTATGGTCTTTATAGTCAAATTAGTGATATTTTTAACTTGAAACTATTGAAATGGTCTTTATACTGAAATTGGTGAGTTTTTTCTTTTGGAACTTTTGTCATGGTTTTATAGTGAAATTGGGGAGTTTTTCAACTTTGAACATTTTTATAAGTTTTTGAGTGAAATCGATGAGCTTTTTAGCATTGAACTTTGATTTTGGTTTTTATAGCGAAATTGTGAAATAGGCGAGTTTTTTTAACTTACATATTTTGTTTTTGTTTTTATAGTGAAATTGCTGATTTTTTGACTTGGAAATTTTTGTATGGTTTTTATAGTGAAATTGATGAGTTTTTTAACTTTGAACTGTTGTTATTGTTTATAGAATGAAATTTGTGAGTTTTTTCACTTTGAACTTTTGTTATGGTATTTTTAGTGAAATTGGTGAATTTGTTTTTCACTTGGAACTTTTATTATGGTATTTATAGTGAAATTGGTGAGTTTTTTTTACTTAGAACTTTTGTAATGGCCTTTATAGAGAAATTTGTGAGCTATTTAGTTTGAAACTTTTGTAAATGGTCTTTATAGTGAAATTGATAAGTTTTTAAAATCTGAACTCTCATAATGGTCTTTAATGTGAAATTGTTTATTTTTTTGACTTGGATGTTCTGTCATGGTCTTTATAGTGAAATTGGTAAGTTTTTTCAATTTCAACTTTTGTTATGGTCTTTATAGTCAAATTAGTGATATTTTTAACTTGAAACTATTGAAATGGTCTTTATAGTGAAATTTGTGAGTTTTTTCTTTTGGAACTATTGTCATGGTTTTATAGTGAAATTGGGGAGTTTTTCAACTTTGAACATTTTTATGAGTTTTTGAGTGAAATCGATGAGCTTTTTAACATCGAACTTTTATTTTGGTTTTTATAGTGAAATTGTTAAATAGGCGAGTTGTTTAACTTAGATCTTTTATTTTTGTTTTTATAGTGAAATTGTTGTTTTTTTGGCTTGGAAATTTTGTGATGGTTTTTATAGTGAAATTGGTAAGTTTTTTAACTTTGAACTGTTGTTATTGTTTATTGAATGAAATTGGTGAGTTTTTTCACTTTGAACAATTTTATGGTCTTTTAAGTGAAATTGGTGAATTTTTTTTCACTTGGAACTTTTATTATGGTCTATATTGAGAAGTTTTTTAGTTTTTAAGTTTTGTTATCCTTTTTAGAGTGAAATTGATATGTTTTTAATTTTGAACTTTTATTATGGTTTTATAGTGAAATTGGTGAGTTTTTTGACTTGGAACTTTTGTAATGGTGTTTATAGTGAAATTGGTGAGCTTTTTAGCTTGAAACTTTTGTAAATGGTTTTATAGCGAAGTTGGTGGGTTTTTAAAATCTGAACTCTCGTAATAGTCTTTGTTGTGAAATTGGTGATTTTTTGACTTGGATGTTCTGTAATGGTCTTTATAGTGAAATTGGTGAGTTTTTTCAATTTCAACTTTTGTTATGGTCTTTATAGTCAAATTAGTGATATTTTTAACTTGAAACTATTGAAATGGTTTTTATACTGAAATTGGTGAGTTTTTTCTATTGGAACTTTTGTCATGGTTTTATAGTGAAATTGGGGAGTTTTTCAACTTTGAACATTTTTATGAGTTTTTGAGTGAAATCGATGAGCTTTTTAACATTGAACTTTTATTTTGGTTTTTATAGTGAAATTGTGAAATAGGCGAGTTTTTTTAACTTTGATATTTTATTTTTGTTTTTATAGTGAAATTGCTGAATTTTTGACTTGGAAATTTTCGTATGGTTTTTATAGTGAAATTGATGAGTTTTTTAACTTTGAACTGTTGTTATTGTTTATAGAATGAAATTTGTGAGTTTTTTCACTTTGAACTTTTGTTATGGTCTTTTTAGTGAAATTGGTGAATTGTTTTTCACTTGGAACTTTTATTATGGTTTTTATAGTGAAATTGGTGAGTTTTTTTGACTTAGAACTTTTGTAATGGCCTTTATAGAGAAATTTGTGAGCTATTTTATTTGAAACTTTTGTAAATGGTATTTATAGTGAAATTGGTGTGTTTTTAAAATATGAACTCTCATAATGGTCTTTAATGTGAAATTGGTTATTTTTTGACTTGGATGTTCTGTAATGGTCTTTATAGTGAAATTGGTGAGTTTTTTCACTTCCAACTTTTCTTATGGTCTTTATATTAAAATTAGTGATAATTTTGACTTGAAACTATTGAAATGGGTTTTATAGTGAAATTGGGGAGTTTTTAAACTTTGAAAATTTTTATGAATTTTTGAGTGAAATCGATGAGCTTTTTAACATTGAACTTTTATTTTGGTTTTTATAGTGAAATTGGGAAATAGGCGAGTTGTTTAACTTAGATCTTTTATTTTGGTTTTTATAGTGAAATTGTGAAATAGGCGAGTTGTTTAACTTAGATCTTTCATTTTGTTTTTTATAGTGAAATTGTTGATGTTTTGACTTGGAAATTTTGTTATGGTTTTTATAGTGAAATTGGTAAGTTTTTTTAACTTTGAAATGTTGTTATTGTTTATAGAATGAAATTGGTGAGTTTTTTCACTTTGAACATTTTTATGGTCTTTTAAATGAAATTGGTGAATTTTTTTTCACTTGGAACTTTTATTATGGTCTATATAGTGAAATTGAGGAGTTTTTAGTTTTTAAGTTTTGTTATCCTTTTTAGAGTGAAATTGATATGTTTTTAATTTTGAACTTTTATTATGGTTTTTATAGTGAAATTGGTGAGTTTTTTTTTAAGTTGGAACTTTTGTAATGGTGTTTATAGTGAAATTGCTGAGCCTTTTAGCTTGAAACTTTTGTAAATGGTTTAATAGCGAAGTTGGTGGGTTTTTAAAATCTGAACTCTCGTAATGGTCTTTGTTGTGAAATTGGTGATATTTTAACTTGGAACTATTGAAATGGTCTTTATAGTGAAATTGGTGAGTTTTTTCTTTTGGAAGTTTTCAGCTTTGAACATTTTTATGAGTTTTTGAGTGAAATCGATGAGCTTTTTAACATCGAACTTTTATTTTGGTTTTTGTAGTGAAATTGTTAAATAGGCGAGTTGTTTAACTTAGATTTTTATTTTTGTTTTTATAGTGAAATTGTTGTTTTTTTGGCTTGGAAATTTGGTGATGGTTTTTATAGTGAAATTGGTGATTTTTTTAACTTTGTACTGTTGTTATTGTTTATAGAATGAAATTGGTGAGTTTTTTCACTTTGAACATTTTTATGGTCTTTTAAGTGAAATTGGTGAATTTTTTTCACTTGGAACTTTTATTATCGTCTATATAGTGAAATTGAGGATTTTTTTAGTTTTTAAGTTTTGTTATCCTTTTTAGATTGAAATTGATATGTTTTTAATTTTGAACTTTTATTATGGTTTTATAGTGAAATTGGTGAGTTTTTTGACTTGGAACTTTTGTAATGGTGTTTATAGTGAAATTGGTGAACTATTAAGGTTGAAACTTTTGTAAATGGTTTTATAGCGAAGTTGGTGAGTTTTTAAAATCTGAACTCTCGTAATGGTCTTTGTCGTGAAATAGGTGATTTTTTTGACTTGGATGTTCTGTAATGGTCTTTATAGTGAAATTGGTGAGTTTTTTCACTTTCAACTTTTGTTATAGTCTTTATAGTCAAATTAGTGATATTTTAAACTTGAAACTATTGAAATGGTCTTTATAGTGAAATTGGTGAGTTTTTCCTTTTGGGACTTTTGTAATGGTCTTTATAGTGAAATTGGTGAGCTTTTTAACTTGAAACTTTTGTAAATGGTCTATATAGTGAAATTGGTGAGTTCTTAAAACCTGAACTCTCGTAATGGTCTTTGTTGTGAAATTGGTGATTTTTTAACTTGGATGTTCTGTAATGGTCTTTATATTGAAATTTGTGAGTTTTTTTGGAACTTTTGTAATGGTTTTATAGTGAAATTGGGGAGTTTTTCAACTTTGAAAATTTTTAAGAGTTTTTGTGTGAAATCGATGAGCTTTTTAACATTGAACTTTTATTTTAGTTTTTATAGTGAAATTGTGAAATAGGCGAGTTGTTTAACTTAGATCTTTTATTTTTGTTTTTATAGTGTAATTGTTGATTTTTTGACTTGGAAATTTTGTGATGGTTTTTATAGTGAAATTGGTGAGTTTTTTTAACTTTGAACTGTTGTTATTGTTTATAGAATGAAATTGGTGAGTTTTTTCACGTTGAACATTTTTATGGTCTTTAAGTGAAATTGGTGAATTGTTTTTCACTTGGAACTTTTATTATGGTCTATATAGTGAAGTTGAGAAGTTTTTTAGTTTTTAAGTTTTGTTATCCTTTTTAGAGTGAAATTGATATGTTTTTAATTTTGAACTTTTATTATGGTTTTATAGTGAAATTGGTGAGTTTTTTGACTTGGAACTTTTGTAATGGTGTTTATAGTGAAATTGGTGAGCTTTTTAGCTTGAAACTTTTGTAAATGGTTTTATAGCGAAGTTGGTGGGTTTTTAAAATCTGAACTCTCGTAATAGTCTTTGTTGTGAAATTGGTGATTTTTTGACTTAGATGTTCTGTAATGGTCTTTATAGTGAAATTGGTGAGTTTTTTCAATTTCAACTTTTGTTATGGTCTTTATAGTCAAATTAGTGATATTTTTAACTTGAAACTATTGAAATGGTTTTTATACTGAAATTGGTGAGTTTTTTCTATTGGAACTTTTGTCATGGTTTTATAGTGAAATTGGGGAGTTTTTCAACTTTGAACATTTTTATGAGTTTTTGAGTGAAATCGATGAGCTTTTTAACATTGAACTTTTATTTTGGTTTTTATAGTGAAATTGTGAAATAGGCGAGTTTTTTTAACTTTGATATTTTATTTTTGTTTTTATAGTGAAATTGCTGAATTTTTGACTTGGAAATTTTCGTATGGTTTTTATAGTGAAATTGATGAGTTTTTTAACTTTGAACTGTTGTTATTGTTTATAGAATGAAATTTGTGAGTTTTTTCACTTTGAACTTTTGTTATGGTCTTTTTAGTGAAATTGGTGAATTTTTTTTCACTTGGAACTTTTATTATGGTTTTTATAATGAAATTGGTGAGTTTTTTTGACTTAGAACTTTTGTAATGGCCTTTATAGAGAAATTTGTGAGCTATTTTATTTGAAACTTTTGTAAATGGTCTTTATAGTGAAATTGGTGTGTTTTTAAAATATGAACTCTCATAATGGTCTTTAATGTGAAATTGGTGATTTTTTGACTTGGATGTTCTGTAATGGTCTTTATAGTGAAATTGGTGAGTTTTTTCACTTCCAACTTTTCTTATGGTCTTTATATTAAAATTAGTGATAATTTTGACTTGAAACTATTGAAATGGGTTTTATAGTGAAATTGGTGAGTTTTTACTTTTGGAACTTTTGTCATGGTTTTATTGTGAAATTGGGGAGTTTTTAAACTTTGAAAATTTTTATGAATTTTTGAGTGAAATCGATGAGCTTTTTAACATTGAACTTTTATTTTGGTTTTTATAGTGAAATTGGGAAATAGGCGAGTTGTTTAACTTAGATCTTTTATTTTGATTTTTATAGTGAAATTGTGAAATAGGCGAGTTGTTTAACTTAGATCTTTCATTTTGTTTTTTATAGTGAAATTGTTGATGTTTTGACTTGGAAATTTTGTTATGGTTTTTATAGTGAAATTGGTAAGTTTTTTTAACTTTGAAATGTTGTTATTGTTTATAGAATGAAATTGGTGAGTTTTTTCACTTTGAACATTTTTATGGTCTTTTAAATGAAATTGGTGAATTTTTTTTCACTTGGAACTTTTATTATGGTCTATATAGTGAAATTGCGGAGTTTTTAGTTTTTAAGTTTTGTTATCCTTTTTAGAGTGAAATTGATATGTTTTTAATTTTGAACTTTTATTATGGTTTTTATAGTGAAATTGGTGAGTTTTTTTTTTAAGTTGGAACTTTTGTAATGGGGTTTATAGTGAAATTGCTGAGCCTTTTAGCTTGAAACTTTTGTAAATGGTTTAATAGCGAAGTTGGTGGGTTTTTAAAATCTGCACTCTCGTAATGGTCTTTGTTATGAAATTGGTGATATTTTAACTTGGAACTATTGAAATGGTCTTTATAGTGAAATTGGTGAGTTTTTTCTTTTGGAAGTTTTCAGCTTTGAACATTTTTATGAGTTTTTGAGTGAAATCGATGAGCTTTTTAACATCGAACTTTTATTTTGGTTTTTGTAGTGAAATTGTTAAATAGGCGAGTTGTTTAACTTAGATTTTTATTTTTGTTTTTATAGTGAAATTGTTGTTTTTTTGGCTTGGAAATTTGGTGATGGTTTTTATAGTGAAATTGGTGATTTTTTTAACTTTGTACTGTTGTTATTGTTTATAGAATGAAATTGGTGAGTTTTTTCACTTTGAACATTTTTATGGTCTTTTAAGTGAAATTGGTGAATTTTTTTCACTTGGAACTTTTATTATCGTCTATATAGTGAAATTGAGGATTTTTTTAGTTTTTAAGTTTTGTTATCCTTTTTAGAGTGAAATTGATATGTTTTTAATTTTGAACTTTTATTATGGTTTTATAGTGAAATTGGTGAGTTTTTTGACTTGGAACTTTTGTAATGGTGTTTATAGTGAAATTGGTGAACTATTAAGGTTGAAACTTTTGTAAATGGTTTTATAGCGAAGTTGGTGAGTTTTTAAAATCTGAACTCTCGTAATGGTCTTTGTCGTGAAATAGGTGATTTTTTTGACTTGGATGTTCTGTAATGGTCTTTATAGTGAAATTGGTGAGTTTTTTCACTTTCAACTTTTGTTATAGTCTTTATAGTCAAATTAGTGATATTTTAAACTTGAAACTATTGAAATGGTCTTTATAGTGAAATTGGTGAGTTTTTCCTTTTGGAACTTTTGTAATGGTCTTTATAGTGAAATTGGTGAGTTTTTCCTTTTGGAACTTTTGTAATGGTCTTTATAGTGAAATTGGTGAGCTTTTTAACTTGAAACTTTTGTAAATGGTCTATATAGTGAAATTGGTGAGTTCTTAAAACCTGAACTCTCGTAATGGTCTTTGTTGTGAAATTGGTGATTTTTTAACTTGGATGTTCTGTAATGGTCTTTATATTGAAATTTGTGAGTTTTTTTGGAACTTTTGTCATGGTTTTATAGTGAAATTGGGGAGTTTTTCAACTTTGAAAATTTTTAAGAGTTTTTGTATGAAATCGATGAGCTTTTTAACATTGAACTTTTATTTTAGTTTTTATAGTGAAATTGTGAAATAGGCGAGTTGTTTAACTTAGATCTTTTATTTTTGTTTTTATAGTGTAATTGTTGATTTTTTGACTTGGAAATTTTGTGATGGTTTTTATAGTGAAATTGGTGAGTTTTTTAACTTTGAACTGTTGTTATTGTTTATAGAATGAAATTGGTGAGTTTTTTCACGTTGAACATTTTTATGGTCTTTAAGTGAAATTGGTGAATTGTTTTTCACTTGGAACTTTTATTATGGTCTATATAGTGAAGTTGAGAAGTTTTTTAGTTTTTAAGTTTTGTTATCCTTTTTAGAGTGAAATTGGTATGTTTTTAATTTTGAACTTTTATTATGGTTTTATAGTGAAATTGGTGAGTTTTTTGACTTGGAACTTTTGTAATGGTGTTTATAGTGAAATTGGTGAGCTTTTTAGCTTGAAACTTTTGTAAATGGTTTTATAGAGAAGTTGGTGGGTTTTTAAAATCTGAACTCTCGTAATAGTCTTTGTTGTGAAATTGGTGATTTTTTGACTTGGATGTTCTGTAATGGTCTTTATAGTGAAATTGGTGAGTTTTTTCAATTTCAACTTTTGTTATGGTCTTTATAGTCAAATTAGTGATATTTTTAACTTGAAACTATTGAAATGGTTTTTATACTGAAATGGTGAGTTTTTTCTATTGGAACTTTTGTCATGGTTTTATAGTGAAATTGGGGAGTTTTTCAACTTTGAACATTTTTATGAGTTTTTGAGTGAAATCGATGAGCTTTTTAACATTGAACTTTTATTTTGGTTTTTATAGTGAAATTGTGAAATAGGCGAGTTTTTTTAACTTTGATATTTTATTTTTGTTTTTATAGTGAAATTGCTGAATTTTTGACTTGGAAATTTTCGTATGGTTTTTATAGTGAAATTGATGAGTTTTTTTAACTTTGAACTGTTGTTATTGTTTATAGAATGAAATTTGTGAGTTTTTTCACTTTGAACTTTTGTTATGGTCTTTTTAGTGAAATTGGTGAATTTTTTTTCACTTGGAACTTTTATTATGGTTTTTATAGTGAAATTGGTGAGTTTTTTTGACTTAGAACTTTTGTAATGGCCTTTATAGAGAAATTTGTGAGCTATTTTATTTGAAACTTTTGTAAATGGTCTTTATAGTGAAATTGGTGTGTTTTTAAAATATGAACTCTCATAATGGTCTTTAATGTGAAATTGGTGATTTTTTGACTTGGATGTTCTGTAATGGTCTTTATAGTGAAATTGGTGAGTTTTTTCACTTCCAACTTTTCTTATGGTCTTTATATTAAAATTAGTGATAATTTTGACTTGAAACTATTGAAATGGGTTTTATAGTGAAATTGGTGAGTTTTTACTTTTGGAACTTTTGTCATGGTTTTATTGTGAAATTGGGGAGTTTTTAAACTTTGAAAATTTTTATGAATTTTTGAGTGAAATCGATGAGCTTTTTAACATTGAACTTTTATATTGGTTTTTATAGTGAAATTGGGAAATAGGCGAGTTGTTTAACTTAGATCTTTTATTTTGGTTTTTATAGTGAAATTGTGAAATAGGCGAGTTGTTTAACTTAGATCTTTCATTTTGTTTTTTATAGTGAAATTGTTGATGTTTTGACTTGGAAATTTTGTTATGGTTTTTATAGTGAAATTGGTAAGTTTTTTTAACTTTGAAATGTTGTTATTGTTTATAGAATGAAATTGGTGAGTTTTTTCACTTTGAACATTTTTATGGTCTTTTAAATGAAATTGGTGAATTTTTTTTCACTTGGAACTTTTATTATGGTCTATATAGTGAAATTGAGGAGTTTTTAGTTTTTAAGTTTTGTTATCCTTTTTAGAGTGAAATTGATATGTTTTTAATTTTGAACTTTTATTATGGTTTTTATAGTGAAATTGGTGAGTTTTTTTTTTAAGTTGGAACTTTTGTAATGGTGTTTATAGTGAAATTGCTGAGCCTTTTAGCTTGAAACTTTTGTAAATGGTTTAATAGCGAAGTTGGTGGGTTTTTAAAATCTGAACTCTCGTAATGGTCTTTGTTGTGAAATTGGTGATATTTTAACTTGGAACTATTGAAATGGTCTTTATAGTGAAATTGGTGAGTTTTTTCTTTTGGAAGTTTTCAGCTTTGAACATTTTTATGAGTTTTTGAGTGAAATCGATGAGCTTTTTAACATCGAACTTTTATTTTGGTTTTTGTAGTGAAATTGTTAAATAGGCGAGTTGTTTAACTTAGATTTTTATTTTTGTTTTTATAGTGAAATTGTTGTTTTTTTGGCTTGGAAATTTGGTGATGGTTTTTATAGTGAAATTGGTGATTTTTTAACTTTGTACTGTTGTTATTGTTTATAGAATGAAATTGGTGAGTTTTTTCACTTTGAACATTTTTATGGTCTTTTAAGTGAAATTGGTGAATTTTTTTCACTTGGAACTTTTATTATCGTCTATATAGTGAAATTGAGGATTTTTTTAGTTTTTAAGTTTTGTTATCCTTTTTAGAGTGAAATTGATATGTTTTTAATTTTGAACTTTTATTATGGTTTTATAGTGAAATTGGTGAGTTTTTTGACTTGGAACTTTTGTAATGGTGTTTATAGTGAAATTGGTGAACTATTAAGGTTGAAACTTTTGTAAATGGTTTTATAGCGACGTTGGTGAGTTTTTAAAATCTGAACTCTCGTAATGGTCTTTGTCGTGAAATAGGTGATTTTTTTGACTTGGATGTTCTGTAATGGTCTTTATAGTGAAATTGGTGAGTTTTTTCACTTTCAACTTTTGTTATAGTCTTTATAGTCAAATTAGTGATATTTTAAACTTGAAACTATTGAAATGGTCTTTATAGTGAAATTGGTGAGTTTTTCCTTTTGGAACTTTTGTAATGGTCTTTATAGTGAAATTGGTGAGCTTTTTAACTTGAAACTTTTGTAAATGGTCTATATAGTGAAATTGGTGAGTTCTTAAAACCTGAACTCTCGTAATGGTCTTTGTTGTGAAATTGGTGATTTTTTAACTTGGATGTTCTGTAATGGTCTTTATATTGAAATTTGTGTGTTTTTTTGGAACTTTTGTCATGGTTTTATAGTGAAATTGGGGAGTTTTTCAACTTTGAAAATTTTTAAGAGTTTTTGTGTGAAATCAATGAGCTTTTTAACATTGAACTTTTATTTTAGTTTTTATAGTGAAATTGTGAAATAGGCGAGTTGTTTAACTTAGATCTTTTATTTTTGTTTTTATAGTGTAATTGTTGATTTTTTGACTTGGAAATTTTGTGATGGTTTTTATAGTGAAATTGGTGAGTTTTTTAACTTTGAACTGTTGTTATTGTTTATAGAATGAAATTGGTGAGTTTTTTCACGTTGAACATTTTTATGGTCTTTAAGTGAAATTGGTGAATTGTTTTTCACTTGGAACTTTTATTATGGTCTATATAGTGAAGTTGAGAAGTTTTTTAGTTTTTAAGTTTTGTTATCCTTTTTAGAGTGAAATTGGTATGTTTTTAATTTTGAACTTTTATTATGGTTTTATAGTGAAATTGGTGAGTTTTTTGACTTGGAACTTTTGTAATGGTGTTTATAGTGAAATTGGTGAGCTTTTTAGCTTGAAACTTTTGTAAATGGTTTTATAGCGAAGTTGGTGGGTTTTTAAAATCTGAACTCTCGTAATAGTCTTTGTTGTGAAATTGGTGATTTTTTGACTTGGATGTTCTGTAATGGTCTTTATAGTGAAATTGGTGAGTTTTTTCAATTTCAACTTTTGTTATGGTCTTTATAGTCAAATTAGTGATATTTTTAACTTGAAACTATTGAAATGGTTTTTATACTGAAATTGGTGAGTTTTTTCTATTGGAACTTTTGTCATGGTTTTATAGTGAAATTGGGGAGTTTTTCAACTTTGAACATTTTTATGAGTTTTTGAGTGAAATCGATGAGCTTTTTAACATTGAACTTTTATTTTGGTTTTTATAGTGAAATTGTGAAATAGGCGAGTTTTTTTAACTTTGATATTTTATTTTTGTTTTTATAGTGAAATTGCTGAATTTTTGACTTGGAAATTTTCGTATGGTTTTTATAGTGAAATTGATGAGTTTTTTTAACTTTGAACTGTTGTTATTGTTTATAGAATGAAATTTGTGAGTTTTTTCACTTTGAACTTTTGTTATGGTCTTTTTAGTGAAATTGGTGAATTTTTTTTCACTTGGAACTTTTATTATGGTTTTTATAGTGAAATTGGTGAGTTTTTTTGACTTAGAACTTTTGTAATGGCCTTTATAGAGAAATTTGTGAGCTATTTTATTTGAAACTTTTGTAAATGGTCTTTATAGTGAAATTGGTGTGTTTTTAAAATATGAACTCTCATAATGGTCTTTAATGTGAAATTGGTGATTTTTTGACTTGGATGTTCTGTAATGGTCTTTATAGTGAAATTGGTGAGTTTTTTCACTTCCAACTTTTCTTATGGTCTTTATATTAAAATTAGTGATAATTTTGACTTGAAACTATTGAAATGGGTTTTATAGTGAAATTGGTGAGTTTTTACTTTTGGAACTTTTGTCATGGTTTTATTGTGAAATTGGGGAGTTTTTAAACTTTGAAAATTTTTATGAATTTTTGAGTGAAATCGATGAGCTTTTTAACATTGAACTTTTATTTTGGTTTTTATAGTGAAATTGGGAAATAGGCGAGTTGTTTAACTTAGATCTTTTATTTTGGTTTTTATAGTGAAATTGTGAAATAGGCGAGTTGTTTAACTTAGATCTTTCATTTTGTTTTTTATAGTGAAATTGTTGATGTTTTGACTTGGAAATTTTGTTATGGTTTTTATAGTGAAATTGGTAAGTTTTTTTAACTTTGAAATGTTGTTATTGTTTATAGAATGAAATTGGTGAGTTTTTTCACTTTGAACATTTTTATGGTCTTTTAAATGAAATTGGTGAATTTTTTTTCACTTGGAACTTTTATTATGGTCTATATAGTGAAATTGAGGAGTTTTTAGTTTTTAAGTTTTGTTATCCTTTTTAGAGTGAAATTGATATGTTTTTAATTTTGAACTTTTATTATGGTTTTTATAGTGAAATTGGTGAGTTTTTTTTTTAAGTTGGAACTTTTGTAATGGTGTTTATAGTGAAATTGCTGAGCCTTTTAGCTTGAAACTTTTGTAAATGGTTTAATAGCGAAGTTGGTGGGTTTTTAAAATCTGAACTCTCGTAATGGTCTTTGTTGTGAAATTGGTGATATTTTAACTTGGAACTATTGAAATGGTCTTTATAGTGAAATTGGTGAGTTTTTTCTTTTGGAAGTTTTCAGCTTTGAACATTTTTATGAGTTTTTGAGTGAAATCGATGAGCTTTTTAACATCGAACTTTTATTTTGGTTTTTGTAGTGAAATTGTTAAATAGGCGAGTTGTTTAACTTAGATTTTTATTTTTGTTTTTATAGTGAAATTGTTGTTTTTTTGGCTTGGAAATTTGGTGATGGTTTTTATAGTGAAATTGGTGATTTTTTAACTTTGTACTGTTGTTATTGTTTATAGAATGAAATTGGTGAGTTTTTTCACTTTGAACATTTTTATGGTCTTTTAAGTGAAATTGGTGAATTTTTTTCACTTGGAACATTTATTATCGTCTATATAGTGAAATTGAGGATTTTTTTAGTTTTTAAGTTTTGTTATCCTTTTTAGAGTGAAATTGATATGTTTTTAATTTTGAACTTTTATTATGGTTTTATAGTGAAATTGGTGAGTTTTTTGACTTGGAACTTTTGTAATGGTGTTTATAGTGAAATTGGTGAACTATTAAGGTTGAAACTTTTGTAAATGGTTTTATAGCGACGTTGGTGAGTTTTTAAAATCTGAACTCTCGTAATAATCTTTGTCGTGAAATAGGTGATTTTTTTGACTTGGATGTTCTGTAATGGTCTTTATAGTGAAATTGGTGAGTTTTTTCACTTTCAACTTTTGTTATAGTCTTTATAGTCAAATTAGTGATATTTTAAACTTGAAACTATTGAAATGGTCTTTATAGTGAAATTGGTGAGTTTTTCCTTTTGGAACTTTTGTAATGGTCTTTATAGTGAAATTGGTGAGCTTTTTAACTTGAAACTTTTGTAATGGTGTTTATAGTGAAATTGGTGAGCTTTTTAGCTTGAAACTTTTGTAAATGGTTTTATAGCGAAGTTGGTGGGTTTTTAAAATCTGAACTCTCGTAATAGTCTTTGTTGTGAAATTGGTGATTTTTTGACTTGGATGTTCTGTAATGGTCTTTATAGTGAAATTGGTGAGTTTTTTCAATTTCAACTTTTGTTATGGTCTTTATAGTCAAATTAGTGATACTTTTAACTTGAAACTATTGAAATGGTTTTTATACTGAAATTGGTGAGTTTTTTCTATTGGAACTTTTGTCATGGTTTTATAGTGAAATTGGGGAGTTTTTCAACTTTGAACATTTTTATGAGTTTTTGAGTGAAATCGATGAGCTTTTTAACATTGAACTTTTATTTTAGTTTTTATAGTGAAATTGTGAAATAGGCGAGTTTTTTTAACTTTGATATTTTATTTTTGTTTTTATAGTGAAATTGATGAGTTTTTTAACTTTGAACTGTTGTTATTGTTTATAGAATGAAATTTGTGAGTTTTTTCACTTTGATCTTTTGTTATGGTCTTTTTAGTGAAATTGGGGAATTTTTTTTCACTTGGAACTTTTATTATGGTTTTTATTGTGAAATTGGTGAGATTTTTGACTTGGAACTTTTGTAATGGTCTTTGTAGTGAAATTGGTGATCTTTTTAACTTGAAACTTTTGTAAATGGTCTTTATAGTGAAATTGGTGTGTTTTTAAAATCTGAACTCTCATAATGGTCTTTAATGTGAAATTGGTGATTTTTTGACTTGGATGTTCTGTAATGGTCTTTCTAGTGAAATTGGTTAGTTTTTTCACTTCCAACTTTTCTTATGGTCTTTATATTAAAATTAGTGATAAGTTTGACTTGAAACTATTGAAATGGGTTTTTATAGTGAAATTGGTGAGTTTTTTGACTTGGAACTTTTGTAATGGTCTTTATAGTGAAATTGGTGAGCTTTTAAACTTGAAACTTCTGTAAATGGTCTTTATAGTGAAATTGGTGAGTTTTTAAAATCCGAACTCTCGTAATGGTCTTTGTTGTGAAATTGGTGCTTTTTTGACTTGGATGTTCTGTAATGGTCTTTATATTGAAATTGGTGAGTTTTTTCACTTTCAACTTTTTATATGGTCTTTATTGTCAAATTAGTGATATTTTTAACTAGAAATTATTGAAATGATCTTTATAGTGAAATTGGTGAGTTTTTTCTTTTGGAAATTTTGTCATGGTTTTAAAGTGAAATTGGGGAGTTTTTCAACTTTGAACATTTTTATGAGTTTTTGGGTGAAATCGATGAGCTTTTTAACATTGAAATTTTATTTTGGTTTTTATAGTGAAAATGTGAAATAGGCGAGTTTTTTTTATCTTAGATCTTTTATTTTGGTTTTTATAGTGAAATTGCTTATTTTTTGACTTGGAAATTTTTTTTCTGGTTTTTATAGTGAAACTAATGAGTTTTTTAACTTAGAACTGTTGTTATTGTTTATAGAATGAAATTTGTGAGTTTTTCACTTTGAACTTTTGTTATGGTCTTTTTAATGAAATTGGTGAGTTTTTTTTTTCAGTTGGAACTTTTATTATGGTTTTTATAGTGAAATTGGTGAGTTTTTTGACTTGGAACTTTTGTAATGGTCTTAATAGTGAAATTGGTGAGCTTTTAAACTTGAAACTTCTGTAAATGGTCTTTATAGTGAAATTGGTGAGTTTTTAAAATCCGAACTCTCGTAATGGTCTTTGTTGTGAAATTGGTGATTTTTTGACTTGGATGTTCTGTAATGGTCTTTATATTGAAATTGGTGAGTTTTTTCACTTTCAACTTTTTATATGGTCTTTATAGTCAAATTTGTGATATTTTTAACTAGAAACTATTGAAATGATCTTTATAGTGAAATTGGTGAGTTTTTTCTTTTGGAAATTTTGTCATGGTTTTAAAGTGAAATTGGGGAGTTTTTCAACTTTGAACATTTTTATGAGTTTTTGAGTGAAATCGATGAGCTTTTTAACATTGAAATTTTATATTGGTTTTTATAGTGAAATTGTGAAATAGGCGAGTTTTTTTTTTATCTTAGATCTTTTATTTTGGTTTTTATAGTGAAATTGCCTATTTTTTGACTTTGAAATTTTTTTTCAGGTTTTTATAGTGAAACTAATGAGTTTTTTAACTTTGAACTGTTGTTATTGTTTATAGAATGAAATTTGTGAGTTATTCACTTTGAACTTTTGTTATGGTCTTTTTAATGAAATTGGTGAGTTTTTTTTTCACTTGGAACTTTTATTATGGTTTTTATAGTGAAATTGGTGAGTTTTTTGACTTGGAACTTTTGTAATGGTCTTTATAGTGAAATTGGTGAGCTTTTAAACTTGAAACTTCTGTAAATGGTCTTTATAGTGAAATTGGTGAGTTTTTAAAATCCGAACTCTCGTAATGGTCTTTGTTGTGAAATTGGTGATTTTTTGACTTGGATGTTCTGTAATGGTCTTTATATTGAAATTGGTGAGTTTTTTCACTTTAAACTTTTTATATGGTCTTTATAGTCAAATTTGTGATATTTTTAACTAGAAACTATTGAAATGATCTTTATAGTGAAATTGGTGAGTTTTTTCTTTTGGAAATTTTGTCATGGTTTTAAAGTGAAATTGGGGAGTTTTTCAACTTTGAACATTTTTATGAGTTTTTGAGTGAAATCGATGAGCTTTTTAACATTGAACTTTTATTTAGGTTTTTATAGTGAAATTGTGAAATAGGCGAGTTTTTTTTTTATCTTAGATCTTTTATTTTGGTTTTTATAGTGAAATTGCTGATTTTTTGACTTTGAAATTTTTTTTCTGGTTTTTATAGTGAAACTAATGAGTTTTTTAACTTTGAACTGTTGTTATTTTTTATAGAATGAAATTTGTGAGTTTTTCACTTTGAACTTTTGTTATGGTCTTTTTAATGAAATTGGTGAGTTTTTTTTTCACTTGGAACTTTTATTATGGTTTTTATAGTGAAATTGGTGAGTTTTTTGACTTGGAACTTTTGTAATGGTCTTTATAGTGAAATTGGTGAGCTTTTATACTTGAAACTTCTGTAAATGGTCTTTATAGTGAAATTGGTGAGTTTTTAAAATCCGAACTCTCGTAATGGTCTTTGTTGTGAAATTGGTGATTTTTTGACTTGAATGTTCTGTAATGGTCTTTATATTGAAATTGGTGAGTTTTTTCACTTTCAACTTTTTATATGGTCTTTATAGTCTAATTAGTGATATTTTTAACTAGAAACTATTGAAATGATCTTTATAGTGAAATTGGTGAGTTTTTTCTTTTGGAAATTTTGTCATGGTTTTAAAGTGAAATTGGGGAGTTTTTCAACTTTGAACATTTTTATGAGTTTTTGAGTGAAATCGATGAGCTTTTTAACATTGAAATTTTATTTTGGTTTTTATAATGAAATTGTGAAATAGGCGAGTTTTTTTTTATCTTAGATCTTTTATTTTGGTTTTTATAGTGAAATTGCTTATTTTTTGACTTGGAATTTTTTTTCCTGGTTTCTATAGTGAAACTAATGAGTTTTTTTAACTTTGAACTGTTGTTATTGTTTATAGAATGAAATTTGTGAGTTTTTCACTTTGAACTTTTGTTATGGTCTTTTTAATGAAATTGGTGAGTTTTTTTTCACTTGGAACTTTTATTATGGTTTTTATAGTGAAATTGGTGAGTTTTTTGACTTGGAACTTTTGTAATGGTCTTTATAGTGAAATTGGTGTGCTTTTAAACTTGAAACTTCTGTAAATGGTCTTTATAGTGAAATTGGTGAGTTTTTAAAATCCGAACTCTCGTAATGGTCTTTGTTGTGAAATTGGTGATTTTTTGACTTGGATGTTCTGTAATGGTCTTTATAGTGAAATTGGTGAGTTTTTTCACTTTCAAGTTTTGTTATGGTCTTTATAGTCAAATTAGTGATCTTTTTACCTTGAAACTATTGAAATGATCTTTATAGTGAAATTGGTGAGTTTTTTCTTTTGGGAATTTTGTCATGGTTTTTATATTGAAATTGGGGAGTTTTTCAACTTTCAACATTTTTATGAGTTTTTGAGTGAAATCGATGAGCTTTTTAACATTGAACTTTTATTTAGGTTTTTATAGTGAAATTGTGAAATAGGCGAGTTTTTTTTTATCTTAGATCTTTTATTTTGGTTTTTATAGTGAAATTGCTGATTTTTTGACTTGGAAATTTTTTTTCTGGTTTTAATAGTGAAACTAATGAGTTTTTTTTAACTTTGAATTGTTGTTATTGTTTATAGAATGAAATTTGTGAGTTTTTTCACTTTGAACTTTGTTATGGTCCTTTTAATGAAATTGGTGAGTTTTTTTTTCACTTGGAACTTTTATTATAGTTTTTATAGTGAAATTGGTGAGTTTTTTGACTTGGAACTTTTGTAATTTATAGTGAAATTGGTGAGCTTTTAAACTTGAAACTTTTTTAAATGGTCTTTATAGTGAAATTGGTGAGTTTTTAAAATCCTAACTCTCGTAATGGTCTTTGTTGTGAAATTGGCGATTTTTTGACTTGGATGTTCTGTAATGGTCTTTATAGTGAAATTGGTGAGTTTTTTCACTTTCAACTTTTGTTATGGTCTTTATAGTCAAATTAGTGATATTTTTAACTAGAAACTATTGAAATGATCTTTATAGTGAAATTGGTGAGTTTTTTCTTTTGGAAATTTTGTCATGGTTTTAAAGTGAAATTGGGGAGTTTTTCAACTTTGAACATTTTTATGAGTTTTTGAGTGAAATCAATGAGCTTTTTAACATTGAAATTTTATTTTGGTTTTTATAATGAAATTGTGAAATAGGCGAGTTTTTTTTTATCTTAGATCTTTTATTTTGGTTTTTATAGTGAAATTGCTTATTTTTTGACTTGGAATTTTTTTTTCTGGTTTCTATAGTGAAACTAATGAGTTTTTTTTAACTTTGAACTGTTGTTATTGTTTATAGAATGAAATTTGTGAGTTTTTCACTTTGAACTTTTGTTATGGTCTTTTTAATGAAATTGGTGAGTTTTTTTTTCACTTGGAACTTTTATTATGGTTTTTATAGTGAAATTGGTGAGTTTTTTTGACTTGGAACTTTTGTAATGGTCTTTATAGTGAAATTGGTGTGCTTTTAAACTTGAAACTTCTGTAAATGGTCTTTATAGTGAAATTGGTGAGTTTTTAAAATCCGAACTCTCGTAATGGTCTTTGTTGTGAAATTGGTGATTTTTTGACTTGGATGTTCTGTAATGGTCTTTATAGTGAAATTGGTGAGTTTTTTCACTTTCAACTTTTGTTATGGTCTTTATAGTCAAATTAGTGATCTTTTTACCTTGAAACTATTGAAATGATCTTTATAGTGAAATTGGTGAGTTTTTTCTTTTGGAAATTTTGTCATTGTTTTTATATTGAAATTGGGGAGTTTTTCAACTTTCAACATTTTTATGAGTTTTTGAGTGAAATCGATGAGCTTTTTAACATTGAACTTTTATTTAGGTTTTTATAGTGAAATTGTGAAATAGGCGAGTTTTTTATTATCTTAGATCTTTTATTTTGGTTTTTATAGTGAAATTGCTGATTTTTTGACTTGGAAATTCTTTTTCTGGTTTTAATAGTGAAACTAATGAGTTTTTTTTAACTTTGAATTGTTGTTATTGTTTATAGAATGAAATTTGTGAGTTTTTTCACTTTGAACTTTGTTATGGTCTTTTTAATGAAATTGGTGAGTTTTTTTTTCACTTGGAACTTTTATTATAATTTTTATAGTGAAATTGGTGAGTTTTTTGACTTGGAACTTTTGTAATGGTCTTTATAGTGAAATTGGTGAGCTTTTAAACTTGAAACTTCTGTAAATGGTCTTCATAGTGAAATTGGTGAGTTTTTAAAATCCGAACTCTCGTAATGGTCTTTGTTGTGAAATTGGTGATTTTTCGACTTGGATGTTCTGTAATGGTCTTTATAGTGAAATTGGTGAGTTTTTTCACTTTCAAGTTTTGTTATGGTCTTTATAGTCAAATTATCGATATTTTTAACTTGAAACTATTGAAATGATCTTTATAGTGAAATTGGTGAGTTTTTTCTTTTGGAAATTTTGTCATGGTCTTATATTGAAATTGGGGAGTTTTTCAACTTTGAACATTTTTATGAGTTTTTGAGTGAAATCGATGAGCTTTTTAACATTGAACTTTTATTTTGGTTTTTCTAGTGAAATTGTGAAATAGGCGAGTTTTTTTTCATCTTAGATCTTTTATTTTGGTTTTTTAGTGAAATTGCTGATTTTTTGACTTGGAAATTTTTTTCTTCTGGTTTTTATAGTGAAACTAATGAGTTTTTTAACTTTGAACTGTTGTTATTGTTTATAGAATGAAATTTGTGAGTTTTTCACTTTGAACTTTTGTTATGGTCTTTTTAATGAAATTGGTGAGTTTTTTTTTCACTTGGAACTTTTATTATGGTTTTTATAGTGAAATTGGTGAGTTTTTTGACTTGGAACTTTTGTAATGGTCTTTATAGCGAAATTGGTGTGCTTTTAAACTTGAAACTTCTGTAAATGGTCTTTATAGTGAAATTGGTGAGTTTTTAAAATCCGAACTCTCGTAATGGTCTTTGTTGTGAAATTGGTGATTTTTTGACTTGAATGTTCTGTAATGGTCTTTATATTGAAATTGGTGAGTTTTTTCACTTTCAACTTTTTATATGGTCTTTATAGTCAAATTTGTGATATTTTTAACTAGAAACTATTGAAATGATCTTTATAGTGAATTTGGTGAGTTTTTTCTTTTGGAAATTTTGTCATGGTTTTAAAGTGAAATTTGGGAGTTTTTCAACTTTGAACATTTTTATGAGTTTTTGAGTGAAATCGATGAGCTTTTTAACATTGAAATTTTATTTTGGTTTTTATAATGAAATTGTGAAATAGGCGAGTTTTTTTTTATCTTAGATCTTTTATTTTGGTTTTTATAGTGAAATTGCTTATTTTTTGACTTGGAATTTTTTTTTCTGGTTTCTATAGTGAAACTAATGAGTTTTTTTTTAACTTTGAACTGTTGTTATTGTTTATAGAATGAAATTTGTGAGTTTTTCACTTTGAACTTTTGTTATGGTCTTTTTAATGAAATTGGTGAGTTTTTTTTTCACTTGGAACTTTTATTATGGTTTTTATAGTGAAATTGGTGAGTTTTTTGACTTGGAACTTTTGTAATGGTCTTTATAGCGAAATTGGTGTGCTTTTAAACTTGAAACTTCTGTAAATGGTCTTTATAGTGAAATTGGTGAGTTTTTAAAATCCGAACTCTCGTAATGGTCTTTGTTGTGAAATTGGTGATTTTTTGACTTGAATGTTCTGTAATGGTCTTTATATTGAAATTGGTGAGTTTTTTCACTTTCAACTTTTTATATGGTCTTTATAGTCAAATTTGTGATATTTTTAACTAGAAACTATTGAAATGATCTTTATAGTGAATTTGGTGAGTTTTTTCTTTTGGAAATTTTGTCATGGTTTTAAAGTGAAATTTGGGAGTTTTTCAACTTTGAACATTTTTATGAGTTTTTGAGTGAAATCGATGAGCTTTTTAACATTGAAATTTTATTTTGGTTTTTATAATGAAATTGTGAAATAGGCGAGTTTTTTTTTATCTTAGATCTTTTATTTTGGTTTTTATAGTGAAATTGCTTATTTTTTGACTTGGAATTTTTTTTTCTGGTTTCTATAGTGAAACTAATGAGTTTTTTTTTAACTTTGAACTGTTGTTATTGTTTATAGAATGAAATTTGTGAGTTTTTCACTTTGAACTTTTGTTATGGTCTTTTTAATGAAATTGGTGAGTTTTTTTTTCACTTGGAACTTTTATTATGGTTTTTATAGTGAAATTGGTGAGTTTTTTGACTTGGAACTTTTGTAATGGTCTTTATAGTGAAATTGGTGTGCTTTTAAACTTGAAACTTCTGTAAATGGTCTTTATAGTGAAATTGGTGAGTTTTTAAAATCCGAACTCTCGTAATGGTCTTTGTTGTGAAATTGGTGATTTTTTGACTTGGATGTTCTGTAATGGTCTTTATAGTGAAATTGGTGAGTTTTTTCACTTTCAACTTTTGTTATGGTCTTTATAGTCAAATTAGTGATCTTTTTACCTTGAAACTATTGAAATGATCTTTATAGTGAAATTGGTGAGTTTTTTCTTTTGGAAATTTTGTCATTGTTTTTATATTGAAATTGGGGAGTTTTTCAACTTTCAACATTTTTATGAGTTTTTGAGTGAAATCGATGAGCTTTTTAACATTGAACTTTTATTTAGGTTTTTATAGTGAAATTGTGAAATAGGCGAGTTTTTTTATTATCTTAGATCTTTTATTTTGGTTTTTATAGTGAAATTGCTGATTTTTTGACTTGGAAATTCTTTTTCTGGTTTTAATAGTGAAACTAATGAGTTTTTTTTAACTTTGAATTGTTGTTATTGTTTATAGAATGAAATTTGTGAGTTTTTTCACTTTGAACTTTGTTATGGTCCTTTTAATGAAATTGGTGAGTTTTTTTTTCACTTGGAACTTTTATTATGGTTTTTATAGTGAAATTGGTGAGTTTTTTGACTTGGAACTTTTGTAATTTATAGTGAAATTGGTGAGCTTTTAAACTTGAAACTTTTTTAAATGGTCTTTATAGTGAAATTGGTGAGTTTTTAAAATCCTAACTCTCGTAATGGTCTTTGTTGTGAAATTGGCGATTTTTTGACTTGGATGTTCTGTAATGGTCTTTATAGTGAAATTGGTGAGTTTTTTCACTTTCAACTTTTGTTATGGTCTTTATAGTCAAATTAGTGATATTTTTAACTAGAAACTATTGAAATGATCTTTATAGTGAAATTGGTGAGTTTTTTCTTTTGGAAATTTTGTCATGGTTTTAAAGTGAAATTGGGGAGTTTTTCAACTTTGAACATTTTTATGAGTTTTTGAGTGAAATCAATGAGCTTTTTAACATTGAACTTTTATTTTGGTTTTTCTAGTGAAATTGTGAAATAGGCGAGTTTTTTTTCATCTTAGATCTTTTATTTTGGTTTTTTAGTGAAATTGCTGATTTTTTGACTTGGAAATTTTTTTCTTCTGGTTTTTATAGTGAAACTAATGAGTTTTTTAACTTTGAACTGTTGTTATTGTTTATAGAATGAAATTTGTGAGTTTTTCACTTTGAACTTTTGTTATGGTCTTTTTAATGAAATTGGTGAGTTTTTTTTTCACTTGGAACTTTTATTATGGTTTTTATAGTGAAATTTGTGAGTTTTTTGACTTGGAACTTTTGTAATGGTCTTTATAGCGAAATTGGTGTGCTTTTAAACTTGAAACTTCTGTAAATGGCCTTTATAGTGAAATTGGTGAGTTTTTAAAATCCGAACTCTCGTAATGGTCTTTGTTGTGAAATTGGTAATTTTTTGACTTGAATGTTCTGTAATGGCTTTATATTGAAATTGGTGAGTTTTTTCACTTTCAACTTTTTATATGGTCTTTATAGTCTAATTAGTGATATTTTTAACTAGAAACTATTGAAATGATCTTTATAGTGAAATTGGTGAGTGTTTTCTTTTGGAAATTTTGTCATGGTTTTAAAGTGAAATTTGGGAGTTTTTCAACTTTGAACATTTTTATGAGTTTTTGAGTGAAATCGATGAGCTTTTTAACATTGAAATTTTATTTTGGTTTTTATAATGAAATTGTGAAATAGGCGAGTTTTTTTTTATCTTAGATCTTTTATTTTGGTTTTTATAGTGAAATTGCTTATTTTTTGACTTGGAATTTTTTTTTCTGGTTTCTATAGTGAAACTAATGAGTTTTTTTAACTTTGAACTGTTGTTATTGTTTATAGAATGAAATTTGTGAGTTTTTCACTTTGAACTTTTGTTATGGTCTTTTTAATGAAATTGGTGAGTTTTTTTTTCACTTGGAACTTTTATTATGGTTTTTATAGTGAAATTGGTGAGTTTTTTGACTTGGAACTTTTGTAATGGTCTTTATAGTGAAATTGGTGTGCTTTTAAACTTGAAACTTCTGTAAATGGTCTTTATAGTGAAATTGGTGAGTTTTTAAAATCCGAACTCTCGTAATGGTCTTTGTTGTGAAATTGGTGATTTTTTGACTTGGATGTTCTGTAATGGTCTTTATAGTGAAATTGGTGAGTTTTTTCACTTTCAACTTTTGTTATGGTCTTTATAGTCAAATTAGTGATCTTTTTACCTTGAAACTATTGAAATGATCTTTATAGTGAAATTGGTGAGTTTTTTCTTTTGGAAATTTTGTCATGGTTTTTATATTGAAATTGGGGAGTTTTTCAACTTTCAACATTTTTATGAGTTTTTGAGTGAAATCGATGAGCTTTTTAACATTGAACTTTTATTTAGGTTTTTATAGTGAAATTGTGAAATAGGCGAGTTTTTTTTATCTTAGATCTTTTATTTTGGTTTTTATAGTGAAATTGCTGATTTTTTGACTTGGAAATTTTTTTTTCTGGTTTTAATAGTGAAACTAATGAGTTTTTTTTAACTTTGAATTGTTGTTATTGTTTATAGAATGAAATTTGTGAGTTTTTTCACTTTGAACTTTGTTATGGTCCTTTTAATGAAATTGGTGAGTTTTTTTTTCACTTGGAACTTTTATTATGGTTTTTATAGTGAAATTGGTGAGTTTTTTGACTTGGAACTTTTGTAATTTATAGTGAAATTGGTGAGCTTTTAAACTTGAAACTTTTTTAAATGGTCTTTATAGTGAAATTGGTGAGTTTTTAAAATCCTAACTCTCGTAATGGTCATTGTTGTGAAATTGGCAATTTTTTGACTTGGATGTTCTGTAATGGTCTTTATAGTGAAATTGTTGAGTTTTTTCACTTTCAACTTTTGTTATGGTCTTTATAGTCAAATTAGTGATATTTTTAACTAGAAACTATTGAAATGATCTTTATAGTGAAATTGGTGAGTTTTTTCTTTTGGAAATTTTGTCATGGTTTTAAAGTGAAATTGGGGAGTTTTTCAACTTTGAACATTTTTATGAGTTTTTGAGTGAAATCAATGAGCTTTTTAACATTGAACTTTTATTTAGGTTTTTATAGTGAAATTGTGAAATAGGCGAGTTTTTTTTCATCTTAGATCTCTTATTTTGGTTTTTTAGTGAAATTGCTGATTTTTTGACTTGGAAATTTTTTTCTTCTGGTTTTTATAGTGAAACTAATGAGTTTTTTAACTTTGAACTGTTGTTATTTTTTATAGAATGAAATTTTATGAGTTTTTCACTTTGAACTTTTGTTATGGTCTTTTTAATGAAATTGGTGATTTTTTTTTCACTTGGAACTTTTATTATGGTTTTTATAGTGAAATTGGTGAGTTTTTTGACTTGGAACTTTTGTAATGGTCTTTATAGCGAAATTGGTGTGCTTTTAAACTTGAAACTTCTGTAAATGGTCTTTATTGTGAAATTGGTGAGTTTTTAAAATCCGAACTCTCGTAATGGTCTTTGTTGTGAAATTGGTGATTTTTTGACTTGAATGTTCTGTAATGGTCTTTATATTGAAATTGGTGAGTTTTTTCACTTTCAACTTTTTATATGGTCTTTATAGTCTAATTAGTGATATTTTTAACTAGAAACTATTGAAATGATCTTTATAGTGAAATTGGTGAGTTTTTTCTTTTGGAAATTTTGTCATGGTTTTAAAGTGAAATTTGGGAGTTTTTCAACTTTGAACATTTTTATGAGTTTTTGAGTGAAATCGATGAGCTTTTTAACATTGAAATTTTATTTTGGTTTTTATAATGAAATTGTGAAATAGGCGAGTTTTTTTTTATCTTAGATCTTTTATTTTGGTTTTTATAGTGAAATTGCTTATTTTTTGACTTGGAATTTTTTTTCCTGGTTTCTATAGTGAAACTAATGAGTTTTTTTAACTTTGAACTGTTGTTATTGTTTATAGAATGAAATTTGTGAGTTTTTCACTTTGAACTTTTGTTATGGTCTTTTTAATGAAATTGGTGAGTTTTTTTTCACTTGGAACTTTTATTATGGTTTTTATAGTGAAATTGGTGAGTTTTTTGACTTGGAACTTTTGTAATGGTCTTTATAGTGAAATTGGTGTGCTTTTAAACTTGAAACTTCTGTAAATGGTCTTTATAGTGAAATTGGTGAGTTTTTAAAATCCGAACTCTCGTAATGGTCTTTGTTGTGAAATTGGTGATTTTTTGACTTGGATGTTCTGTAATGGTCTTTATAGTGAAATTGGTGAGTTTTTTCACTTTCAACTTTTGTTATGGTCTTTATAGTCAAATTAGTGATCTTTTTACCTTGAAACTATTGAAATGATCTTTATAGTGAAATTGGTGAGTTTTTTCTTTTGGGAATTTTGTCATGGTTTTTATATTGAAATTGGGGAGTTTTTCAACTTTCAACATTTTTATGAGTTTTTGAGTGAAATCGATGAGCTTTTTAACATTGAACTTTTATTTAGGTTTTTATAGTGAAATTGTGAAATAGGCGAGTTTTTTTTTATCTTAGATCTTTTATTTTGGTTTTTATAGAGAAATTGCTGATTTTTTGACTTGGAAATTTTTTTTCTGGTTTTAATAGTGAAACTAATGAGTTTTTTTTAACTTTGAATTGTTGTTATTGTTTATAGAATGAAATTTGTGAGTTTTTTCACTTTGAACTTTGTTATGGTCCTTTTAATGAAATTGGTGAGTTTTTTTTTCACTTGGAACTTTTATTATAGTTTTTATAGTGAAATTGGTGAGTTTTTTGACTTGGAACTTTTGTAATTTATAGTGAAATTGGTGAGCTTTTAAACTTGAAACTTTTTTAAATGGTCTTTATAGTGAAATTGGTGAGTTTTTAAAATCCTAACTCTCGTAATGGTCTTTGTTGTGAAATTGGCGATTTTTTGACTTGGATGTTCTGTAATGGTCTTTATAGTGAAATTGGTGAGTTTTTTCACTTTCAACTTTTGTTATGGTCTTTATAGTCAAATTAGTGATATTTTTAACTAGAAACTATTGAAATGATCTTTATAGTGAAATTGGTGAGTTTTTTCTTTTGGAAATTTTGTCATGGTTTTAAAGTGAAATTGGGGAGTTTTTCAACTTTGAACATTTTTATGAGTTTTTGAGTGAAATCAATGAGCTTTTTAACATTGAACTTTTATTTTGGTTTTTATAGTGAAATTGTGAAATAGGCGAGTTTTTTTTATCTTAGATCTTTTATTTTGGTTTATATAGTGAAATTGCTGATTTTTTGACTTGGAAATTTTTTTTCTGGTTTTTATAGTGAAACTAATGAGTTTTTTAACTTTGAACTGTTGTTATTGTTTATAGAATGAAATTTGTGATTTTTTCACTTTGAACTTTGTTATGGACTTTTTAATGAAATTGGTGAGTTTTTTTTTACTTGGAACTTTTATTATGGTTTTTATAGTGAAATTGGTGAGTTTTTTGACTTGGAACTTTTGTAATGATCTTTATAGTGAAATTGGTGAGCTTTTAAACTTGAAACTTTTGTAAATGGTCTTTATAGTGAAATTGGTGAGTTTTTAAAATCCGAACTCTCGTAATGGTCTTTGTTGTGAAATTGGTGATTTTTTTGACTTGGATGTTCTGTAATGGTCTTTATATTGAAATTGGTGAGTTTTATCACTTTCAACTTTTTATATGGTCTGTATAGTCAAATTAGTGATAATTTTAACTAGAAACTATTGAAATGATCTTTATAGTGAAATTGGTGAGTTTTTTCTTTTGGAAATTTTGTCATGGTTTTATATTGAAATTGGGGAGTTTTTCAACTTTGAACATTTTTATGAGTTTTTGAGTGAAATTGGTGATTTTTTGACTTGGAAATTTTTTTTATGGTTTTTATAGTGAAACTAATGAGTTTTTTAACTTTGAACTGTTGTTATTGTTTATAGAATGAAATTTGTGAGTTTTTCACTTTGAACTTTTGTTATGGTCTTTTTAATGAAATTGGTGAGTTTTTTTTCACTTGGAACTTTTATTATGGTTTTTATAGTGAAATTGGTGAGTTTTTTGACTTGGAACTTTTGTAATGGTCTTTATAGTGACATTGGTGAGCTTTTAAACTTGAAACTTTTGTAAATGGTCTTTATAGTGAAATTGGTGAGTTTTTAAAATCCGAACTCTCGTAATGGTCTTTGTTGTGAAATTGGTGATTTTTTGAATTGGATGTTCTGTAATGGTCTTTATAGTGAAATTGGTGAGTTTTTTCACTTTCAACTTTTGTTATGGTCTTCATAGTCAAATTAGTGATATTTTTACCTTGAAACTATTAAAATGATCTTTATAGTGAAATTGGTGAGTTTTTTCTTTTGGAAATTTTTTCATGGTTTTATATTGAAATTGGGGAGTTTTTCAATTTTGAACATTTTTATGAGTTTTTGATTGAAATCGATGAGCTTTTTAACATTGAACTTTTATTTTAGTTTTTATAGTGAAATTGTTGATTTTTTGACTTGGAAATTTTTTTTCTGGTTTTTATAGTGAAACAAATGAGTTTTTTTAACTTTGAACTATTGTTATTGTTTATAGAATGAAATTTGTGAGTTTTTTCACTTAGAAATTTGTTATGGTCTTTTTAATGAAATTGGTGAGTTTTTTTTTCACTTGGAACTTTTATTATGGTTTTTATAGTGAAATTGGTGAGTTTTTTGACTTGGAACTTTTGTCATGGACTTTATAGTGAAATTGGTGAGCTTTTAAACTTGAAACTTTTGTAAATGGTCTTTATAGTGAAATTGGTGAGTTTTTAAAATCTGAACTCTCGTAATGGTCTTTGTTGTGAAATTGGCGATTTTTTGACTTTGATGTTCTATAATGGTCTTTATTGTGAAATTGGTGAGTTTTTTCACTTTCAACTTTTGTTATGGTCTTTATAGTCAAATTAGTGATATTTTTAACTAGAAACTATTGAAATGATCTTTATAGTGAAGTTGGTGAGTTTTTTCTTTTGGAAATTTTGTCATGGTTTTAAAGTGAAATTGGGGAGTTTTTCAACTTTGAACATTTTTGAGTTTTTGAGTGAAATCAATGAGCTTTTTAACATTGAACTTTTATTTTGGTTTTTATAGTGAAATTGTGAAATAGGCGAGTTTTTTTTAACTTAGATCTTTTATTTTGGTTATTATAGTAAAATTGCTGATTTTTTGACTTGGAATTTTTTTTTTATGCTTTTTATAGTGAAACTAATGAGTTTTTTAACAATGAACTGTTGTTATTGTTTATAGAATGAAATTTGTGAGCTTTTCACTTTGAACTTTGTTATGGTCTTTTTAATGAAATTGGTGAGTTTTTTTTTTCACTTGGAAGTTTTATTATGGTTTTTATAGTGAAATTGGTGAGATTTTTGACTTGGAACTTTTGTAATGGTCTTTATAGTGAAATTGGTGAGCTTTTAAACTTGAAACTTTTGTAATTGGTCTTTATAGTGAAATTGGTGAGTTTTTAAAATCCGAACTCTCGTAATGGTCTTTGTTGTGAAATTGGTGAATTTTTTACTTGGATGTTCTGTAATGGTCTTTATAGTGAAATTGGTGAGTTTTTTCACTTTCAAGTTTTGTTATGGTCTTTATAGTCAAATTAGTGATATTTTTAACTAGAAACTATTGAAAAGATCTTTATAGTGAAGTTGTTGAGTTTTTTCTTTTGGAAAATTTTCATGGTTTTAAAGTGAAATTGGGGAGTTTTTCAACTTTGAACATTTTTATGAGTTTTTGAGTGAAATCAATTTGCTTTTTAACATTGAACTTTTATTTTGGTTTTTATAGTGAAATTGTGAAATAGGCGAGTTTTTTTAACTTAGATCTTTTATTTTAGTTTTTATAGTGAAATTGCTGATTTTTTGACTTGGAAATTTTTTTTATGGTTTTTATAGTGAAATTAATGAGTTATTTAACTTTGAACTGTTGTTATTGTTTATAGAATGAAATTTGTGAGTTTTTCACTTTGAACATTGTTATGGTCTTTTTAATGAAATTGGTGATTTTTTTTTTTCACATGGAACTTTTATTATGGTTTTTATAGTGAAATTGGTGAGTTTTTTGACTTGGAACTTTTGTAATGGTCTTTATAGTGAAATTGGTGAGCTTTTAAACTTGAAACTTTTGTAAATGGTCTTTATAGTGAAATTGGTGAGTTTTTTAAAATTCGAACCCTCGTAATGGTCTTTGTTGTGAAATTGGTGATTTTTTGACTTGAATGTTCTATAATGGTCTTTATACTGAAATTTGTGAGTTTTTTCACTTTCAACTTTTGTTATGGTCTTTATAGTCAAATTAGTGATATTTTTAACTTGAAACTATTGAAATGATCTTTATAGTGAAATTGGTGAGTTTTTTCTTTTGGAAATTTTGTCATGGTTTTATATTGAAATTGGGGAGTTTTTCAACTTTGAACATTTTTATGAGTTTTTGAGTGAAATCGATGAGCTTTTTTAACATTGAACTTTTATTTTGGTTTTTATAGTGAAATTGTGAAATAGGCGAGTTTTTTTATCTTAGATCTTTTATTTTGGTTGTTATAGTGAAATTGCTGATTTTTTGACTTGGAAATTTTTTTACTGGTTTTTATAGTGAAACTAATGAGTTTTTTAACTTTGAACTGTTGTTATTGTTTATAGAATGAAATTTGTGAGTTTTTCACTTTGAACTTTTGTTATGGTCTTTTTAATGAAATTGGTGAGTTTTTTTCACTTGGAACTTTTCTTATGGTTTTTATAGTGAAACTGGTGAGTTTTTTGACTTGGAACTTTTGTAATGGTCTTTCTAGTGAAATTGTGAGCTTTTAAACTTGAAACTTTTGTAAATGGTCATTATAGTGAAATTGGTTAGTTTTAAAATCCGAACTCTCGTAATGGTCTTTGTTGTGAAATTGGTGATTTTTTGACTTGGATGTTCTGTAATGGTCTTTATAGTGAAATTGGTGAGTTTTTTCACTTTCAAGTTTTGTTATGGTCTTTATAGTCAAATTAGTGATATTTTTAACTAGAAACTATTGAAATGATCTTTATAGTGAAGTTGGTGAGTTTTTTCTTTTGGAAATTTTTTCATGGTTTTAAAGTGAAATTGGGGAGTTTTTCTACTTTCAACATTTTTATGAGTTTTTGAGTGAAATCGATGAGCTTTTTAACATTGAACTTTTATTTAGGTTTTTATAGTGAAATTGTGAAATAGGCGAGTTTTTTTAACTTAGATCTTTTATTTTAGTTTTTATAGTGAAATTGCTGATTTTTTAACTTGGAAATTATTTTTATGGTTTTTATAGTGAAACTAATGAGTTTTCTAACTTTGAACTGTTATTATTGTTTATAGAATGAAATTTGTGAGTTTTTCACTTTGAACATTGTTATGGTCTTTTTAATGAAATTGGTGATTTTTTTTCACATGGAACTTTTATTATGGTTTTTATAGTGAAATTGGTGAGTTTTTTGACTTGGAACTTTTGTAATGGTCTTTATAGTGAAATTGGTGAGCTTTTAAACTTGAAACTTTTGTAAATGGTCTTTATAGTGAAATTGGTGAGTTTTTAAAATCCGAACCCTCGTAATGGTCTTTGTTGTGAAATTGGTGATTTTTTGACTTGGATGTTCTGTAATGGTCTTTATAGTGAAATTGGTGAGTTTTTTCACTTTCAACTTTTGTTATGGTCTTTATAGTCAAATTAGTGATATTTTTAACTTGAAACTATTGAAATGATCTTTATAGTGAAATTGGTGAGTTTTTTCTTTTGGAAATTTTGTCATGGTTTTATATTGAAATTGGGGAGTTTGTCAACTTTGAACATTTTTATGAGTTTTTGAGTGAAATCGATGAGCTTTTTAACATTGAACTTTTATTTTGGTTTTTATAGTGAAATTGTGAAATAGGCGAGTTTTTTTTTATCTTAGATCTTTTATTTTGGTTTTTATAGTGAAATTGCTGATTTTTTGACTTGGAAATTTTTTTTCTGGTTTTTATAGTAAAACTAATGAGTTTTTTAACTTTGAATTGTTGTTATTGTTTATAGAATGAAATTTGTGAGTTTTTCACTTTGAACTTTTGTTATGGTCTTTTTAATGAAATTGGTGAGTTTTTTTTCACTTGGAACTTTTATTATGGTTTTTATAGTGAAATTGGTGAGTTTTTTGACTTGGAACTTTTGTTATGGTCTTTATAGTGAAATTGGTGAGCTTATAAACTTGAAACTTTTGTAAATGGTCTTTATAGTGAAATTGGTGAGTTTTAAAATCCGAACTCTCGTAATGGTCTTTGTTGTGAAATTGGTGATTTTTTGACTTGGATGTTTTGTAATGGTCTTTATAGTGAAATTGGTGAGTTTATTCACTTTCAACTATTGAAATGATCTTTATAGTGAAGTTGGTAAGGTTTTCAACTTTGAACATTTTTATAAGTTTTTGAGTGAAATCAATGAGCTTTTTAACATTGAACTTTTATTTTGGTTTTTATAGTGAAATTGTGAAATAGGCGAGTTTTTTTAACTTAGATCTTTTATTTTAGTTTTTATAGTGAAATTGATGATTTTTTGACTTGGAAATTTTTTTATGGTTTTTATAGTGAAATTGGAGAGTTTTTTAACTTTGAACAGTTGTTATTGTTTATAGAATGAAATTTGTGAGTTTTTTCACTTTGAACTTTTTTTTTGGTCTTTTAAGTTAAACTGGTGATTTTTTTTTCACTTGGAACGTTTATTATGGTCTATATAGTGACATTGAGGAGTTTTTTAGTTTTTAAGCTTTGTTATCCTTTTTAGAGTGAAATTGATATGTTTTTAATTTTGAACTTTTATTATGGTTTTTATAGTGAAATTGGTATGTTTTTTGACTTGGAACTTTTGTAATGGTGTTTATAGTGAAATTGGTGAGCTTTTTAACTTGAAACTTTTGTAAATGGTCTTTGTAGTGAAGTTGATGAGTTTTTAAAATCTCAACTCTCGTAATGGTCTTTGTTGTGAAATTGGTGATTTTTTGACATGGATGATCTGTAATGGTCTTTATAGTGGAATTGGTGAGTTTTTTCAATTTCATCTTTTGTTGTGGTCTTTATAGTCAAATTGGTGATATTTTTAACTTGAAACTATTGAAATGGTCTTTATAGTGAAATTGGTGAGTTTTTTCTTTTGGATTTTTTATCATGGTTTTATAGGGAAATTGGGGAGTTTTTCAACTTTGAACATTTTTATGAGTTTTTGAGTGAAATCGATGAGCTTTTTAACATTGAACTTTTATTTTGCTTTTTATAGTGAAATTGTGAAATAGGCGAGCTTTTTTAACTTAGATCTTCTATTTTTGTTTTTATAGTGAAATTGCTGATTTTTTGACTGTGAAATTTTTTAATGGTTTTTATAGTGAAATTGATGAGTTTTTTAACTTTGAACTGTTGTTATTGTTTATAGAATGAAATTTATGATTTTTTCACTTTGAACTTTTTTTATGGTCTTTTTAGTGACATTGGTGAGTTTTTTTTTTCACTTAGAACTTTTATTATGGTTTTTGTAGTGAAATTGGTGACTTTTTTGACTTGGAACTTTGTAATGGTCTTTATAGTGAAGTTGATAAGTTTTTAAAATCTGAACTCTCGTAATGGTCTTTTTTGTGAAATTGGTGATATTTTGACTTGGATGTTCTGTAATGGTCTTTATAGTGAAATTGGTGTGTTTTTTCACTTTCAACTTTTGTTATGGTCTTTATAGTCAAATTAGTGATATTTTTAACTTGAAACTATTGAAATGGTCTTTATAGTGAAATTGGTGAGTTTTTTCTTTTGGAAATTTTGTCATGGTTTTATAGTGAAATTGGGGAGTTTTTCAACTTTGAACATTTTTATGAGTTTTTGAGTGAAATCGATGAGCTTTTTAACATTGAACTTTTATTTTGGTTTTTATAGTGAAATTGTGAAATAGGCGAGTTTTTTTCACTTAGATCTTTTATTTTGGTTTTTATTGTGAAATTGCTGATTTTTTGACTTGGAAATTTTGTTATGGGTTTTATAGTGAAATTGGTGAGTTTTTTTTAACTTTGAACAGTTGTTATCGTCTATAGAATGAAATTGGTGAATTTTTTCACTTTGAACTTTTTTATGGTCTTTTAAGTTAAATTGGTGAATTTTTTTCACTTGGAACATTTATTATGGTCTATATAGTGAAATTGAGGAGTTTTTTAGTATTTAAGTTTTGTTATCCTTTTTAGAGTGAAATTGATATGTTTTTAATTTTGAACTTTTATTATGGTTTTTATAGTGAAATTGGTGTGTTTTTTGACTTGGAACTTTTGTAATGGTGTTTATAGTGAAATTGGTGAGCTTTTTAACTTGGAACTTTTGTAAATGGTCTTTATAGTGAAGTTGATGAGTTTTTAAAATCTGAACTCTCGTAATGATCTTTGTTGTGAAATTGGTGACTTTTTGACTTGGATGTTCTGTAATGGTCTTTATAGTGAAATTGGTGAGTTTTTTCACCTTCAACCCTTGTTATGGTCTTTATAGTCAAATTAGTGATATTTTTAACTTGAAACTATTGAAATGGTCTTTATAGTGAAATTGGTGAGTTTTTTCTTTTGGAAATTTTGTCATGGTTTTATAGTGAAATTGGGGAGGTTTTCAACTTTGAACATTTTTATGAGTTTTTGAGTGAAATCGATGAGCTTTTTAACATTGAACTTTTATTTTGGTTTTTATAGTGGAATTGTGAAATAGGCGACTTTTTTCACTTAGATCTTTTATTTTGGTTTTTATAGTGAAATTGCTGATTTTTTGACTTGGAAATTTTGTTATGGTTTTTATAGTGAAATTGGTGAGTTTTTTTTTTAACTTTGAACAGTTGTTATCGTCTATAGAATGAAATTGGTGAATTTTTTCACTTTGAACTTTTTTATGGTCTTTTAAGTTAAATTGGTGAATTTTTTTTCACTTGGAACTTTTATTATGGTCTATATAGTGAAATTGAGGAGTTCTTTAGTTTTTAAGTTTTGTTATCCTTTTTAGAGTGAAATTGATATGTTTTTAATTTTGAACTTTTATTAAGGTTTTTATAGTGAAATTGGTGTGTTTTTTGACTTGGAACTTTTGTAATGGTGTTTATAGTGAAATTGGTGAGCTTTTTAACTTGAAACTTTGGTAAATGGTCTTTATAGTGAAGTTGATGAGTTTTTAAAATCTGAACTCTCGTAATGGTCTTTGTCGTGAAATTGGTGCTTTTTTGACTTGGATGTTCTGTAATGTTCTTTATAGTGAAATTGGTGAGTTTTTTCACTTTCAACTTTTGTTATGGTCTTTATAGTCAAATTAGTGATATTTTTAACTTGAAACTATTGAAATTGTCTTTATAGTGTAATTGGTGAGTTTTTTCTTTTGGAAATTTTGTCATGGTTTTATAGGGAAATTGGGGAGTTTTTCAACTTTGAACATTTTTATGAGTTTTTGAGTGAAATCGATGAGCTTTTTAACATTGAACTTTTATTTTGGTTATTATAGTGAAATTGTGAAATAGGCGAATTTTTTTAACTTAGATATTTTATTTTGGTTTTTATAGTGTAATTGCTGATTTTTTGACTTGGAAATTTTGTTATGGTTTTTATAGTGAAATTGGTGAGTTTTTTTTACTTTGAACAGTTTTTATCGTTTATAGAATGAAATTGGTGAGTTTTTTCACTTTGAACTTTTTTATGGTCTTTTAAGTTAAACTGGTGAATTTTTTTTCACTTGGAACGTTTATTATGGTCTATATAGTGAAATTGAGGAGTTTTTTAGTTTTTAAGTTTTGTTATCCTTTTTAGAGTGAAATTGATATGTTTTAATTTTGAACTTTTATTATGGTTTTTATAGTGAAATTGGTGTGTTTTTTGACTTGGAACTTTTGTAATGGTGTTTATAGTGAAATTGGTGAGCTTTTTAACTTGAAACTTTTGTAAATGGTCTTTATAGTGAAGTTGATGAGTTTTTAAAATCTGAACTCTCGTAATGGTCTTTGTTGTGAAATTGGTGACTTTTTGACTTGGATGTTCTGTAATGGTCTTTATAGTGAAATTGGTGAGTTTTTTCACCTTCAACTTTTGTTATGGTCTTTATAGTCAAATTAGTGATATTTTTAACTTGAAACTATTGAAATGGTCTTTATAGTGAAATTGGTGAGTTTTTTCTTTTGGAAATTTTGTCATGGCTTTATAGTGAAATTGGGGAGGTTTTCAACTTTGAACATTTTTATGAGTTTTTGAGTGAAATCGATGAGCTTTTTAACATTGATCTTTTATTTTGGTTTTTATAGTGGAATTGTGAAATAGGCGACTTTTTTCACTTAGATCTTTTATTTTGGTTTTTATAGTGAAATTGCTGATTTTTTGACTTGGAAATTTTGTTATGGTTTTTATAGTGAAATTGGTGAGTTTTTTTTAACTTTGAACAGTTGTTATCCTCTATAGAATGAAATTGGTGAATTTTTTCACTTTGAACTTTTTTATGGTCTTTTAAGTTTAATTGGTGAATTTTTTTTCACTTGGAACTTTTATTATGGTCTATATAGTGAAATTGAGGAGTTTTTTAGTTTTTAAGTTTTGTTATCCTTTTTAGAGTGAAATTGATATGTTTTTAATTTTGAACTTTTATTATGGTTTTTATAGTGAAATTGGTGTGTTTTTTGACTTGGAACTTTTGTAATGGTGTTTATAGTGAAATTGGTGAGCTTTTTAACTTGAAACTTTGGTAAATGGTCTTTATAGTGAAGTTGATGAGTTTTTAAAATCTGAACTCTCGTAATGGTCTTTGTCGTGAAATTGGTGCTTTTTTGACTTGGATGTTCTGTAATGTTCTTTATAGTGAAATTGGTGAGTTTTTTCACTTTCAACTTTTGTTATGGTCTTTATAGTCAAATTAGTGATATTTTTAACTTGAAACTATTGAAATTGTCTTTATAGTGAAATTGGTGAGTTTTTTCTTTTTGAAATTTTGTCATGGTTTTATAGGGAAATTGGGGACTTTTTCAACTTTGAACATTTTTATGAGTTTTTGAGTGAAATCGATGAGCTTTTTAACATTGAACTTTTATTTTGGTTATTATAGTGAAATTGTGAAATAGGCGAATTTTTTTAACTTATATATTTTATTTTGGTTTTTATAGTGAAATTGCTGATTTTTTGACTTGGAAATTTTATTATGGTTTTTATAGTGAAATTGTTGAGTTTTTTTTACTTTGAACAGTTTTTATCGTTTATGGAATGAAATTGGTGAGTTTTTTCACTTTGAACTTTTTTTTGGTCTTTTAAGTTAAATTGGTGAATTTTTTTTCACTTGGAACGTTTATTATGGTCTATATAGTGAAATTGAGGAGTTTTTTAGTTTTTAAGTTTTGTTATCCTTTTTAGAGTGAAATTGATATTTTTTAATTTTGAACTTTTATTATGGTTTTTATAGTGAAATTGGTGTGTTTTTTGACTTGGAACTTTTGTAATGGTGTTTATAGTGAAATTGGTGAGCTTTTTAACTTGAAACTTTTGTAAATGGTCTTTATAGTGAAGTTGATGAGTTTTTAAAATCTGAACTCTCGTAATGGTCTTTGCTGTGAAATTGGTGATTTTTTGACTTGGATGTTCTGTAATGGTCTTTATAGTGAAATTGGTGAGTTTTTTCACTTTTAACTTTTGTTATGGTCTTTATAGTCAAATTAGTGATATTTTTAACTTGAAACTATTGAAATGGTCTTTATAGTGAAATTGGTGAGTTTTTTCTTTTGGAAATTTTGTCATGGTTTTATAGTGAAATTGGGGAGGTTTTCAACTTTGAACATTTTTATGAGTTTTTGAGTGAAATCGATGAGCTTTTTAACATTGAACTTTTATTTTGGTTTTTATAGTGAAATTGTGAAATAGGCGTGTTTTTTTCACTTAGATCTTTTATTTTGGTTTTTATAGTGAAATTGCTGATTTTTTGATTTGGTAATTTTGTTATGGTTTTTATAGTGAAATTGGTGAGTTTTTTTTAACTTTGAACAGTTGTTATCATCTATAGAATGAAATTGGTGAATTTTTTCACTTTGAACTTTTTTATGGTCTTTTAAGTTAAATTGGTGAATTTTTTTTCACTTGGAACGTTTATTATGGTCTATATAGTGAAATTGAGGAGTTTTTTAGTTTTTAAGTTTTGTTATCCTTTTTAGAGTGAAATTGATATGTTTTTAATTTTGAACTTTTATTATGGTTTTTATAGTGAAATTGGTGTGTTTTTTGACTTGGAACTTTTGTAATGGTGTTTATAGTGAAATTGGTGAGCTTTTTAACTTGAAACTTTGGTAAATGGTCTTTATAGTGAAGTTGATGAGTTTTTAAAATCTGAACTCTCGTAATGGTCTTTGTCGTGAAATTGGTGCTTTTTTGACTTGGATGTTCTGTAATGTTCTTTATAGTGAAATTGGTGAGTTTTTTCACTTTCAACTTTTGTTATGGTCTTTATAGTCAAATTAGTGATATTTTTAACTTGAAACTATTGAAATTGTCTTTATAGTGAAATTGGTGAGTTTTTTCTTTTTGAAATTTTGTCATGGTTTTATAGGGAAATTGGGGACTTTTTCAACTTTGAACATTTTTATGAGTTTTTGAGTGAAATCGATGAGCTTTTTAACATTGAACTTTTATTTTGGTTATTATAGTGAAATTGTGAAATAGGCGAATTTTTTTAACTTAGATATTTTATTTTGGTTTTTATAGTGAAATTGCTGATTTTTTGACTTGGAAATTTTGTTATGGTTTTTATAGTGAAATTGGTGAGTTTTTTTTTACTTTGAACAGTTTTTATCGTTTATAGAATGAAATTGGTGAGTTTTTTCACTTTGAACTTTTTTATGGTCTTTTAAGTTAAATTGGTGAATTTTTTTCACTTGGAACGTTTATTATGGTCTATATAGTGAAATTGAGGAGTTTTTTAGTTTTTAAGTTTTTTTATCCTTTTTAGAGTGAAATTGATATTTTTTAATTTTGAACTTTTATTATGGTTTTCATAGTGAAATTGGTGTGTTTTTTGACTTGGAACTTTTGTAATGGTGTTTATAGTGAAATTGGTGAGCTTTTTAACTTGAAACTTTTGTAAATGGTCTTTATAGTGAAGTTGATGAGTTTTTAAAATCTGAACTCTCGTAATGGTCTTTGCTGTGAAATTGGTGATTTTTTGACTTGGATGTTCTGTAATGGTCTTTATAGTGAAATTGGAGAGTTTTTTCACTTTCAACTTTTGTTATGGTCTTTATAGTCAAATTAGTGATATTTTTAACTTGAAACTATTGAAATCGTCTTTATAGTGAAATTGGTGAGTTTTTTCTTTTGGAAATTTTGTCATGGTTTTATAGTGAAATTGGGGAGGTTTTCAACTTTGAACATTTTTATGAGTTTTTGAGTGAAATCGATGAGCTTTTTAACATTGAACTTTTATTTTGGTTTTTATAGTGAAATTGTGAAATAGGCGTGTTTTTTTCACTTAGATCTTTTATTTTGGTTTTTATAGTGAAATTGCTGATTTTTTGATTTGGAAATTTTGTTATGGTTTTTATAGTGAAATTGGTGAGTTTTTTTTTAACTTTGAACAGTTGTTATCGTCTATAGAATGAAATTGGTGAATTTTTTCACTTTGAACTTTTTTATGGTCTTTTAAGTTAAACTGGTGAATTTATTTTCACTTGGAACGTTTATTATGGTCTATATAGTGAAATTGAGGAGTTTTTTAGTTTTTAAGTTTTGTTATCCTTTTTAGAGTGAAATTGATATGTTTTTAATTTTGAACTTTTATTATGGTTTTTATAGTGAAATTGGTGTGTTTTTTGACTTGGAACTTTTGTAATGGTGTTTATAGTGAAATTGGTGAGCTTTTTAACTTGAAACTTTGGTAAATGGTCTTTATAGTGAAGTTGATGATTTTTTAAAATCTGAACTCTCGTAATGGTCTTTGTCGTGAAATTGGTGCTTTTTTGACTTGGATGTTCTGTAATGTTCTTTATAGTGAAATTGGTGAGTTTTTTCACTTTCAACTTTTATATGGTCTTTATAGTCAAATTAGTGATATTTTTAACTTGAAACTATTGAAATTGTCTTTATAGTGAAATTGGTGAGTTTTTTCTTTTTGAAATTTTGTCATGGTTTTATAGGGAAATTGGGGACTTTTTCAACTTTGAACATTTTTATGAGTTTTTGAGTGAAATCGATGAGCTTTTTAACATTGAACTTTTATTTTGGTTATTATAGTGAAATTGTGAAATAGGCGAATTTTTTTAACTTAGATATCTTATTTTGGTTTTTATAGTGAAATTGCTGATTTTTTGACTTGGAAATTTTGTTATGGTTTTTATAGTGAAATTGGTGAGTTTTTTTTACTTTGAACAATTTTTATCGTTTATAGAATGAAATTGGTGAGTTTTTTCACTTTGAATTTTTATATGGTCTTTTAAGTTAAATTGGTGAATTTTTTTTCACTTGGAACGTTTATTATGGTCTATATAGTGAAATTGAGGAGTTTTTTAGTTTTTAAGTTTTGTTATCCTTTTTAGAGTGAAATTGATATTTTTTAATTTTGAACTTTTATTATGGTTTTTATAGTGAAATTGGTGTGTTTTTTGACTTGGAACTTTTGTAATGGTGTTTATAGTGAAATTGGTGAGCTTTTTAACTTGAAACTTTTGTAAATGGTCTTTATAGTGAAGTTGATGAGTTTTTAAAATCTGAACTCTCGTAATGGTCTTTGCTGTGAAATTGGTGATTTTTTGACTTGGATGTTCTGTAATGGTCTTTATAGTGAAATTGCTGAGTTTTTTCACTTTCAACTTTTGTTATGGTCTTTATAGTCAAATTAGTGATATTTTTAACTTGAAACTATTGAAATGGTCTTTATAGTGAAATTGGTGAGTTTTTTCTTTTGGAAATTTTGTCATGGTTTTATAGTGAAATTGGGGAGGTTTTCAACTTTGAACATTTTTATGAGTTTTTGAGTGAAATCGATGAGCTTTTTAACATTGAACTTTTATTTTGGTTTTTATAGTGAAATTGTGAAATAGGCGCGTTTTTTTCACTTAGATCTTTTATTTTGGTTTTTATAGTCAAATTGCTGATTTTTTGATTTGGTAATTTTGTTATGGTTTTTATAGTGAAATTGGTGAGTTTTTTTTAACTTTGAACAGTTGTTATCGTCTATAGAATGAAATTGGTGAATTTTTTCACTTTGAACTTTTTTATGGTCTTTTAAGTTAAATTGGTGAATTTTTTTTCACTTGGAACGTTTATTATGGTCTATATAGTGAAATTGAGGAGTTTTTTAGTTTTTAAGTTTTGTTATCCTTTTTAGAGTGAAATTGATATGTTTTTAATTTTGAACTTTTATTATGGTTTTTATAGTGAAATTGGTGTGCTTTTTGACTTGGAACTTTTGTAATGGTGTTTATAGTGAAATTGGTGAGCTTTTTAACTTGAAACTTTGGTAAATGGTCTTTATAGTGAAGTTGATGAGTTTTTAAAATCTGAACTCTCGTAATGGTCTTTGTCGTGAAATTGGTGCTTTTTTGACTTAGATGTTCTGTAATGTTCTTTATAGTGAAATTGGTGAGTTTTTTCACTTTCAACTTTTGTTATGGTCTTTATAGTCAAATTAGTGATATTTTTAACTTGAAACTATTGAAATTGTCTTTATAGTGAAATTGGTGAGTTTTTTCTTTTTGAAATTTTGTCATGGTTTTATAGGGAAATTGGGGACTTTTTCAACTTTGAATATTTTTATGAGTTTTTCAGTGAAATCGATGAGCTTTTTAACATTGAACTTTTATTTTGGTTATTATAGTGAAATTGTGAAATAGGCGAATTTTTTTAACTTAGATATTTTATTTTGGTTTTTATAGTGAAATTGCTGATTTTTTGACTTGGAAATTTTGTTATGGTTTTTATAGTGAAATTGGTGAGTTTTTTTTACTTTGAACAGTTTTTATCGCTTATAGAATGAAATTGGTGAGTTTTTTCACTTTGAACTTTTTTATGGTCTTTTAAGTTAAATTGGTGAATTTTTTTTCACTTGGAACGTTTATTATGGTCTATATAGTGAAATTGAGGAGTTTTTTAGTTTTTAAGTTTTTTTATCCTTTTTAGAGTGAAATTGATATTTTTTAATTTTGAACTTTTATTATGGTTTTTATAGTGAAATTGGTGTGTTTTTTGACTTGGAACTTTTGTAATGGTGTTTATAGTGAAATTGGTGAGCTTTTTAACTTGAAACTTTTGTAAATGGTCTTTATAGTGAAGTTGATGAGTTTTTAAAATCTGAACTCTCGTAATGGTCTTTGCTGTGAAATTGGTGATTTTTTGACTTGGATGTTCTGTAATGGTCTTTATAGTGAAATTGGAGAGTTTTTTCACTTTCAACTTTTGTTATGGTCTTTATAGTCAAATTAGTGATATTTTTAACTTGAAACTATTGAAATCGTCTTTATAGTGAAATTGGTGAGTTTTTTCTTTTGGAAATTTTGTCATGGTTTTATAGTGAAATTGGGGAGGTTTTCAACTTTGAACATTTTTATGAGTTTTTGAGTGAAATCGATGAGCTTTTTAACATTGAACTTTTATTTTGGTTTTTATAGTGAAATTGTGAAATAGGCGTGTTTTTTTCACTTAGATCTTTTATTTTGGTTTTTATAGTGAAATTGCTGATTTTTTGATTTGGAAATTTTGTTATGGTTTTTATAGTGAAATTGGTGAGTTTTTTTTTAACTTTGAACAGTTGTTATCGTCTATAGAATGAAATTGGTGAATTTTTTCACTTTGAACTTTTTTATGGTCTTTTAAGTTAAACTGGTGAATTTATTTTCACTTGGAACGTTTATTATGGTCTATATAGTGAAATTGAGGAGTTTTTTAGTTTTTAAGTTTTGTTATCCTTTTTAGAGTGAAATTGATATGTTTTTAATTTTGAACTTTTATTATGGTTTTTATAGTGAAATTGGTGTGTTTTTTGACTTGGAACTTTTGTAATGGTGTTTATAGTGAAATTGGTGAGCTTTTTAACTTGAAACTTTGGTAAATGGTCTTTATAGTGAAGTTGATGATTTTTTAAAATCTGAACTCTCGTAATGGTCTTTGTCGTGAAATTGGTGCTTTTTTGACTTGGATGTTCTGTAATGTTCTTTATAGTGAAATTGGTGAGTTTTTTCACTTTCAACTTTTATATGGTCTTTATAGTCAAATTAGTGATATTTTTAACTTGAAACTATTGAAATTGTCTTTATAGTGAAATTGGTGAGTTTTTTCTTTTTGAAATTTTGTCATGGTTTTATAGGGAAATTGGGGACTTTTTCAACTTTGAACATTTTTATGAGTTTTTGAGTGAAATCGATGAGCTTTTTAACATTGAACTTTTATTTTGGTTATTATAGTGAAATTGTGAAATAGGCGAATTTTTTTAACTTAGATATCTTATTTTGGTTTTTATAGTGAAATTGCTGATTTTTTGACTTGGAAATTTTGTTATGGTTTTTATAGTGAAATTGGTGAGTTTTTTTTACTTTGAACAATTTTTATCGTTTATAGAATGAAATTGGTGAGTTTTTTCACTTTGAATTTTTATATGGTCTTTTAAGTTAAATTGGTGAATTTTTTTTCACTTGGAACGTTTATTATGGTCTATATAGTGAAATTGAGGAGTTTTTTAGTTTTTAAGTTTTGTTATCCTTTTTAGAGTGAAATTGATATTTTTTAATTTTGAACTTTTATTATGGTTTTTATAGTGAAATTGGTGTGTTTTTTGACTTGGAACTTTTGTAATGGTGTTTATAGTGAAATTGGTGAGCTTTTTAACTTGAAACTTTTGTAAATGGTCTTTATAGTGAAGTTGATGAGTTTTTAAAATCTGAACTCTCGTAATGGTCTTTGCTGTGAAATTGGTGATTTTTTGACTTGGATGTTCTGTAATGGTCTTTATAGTGAAATTGCTGAGTTTTTTCACTTTCAACTTTTGTTATGGTCTTTATAGTCAAATTAGTGATATTTTTAACTTGAAACTATTGAAATGGTCTTTATAGTGAAATTGGTGAGTTTTTTCTTTTGGAAATTTTGTCATGGTTTTATAGTGAAATTGGGGAGGTTTTCAACTTTGAACATTTTTATGAGTTTTTGAGTGAAATCGATGAGCTTTTTAACATTGAACTTTTATTTTGGTTTTTATAGTGAAATTGTGAAATAGGCGCGTTTTTTTCACTTAGATCTTTTATTTTGGTTTTTATAGTCAAATTGCTGATTTTTTGATTTGGTAATTTTGTTATGGTTTTTATAGTGAAATTGGTGAGTTTTTTTTAACTTTGAACAGTTGTTATCGTCTATAGAATGAAATTGGTGAATTTTTTCACTTTGAACTTTTTTATGGTCTTTTAAGTTAAATTGGTGAATTTTTTTTCACTTGGAACGTTTATTATGGTCTATATAGTGAAATTGAGGAGTTTTTTAGTTTTTAAGTTTTGTTATCCTTTTTAGAGTGAAATTGATATGTTTTTAATTTTGAACTTTTATTATGGTTTTTATAGTGAAATTGGTGTGCTTTTTGACTTGGAACTATTGTAATGGTGTTTATAGTGAAATTGGTGAGCTTTTTAACTTGAAACTTTGGTAAATGGTCTTTATAGTGAAGTTGATGAGTTTTTAAAATCTGAACTCTCGTAATGGTCTTTGTCGTGAAATTGGTGCTTTTTTGACTTAGATGTTCTGTAATGTTCTTTATAGTGAAATTGGTGAGTTTTTTCACTTTCAACTTTTGTTATGGTCTTTATAGTCAAATTAGTGATATTTTTAACTTGAAACTATTGAAATTGTCTTTATAGTGAAATTGGTGAGTTTTTTCTTTTTGAAATTTTGTCATGGTTTTATAGGGAAATTGGGGACTTTTTCAACTTTGAATATTTTTATGAGTTTTTCAGTGAAATCGATGAGCTTTTTAACATTGAACTTTTATTTTGGTTATTATAGTGAAATTGTGAAATAGGCGAATTTTTTTAACTTAGATATTTTATTTTGGTTTTTATAGTGAAATTGCTGATTTTTTGACTTGGAAATTTTGTTATGGTTTTTATAGTGAAATTGGTGAGTTTTTTTTACTTTGAACAGTTTTTATCGCTTATAGAATGAAATTGGTGAGTTTTTTCACTTTGAACTTTTTTATGGTCTTTTAAGTTAAATTGGTGAATTTTTTTTCACTTGGAACGTTTATTATGGTCTATATAGTGAAATTGAGGAGTTTTTTAGTTTTTAAGTTTTTTTATCCTTTTTAGAGTGAAATTGATATTTTTTAATTTTGAACTTTTATTATGGTTTTTATAGTGAAATTGGTGTGTTTTTTGACTTGGAACTTTTGTAATGGTGTTTATAGTGAAATTGGTGAGCTTTTTAACTTGAAACTTTTGTAAATGGTCTTTATAGTGAAGTTGATGAGTTTTTAAAATCTGAACTCTCGTAATGGTCTTTGCTGTGAAATTGGTGATTTTTTGACTTGGATGTTTTTGTAATGGTCTTTATAGTGAAATTGCTGAGTTTTTTCACTTTCAACTTTTGTTATGGTCTTTATAGTCAAATTAGTGATATTTTTAACTTGAAACTATTGAAATCGTCTTTATAGTGAAATTGGTGAGTTTTTTCTTTTGGAAATTTTGTCATGGTTTTATAGTGAAATTGGGGAGGTTTTCAACTTTGAACATTTTTATGAGTTTTTGAGTGAAATCGATGAGCTTTTTAACATTGAACTTTTATTTTGGTTTTTATAGTGAAATTGTGAAATAGGCGTGTTTTTTTCACTTAGATCTTTTATTTTGGTTTTTATAGTCAAATTGCTGATTTTTTGATTTGGTAATTTTGTTATGGTTTTTATAGTGAAATTGGTGAGTTTTTTTTTAACTTTGAACAGTTGTTATCGTCTATAGAATGAAATTGGTGAATTTTTTCATTTTGAACTTTTTTATGGTCTTTTAAGTTAAATTGGTGAATTTTTTTTCACTTGGAACGTTTATTATGGTCTATATAGTGAAATTGAGGAGTTTTTTAGTTTTTAAGTTTTGTTATCCTTTTTAGAGTGAAATTGATATGTTTTTAATTTTGAACTTTTATTATGGTTTTTATAGTGAAATTGGTGTGTTTTTTGACTTGGAACTTTTGTAATGGTGTTTATAGTGAAATTGGTGAGCTTTTTAACTTGAAACTTTGGTAAATGGTCTTTATAGTGAAGTTGATGAGTTTTTAAAATCTGAACTCTCGTAATGGTCTTTGTCGTGAAATTGGTGCTTTTTTGACTTGGATGTTCTGTAATGTTCTTTATAGTGAAATTGGTGAGTTTTTTCACTTTCAACTTTTGTTATGGTCTTTATAGTCAAATTAGTGATATTTTTAACTTGAAACTATTGAAATTGTCTTTATAGTGAAATTGGTGAGTTTTTTCTTTTTGAAATTTTGTCATGGTTTTATAGGGAAATTGGGGACTTTTTCAACTTTGAATATTTTTATGAGTTTTTCAGTGAAATCGATGAGCTTTTTAACATTGAACTTTTATTTTGGTTATTATAGTGAAATTGTGAAATAGGCGAATTTTTTTAACTTAGATATTTTATTTTGGTTTTTATAGTGAAATTGCTGATTTTTTGACTTGGAAATTTTGTTATGGTTTTTATAGTGAAATTGGTGAGTTTTTTTTACTTTGAACAGTTTTTATCGTTTATAGAATGAAATTGGTGAGTTTTTTCACTTTGAACTTTTTTATGGTCTTTTAAGTTAAATTGGTGAATTTTTTTTCACTTGGAACGTTTATTATGGTCTATATAGTGAAATTGAGGAGTTTTTTAGTTTTTAAGTTTTTTTATCCTTTTTAGAGTGAAATTGATATTTTTTAATTTTGAACTTTTATTATGGTTTTTATAGTGAAATTGGTGTGTTTTTTGACTTGGAACTTTTGTAATGGTGTTTATAGTGAAATTGGTGAGCTTTTTAACTTGAAACTTTTGTAAATGGTCTTTATAGTGAAGTTGATGAGTTTTTAAAATCTGAACTCTCGTAATGGTCTTTGCTGTGAAATTGGTGATTTTTTGACTTGGATGTTCTGTAATGGTCTTTATAGTGAAATTGGTGAGTTTTTTCACTTTCAACTTTTGTTATGGTCTTTATAGTCAAATTAGTGATATTTTTAACTTGAAACTATTGAAATCGTCTTTATAGTGAAATTGGTGAGTTTTTTCTTTTGGAAATTTTGTCATGGTTTTATAGTGAAATTGGGGAGGTTTTCAACTTTGAACATTTTTATGAGTTTTTGAGTGAAATCGATGAGCTTTTTAACATTGAACTTTTATTTTGGTTTTTATAGTGAAATTGTGAAATAGGCGTGTTTTTTTCACTTAGATCTTTTATTTTTGTTTTTATAGTGAAATTGCTGATTTTTTGATTTGGAAATTTTGTTATGGTTTTTATAGTGAAATTGGTGAGTTTTTTTTAACTTTGAACAGTTGTTATCGTCTATAGAATGAAATTGGTGAATTTTTTCACTTTGAACTTTTTTATGGTCTTTTAAGTTAAATTGGTGAATTTTTTTTCACTTGGAACGTTTATTATGGTCTATATAGTGAAATTGAGGAGTTTTTTAGTTTTTAAGTTTTGTTATCCTTTTTAGAGTGAAATTGATATGTTTTTAATTTTGAACTTTTATTATGGTTTTTATAGTGAAATTGGTGTGTTTTTTGACTTGGAACTTTTGTAATGGTGTTTATAGTGAAATTGGTGAGCTTTTTAACTTGAAACTTTGGTAAGTGGTCTTTATAGTGAAGTTGATGATTTTTTAAAATCTGAACTCTCGTAATGGTCTTTGTCGTGAAATTGGTGCTTTTTTGACTTGGATGTTCTGTAATGTTCTTTATAGTGAAATTGGTGAGTTTTTTCACTTTCAACTTTTATATGGTCTTTATAGTCAAATTAGTGATATTTTTAACTTGAAACTATTGAAATTGTCTTTATAGTGAAATTGGTGAGTTTTTTCTTTTTGAAATTTTGTCATGGTTTTATAGGGAAATTGGGGACTTTTTCAACTTTGAACATTTTTATGAGTTTTTGAGTGAAATCGATGAGCTTTTTAACATTGAACTTTTATTTTGGTTATTATAGTGAAATTGTGAAATAGGCGAATTTTTTTAACTTAGATCTTTTATTTTGGTTTTTATAGTGAAATTGCTGATTTTTTGACTTGGAAATTTTGTTATGGTTTTTATAGTGAAATTGGTGAGTTTTTTCACTTTCAACTTTTGTTATGGTCTTTATAGTCAAATTAGTGATATTTTTAACTTGAAACTATTGAAATGGTCTTTATAGTGAAATTGGTGAGTTTTTTCTTTTGGAAATTTTGTCATGGTTTTATAGTGAAATTGGGGAGTTTTTCAACTTTGAACATTTTTATGAGTTTTTGAGTGAAATCGATGAGCTTTTTAACATTGAACTTTTATTTTGTTTTTTATAGTGAAATTGTGAAATAGGAGAGTTTTTTTCACTTAGATCTTTTATTTTGGTTTTTATAGTGAAATTGTTGATTTTTTGACTTGGAAATTTTGTTATGGTTTTTATAATGAAATTGGTGAGTTTTTTTTAACTTTGAACAGTTTTTATCGTTTATAGAATGAAATTGGTGAGTTTTTTCACTTTGAATTTTTTTATGGTCTTTCAAGTTAAATTGGTGAATTTTTTTTCACTTGGAACGTTTATTATGGTCTATATAGTGAAATTGAGGAGTTTTTTAGTTTTTAAGTTTTGTTATCCTTTTTAGAGTGAAATTGATATTTTTTTAATTTTGAACTTTTATTATGGTTTTTATAGTGAAATTGGTGTGTTTTTTGACTTGGAACTTTTGTAATGGTGTTTATAGTGAAATTGGTGAGCTTTTTAACTTGGAACTTTTGTAAATGGTCTTTATAGTGAAGTTGATGAGTTTTTAAAATCTGAACTCTCGTAATGGTCTTTGTTGTGAAATTGGTGATTTTTTGACTTGGATGTTCTGTAATGGTCTTTATATTGAAATTGGTGAGTTTTTTCACTTTCAACTTTTGTTATGGTCTTTATAGTCAAATTAGTGATATTTTTAAATTGAAACTATTGAAATGGTCTTTATAGTGAAATTGGTGAGTTTTTTCTTTTGGAAATTTTGTCATGGTTTTATAGTGAAATTGGGGAGGTTTTCAACTTTGAACATTTTTATGAGTTTTTGAGGGAAAACGATGAGCTTTTTAACATTGAACTTTTATTTTGCTTTTTGTAGTGAAATTGTGAAATAGGCGAGTTTTTTCACTTAGATCTTTTATTTTGGTTATTATAGTGAAATTGCTGATTTTTTGACTTGGAAATTTTGTTATGGTTTTTCTAGTGAAATTGGTGAGTTTTTTCACTTTTAACTTTTGTTATGGTCTTTATAGTCAAATTAGTGATATTTTTAACTTGAAACTATTGAAATGGTCTTTATAGTGAAATTGGTGAGTTTTTTCTTTTGGAAATTTTGTCATGGTTTTATAGTGAAATTGGGGAGTTTTTCAACTTTGAACATTTTTATGAGTTTTTGAGTGAAATCGATGAGCTTTTTAACATTGAACTTTTATTTTGGTTATTATAGTGAAATTGTGAAATAGGCGAGTTTTTTTAACTTAGCTCTTCTATTTTGGTTTTTATAGTGAAATTGCTGATTTTTTTGACTTGGAAATTTTGTTATGGTTTTTATAGTGAAATTGGTGAGTTTTTTAACTTTGAACTGTTGTTATTATTTATAGAATGAAATTTGAGAGTTTTTTCACTTTGAACTTTTGTTATGGTCTTTCTAGTGACATTGGTGAGTTTTTTTTTCACTTGGAATTTTTATTATGGTTTTTGTAGTGAAATTGGTGAGTTTTTTGACTTGGAACTTTTGTAATGGTGTTTATAGTGAAATTGGTGAGCTTTTTAACATGAAACTTTTGTAAATGGTCTTTATAGTGAAATTGGTGAGTTTTTAAAATCTGAACTCTAGTAATGGTCTTTGATGTGAAATTGGTGATTTTTTGACTTGGATGTTCTGTAATGGTCTTTATAGTGAAATTGGTGAGTTTTTTCACATTCAACTTTTGTTATGGTCTTTATAGTCAAATTAGTGATATTTTTAATTTGAAACTATTGAAATGGTCTTTATAGTGAAATTGGTGAGTTTTTTCTTTTGGAAATTTTGTCATGGTTTTATAGTGAAATTGGGGAGTTTTTCAACTTTGAACATTTTTATGAGTTTTTGAGTGAAATCGATGAGCTTTTTAACATTGAACTTTTATTTTGGTTATTATAGTGAAATTGGGAAATAGGCGAGTTTTTTTAACTTAGATCTTTTATTTTGGTTTTTATAGTGAAATTGCTGATTTTTTGACTTGGAAATTTTGTTATGGTTTTTATAGTGAAATTGGTGAGTTTTTTTTTTTTTTTACTTTGAACAGTTTTTATCGTTTATAGAATGAAATTGGTGAGTTTTTTCACTTTGAATTTTTTTATGGTCTTTCAAGTTAAATTGGTGAATTTTTTTTCACTTGGAACGTTTATTTTGGTCTATATAGTGAAATTGAGGAGTTTTTTAGTTTTTAAGTTTTGTTATCCTTTTTAGAGTGAAATTGATATTTTTTTAATTTTGAACTTTTATTATGGTTTTTATAGTGAAATTGGTGTGTTTTTTGACTTGGAACTTTTGTAATGGTGTTTATAGTGAAATTGGTGAGCTTTTTAACTTGAAACTTTTGTAAATGGTCTTTATAGTGAAGTTGATGAGTTTTTAAAATCTGAACTCTCGTAATGGTCTTTGTTGTGAAATTGGTGATTTTTTGACTTGGATGTTCTGTAATGGTCTTTATAGTGAAATTGGTGAGTTTTTTCACTTTCAACTTTTGTTATGGTCTTTATAGTCAAATTAGTGATATTTTTAACTTGAAGCTATTGAAATGGTCTTTATAGTGAAATTGGTGAGTTTTTTCTTTTGGAAATTTTGTCATGGTTTTATAGTGAAATTGGGGAGGTTTTCAACTTTGAACATTTTTATGAGTTTTTGAGTGGAAACGATGAGCTTTTTAACATTGAAATTTTATTTTGCTTTTTATAGTGAAATTGTGAAATAGGCGAGTTTTTTTCACTTAGATCTTTTATTTTGGTTTTTATAGTGAAATTGCTGATTTTTTGACTTGGAAATTTTGTTATGGTTTTTATAGTGAAATTGGTGAGTTTTTTCACTTTCAACTTTTGTTATGGTCTTTATAGTCAAATTAGTGATATTTTTAACTTGAAACTATTGAAATGGTCTTTATAGTGAAATTGGTGAGTTTTTTCTTTTGGAAATTTTGTCATGGTTTTATAGTGAAATTGGGGAGTTTTTCAACTTTGAACATTTTTATGAGTTTTTGAGTGAAATCGATGAGCTTTTTAACATTGAACTTTTATTTTGTTTTTTATAGTGAAATTGTGAAATAGGAGAGTTTTTTTCACTTAGATCTTTTATTTTGGTTTTTATAGTGAAATTGCTGATTTTTTGACTTGGAAATTTTGTTATGGTTTTTATAGTGAAATTGGTGAGTTTTTTTTAACTTTGAACAGTTTTTATCGTTTATAGAATGAAACTGGTGAGTTTTTTCACTTTGAATTTTTTTATGGTCTTTCAAGTTAAATTGGTGAATTTTTTTTCACTTGGAACGTTTATTATGGTCTATATAGTGAAATTGAGGAGTTTTTTAGTTTTTAAGTTTTGTTATCCTTTTTAGAGTGAAATTGATATTTTTTTAATTTTGAACTTTTATTATGGTTTTTATAGTGAAATTGGTGTGTTTTTTGACTTGGAACTTTTGTAATGGTGTTTATAGTGAAATTGGTGAGCTTTTTAACTTGGAACTTTTGTAAATGGTCTTTATAGTGAAGTTGATGAGTTTTTAAAATCTGAACTCTCGTAATGGTCTTTGTTGTGAAATTGGTGATTTTTTGACTTGGATGTTTTGTAATGGTCTTTATATTGAAATTGGTGAGTTTTTTCACTTTCAACTTTTGTTATGGTCTTTATAGTCAAATTAGTGATATTTTTAACTTGAAACTATTGAAATGGTCTTTATAGTGAAATTGGTGAGTTTTTTCTTTTGGAAATTTTGTCATGGTTTTATAGTGAAATTGGGGAGGTTTTCAACTTTGAACATTTTTATGAGTTTTTGAGGGAAAACGATGAGCTTTTTAACATTGAACTTTTATTTTGCTTTTTGTAGTGAAATTGTGAAATAGGCGAGTTTTTTCACTTAGATCTTTTATTTTGGTTATTATAGTGAAATTGCTGATTTTTTGACTTGGAAATTTTGTTATGGTTTTTCTAGTGAAATTGGTGAGTTTTTTCACTTTTAACTTTTGTTATGGTCTTTATAGTCAAATTAGTGATATTTTTAACTTGAAACTATTGAAATGGTCTTTATAGTGAAATTGGTGAGTTTTTTCTTTTGGAAATTTTGTCATGGTTTTATAGTGAAATTGGGGAGTTTTTCAACTTTGAACATTTTTATGAGTTTTTGAGTGAAATCGATGAGCTTTTTAACATTGAACTTTTATTTTGGTTATTATAGTGAAATTGTGAAATAGGCGAGTTTTTTTAACTTAGCTCTTCTATTTTTGTTTTTATAGTGAAATTGCTGATTTTTTGACTGTGAAATTTTTTAATGGTTTTTATAGTGAAATTGATGAGTTTTTTAACTTTGAACTGTTGTTATTGTTTATAGAATGAAATTTGAGAGTTTTTTCACTTTGAACTTTTGTTATGGTCTTTCTAGTGACATTGGTGAGTTTTTTTTTTCACTTGGAACTTTTATTATGGTTTTTATAGTGAAATTGGTGTGTTTTTTGACTTGGAACTTTTGTAATGGTGTTTATAGTGAAATTGGTGAGCTTTTTAACTTGAAACTTTTGTAAATGGTCTTTATAGTGAAGTTGATGAGTTTTTAAAATCTGAACTCTCGTAACGGTCTTTGTTGTGAAATTGGTGATTTTTTGACTTGGATGTTCTGTAATGGCCTTTATAGTGAAATTGGTGAGTTTTTTCACTTTCAACTTTTGTTATGGTCTTTATAGTCAAATTAGTGATATTTTTAACTTGAAACTATTGAAATGGTCTTTATAGTGAAATTGGTGAGTTTTTTCTTTTGGAAATTTTGTCATGGTTTTATAGTGAAATTGGGGAGGTTTTCAACTTTGAACATTTTTATGAGTTTTTGAGTGAAAACGATGAGCTTTTTAACATTGAACTTTTATTTTGCTTTATGTAGTGAAATTGTGAAATAGGCGAGTTTTTTTCACTTAGATCTTTTATTTTGGTTATTATAGTGAAATTGCTGATTTTTTGACTTGGAAATATTGTTATGGTTTTTCTAGTGAAATTGGTGAGTTTTTTCACTTTCAACTTTTGTTATGGTCTTTATAGTCAAATTAGTGATATTTTTAACTTGAAACTATTGAAATGGTCTTTATAGTGAAATTGGTGAGTTTTTTCTTTTGGAAATTTTGTCATGGTTTTATAGTGAAATTGGGGAGTTTTTCAACTTTGAACATTTTAATGAGTTTTTGAGTGAAATCGATGAGCTTTTTAACATTGAACTTTTATTTTGTTTTTTATAGTGAAATTGTGAAATAGGCGAGTTTTTTTCACTTAGATCTTTTATTTTGGTTTTTATAGTGAAATTGCTGATTTTTTGACTTGGAAATTTTGTTATGTTTTTTATAGTGAAATTGGTGAGTTTTTTTTTTTAACTTTGAACAGTTTTTATCATTTATAGAATGAAATTGGTGAGTTTTTTCACTTTGAATTTTTTTATGGTCTTTCAAGTTAAATTAGTGATTTTTTTTCTCACTTGGAACGTTTATTATGGTCTATATAGTGAAATTGAGGAGTTTTTTAGTTTTTAAGTTTTGTTATCCTTTTTAGAGTGAAATTGATATTTTTTTAATTTTGAACTTTTATTATGGTTTTTATAGTGAAATTGGTGTGTTTTTTGACTTGGAACTTTTGTAATGGTGTTTATAGTGAAATTGGTGAGCTTTTTAACTTGGAACTTTTGTAAATGGTCTTTATAGTGAAGTTGATGAGTTTTTAAAATCTGAACTCTCGTAATGGTCTTTGTTGTGAAATTGGTGATTTTTTGACTTGGATGTTCTGTAATGGTCTTTATATTGAAATTGGTGAGTTTTTTCACTTTCAACTTTTGTTATGGTCTTTATAGTCAAATTAGTGATATTTTTAACTTGAAACTATTGAAATGGTCTTTATAGTGAAATTGGTGAGTTTTTTCTTTTGGAAATTTTGTCATGGTTTTATAGTGAAATTGGGGAGGTTTTCAACTTTGAACATTTTTATGAGTTTTTGAGGGAAAACGATGAGCTTTTTAACATTGAACTTTTATTTTGCATTTTGTAGTGAAATTGTGAAATAGGCGAGTTTTTTCACTTAGATCTTTTATTTTGGTTATTATAGTGAAATTGCTGATTTTTTGACTTGGAAATTTTGTTATGGTTTTTCTAGTGAAATTGGTGAGTTTTTTCACTTTTAACTTTTGTTATGGTCTTTATAGTCAAATTAGTGATATTTTTAACTTGAAACTATTGAAATGGTCTTTATAGTGAAATTGGTGAGTTTTTTCTTTTGGAAATTTTGTCATGGTTTTATAGTGAAATTGGGGAGTTTTTCAACTTTGAACATTTTAATGAGTTTTTGAGTGAAATCGATGAGCTTTTTAACATTGAACTTTTATTTTGGTTATTATAGTGAAATTGTGAAATAGGCGAGTTTTTTTAACTTAGCTCTTCTATTTTGGTTTTTATAGTGAAATTGCTGATTTTTTGACTTGGAAATTTTGTTATGGTTTTTATAGTGAAATTGGTGAGTTTTTTAACTTTGAACTGTTGTTATTGTTTATAGAATGAAATTTGAGAGTTTTTTCACTTTGAACTTTTGTTATGGTCTTTCTAGTGACATTGGTGAGTTTTTTTTTTCACTTGGAACTTTTATTATGGTTTTTGTAGTGAAATTGGTGAGTTTTTTGACTTGGAACTTTTGTAATGGTGTTTATAGTGAAATTTGTGAGCTTTTTAACTTGAAACTTTTGTAAATGGTCTTTATAGTGAAATTGGTGAGTTTTTAAAATCTGAACTCTCGTAATGGTCTTTGTTGTGAAATTGGTGATTTTTTGACTTGGATGTTCTGTAATGGCCTTTATAGTGAAATTGGTGAGTTTTTTCACTTTCAACTTTTGTTATGGTCTTTATAGTCAAATTAGTGATATTTTTAACTTGAAACTATTGAAATGGTCTTTATAGTGAAATTGGTGAGTTTTTTCTTTTGGAAATTTTATCATGGTTTTATAGTGAAATTGGGGAGGTTTTCAACTTTGAACATTTTTATGAGTTTTTGAGTGAAATCGATGAGCTTTTTAACATTGAACTTTTATTTTGGTTTTTATAGTGAAATTGTGAAATAGCCGAGTTTTTTTTAACTTAGATCTTTTATTTTGGTTTTTATAGTGAAATTGCTGATTTTTTGACTTGGAAATTTTGTTATGGTTTTTATAGTGAAATTGGTGAGTTTTTTTTTACTTTGAACAGTTGTTATCGTCTATAGAATGAAATTGGTGAATTTTTTCACTTTGAACTTTTTTATGGTCTTTCAAGTTAAATTAGTGAATTTTTTTTCACTTGGAACGTTTATTATGGTCTATATAGTGAAATTGAGGAGTTTTTTAGTTTTTAAGTTTTGTTATCCTTTTTAGAGTGAAATTGATATGTTTTTAATTTTGAACTTTTATTATGGTTTTTGTAGTGAAATTGGTGTGTTTTTTGACTTGGAACTTTTGTAATGGTGTTTATAGTGAAATTGGTGAGCTTTTTAACTTGAAACTTTTGTAAATGGTCTTTATAGTGAAGTTGACGAGTTTTTAAAATCTGAACTCTCGTAATGGTCTTTGTTGTGAAATTGGTGATTTTTTGACTTGGATGTTCTGTAATGGCCTTTATAGTGAAATTGGTGAGTTTTTTCACTTTCAACTTTTGTTATGGTCTTTATAGTCAAATTAGTGATATTTTTAACTTGAAACTATTGAAATGGTCTTTATAGTGAAATTGGTGAGTTTTTTCTTTTGGAAATTTTGTCATGGTTTTATAGTGAAATTGGGGAGGTTTTCAACTTTGAACATTTTTATGAGTTTTTGAGTGAAAACGATGAGCTTTTTAACATTGAACTTTTATTTTGCTTTTTGTAGTGAAATTGTGAAATAGGCGAGTTTTTTTCACTTAGATCTTTTATTTTGGTTATTATAGTGAAATTGCTGATTTTTTGACTTGGAAATTTTGTAATGGCCTTTATAGTGAAATTGGTGAGTTTTTTCACTTTCAACTTTTGTTATGGTCTTTATAGTCAAATTAGTGATATTTTTAACTTGAAACTATTGAAATGGTCTTTATAGTGAAATTGGTGAGTTTTTTCTTTTGGAAATTTTATCATGGTTTTATAGTGAAATTGGGGAGGTTTTCAACTTTGAACATTTTTATGAGTTTTTGAGTGAAATCGATGAGCTTTTTAACATTGAACTTTTATTTTGGTTTTTATAGTGAAATTGTGAAATAGCCGAGTTTTTTTTAACTTAGATCTTTTATTTTGGTTTTTATAGTGAAATTGCTGATTTTTTGACTTGGAAATTTTGTTATGGTTTTTATAGTGAAATTGGTGAGTTTTTTTTTACTTTGAACAGTTGTTATCGTCTATAGAATGAAATTGGTGAATTTTTTCACTTTGAACTTTTTTATGGTCTTTCAAGTTAAATTAGTGAATTTTTTTTCACTTGGAACGTTTATTATGGTCTATATAGTGAAATTGAGGAGTTTTTTAGTTTTTAAGTTTTGTTATCCTTTTTAGAGTGAAATTGATATGTTTTTAATTTTGAACTTTTATTATGGTTTTTGTAGTGAAATTGGTGTGTTTTTTGACTTGGAACTTTTGTAATGGTGTTTATAGTGAAATTGGTGAGCTTTTTAACTTGAAACTTTTGTAAATGGTCTTTATAGTGAAGTTGACGAGTTTTTAAAATCTGAACTCTCGTAATGGTCTTTGTTGTGAAATTGGTGATTTTTTGACTTGGATGTTCTGTAATGGCCTTTATAGTGAAATTGGTGAGTTTTTTCACTTTCAACTTTTGTTATGGTCTTTATAGTCAAATTAGTGATATTTTTAACTTGAAACTATTGAAATGGTCTTTATAGTGAAATTGGTGAGTTTTTTCTTTTGGAAATTTTGTCATGGTTTTATAGTGAAATTGGGGAGGTTTTCAACTTTGAACATTTTTATGAGTTTTTGAGTGAAAACGATGAGCTTTTTAACATTGAACTTTTATTTTGCTTTTTGTAGTGAAATTGTGAAATAGGCGAGTTTTTTTCACTTAGATCTTTTATTTTGGTTATTATAGTGAAATTGCTGATTTTTTGACTTGGAAATTTTGTTATGGTTTTTCTAGTGAAATTGGTGAGTTTTTTCACTTTCAACTTTTGTTATGGTCTTTATAGTCAAATTAGTGATATTTTTAACTTGAAACTATTGAAATGGTCTTTATAGTGAAATTGGTGAGTTTTTTCTTTTGGAAATTTTGTCATGGTTTTATAGTGAAATTGGGGAGTTTTTCAACTTTGAACATTTTTATGAGTTTTTGAGTGAAATCGATGAGCTTTTTAACATTGAACTTTTATTTTGGTTTTTATAGTGAAATTGTGAAATAGGCGAGTTTTTTTCACTTAGATCTTTTATTTTGGTTTTTATAGTGAAATTGCTGATTTTTTGACTTGGAAATTTTGTTATGGTTTTTATAGTGAAATTGGTGAGTTTTTTTTAACTTTGAACAGTTTTTATCGTTTATAGAATGAAATTGGTGAGTTTTTTCACTTTGAATTTTTTTATAGTCTTTCAAGTTAAATTGGTGAATTTTTTTTCACTTGGAACGTTTATTATGGTCTATATAGTGAAATTGAGGAGTTTTTTAGTTTTTAAGTTTTGTTATCCTTTTTAGAGTGAAATTGATATTTTTTTAATTTTGAACTTTTATTATGGTTTTTATAGTGAAATTGGTGTGTTTTTTGACTTGGAACTTTTGTAATGGTGTTTATAGTGAAATTGGTGAGCTTTTTAACTTGAAACTTTTGTAAATGGTCTTTATAGTGAAGTTGATGAGTTTTAAAAATCTGAACTCTCGTAATGGTCTTTTGTTGTGAAATTGGTGATTTTTTGACTTGGATGTTCTGTAATGGTCTTTATATTGAAATTGGTGAGTTTTTTCACTTTCAACTTTTGTTATGGTCTTTATAGTCAAATTAGTGATATTTTTAACTTGAAACTATTGAAATGGTCTTTATAGTGAAATTGGTGAGTTTTTTCTTTTGGAAATTTTGTCATGGTTTTATAGTGAAATTGGGGAGGTTTTTAACTTTGAACATTTTTATGAGTTTTTGAGTGAAAACGATGAGCTTTTTAACATTGAACTTTTATTTTGCTTTTTGTAGTGAAATTGTGAAATAGGCGAGTTTTTTTCACTTAGATCTTTTATTTTGGTTATTATAGTGAAATTGCTGATTTTTTGACTTGGAAATTTTGTTATGGTCTTTATAGTGAAATTGGTGAGTTTTTTCACTTTCAACTTTTGTTATGGTCTTTATAGTCAAATTAGTGATATTTTTAACTTGAAACTATTGAAATGGTCTTTATAGTGAAATTGGTGAGTTTTTTCTTTTGGAAATTTTGTCATGGTTTTATAGTGAAATTGGGGAGTTTTTCAACTTTGAACATTTTTATGAGTTTTTGAGTGAAATCGATGAGCTTTTTAACATTGAACTTTTATTTTGGTTTTTATAGTGAAATTGAGAAATAGGCGAGTTTTTTTAACTTAGATCTTTTATTTTGGTTTTTATAGTGAAATTGCTGATTTTTTGACTTGGAAATTTTGTTATGGTTTTTATAGTGAAATTGGTGAGTTTTTTTTTTTACTTTGAACAGTTTTTATCGTTTATAGAATGAAATTGGTGAGTTTTTTCACTTTGAATTTTTTTATGGTCTTTCAAGTTAAATTGGGGAATTTTTTTTCACTTGGAACGTTTATTATGGTCTATATAGTGAAATTGAGGAGTTTTTTAGTTTTTAAGTTTTGTTATCCTTTTTAGAGTGAAATTGATATTTTTTTAATTTTGAACTTTTATTATGGTTTTTATAGTGAAATTGGTGTGTTTTTTGACTTGGAACTTTTGTAATGGTGTTTATAGTGAAATTGGTGAGCTTTTTAACTTGAAACTTTTGTAAATGGTCTTTATAGTGAAGTTGATGAGTTTTAAAAATCTGAACTCTCGTAATGGTCTTTTGTTGTGAAATTGGTGATTTTTTGACTTGGATGTTCTGTAATGGTCTTTATATTGAAATTGGTGAGTTTTTTCACTTTCAACTTTTGTTATGGTCTTTATAGTCAAATTAGTGATATTTTTAACTTGAAACTATTGAAATGGTCTTTATAGTGAAATTGGTGAGTTTTTTCTTTTGGAAATTTTGTCATGGTTTTATAGTGAAATTGGGGAGGTTTTCAACTTTGAACATTTTTATGAGTTTTTGAGTGGAAACGATGAGCTTTTTAACATTGAACTTTTATTTTGCTTTTTATAGTGAAATTGTGAAATAGGCGAGTTTTTTTCACTTAGATCTTTTATTTTGGTTTTTATAGTGAAATTGCTGATTTTTTGACTTGGAAATTTTGTTATGGTTTTTATAGTGAAATTGGTGATTTTTTTCACTTTCAACTTTTGTTATGGTCTTTATAGTCAAATTAGTGATATTTTTAACTTGAAACTATTGAAATGGTCTTTATAGTGAAATTGGTGAGTTTTTTCTTTTGGAAATTTTGTCATGGTTTTATAGTGAAATTGGGGAGGTTTTCAACTTTGAACATTTTTATGAGTTTTTGAGTGAAAACGATGAGCTTTTTAACATTGAACTTTTATTTTGCTTTTTATAGTGAAATTGTGAAATAGGCGAGTTTTTTTCACTTAGATCTTTTATTTTGGTTATTATAGTGAAATTGCTGATTTTTTGACTTGGAAATTTTGTTATGGTTTTTATAGTGAAATTGGTGAGTTTTTTCACTTTCAACTTTTGTTATGGTATTTATAGTCAAATTAGTGATATTTTTAACTTGAAACTATTGAAATGGTCTTTATAGTGAAATTGGTGAGTTTTTTCTTTTGGAAATTTTGTCATGGTTTTATAGTGAAATTGGGGAGTTTTTCAACTTTGAACATTTTTATGAGTTTTTGAGTGAAATCGATGAGCTTTTTAACATTGAACTTTTATTTTGGTTTTTATAGTGAAATTGTGAAATAGGCGAGTTTTTTTCACTTAGATCTTTTATTTTGGTTTTTATAGTGAAATTGTTGATTTTTTGACTTGGAAATTTTGTTATGGTTTTTATAGTGAAATTGGTGAGTTTTTTTTAACTTTGAACAGTTTTTATCGTTTATAGAATGAAATTGGTGAGTTTTTTCACTTTGAATTTTTTTATGGTCTTTCAAGTTAAATTGGTGAATTTTTTTTCACTTGGAACGTTTATTATGGTCTATATAGTGAAATTGAGGAGTTTTTTAGTTTTTAAGTTTTGTTATCCTTTTTAGAGTGAAATTGATATTTTTTTAATTTTGAACTTTTATTATGGTTTTTATAGTGAAATTGGTGTGTTTTTTGACTTGGAACTTTTGTAATGGTGTTTATAGTGAAATTGGTGAGCTTTTTAACTTGAAACTTTTGTAAATGGTCTTTATAGTGAAGTTGACGAGTTTTTAAAATCTGAACTCTCGTAATGGTCTTTGTTGTGAAATTGGTGATTTTTTGACTTGGATGTTCTGTAATGGTCTTTATATTGAAATTGGTGAGTTTTTTCACTTTCAACTTTTGTTATGGTCTTTATAGTCAAATTAGTGATATTTTTAACTTGAAACTATTGAAATGGTCTTTATAGTGAAATTGGTGAGTTTTTTCTTTTGGAAATTTTGTCATGGTTTTATAGTGAAATTGGGGAGGTTTTCAACTTTGAACATTTTTATGAGTTTTTGAGTGAAAACGATGAGCTTTTTAACATTGAACTTTTATTTTGCTTTTTGTAGTGAAATTGTGAAATAGGCGAGTTTTTTTCACTTAGATCTTTTATTTTGGTTATTATAGTGAAATTGCTGATTTTTTAACTTGGAAATTTTGTTATGGTCTTTATAGTGAAATTGGTGAGTTTTTTCACTTTCAACTTTTGTTATGGTCTTTATAGTCAAATTAGTGATATTTTTAACTTGAAACTATTGAAATGGTCTTTATAGTGAAATTGGTGAGTTTTTTCTTTTGGAAATTTTGTCATGGTTTTATAGTGAAATTGGGGAGTTTTTCAACTTTGAACATTTTTATGAGTTTTTGAGTGAAATCGATGAGCTTTTTAACATTGAACTTTTATTTTGGTTTTTATAGTGAAATTGTGAAATAGGCGAGTTTTTTTAACTTAGATCTTTTATTTTGGTTTTTATAGTGAAATTGCTGATTTTTTGACTTGGAAATTTTGTTATGGTTTTTATAGTGAAAT